>OX459035.1:10641836-11841836 GCA_949775005.1 Orthosia gothica | reverse complement strand
AGAAATAGAGGCCCACACAGGTATCAGGAACAGGGTCTAAGCTACCGGCGGTCAGGGCTCCAGAGAGAGGAACCTCCTAACAATACGAGCCTTGTCCAGCAATACTGCTTTCTGGATCAGGCCCTTGATCCAGTCGCCTAACGAGAGCTCCTAAGGTGTTGGTCGAGGCTAATGGCTATTAAGCCATTGGCTGACACGACTATCGGTACAATGATCGCTGTGTCTACATCCCACATGTCCTCGCGAGCCAAGTCAAGATACTTGATTTGCTTATCTTTCTCGGCTTTCACGAGGTTCCCGTCATGCGGGACCGTTATGTCAACAATCATTGCACGCCTCTCAATTCGGTCCACCACCACTATATCAGGCTTATTAACGATAATAGTCCTGTCAGTGATGATGGACCGATCCCAGTACAATTATCATTATTATTAATTACACCCTAAATACATCCCTGACTGACTTTCCAACGATTGCTTTATATAAATGCCAAGAAAAGACTTATAATGATCAAGTTGGTGTAGTAAGTGACAATAATTACAACTGAAGCATTGTTTTGAAGAATCTGACTTTTGAAATCCTTCAAAATGAAATTATATACCTTTCTTATGATATTATTCGTGGAAGTGGTCTACGCTGCTATAAGTGAGTATCAACGGTAAATATAAGACGAAAAGTATAATGTCAAGCTATTTATACCACGTATTTGTGTGGACACGTCGATTTAAATATTATTATTTGGGCGGTCTGAACGTTATCAGGTATTCCCTTTTTTACCACTATTTCACCTGATGGTAAATAATGATGATGTGGTCGACTTCATAGTACACCATCACAAAAAATGAGCAAGTTCCTAAAGGATTGAAATTTACACATTCGTTTGTCGCTAAGGAGTTCGGTTGTATGCATCATATCTTGAAAACTGCAGTACTGATTTTGTTGAAATTTAAAGATACTCAATCCAACACAAAAAGAATGACCACGATCGGATAAGTAGTTTCGGAGAAATGCGTTGGACAAACATACATACAAACATACAAACAAACAAACATACACTTATGAAATTTGGTACACGTGTTTAGAAGAAGCCCACATAGAGTAACATATGTGAATATTGTGCTGGGGGATGACCATAAGCTCTTAGATTATGGCTATTTTGAGATCGCGTAAGTGACACATGTCTACAAGTCATATTTATTTATTTATTAAAACTTCATGCAACGTACAGGTACATAGGTACATCTGTCCTTTACATGAAATATACGTGTCGTAAAGATTACCTCCTTTTTTTGAAATCGATAAAAACAAACTAACTTCAAAAGAAAAACATAAAAGAGTGCAAAAGAAATTTCGTTTCGGAAGTCGGTGTCGAATAAATATAAAAAACAAGAGGTACCAAAGACACCGACTGCCGAAACGGAAGTTCTTTTGCACTTTTTTGTGTTTTTCTTTTGAAGACGGTTTATTTTTTTTGTGAAAAGCGTTTTCTTTGAATGATTTTATACTTCCTTTTTCAGATCCTATATGCTTGCAACCGGCTGAAACAGGATTATGTCTTGCCCTCATTCGCAGGTACGATTTCTGACAATTGTTTCTAATCTTCTTAAAAACAGCTCATGGTTTAATAGCAGTCGCACGGGTCGATCTTCAAGGGTAAGCAACACTTGCTGAGGTCGATCCGTGGATGGATGACCACCTTAACATAACGAGATCCATCATAGGGGTATCATATTTCGCAGTTACTGGGTTGTGGAGATCAGATAAGCAGTCACTCCTTGTAAAAATCTGGTACTCAGCTGTATCCGGATAGACTGGCAGCTAAACGCTGACTTAGACGTAAATTACTTCAAAGTTAGCGTTTGGCTTTGAAATTAGTATGCAAAGCATACAGGACGATTAGTACTGAAGCCTTACCGGTACTTGCTGGCGTACTTCCGGTCGACCTTGAAGTGCAGCGTCGTGCTGAAATGTACTCTCTCTCTTGATCGGTCCCTCATGTCTGAGGATCATAGTCAGCATCAGGGTTGCACCTGGAGCGGATGATCTGCGTCCAGCGGGCCCCTTACGACGGTGTAGAATTTGGAGGTCGACGAGTCTGTCAATGTGAATGCTGCTGCAATGTACTATTTCGCACGAAATACCATGGACGCGAACTTTTTAACGCGGAGTGACCGTGAGAAAATCAATAGATTATTTAGACCACATATTGACGTCTGGGAGGAACATTTATCCGAATGGCAATGTAGGTGGGATAAATCCACCAAGGGCCAACACCTTCACCAAATCTTTCCATCCGATCGCGAGCGGCTGGCCAGGATATAGCTAAAGATGTATCACTGTGTTGCCTAATTTCACACAGGGTATGGTAACTTTATAAGTAAATTATTTTCCTTCAAGCTCGTTGCCTCGACTTTATATCAGTGATCTACAACTGACTGAACAATCTGCACATCGTATATTATGGGCGTTCATTATTTGGCAGAATGACCGCAATATTTATATATGTATGTTGTTATATATGTTGGATAATGTACAGGCTGCGTCTAGAGTTGTTTAATAAACGGACCTTGTAGATACGCGTTCAAGCGTTTTTGCCATACTTATTATTATTATTGGAATCAAATATAACAGCTCACAATGTTAGGACCCATTCATGTTAATGATAATTTTTATCCGTGATGCTAGGCAACTGGGCTTATCCCAGTCTTGTACAATCTTTGTGCCTGCAACTTCGCTCCCGTCAATCCTACCTACCTAATATTTTTTTGAACTTACCAAAACGCCATTTTTGCGGTGGATTTGAACTTACCTGCGCTATATTGAAATAAAGTACGCGCCAAGAGCTTTTTTTCTTTAAAAGTTATTTATTTACATAGATACAAGTATATACAGTGTATAAAATACTTAATTAACTAAGACTACAAACATATACACTTAAACCAAAAACTACTCACTAACTAAACCTAAAAATATACACTTAACTAAAATATGGCGTCGAAAAACTCCTCTCCATCGTTGACCACTGGTAATGTGCCCAAAAGACTGGCAGCATTGCCACGTTGTATGGCAATGCTAATTCTCTGACCAAAGTAAAAGCCAGCCCTTGGGTCACGCGAAGTGTCAACTAGGCGTTTGGCAAGATCCTTAAACAAAGCGTGAGCACTCGGACCCCACGGACCAAGAGTTTCAACCCCAAACGGCTCGAAAATATAACTACCAATGAGGTTATTATATTTCCGCCGCTTGAGGTTCTCTGCAGCCGCAGCGGCAGCGCCAGCACAGCACGACGAGCTAGGAAGATGGGATGGCGCAAGAGTATCGACACAAGTAGCGTCCCACACTAAAGGCCTACCCAACTTCCATGGAAACAAAGACATCCCGTCCGGTCTTTTGCCATCGTCGCGTGCCAGGCCATGGGGTTCCAATACGGCCGGAACGCCGACGGCGACGAGAGCACGTCGGATGATGTCGTTTAAGTTTCCGTGACGCGCTATGCGACCCGCACTTCGGCTGCATGAAAGACCGTGGTGACCGAGGCTGTTGACAACTTCGCCACAGTGACAACGATGAGGAGTACAACAGGGAGCGCCAAGACGTAGGGAAGCAGCGAGGCGGAAAGTAGTGTCTTCAAACAAGGTGCCTATGTTCGACGACGGAAGTGCGTGAAGCCAGAGGCCCGACTCCCACTCACTCACAGCCAGCAGGCGAGCACGTTCGGCAGGAGAGGCAGAAGTGGCAATTTGGTGCTCCTGAACTGCTCTGCAGAGCGGCTCATCCCACCGTCTCTGGGATGATGGGTAAAAGCAAGAGCAAGAGCTTAGGTATGAAATAGGTTTCATCACTGTTGCACAGTTTTGAAAAGTGGGCCCAGTGTTCATACAAAAGTGCCCATGATCCTTTGTATTTTTTCCTACGCCTCCGTTATTCTTTTCTGATTAATTTCGTTGCTGGATCCAAGATAGTTAAATTCATTCTCCGGGACTTTGACGAGCTTCATTGCCTCGGCGCTTTTCTGGTGGTCGCCACTGTTGATTCTGGCTTTGAGGAGCTGCAGTGGTTTTGGAATAGTGCGGTGGGATTGTCCCAAATAAAAAAAAGTACAGATATACAGAAGTCAGGAAATCTGATATCAGTCTTGTCAAGGGGTATTATATTGCGCAGTTACTGGATTGTGGAGATCAGATAAGCAGTCACTCCTTGTAAAATACTGGTACTCAGCTATATCCAGTTAGACTAGAAGCTGAGCCCAACATAATTGGGCAAATGAGAATTGCTCCTTTTTCAGCTCAGACTTGGAACGTTGGCCAGGTTAGTAGCAACAATCTTGATCCTGGACGTCATATCGTACTTTCTAATTATACATAATATAATATGCTATTTCATATTCTTCTTTTCTTATATCTTCTCCAAATAGTAGGAAAGTACCTATAGGTATTTAAAACTAAGTTTTAAGTCACTGTCAGTTTCTGTCTGTTTCATCGCTTCATCATCAGCCTTTTAATTTTACCACTGCTAGGACACATGCATCCTTTCTTTGTAAGAGGGCCATAATCCACCACGCGGGCCTAGTGCGGGTTGGTACATATCACCAGTCTTCGATGTTTCTTCACATTTTTTTTTAATATCACGTAACGAATTTTGATACGGTTTTCACTAAAGAGCATTTATAATTTGTCTCGTGCGAAGTCGGGGTGATTTGCTAGTAATATTATAAATGTGAAATCTGAATGTTTGATTCTATTCTATTCAAGCCTCAATAGTTGAAACGATTTTGATGAAGTTTAGAACACGGATATAGACCTATTGCAAGATGGGAAGATGACATTAAAGCAATAGCTGGTCCAAACTGGAGACAAGTAGCTGAAGACAGAGTCAAATGGGCATCACTGGAGGAGGCCTTCACCCTTTCTGGGGTTCCGGTAGATTAAATAATAATTAAGTAACTATAAATACTATGATAAAATACATAGGATACACATAAAATTATATTAAATATTAAATAAGAGAAAAAAAAAATGTAACCTAGAATAAACTAAATAAAACTACCCCATACATAGATTTTAAGAAATGTAAATTTACAGGAAATAAAAAGGCTTTTTTTTTTTTTTTTTTTTTATACGTTGCCCCACACTAGGAATTTTATTTATTTATTTATTTAAATATATGGTGGCCTGAAATAATACACTAGTACCTACCTAAGTTCCCAACTTTTGCGAAGTCGCTGGAAAAGGCTTGTCGTGTTAAATTTCGTTTTATTTTTTCAGATATGCTTACAATTGTACTACAGGCAGATGTGAACAATTCATCTGGGGTGGATGCGGTGGAAATTCGAACAATTTTGAGACTAAGACAGATTGTCACAGAGCTTGCCAATGAACAACATTGAAAATATTGTAATCTCTGTATTCAAATAACAGTGTTAGTTTTCATTTCATTGTTATTTTTTTTTCTCTATTACAAATCTAACACTGTTTTTAATTTGTTCTTTGGCTTTCTGTGTGTTTTGTCTTTTGTTTTGTGATAACAATATTTTTTTTCCCATGTCCTAAGTTTCAACAATAACAATCTATCTATCTATATCTATATTTATTATGAAAATTACTTGAAATTTAGTCATATTGCTCTTCAATACAATTAAAGAAATATTTAAAGTTAATATTTAAGATTTTTTTTATTTCATCCCTTAAAGAGGTAAAAAGGGATGTCAAAGTGTGTATGAAAAATAAATTGATGATTATCAAAACTACTTGAAATTTAGTCATTTTGCTCTTCAATACTGTAGACAACTCATTTTGCATTGTCTCTGCATTTATTGTCTATCGCTCTTACTAATAAACACGGAATAAAGTTATACCAGGATAACAAAGGTATACCCATACATTTTCACAGGTTTATACTTTGTATAACTTTATTCTGCGTTTATTAGTAAGAGGGTATGTCTATTGGATTTTGTTAAGACGGAACCACACTTACGTGGTGTGGCGTGTCGTGAAGCCTTCTGACGCAGTTGATTGAATAAAAACACGGTGCGTTATGACGTAGGCTGGAACAGAGTCGTTTGATTGGTGGATCCTGCACCACGCCACGCCACGACACGTAAATAACATTCAGCTTCGAAACCGAGGCAGAACGCGATGACGTGAACGTATTGTTAAAAAAAATACGATGCCTATATTTGAACAAAACCGAATATAACTTTGGCGAGATATAAGTTTTTCACGCGGAGTCAGGGAGATGGAGAATCGATTTTACAATATGTTACGGCTCTGCGTCTGTTAAGTAAAAACTATGGATTCGCGATGTTGGAAGAAGATTTAATCAAAGATAGAATCGTGTGTGGCATTCGGCTAGCCACGGTCAGGGACCGGTTATTGCGGAGTGACGAGCTCACACTCGAAAAAGCTATTAAAATGTGTCAGGCCCAAGAGGTTTCTCAAGAAAGCGGCAGACAATTGTGCAATGCGGGTGCGTGCGGAGCCGTGCAGCGGGTGCGGCACGGCAACGCGCGATGTCCCGATCTGCCTCGAATTTTGCGGCGGGCAGCGGGGCGGGCAAAGCAGACCCGTTCTCGAAACCAGCGGGCAGATCGCGCGGCACTATAGCGCCGTAATGTTGTGTTTGTGGTTGCATCGTCGAGATATTTGTTTTTTTTCACGAACGAAATGTCTGAACAAAGGCGACAACATTTTTTTGATTGAAATTTATTCCTAACGCTCGATTTATTGTAGGCAAAAGAAGAAGTGAATCCCTACTGTAGGGCAAGGAAAAGAAAAAGCAAGTTTTATCGATATTATAAAGAACAGAGACAATGCCCTTACAAATTCTACGACTACACCAGAATGAGGGTAGGAATTTTAACTATATTATTGAAGCTATCAAGGGCGATTTAGAGTCTGGAATTAGGGTGTGTTACGTCACTTAGAAAAGTGTTACATTAATGCAAAACGATATAGAGGTATATCTTAGAAAATTGTGAAATAATTTGTTCTAGCACGTCCGAGGACATTTCGACACGTCACAAAAATAAATTGCACAACACTACAATGCAGTCGCGCGGGCGGTCACCGCTTGACTGGAGTGCACCGCTCGTTACCCGCGCCCGCGCCGCTGTTTTCGAGTGCTGGTCCATTTGATGTTATGCATTAGATCCCGCCGCTCCCGCGCCGCCGCCGCCACCACCCCGCTGCCCGCAAGTTTCGAGGCAGAGGCCTTAAGGTCACTTCGCGCGAGCTTGTAAGTCATTTAAATCGAATAATAAAAGCGAAGCCCGCGACTCCTACGACAAAGTGCGACGTGTTTTCGAGGTAGATCGGGCACATTATGACGATGAGTCCTTTTTTTGTTAAGTGGGGCGTCTCGCAGTTCAATCAAAGTGGTTGTCTTCTGCTTAACCAGACTATCCTGTGGAGACTAAGCTATATGAGTGTCAACTCGCTGCTTGCGTTCACCATCCCATGGAGTTTGCCCATAGCGAAGGTGGCTCGCGATGGCGCCGCCTTAATGTGCTTGGCGAAAGTGAGATTATTATCTAGGGTGACACCTATGTACGGCTTGCTCCTCCCAGAGGATCGGCTTACCACACATAGTAATGGGTTTGGGCGGACGGGGGTTTATAAGACGATTATTGTATCTACGGTCAGGCCTCGACAAGAGGACAGCCTGACTTTTATCTGGGTTGACTTCAATTCTCCAGAAGGCGGAATCACTTGGCCAATGTGGTGGCGACTCGCTGGAGATTACGGGCGATGGCATTGGGTACACGGCCTGTGTAGTAGAGGTCCGTGTCGTAAGCGAATAGTGCCAACTGGGCCGCCTTATCTTTTGGGATATCGCTGGTGTACAGCATGAAAGATATAGGGGATAATACTGAGCTTTGGGGGACTCCAGCTCGTATGGGGTGAGAGGAGGAGAGTTCTCCCTCGACACGATAGGGAAAAGATTGCTCCGACATCCAGTCTCGTAAGATGAGCACGAGACGATCTGGCACGACAAGTTTCTAAAGCTTATAAATTAAGCCATTGTGCCAGACTTTGTCGAACGCTTTCGCTATGTCGAAGAACAAGGCACCCGTCGTCAGACCACGCTGGAAACCCGCACTAGTGTGTTCAACACTTGTTGGACGCAAGAGTGTTCGGAACGAAAGGCGAATTGCTCGTGAGGTATAAGGCTATCGTTTGGCAAAGTCTTTAAGCCGCTTATAAATAAGACGTTCATAGACTTTACCAAGGGAATTGAGCAGATTGATGGGACGATAACTGGCAGGCTCTGATTTGGGTTTACCCGGTTTAGGGATGCCTATCACAGTGGCCTGTTTCCACGCTTGTGGGAAGATATTTTTGCTTAATGCAGCGTTGAAAATAGCCGTCATTAGCAATATTATATGGGCAGGGAGGAGTTTCAACACCTTATTGGTGATGCTATCTAGGCCCGGGGCTTTGTTAGGGTGAAGCCTTTTCATGATCTCCTCTACTTCGTCTGTGGTGACGGGAGGTAGTGGATCATCGGGGTCTTCAACGGGAGGGAGGGAGGTCCTACGTTCGACTTCAGTATCCACCATTTCTAGGTGAGCTTGGTCAACTGGTTGGGAACTAGGTGAGCATTGAACTTCGAGACTGTCGGCCAGGCATTCGGCTTTTTCAGTGTTTTCAAATGCAATACTCTTATCAGGGCGAATGAGAGGGGGTATGGCTGAGTCTTCAGTGGAGCGTAATTTCTTCTGTGCCAGAAGGCATGGTTGGTGGGTTCTAGCTCACTCAGCATCTTATCCCATGTCGCAGAACGGTGCTCAGCAGTACGTTTCTTCACAGCAAGCTGTAAGTTACGCATGTGAGCTCTGTTTGCGACACAGGGAAAGTTACTGTAGGCACGGATGGCTGCGTTCTTCTTGGTTATCAACTTCCGTACATCGTCCGGGAGTTTCCCTTGCTGGATGTCCAGCACTGGAACCTCCCTCGAACAATCGTTCAGAACAGATTTTACGTGAGTTGTAAGTGAGTTGATAGCCGCTGTCGTGTCAGTGACCGAGTCTAAGAGACTAGGGATTGAATCTAACTGGGGTGACTTGGTGGATTTCAGTTTCTCACTTACTTTCATCCAGTCGGTGACCGTTTTAGTAGGGGGAGGCTGTCCTGGATCTGGAAGGCCTGAGCGACTACCTAGGTGCATAACCACAAAGCGGTGGTCGAAATCGAGTTCGTCTAACGTTTCTATGGAATGTATGAGTATATCCGGGTTATGCTAATTTATACTCGGGAAGTGGGTGAAGCTTATCGGAGCGACGACGTCAATAAGACGCACGCGTCTTATAGGTTCATTCTTTCGCGGCGAATTTTAACACCGTCATTCAGAAAACGACTTCAAATGCACAACGCCATGTATCGAATATGGAGTTCAACTGTCCGAGTATCTGAATTGCGTGTGTTGTGGTAATTGTACTTCTTGAACACTTTAAATTCATCTTACTTTTGATAGAGTGAACTGATTGCGATGAAACACAATTAAGTAATACTTCAATTTACGCAAAAAAAATATGTTTAGAAATTATCTTCATTGGTTTCGTACATTTTACGTGATGCGTGCACATATACTTTAACAGTCTGGTTATTTTATTGGAAATATTTTCGATGTACAAAAACGACTTTTCTACAGATTTATTATGTGTATTGATTAGGAAGAGTTAAAAAAGAATTTGTAATACAAATATTATTAATAAAGCTGACCCCCGCGGCTTCGCTCCCGTCAAAATTATAGCCAATGTTACTCGGGAATAATGTAGCTTTCCATAGGTGAAAGAATTTTTAAAATCGGTCCAACCATTTCAGAGATTAGCCGGCACAAACAGACAAACAGACAAAAATTTAAAAAAGTGTTATGTTGGTGTATATATATTCATATACATGTAGTAAAATACGATTATTTCAATATTACAAACAGACACTCCAATTTTATTATATGTATATGTATAGATTAAACACTAGATTTTATATATAAAGAGCATAGACATGAAAAACAAACATGTTCACAGAATTTCAGGTCAATCGAACACCGGGAACTCGCAAGCTTATATTACACACAACCGGTACAGATAAAACTAAATAAAGTTTTTAAAAATATCTTCATTCTATACATTTTATTCACAACTTTCTAAGATAAGATTCTCATAATATTCTATTTGTTTTAGTTGGGCATCGGTTACCGGAGAGTGTTTCCGAATTTCATCGATTTTCAGTTGATATTCACCCCAAATAAACGTTTTGCATTTCTCAAAAGTGGTGATTATAGTCCCCGGTGCAGCTGAAAGCTCTGAAAAGTACAAATATTTATTTTATTATTTTTTGTTATAGCGGCAACAGAAATACATCTGTGAAAATTTCAACTGTCTAGCTATCACGGCTCATGAGATACAACCTGGTGACAGACAAACAGACAGTGGAGTCTTAGTAATAGCGTCCCGTTTTACCCTTTGGGTACGGAACCCTAAAAACGAACTCAGTCTCAACCACAGCCAGGATTACGGGCCATCCCCTGTCACATAGAGGAGGACTGTGTCCCAGCAGTGGGAACATTAATAGACTGATAATGATGATGATATAAAAAAAATGCATTGTCACGATAAACAAACGCGCGTACAAAATATCAGCTAAATCGGACACTGGAAGTAAGTCAAATCTAACTTGCAAGATTTGGTAACAGATACAGATTAAAAGTTTATTATAAGAGAGAACTTTCTATAAACTTACCTGTAAAAGAACATAATATGAACAGTATCAACAGAATATGGAAAATCTTCATCTTGAAAATATAATAGGCACGGAACGAATACGTAATTGGTAGCTACGTACGCACTGTACTGCTCTAAGTTTTTGAATAACAAGCATACGAAACGTGATAACAACGAGGATAAAATGGATTTAGTTACTAATTAAGGCAAGTGCCCACCGTCAAACGATTGGCGGAAAGTGAATAGTGTAGGTTTTTTTATTATTTACGAAAGAATCGCGATGACCACCATGATTTATGGTCGACGGTGAAGCATTCTTGACTTAATGAACCCTAAGTTGTTGTTGTTCAGCTTCCTAGGTCCAAGGACTTGGGGCTGTGCGTTGATGAGTCAGTCAGTCAGTCAGTCAGGACTTGTCTTTTTATTTATATAGAAGAAGATAGTTGTTTGCTTCCTAGATAAATAATCTACTATATTGGTCCATTGTTCCAAAAGTGAAATATAAAAAATGTTAGGTACAATAAAGATTATTTACGGAATGAGAATAGTATTTCTTATTCATTTTTAGTTGTTCTTTTGCATTTTTTCCTAAGATTATTTTTGATTGTATAATATATGTTCATCACGCTTTGGCTAGGAAACAATGGCGATTGTCTAACCTCCAAAAAGTAAAAGCATTTCAATTAGAACACGACAGCTCTATTTTTCAAAGAGCCGAATGCAGCTCCATTTTACATACAGGTTATTTGACAAAACACTACCCAGTTACTGGTAAACACGGTACTCCTTGTTGTTAAAACTAGTCATCCAACTTTAGAGATTCCGACTTTACGGGTGTAAAGCTGGAAACAAATTATTGGACGCGGCTTACGGACGTGAATGACAGCCGCAACTTATAGAGTATCTAGGTAATGAATGTACATTACATTGTGCAAACTATCGGACGTAAGTCGCGGACGTGACCTTGGGCCTTCGGACGTCTAATAGAGATCTGGCAGCCGCATCCCATAGGTACGACTGTGCACACATATCAGCCGCGGCTGTAAGTCGCGTCCGTCAGCCGCGTCCGATAATTTGTTCCCAGCTTAAAGGTCTAAAAATTAACAACGGCCTAACGATGCACGGAGAAGTCCATACATACTAAATCCGGCAAGCACCACTTTTAAGATGTCACGTCATCCCCACAAACGGCACAGAATCGGTTATGAGCGGTCACGGGGCTATGCCGAACATATCAAATCAAAATATTTATTGGCCAGTAAAATACATGGTTTAACAAGGGAAGATTTTACAGCCTCCTCCTCCTTCTTTGTCCCACCCTCTTCCCAGTTCAGCTGGTCTTGTACGTCTGCGCCAGAGAGCTCTGTTCTGGGTTGTCTGAGTGCTCAGGTTCTCCTTCCGGACCTTTTCTGCATGTTTGCCCACCAGGTGGCGGGCGGTCTTCCCCTTCCTCGGGGCAGATCTTACTGCCTAAGTCATTTTATTCAGCCTGCAGGCTAGAGTGCATTCCGATAAATTAAAACTTTTTATGTTGTCATCATCTCACTTAAAACTCTTTAAATTGTTAGATTATAAAAATTAACAAATAAAAATTGAATAAAATAAATTTAAATCAATACCAAAAATGACATGGCCAGATTTTGCCCTACGAATCAATTCAGAATACTTAATGTACAGCAGCTATTGATATGTGAAAATTACTTGTAAAATAAATTAAAATTAATGGCACCAATTACATTACTCTAGAACAGGCGACAGAAAATTCCAAAAAAATATGTATGTTAATTGTTTTTGTGCGGTTTCTGTGCAATGCATTTGCGTTTGGATACACGAATAAGACAAACACTGTTTCTGAAGTACGCCTGAAGGTCAGATTAAAAAATAAAACAACTACCTACAACTGCATGAATCGTATTGCTAAGATAAAAGGTAAGGTTTTACGAATATCGCCGATACGATTTTTAAGCTACCGCGCGTCACCATAATTCTCAATGCATCGACAATATATTCCAGTGTGTATCCGAACGTCCTAGTCATTATGACTAATCTGTGGTGCAGTCTTGCGTTGATCATATCACGTGTTCTTGTTTGTTATTCTGTTGGATATTTTAGCTTAACCCCACGCTATCGTTTCTCGGCCTTTCGTTTACGCTTCTTCGTGAATATTAGTGATTACTGGACTTGTTTGTTTACCATTTGGATTCGGACGCTCATGAGTCACGATTTCATGATATCAAGGTGCCTGAATTGTAGTGTGGCCACTACTCGAATGCGAAGGCATATTGTAACATCTTTAACACCGCAGTTACAAAATACAGATAAAGACAGTTACTGCTACAGTTGTTAGTTACAGTTCTATTTTATTTAGTGTTTTGTTGCATATCCAATTGTACATTTTTAACTAAGTCGCTATGAGGATGTATGATTTATAATAGTCATAATATCCCAGTACTATAAGTAAACGACGAGCTCTTGCTCGCTATCGCGGCCTGCCCTAAGACGATATTTCAAAGGACAGACTATTTCCTACTTACATCAATGTGATTACGTTATTGGTATTTTGATTTTTGACTGTTTCTTCACTAGCCGACTGTCGAAGCGTAATTCTATGAAAATGCTTGGAACACCGGCAGTGACAATGTTTCATACATTTTCTATTTTCATAAATTCTGAAAGGCGCTCAACTACTTATCTGTTACTGTCATTGTCAACTGTCATTGTCAACTGTCACTGTCAACTATCACACGTGCCACCTAACGACATCATTGCTATTCCAAATGATTAGGCATTTTTTTGGTTTCCTTTTTAGAGTGTCTCTCGCTTCTTCTATGATCATAAAACTTAAAACTATTGTAAAGCCCTAACTCTAAGCTTTAATACGACGTACTGTATGTCAATGTACATGAATATTTTTTGTTAGGGCACAGCTCTATACAAATTCTGGCCATGTCCTTTAAATATAGTTCCGTGACCGCTTATAACCGCCCGCGGGTGCTGTACCGCGGCTCGCTACCACGAACCCAAAAACCGTGTGGCCTTATGGCACTTATGGGTCCGGCGTCAATGAGTGCATGAAGGCCCTGAGACTCTAGACAAATGAAATTCTACGAAAGCTTTGCAATAGCGACTGGTAAAATGTCATAAATGTATGTGATTGTCAAGCGCTATTGAAATGTCACGTGATCATCGTGTCATCTTACATTCTGGCATTTCACCACTGCCATCGCTGAAAAAAATACATTTCGTCTACTAAAGCCTCTGCTTAACTACCTATATTCATCAAACTGTGCAGCTGTTGTTATTTATCCAAGTAGATATATACTTAGGTAATAATATTAAAACTTACATCTTCATCAACTTACAATAATATTTAATGCTAATTCGCCTGTTAATTAAAACACAGCAAATAATAAACCTGTTAGTCACGGACACGACTCATAGCTGACGCATTCGTTACAGGCGCTTCCTATGATGATAACTTTTTTTTATTGAATACACTTCTCCGTTTGTCTATTGGTTGTAAACGGGCATGCTAAGCGTCATATCGTTCTATGTCAATTCAAAGTACCTATTACAATAAAACGGCAATTTCATACTTTAACCCCTACTACTTTGCAGTGTGGACCGGGCGCACTGGGACCTTTCGACCAACCAACTATCACAGCGTGACATGGACCGGGCGTGCTGGGCCCCTTCGACCATCCACCTGCGCAAGTGTGGCGTCGACCGGGCATACTGGGCCCCTTCGACCACCCACCTACACAGCGTGGCATGGACCGTGCGTACTGGGCCCCTTCGACCATCCACCTGGACAAAGCGTGGCGTGGACCAGCCTTGAAAAAATAAAACAAAAAGTCACAAGCTTTCCATACGGCACAGGGCGTACGTCAAGGCTGTACACTGAAGCCAAAGTTATTCAACCTCTTCAAGAAGTATTCCCACTATGGAGTCTGAGACAGTGGAAGAGAAGGAGCTATGTAGAACGAAGAGCACTATACCTTTTTCAAAGCAGGACGATACCACTGCAGTTGAAGAAGAGTTACAGCCTATCGGTTTTTATCGGTTACATTTCGGTGGGTGTGCGTTGGAACTGTACTATTTGATTCCACCTAGCCTTTTCCATCATTATCACAACAAGACGTACAAAAATGCGCCATATCCATCCCATCAATATACACAAAGCGTTTTGGGAATACTTTTATTGTGCGCACAGTTAAGGAGTGTGATTCCCTGCCGGAGTCTGTATTTCCTGATAGCTACAATTAAGGGTTTATTAAGTCAAGAGTACTTCACCACCGTCATAACTTACCATCAGGTGAGATAGTGGTCAAACGCGAGCCTATCGTAAATAATAATAAAAACCAGCCAAGTGCGTGTCGGGCCACGCGCAGTAATAGGGTTCCGAAGTTGCATAATAATGCGAACTAAGAAGAGGGTTTTTTGTTGATAGACTTCAGAAATCTCCAAATATTTACAAACCAAAAACAAATATTTTAGTATTAGTATTTTCAAACGACCTTCTCAACTACCAAAAAAAGTTAAGGACGCTGTTACATTTTCGACGAACTCAAATTTAGGTATCTAGTCGCACACAGCAACATTACGCGTACGCACACATTGAAACTACTGAGCGCTCGATTTTATACATCACGGAAACAATCTTGGTCCTTGATATTATTTTTGAATTTTATTGTTTTTATTAAGTTGATTCAGGAAGGTTAGTTGGCACTTTGAAAATGCATTTGATAACTGTTACAAACCGTCGTCGTAAAAAGTAGGTTATTATTTTCAACCGACTTCAAAAAAAGGAGATGCTCTATCTATTCGTTCAAACTACTTATCGGGTTTTCATCGATAAATGTATGTGGTGGTATTTTCAGGGAAGATTTTATTGTTTACTAGCTGACCCGACAAACTTTGTTTTGCCATAAAAACACCAAACATTTATCTACCCTACCTACCCTACCTTACACTACCTACCCTACCCTACTCTACACTACCCTTCCCTACCCGACCCTACACTACCCTACCCTACACTACCCTATCCCTACCCTACACTACCCTACCCTACCCTACACTACCCTACCCTACACTACCTTCCCTACCCTACGCTACACTACCCTACCCTATCCTACACTACCCTACCCTACCCTACCCTACACTACGCTACCCTACCCTAACCTACCCTACCCTACACTACCCTACCCTACCTACCCTACACTACCCTACCCTACACTACCCTACCCTACGCTACCCTACCCTACACAAAGCAAAAATAGCTTATACAATAGCAATAAAGTTCAAATTGACTCTACGTTTTAGTTAGAAAACTTTTATATGGGCAAAAGGAAAGGGGCTGTTTTTATTTTTTTTCCGGCAATTATTAGAATTTTTCTTACCGTAAAAACCATCTTTGAACTTCAACGAACATTTAAAAAAAGAATTGGCCAAATTGGTCCAGGTGTTGTTGAGTTATGCGCTTACCAACACATTTTGCGATTCATTTTTATATTATAGATTATATTTAATCTGTTAAAGATCTTCGGAGATAGACAATGGAACTCTTTAATAACAATCAGTTCCGTACTTGGTAAATTGCTGTTAACGATTTATGACGTATTAAAAAAAAACTACTTACTAGATCTCGTTCAAACAAATTTTCGTTAGAAGTTTACATGGTAATGTACATAATATTTTTTTTAGTTTTATCATTCTCTTATTTTAGAAGTTACAGGGGGGGGGGGACACATTTCACCACTTTGGAAGTGTCTCTCGCGCAAACTATTCCGTTTAGAAAAAAATGATATTAGAAAGCTAAATAACAAAAAAAAAAAAAAAAATTGTTTCAGTTTCAAGTATGGGAACCCCATAATTTATTGTTTTTTTTCTATTTTTGTGTAAAAATCTTATTGCGGTTCACAGAATACATCTACTTACCAAGTTTCAACAGCATAGTTCTTATGGTTTCGAAAAAAAGTGGCTGTGACATACGGACGGACAGACAGACAGACATGATGAATCTATAAGGGTTTCGTATTTTGCCATTTGGCTACGAAACCCTAAAAACAACGCTACGTGAAATAAGTAGATACCTAAAACGAATTAATTGCCGGTCACAAGGATTAAAAAATGACTTGAACATTTTCCATTATATGGAATATATTAAATATTACTATCACATCATCAGTCACTATTAATGTTCCCACTGCTGAGACACAGGCCTCCTCTCTGTGAGAGGGAATAGGCTGTAACCAACAAGGCGGGCCCAGTGCGGGTTTGGATGCACATATCTTCGAATATTTGGTTCTAGGACATGCCGGTTTCCTCACGATGTTTTCCTTCACCGTTTTGAGAGCAGTGGTGAAGAAATAATTTAGACAAAGTAAAGCGCCTGCCTGGGCTCGAACCCACGACTTACAACTTGTAAGTCAAGCTAAAGACATACTACCCAAAAACCATGAAAATGACACCGATGACGAAAAGATGTCAAATTTTCGTCGGCGCCAACTTGTATTTTGGTTATGACCCCGTATTCGATATAAGCGTCCCCAAAATCCATAAAAATGACATCCATGACGAAAATTTGTCTAATTTTTGTCGGGACCATCTTATATTTTGGTTTTGACCCCATATTCGATATAAGCGACCCCAAAAACCATGACAATGACACGCGTGACGAAAACATGTCAAATTTTAGTCGGCGCCATCTTGTATTTTGGTCTTGACCCCGTAATCGATAAAAGTGACCCCAATAACCATAAAAATGACACCCATGTCGAAAAGCGGCCAAATTTTAGTCGGCGCCATCTTGTATTTTGGTTTTGATCCTATATTCGATATAAGCGACCCCAAAAACCATGAAAATTACACCCATGTCGAAAAGCAGGCAAAATTTACGTCGGCGCCGTCTTGTATTTTAGTTTTGACTCCATATTCGATATAAGTGAACCCAAAAACCATGAAAATGACACCCATGTCGAAAAGCAGGCAAAATTTACGTCGGCGCCGTCTTGTATTTTGGTTTTGACTCCATATTCGATATTAGCGACCCCAAAAACTATGACAATGACACCCATGACGAAAAATGACAAATTTTAGTCGGCGCCATCTTGTATTTTGGTTTTGATCCCATATTCGATATAAGCGACCCCAAAAACCATGAAAATGACACCCATGTCGAAAAGCAGGCAAAATTTACGTCGCCGCCATCTTGTATTTTGGTTTTAACTCCATATTCGATATAAGCGAACCCAAAAACCATGACAATGTCATCGATGACGAAAAGATGTCAAATTTTAGTCGGCGCCATCTTGTATTTTGGTCTTGACCCCGTAATCGATAAAAGTGACCCCAATAACCATGAAAATGACACCCATGTCGAAAAGCGGCCAAATTTTCGTCGGCGCCATTTTGTATTTTGGTTTTGGCCCCGTATTTGTCATACATACATACATACAAACCGGTTAAAATCATAAATCTCCTCCCACCCATCCACTTCTAAACTTCCCCGTCGGCAGCTTAACCTTACCCATCCAAATCCTAACCTTAGTCAGAGCTGTTTAAACCCACCCATCCATTTCTCAACCTTGTCAACAACTGCTTAACACCCAACTATTCAAAACCCGATCTTACCCAAAATAATTTCTAAATCACATTCTAATAATAATAGGAAACTCAAAAATACGGCATACGTCCGATAAAATATCAACTCCTTTCGATCACGACGAGGACGGTACTCACACGCATGCACACTACAATCTTTATATTACTTTTATCGTATTTATTTCCTGCGAGAAAGCGATACGCCCGTCCTTCCACGAGCGCTTCTGAGCGCGGAATGATGAGCGGCGGGTACAAAATGTATGAAGACGTCTGCAAGTGATTTTATTTTAGCTAATAATTAAAAAATATAATTATTTAGGTGAAAAATAATTAACTGCAACTGTAAAGGACTATATATGCCGCAATTTTTTATAATTTTGAAGATAAAATATGCTGTAAATTTACCTAAACTGGAACCTATTCGGACCCTACTTTTTTCAATTTTTGCGATTATTGTGATGGGCAAAACGTATTTGTGCGAAAATTTTGTATGATGTCATACAATTTTTCTGATGCTTATCTGGAGCTGAATATATTATCTTTAAATTAAGACCATGATATCTTCACATCGGTGATTGCTTATGCATTAAAATGGTACCTCAAAAGTACTGTTATTTGTAGAAAAATGTAATAGCGTCCTTAAATCAAAACATCAAAAAACCCGACTGCTTCAAAAGCGAACTAAAAAGTCGTAAACAAGGAAAAAATCATGCTGTGCAGGCGGAGGATACACCAGATTTTGGTCAACCAGCCCGCGAATATGTATCCTCCGACTGCACAGCATGATTTTTTCCTTGTTTACGATTTTTTAGTTCGCTTAGAAGCAGTCGGGTTTTTTGATGTTTTGATTTAACTTTTTTTATTTATGACTTTTTAGTTAAGTTTTTTTCTAATTAGATACATTTAAACATATAAGTGTTATATGTTTTTGAAATCTCCTCTTAAAACCCTTTATTTTGATACCCCACTCGAAGGGTTTGGAAGCAAAAAAAAATTTGGGCCCCCACAATATGGCGCCCAAAATCCGCAATTTTTCTATTGACCAATTTTAATGTAGCCTATGACACTTGCAGGGTTAAGACGAATCGATTGACGTATGAATCATCAAAATCGGCCAACGCGTTTGGTCTCTGGAACGCCATATAGGAACAAACATACATACATACATACATACATAGACTGATAAACACATTACCCTCCTTCGGCAGTCGGGTAAAGAGTAAAATCAAATTATTCAATGATAGGAACAAATAACCAAAATAATTAAGCTGCAATAAATAATCTATATGAAGGACGTCAATTGCGAAAGGAGCCGATACGAGCGCGCGTTAGAGCCACGGGGAATGGTATGGTTCGTTCCTGGATCCTCGCGCGCACGCTCCTTGTTTATTTCAGTATTCAGCTCTAATCTGCGGTATTTACTATTTCGTTCTTGAAAGTTCTCTGCTCCCCCTCTGTGAACCGTTTTTTATTTGTTCTGGTCTTGATTTCTTAGTTGAGATTTGAATTTGAAATTTGAAAGAGATGACAGAACGAGGGAAAAACGGGCGTAAGCTTTTCTGTTCTTGTTCTGGCAGTGAACGCCAAAAGACGATTTTATTTACCTAGAATTACTAAGTGTTTGGTCTTATCTGCAAACAAGTCTGTATTATAACCAGTTGGTGTATGAGTATTTAATCACTGAAGTGCTTTAATTTAAATATATGTCGCATCAAGGCTGGCCGATAGATGCAAACCATCGGGAAGTCAGGATGTATTCCCTTAGGTTAAGACATCGTGTGTGGGCAGGTCGTTGGGTACAATCGTGCAAATGAAATCACAGAAGTTATTCGATACACTGGGTTTATTTAAATAGTCACAACTCAGTTACATTCTTGCTTACTAATATTACGGATCGACACTGATTCTTCGACGTGTTAGCTCTAAGGCTGTCAGTACTCGACTGCCATATTCTGCTGTCCCCACTACGCCAGCGGTTACAATAAGCGCGCCAATGCGTAGTTGTTCTTGCTTTGCCGCCAGATGGCGTGCTTGCGATTTGTTTTAACGTCCGTACTATTGACTAAACCCGACACGGCCATCCTGCGAGACAGGCGTCCTCGTCTGTTCCTCATTGTCAGGTTTTAACAGTGTATCGAATCATGTGGAAATTCTCATGAATGTCCTCAGCCCTTGGGGGAAGCTGAGGGGTCTGTCAGACTCCTACTGACTAAAACCACATGGTGTTCTCTAGGCCGTAATTGCTTTTGAGAGGCGAGCGTGGAACACAGCACGTCGCCTTCTTGGGCCTCTCTCAGGTGACAGATCCCCAAATCTATCACCCGCAGGCATCATCTTCTTGTCCTTGCTCACTGCCATCTCATGTCCTGTTGCGCCACACGTCCTCTTAGTCTACTCCGACCCGCCAGTCTCCCATCATACATGGGATGTTTTTCTGAAACACAAAATTTACAAACAGTATTCACTCGTCCAATCCTGACTCATACTCTAGAGTGAGGAAACATTTCGAAACAATCAAACATGATCATTTAAATCTCTCTGTTCACTATTGCAAGGAACGAGTAATTCTATTTCCAATTTAAAGAAAATAGCAACTTAATCATCGATTTGGTACCTAAAAGCACCCAATCTTCGTGATTATAAAGTCCAAGTACCACTGATAGTCATTAATATCACATTAAATGAAATAAAAGGAACATAAGACACCAGGTATCTTATTCACGATCTTTAGCCATCACATAGCTCTCCTAGCTATCTCTTAGCTCTCTTAGCTATCTCATAGTTCTTTGCAATCACAATTGCTCTACTCACATCCTCACGATGTCGAGTAAACTTAACTCTCTGAACTTAGAACCAGTTCCACACAGACATTTAGCCTGTCGTATGTTACGTCAATTTGTCATCTACTATCTCAATTGGTACTTGAGCTTTGTGTATCTTACTAACACAATCTACGCATAGTAATCAAAATTAGAAAAGCTAAAATAATTTCAGTTTTCGTAATGAGGGTATGACGATTCGAACGTCATCAACATTAACATGGTGACCTCACTTCTCGCGTGACTATGCGAGTTTACTTTATTTTAACCTCTTAACTCAACAGGAATCCTCTGTAAGGTTCCTTACACAAACGTGTTTTTTACACCGACTTACAGGTGCCCTACAGGCCCACAGTTGCTACAAGGACCTCCAGTTGCCACACTGGCCTACAGCTGCCATAAAGGCCTCCAGTTGGTACACTGGCCTTTAGTTGCCATAAAGGCCAACAGTTGCCACACAGGCCAACAGTTGCCACACAGGCCAACACACAACGCTCGGCTACTCCTGACCAAACTAGATCATTGGGTTCGTGATAATAGGGAAATTTTTGAACCCTACTCTTTAACTAAATCATTGCCCTGGGCCATGTACCACAGTCATTCCAGACAAACTTCAAAACTGCTGCAGCAAAAACTGCCAAGCTTATAGAAACCCTCGAGTAAAACCTCTAACGCCACGGCTCTATAGCCGACCAGCAATTGTATTGCTCTCACACAACGGTCCTCTAGACCCTGACCTCCACCAGTATCCACTGGTACGGTCAAACATAATACGGCTGATAGACTCAATTACTCGACATCTTAGGCTTGCTCATTATTATCAAAATCCCTTTGACATCAACATCGACTGGTACATAACCCGCTGGCATCTTTCTTAACCTACCGTGTGCATACTTGTAGGTTCTGAGCGTACCTATCTAAAGCTTTCAGTGTATAACGATCACTGCCCTGTCATAATCACCTATCGCAGACTTAATAAAGTAAAGTGCCTATTTAGTTTTCGTACTAAAGTTTCCCAAACAACACTTCATTAGAAAATGGTCCACCGATCAACAAGCTTAACAACTAATCAAAGTAATTGTTACAATTCTGTTACGGTTTGTTATGATTCATAGGCATTGCATACTCAACTCATGAAACCTTCATTGTGACTTGTGCACCAACACAAGCCAGAATCGTATCTACCAACGATTCTCTACATATCTGCCGCCACATATGCTACACCACATCATGAGGGGCCCTTGTGCACCAACACAAGCCAGAATCGTATCTACCAACGATTCTTTACATATCTGCCGCCACATATGCTACACCACATCATGAGGGGCTCTGTGCACCAACACAGACAAGAATCGCACCAACGATTCTCAAAAATCTTGCGCAATATGTGCTACACCACATGAAGCGCTCTGTGCACCAACACAGACAGAAATCGCACCAACGATTCCTTCTAGACCCATCGCCACATGTTACGCATGAGGTGCGGTCTAAAGTTTCGAGTATGAGTGTACAAGCCATTCTTAATCAGATTTGGTCTCATTACCACTGTCATCAACTATGACGTCTAACTCTCAAGGAACTTGGTGATCGGGTATCCTTCCAACATGATTCGCGTTTTCTACTTAAAGATTTTAGAACATACAGACTGTTAATAAGAGGGAAACAACTATCCCTGATATTATTAAGGAGCTTTACGAATTAACTCTGATCAATATAATTAAAATAAGATTATCAACAGTAACCCTTTACTATCGCTCACTAACTCAGTTGTTATGTAGGGAAAACGATCGCGAGATCTACTACTCCTATCATAATATTACTTTGAAAGTAAGCAAGTGAATTCAGATCTGAAGACGGTGGTTGTACATCGTTACGCAACAAGATCCGTCCTGAATACACGCAAATGACCAGTACCGTTACTAACTCGATACAATTACGATAGCCCAACGACATCACTAACTCGCTTTGCTACTGAAAACGACTAGTTATTCAGTCATTTTGGATAACTCGTCTTCTTCATATGGGATATCTCATCCTAAAGTTCGTACTGAACCAAATATTGAAACTATTACCGCCAATAGGAAACTCTTTAACTACTATTTTTTTACTAAGTGTGTCTTAATTACCTAGTGATGGTGCTAGGTATAACCACTACCAATTTAGTGATCAAACATGAACACTCTTAAAACTCTAAATAGCATCTCTTCACTAGAGAACATTCGACCTCACTATCGAAATAAAATGGAAGCGACTCACCGAGTATTCCATTCCAAACTTGCGCGCGCTTGTAACGTTCGGCTACGACATGCGAACTGCTAGCCTGCCGTTCCTCTTAACCTCTCAGATGTTGACATGTCAACCTTCGCGCTCAGTATCTGAATCGCTAGCCTCCAGCAGAGGCTTCAGGCTGCGACACAATATGGTATCTGAAACATGAAAAATATTACGAGAGTATATGTTCACACGGTTATCTTAACCATACACAGTTTTGATGGAAATTAACCAGTGCACCGGTGAGGTAACGTAAACCAATCAATCTGCCCAGCCTCCCCCCAACTACATTGGATCGGCTTCCTTTCCCACCCCGGACTCAGCTGAGCACCCGTGTTCCACACGGAGCGCCTGCCCATCCGACCTCCACAACCCAGCAACTGGGTAACACGGCACCCCTTTGCAAGACTGGTGTCAGATCTCAAGCCTCCGACCACCCGCAACGACTGTCAAAGATCTTCAAATGATAGCCGGGACCAACGGCCCAGTGAGATTTCAGAGGCACAGAGAAAACTCAGTATGCTAAAATGGTCACCCATCCACGGACCGACCTCGTCAAGCGCTGCTTAACCTTGATGATCGACCAGCGCGGCTGCTAATATTTAGCCAGGAGCTTCTAGTAGTAGTAGTAACCTAAACCTGCAAAATGTGTTATTATGGACACCGAATGTGAGTGCAGATTTCCTGTCCAAAACATGAATCACACATTACAGTGTCCCAAGTGCCCAGGTAGGTATATGGGCTTTAGAGAATCCAATTAATGCCATAGCGTTTTAAGTCGCAATTAACGAAGCCTGGTAGGGTTTACCACTTTTTAGAAAATTTGGCCCTCCAACTACAAAAGAAGACTATCACGCTACAAAACTAATCAAAATATTTCATTTGGAATTTTCATAATTTCCAGACTGAAGTGTAAAGTAGGGTCGTAAATATCACTATATCGTTCTAACTTCTAAACAATAATAGTCAGCCAGGGCTAGTCAAAGGTTATTGCCAGTAGAATAATAACTCTTCAACAACACCAAAACTTGACCATCGATAACTAACATGAAATTATAACCTAACACGGGCTACCCCGACGAACCACTGACCACCGTACCGTACACAAAACCAGAATAATGAATACACTTTTCCATAGTCATAACAAAATGAAAACGACTCACCAGATTGGCATAAAGATCAGAGCCTATGGATCTTTTCACACGTGCACACGCTCCTCCTTGTCCTGTCCAGCTCCTTTGTTGCTACTAGCCTCCTTGCTGCTCCGCTCCAGACTGGTTTTTTATTATTCAAGACTGAGGGTAGTCTCAACTGACACCGCGATTTTTTTTGCAAGAATGTAACCACAATTTTCACTAGCATTGTTTTTACGTGTGATCTCATTAGCACGACCGAATCCCAATTCTGATGTCGCATCAAGGCTGGCCGATAGATGCAAACCATCGGGAAGTCAGGATGTATTCCCTTAGGTTAAGACATCGTGTGTGGGCAGGTCGTTGGGTACAATCGTGCAAATGAAATCACAGAAGTTATTCGATACACTGGGTTTATTTAAATAGTCACAACTCAGTTACATTCTTGCTTACTAATATTACGGATCGACACTGATTCTACGACGTGTTAGCTCTAAGGCTGTCAGTACTCGACTGCCATATTCTGCTGTCCCCACTACGCCAGCGGTTACAATAAGCGCGCCAATGCGTAGTTGTTCTTGCTTTGCCGCCAGATGGCGTGCTTGCGATTTGTTTTAACGTCCGTACTATTGACTAAACCCGACATATATATTGTGTGTGGTTTCCTAAAGACTGCATTTATTTACTGGGTATTTACCCTCAATGGACAACTCATTGCATCAAAGGGCTCACTGTTTAGCGTATTGAGCCATAGCCCGATGCACACCCCTTGCTGCCTACTTACTTACCCGATTGCCTGTATTATCCGTCCTGCTGCCTACTCCACTGCCTACCTGCCCGATTACCTACTTAACTGGCTACCACCCGTCTGCTTGACTGTCGTGGTGCCCGCTCAACTGTCTCTCACGAGCATACCACAACGAAGAGTTACGAAGAGTTCCTGACCGTCCAGCTGCCTGCCTAGCTGACGACCTTAAAACAATCAACGTCGTGCGAAGCCGGTCCCTTAGTTTTTTATACTCAATATCCTTTTTATTTTCATAGTTTACATTTTTTTTTATAATTCTTATTTTTTTTAAATAATGTGGCTTACTTATAGCTCGTCTGAGCAATACACTATTCTTCCTTTTAATTTCGTTATATTTACTACTGCCGTGATTTTTGTTACATAGCCAAGAGCAACAATTTCGCTTTTTTCGGCAGGGGAGGGGAACACTTGACTCTAACAACAATTTAAAGCTTAATTTTATATCTCTGAATCAAAAATAGTTCTAACAAACCCAATATAATATTTTTGAATGGCCTATCCAACGATACCCCCACCATGGGATAGACGAGAAAAAAAACATCTCCACTTTACGTCTATAGGAGGAACACCAAAAAAAAAATATTTTTATGATTTTATTTTACCACTTTGTTGGAATTATTAATATATATCCATGCCAAATTATAGCTTTCTAGTAATTAGAGTCGCTGAGCTAAGCTGCGGACGGACAGACGGACAGAGCGAAACTGTATGGGTTCCTTGTTGACTTCGGAACCCTAAAAAACCTACTCTATTCACATTCGTTTGTTTCACTTAACGTTTGATGGTGGGGCACGTAATAATTAATAACTAAATCCATTTTATCCTCGTTGTTATCACGTTTCGTTTTTTTTTTTTTTTTTTTTTTTTTATAACCTATAGGCTCGCGCTTGACCACAATCTCACCTGATGGTAAGCGATGATATGGTCGACGGTGAAACACGCTTGCCTAGAAATAACCTATTCACTCTTGACTTAAAGACCCCTAGATTGTAGCTATCGGGAAACACAGACTCTGGCAGGGAATTCCACTCCTTAGCTGTACGCAAAATAAAAGTGTTCCCAAAACGTTTTGTGCGTATGGGTGGGATGTCTACCATGTATCGATGGCGCTTCGCCGTACGTCTGGTAGTCCGATGATGGAACGGGCTAGGTGGAATTATATCGTGCAATTCCATCGCACACTCCCCGAAATGTAACCGATAAAAAACCGACAGGCTGGCAACTCGGCGACGATGTTCAAGACTCTGGAGCTTTGACTTGACCAGCGCCTCATCGCCGATGAGCCTCTTGGCTCGCTTTTCGATCGACTCTAGTGCGTCAAGCTGGTATTTGGCTGATCCGTCCCAGAGATGAGAACAGTACTCCATGCATGATCGAACTTGCGCTTGATACAAGTTGAGGAGCTGTTCTGGCGTGAAGTACCGTCTCACCTTTGCAAGGATCCCCAGCTTTTTGGCAGCCAGCTGAGCCTTTGCCTCAATGTAAGGGCCAAAATTGAGAGTAGATGTCAACGTAACGCCAAGAAGCTCAAGATGGTCAGTTATTGGCACGGTCGCATCTCGGAAAGTTGGATTTGGGTAAAATTGGCTCTTTTTAGCGGAAAAAAGACACGCCTGGGTTTTAGCAGCATTAAACCTGACCAGATTGGCATCGCCCCATTCGGAGACTGCCTGCAAGGACAGGTTCAAGCGCTCCACCATGGCCTCCCGGAGAGACCGGATCTGAGGCCCGGTAGCACGAGCGTTGGACAAGTATCTCTCAGCAACAGTGCTGTCGTCTGCATACCCAAAGGTGCCGGGTTTAAGCAGATCGTTAATATGCAGCAAGAATAAAGTTGCTGAGAGTACCGACCCCTGAGGGACCCCGGCATTGATATCCAATTGGTCCGACGAGCAGCCATCGATAACCACTCGAATGGACCGATCTCTCAGGAAGTCTGCAATCCAATCACACAGACCACCGGGCAAACCGAATGAAGGAAGCTTACCAATAAGGCTTTCGTGCCAGACCCTATCAAAAGCCTTCGAGATGTCGAGGGAGACGGCAAGCGCTTCCCCGTGCCTCTCGATGGCCTCACTCCAGATGTGAATGGCATACGCTAGAAGATCCCCAGTAGACCGATTTCGGCGGAAGCCGTATTGGCGGTCACTAAGGATATCGTTAGATTCTAGGTATGCCAGGAGCTTCGTGTTAAGTACACGCTCCATACTCTTACAGAGTATGGACGTTACAGAGATGGGTCTGTAATTGGCCGGGTCAGCTCGACTACCCTTCTTGGGCACGGGCTGTACGTTAGCTAGCTTCCAAGCATTCGGCACTTTTCCAGTCTCATACGACAGGCGGAATAGGCGTGTCAAGATCGGAGACAGTTCAGGCGCACAGGTTCTGAGAACTATTGCTGGTATTCCATCCGGGCCACTAGCCTTGTTCACGTCGAGGTTGCGCAGTACCTTACGGACGTCCTTTTGGTGGATACGAATGTCCGACATACTCGTCTCGCATCCATCAGGATAAGAAGGGGGCCGCGCTTCACCAGGGTTCAGACGTGAAGATTCCGCAAAAAGAGAGGCAAATAAATTTGCCTTCTCCTCAGCAGAGTGGGCCAGCGACCCGTCGGGTTTCAGCAGTGGTGGTAGTGAGGGACGGCTGAAGTTGGACTCGACCGACTTAGCCAGGGACCAAAACGCTTTACTACCTGCTGGGTAAGAAGCAAGTTTGGCCCCTATTCGGCCAATGTGGTCGAACCGAGCCCTTCTCAACACCTTCTTGCAGGACTTGGCAGCCCTGTTGTAGGCTTTCTTCCTTTGACCCACGTCACTCGCTTTGCGCGAACGAGCGTCAACCCATGCCAGGTACGCCTCATGTTTAAGCGCGTCGGCGCGATGACATTCAGCGCCAAACCATGGCCGGTCAACATTGGTCATTGTTACGTCAGAAAACGGAATGTAGTACTCCATTCCCTGACGCAACACATCCGTCACGTTGTCCGCGCACGCCGTAGGATCATCCGAAGAAAAGCAAGTAGGCTGCCAAGGATAACATGCGAAGAAAGATCGCATGCCATCCCAATCTGCTGACCTGTACCGCCAAACCCGCCGCGTGCCTCTTGGGCTGGGATCGGGCGGGGAGTAGACGGACACAGACTTCACCAGACAATGGTCGGAACTTCCCAAAGGTGAAGTTATCGACACAGAGTATCGGTCTGGCTCTGTTGTCAGCAGAAGGTCCAAGCAATTGGCCGTGTGCGAATCAACATCCGGCACCCTCGTTGCCCCCTGGACCAGCTGGGTAAGGTTAAGCGCAAGCGCAAGCTTACGCATCTCCCGTCCAGCATGGTCAGTGCACTGGTATGGGAAGAGCCACTCCTGGTGGTGGGCATTAAAGTCCCCCAGTAACACTAATTGGGCGGAAGGGTACCGCTGCTGTGCCGCATCAGCCGCCTCACTGAGGTACTCTGTGAGCCTGGTTGTCTCCTGATCTCCATCGTATGCTTGTTATTCAAAAACTCACAGTAGTACAGTGAGTACGTAGCTACCAATTACGTTATCGTTCCGTGCGTACTATATTTTGAAGATGAAGTTTTTACATATTCTGTTGACACTGTTCATATTATGTTCTTTTACAGGTAAGTTTATAGAAAGTTCTCTATTATTACAAACTTTTACTCTGTACCTGTTATCAAATTTTGCAAGTTAGATTTGACTCACTTCCCTGTGTCCGATTGAACTGATATTTTGCACACGCGTTTGTTTCTCGTGAGCTCGTGACAATGCAATTTCTACAATATGAATTACATTTACTTTACTCCATTGGAAATAACATTACACATAAATAAAAAAAAAATAACAAGCTTTTCGTTTTTACTCAGCAAACCCTTTCATTTGAAACCCATATCATGGCAGTGCACAAGAAATAACTAGTCCGCCATCTTGGGCCATCCGCCATATTGGATTTAGTAT
The DNA here is from genome assembly GCA_949775005.1 of Orthosia gothica. Taxonomy (NCBI): domain Eukaryota; kingdom Metazoa; phylum Arthropoda; class Insecta; order Lepidoptera; family Noctuidae; genus Orthosia; species Orthosia gothica. The sequence continues at coordinate 11,812,524 of OX459035.1, read as the reverse complement.
GACGTCACTTAGCTAACTCTGCGTTGTTATCCAAACTAAACGTGTATGCAAAATTTCACCATGATAACTGCTTCAAAATTCAGTTGCAAGATTTGACCCGAATGTATATGATATACATACATTGCAAGTTAAATAAAAGCTTGTGAAACAATTCCTTTTTTACAGCACGTTCAACCAGTTTAACCAACTTTGATTTATATTGCGTTGGTGATATGACAAATGGCAGCTGTAATAAACAGTTGGTTTTAGTAATGATACTAAAACCAACTGTTTACACCACAGATTCCATTTAAACAAAAAAAATAATAACGCTCGTCTCGCTAAACTCATGTTTAGGCGCCTTTTATGTTATCATAATGTATACGGAATAGAACTCGAAACCGGTTGAACGGAGTGTGAAAAGTTTGTAAAAATTACTAATGTTAATACAAATGAATTGAAGGCTACCAAGCTATCGTCACGTATCATTCTGATGTATATATTTGATATTTTAGATGTACTTACGAGTATTTGTACTTTTCAGAGCTTTTATTAGCGGCGCCGAAAGCACCGAGTCGTATTGTGGGATGCAGCATATTTGTCCGGGGTAAATATCAACTGGCAATCGATGAAATTCAGAAACACTCTCCCCTAACCGATGCCCAACTAAAAGAAATAGAATATTATGAGAATCTTATGAAAAGTTGTGAATAAAACGTATAGAATTTAAAAAATGTTTTGAATTATTTATTTAATTAAGGATCACCACCAACGAGTGTTACAAAACCAAAAAACTTACACAAAATACAAAAATTGGTACACATCATCGCCTGAAAGTGCTTATACAATTTCCTTTTAAAGGAGCTAAGAGTTTCGTGATTTATATCGATGTCAGCTTTGCGGCATATAGCGTTGTACAATTTGGTAGCCCTTGCAAGAGGAGAGTTAGATAAGATAAGATAAGTCTTTATTTGCCTTAAACATGGTATAAAGTTGTTACAGTCAGGTATTAATCTTAAGTCCACATGTTTAGCTATACAGGATATGTATCAATTGCATGCAAAATAAATATATAATTATTAGTTAATTGCTGTTCAATGTCACAGATAAGCTCAATACAATAATACAATAATTTATCTGAGCATTATACGCAATGACAAAAGATTATTTTAAGTTTATTGTTAAAAAATATCTTTAATGTCATAAAACACATGTTCTTTCAGCCATTTCAGTTGTCGCCAAGGTTCGTTTTGCGCGAAGATTGTCCGAACAATTTGTAGGTATGGGACCGTGGTAATCTACTAGTGAAATTAATGGATATTCTCGACAGAAGGTCAGTATTTAGTTTGGATGTCACCACTTTATGAAGAAAACACAGATCCAGTACTTTTCTACGATTCGCTAGGCTTTGAAATTTATAGTGCCGAATTCGGTCTTTGTAAGATCCTAATTGATTCGCGGTTTTATTTGCAAAGGATAAATGGTATAAAAACCTTTATCTACACCCATGCTATAAACCCTCTATAAAAGTTCTTGAAACAGTTAGCTTATTGCCAACATTAAAACAGCCAGTGTCATAGTAACCATAATATCATCCAAACGAGTGTTATAATGTTGTACTATTTTTTTTAATGCAACTCCTTTTTACTCATCGAACAGCCACATTCTCATGACATCTTTATGAATTTCAAAAAAAGAACATTGTCATGCAGGCGCGTTTCACTACCACAGCGCCGTAATTAAAAAGAAAACTTATTCGAATTTTTGAATTGACGTCGTATCCCGCCATTTTTGTTCAATTGGAAAAAAAAAAAAAATTTTGTTTACAAAAATGAGTGATACAAGCTTTGATAACACACCACCAGATATTTCTAATGAAGCAAAGGACATTTCTAACCAATTATTACCAGAAAAGTCAAGAAAACATTATGAAAAAATGTACCAAAATTTCATGAAATGGAAAATATCAAAGAATAGTACATCATTTTCTGAAGATGTGCTATTAGTATATTTTCAAGAATTATCAGAAAAATTCAAATCTTCATCCCTATGGACCTTCTATTCAATGCTGAAAAGTACGCTAAGTATTAATACCCTCCCTATGGTTTCAGAACCTTTATAGAGGATTCATATCATGGGTGTAGATAAAGTCTTGTATGCAACTGTTATAATTAGGTATTAAAACACTCATGTAATACTGTTATCACACTCGGCTTCGCCTCGTGTGATAAACCCACATTCGTGTTTTAATACCCCTTATTATACAACAGTTGCATAAATAACTATTATTGTACACTCTCAATTCTTAGCTTATGAACGTTGTAATGTGGTGACCATACCTGAGAGCAGTACTCTAAATTGCTGCGGACCAACGTCTCATAAAGAATAATTTTCGTCTTTGGGTTGTTAAATGGCTTGGAGGTCCTTAATACAAAGCCTAGCATTTTATTCGCGTTTGCAATTATTTTGTCTATATGGTCATTGTCATAATCTAAGCTTGCAAGTTTTTGACTCACTTCCCGGTGTTTGATTGAGCTGATATTTTGTAAACATGTTTGTTTCTCGTGTCTATATATTTTTTATATAAAAGCCAGTGTTTAATTATTAATAATCCATACTAATATTATAAATCCGAAAGTAACTCTGTCCGTCTGAATGTCTGTTTCCTTTTCACGCTTAAACCGCTGAACCGATTTACATGAAAATTGGTATGAAGATAGTTTGAGATCCGGGAAAGGACATAGGTTACTTTTTTTTCATAAAAAACGAATGGGGGAGAAATGGAGGGGGTGAGGTAGTTTTGTATGAAACTTCTTATTATGGCTTAAACCGCTTAACCGATTTAGATAAAATTTGGTATGGAGATCGTATGAGTCCTTGGGAAGTACATAAACTACTTTGTTTGCATAAAACATGAAGGGTCTCCCCCTTCATGTTTTATGCAAACAAATGGGAGGAGTATTAATTTTGTATGTAACTTCTTTACATACAACTTCTTTTTATTATGAACCGATTTAGATAAAATTTATATGGAGATAGTTCGAGAACCTGAGAAGGACATATGTTAGGCTACTTGCATAAAACACGAAGGGGTGGAATAAGGGGGGGGGGGTTATTTTGTATGAAACTTCTTAATGGAGCATAAATCTATGAACCGATTTAGATGAAATTTGGTATAGAGATAGTTTATGACCTTGGGAAGGACATAAGCTACTTTTTTGCATACAACGCTAAGGGTGAGAAGTGGGAGAGAGGGTTAATTTAATAACTTCTTAACATAAAACTTCTTTTTATTATGAACCAATTTAGATGAAATTTTGTATGGAGATAGTTTGAGACCCTGAGGAGGACATATGATAGGCTAATTGCATAAAACACCAAGGGAGAGGAATAGGGGGCAGGGTTAATTTTGTATGAAACTTCTTAATGAACTGATTTTTTTTGGCGTCCGCAAAATTTCTAGTATTAGTTTACCGGCATTTATATCCTCGGTCCACAGTACTGAGAAATTAATCAGGAATATCCTAGCAACCATACTGATTAATTTTGAAGTGTCGTGCTTCACCGAGGCTATTGGTGCTCGCTTGCCCGAATTGTAATCTTCCCGACTACCCATCATCACAGAGACGGCGGGATGACCCGCTTTGCAGAGCAGTTCAGGAGCACCAAATTGCCACTTCTGCCTCTCCTGCCGAGCGTGCTCGCCTGCTGGCTGTCGGTGAGTGGGAGACGGGCCTCTGGTTTCACGCACTTCCGTCGTCGAACATAGGCACCTTGTTTGACGATACTACTTTCCGTTTCGCTACTTCCCTACGTCTTGGCGCTCCCTGTTGTACTCCTCATCGTTGTCACTGTGGTGAAGTTGTCAACAGCCTCGGTCACCACGGTCTTTCATGCAGCCGAAGTGCGGGTCGCATAGCGCGTCTCGGAAACTTAAAAGACATCATCCGACGTGCTCTCGTCGCCGTCGGCGTTCCGGCCGTATTGGAACCCCATGGACTGGCACGCGATGATGGCAAAAGACCGGACGGGATGTCTTTGTTTCCATGGAAGATGGATGTAGTTTTTGAACTTTCCATCGGTCAGTTCTATAACTGACTTTGGCAACTTGTTATAAAAGCGTATACTGTTTATATGAAAAGACTTGCTAGTTTTTGTTAATCTGAATTTGGGTTTTAAAATTTCGTGCTTACTGCGTGTATTTGCTGCGTTAAATTTTGAATTTAGCTGTCGAATAATTGGGTGGATAGCCAGACTGAAGATCACTGGCCCGAGAGGGTCACCTTATTGACAGCCAACAGCTGATTCGTGAAGGTTGTCCCGATAAAGTAATTTAGATGGATGCCTATAACATTGCCAGAGAAAACAAAAAAATTGAGGTATTTCTGCCAGCAAGGTGTCCCTATTAACCGAATCAAATGCATTTTTAATATCAACCTTCAGGATGACCTCTCCTTTTCCAGAATTTAGGTAGGTCAATAATGCATGTACGGCAGCCTCACGGCCTCCTTTGGAGCCGTAACCAAGCTGCAGGGGCTGAAATTTATCCAAAACTACCTCACCATACAATTTGCAGCAAATCTTGGCTGCCATAAGTAGTTCCTACGGCAATGGGACGAATCCCGCTATCCCTCTTGCGCAGTGCACATAAATTGGCCCCGTACAAGACGTCGATGACGGATTAGTTTACCTTACCGGACAGCATAGGGTTCATCAGAGCCGTAAGCTCCTTTGAGAGCAACTCACCAGCTTCCCCAGCGCCTGAACACATAAGGTCCTTTAAGTGCTGAGGACTCAGGCCGTCGAGGCCGCCCAGCAAATCCCTACCAGCATCTTACTGGGGTAATTTCCTTTTCCCGAGCAAGTTTGTTTTTGCGAATCTCCACTTAAGCCAGCCAATTAAGCCAAGAGAGAGGCTCTGGTCCCCGTCAGTTTTAACTCCGACCGGTCAATAACGGCAAGCCAGTGATGAGGAACAAAACTTCTCCCAGGACATCAGGTCCGTGGGATCGCCACTGCCCACCAGCTCGCCACAAAGCTGCCTATTATTATTATATACTTTGTTATGTTCTACTTCCATGTTAATTAGTATAATTGGTCATTGTATTGTTTTAATCAACTATAAATAAAATAAATTGTACAATTTAATATTATTTTTCCTCCAAACAACATGCCGTAAATAAGGTTATTTATTAAAAATAATTCAATATTTCCTGGAATTGATAAATAACTGATTACTTACTAGTTATTTATTACAGCACATAGTCGTGTTTGTTACATACACGTTTTCCTTTAGTAACTATATATGAACTGAAAGAGTCACATTGGTTCTTACCCAGATTGAAACTCACGCACGAGACGCGAGGTCATTCATTAATTTCAGCAGTGCCGTATTTAAAGATGGTGGCGCCCCTGGCCAAATATAATATGACCCATAATTAATAAGAAAAGGACTATGATAATAATGAATGGTACAAAGAATATTCTAAAAAAAAACAATTGCATATTAAAGCGATTGAAGTTAACTCGAATATCATAGCATATCCTATAATATCATAGCATATCCTATAATATACATTGAGGTAATAATGTGGATTTCTTCATTAAATAAACTCACAATTTTTTCCTATTAGTTTAGGCTAAAACTACAGAACGCTACCTTCTGCGATCCTTCCTTTTGGAGTTTCTTGCTAAGCTAAGTGTATAAGATTGTTAACTAATAATGCAAAAGCTTAATAATTAAGGATGCAGGATTGAACGAAGCGAGCTCGGCAAATCATTCACGACTTTGGTTAGGTCAATTTTCTTTAGGCAGACGAGAAGTCGGGAAGAGGGCAGTTAGAAGAGTATAGCCGTGCTTATCTAAAAATACAGTAGGTGACTATCGCAGGCCGCCCGGGCCATTTAGCCATATTGACCTAAGAATAAATACGCTACTGGCATAAGGTAAGTATCGTATTTCGTTGACTCAACGCTATTAAATTAATATATTTGAACTACATACATAGGCTGCACTAAAAGTATCGGGAATGGAATATTTTCACTGTTTCTGCCATATTAAAATCTTTTTAATTGAAAACTCCTTGGTTTTAAAAATCAAATACCATTTATTTATTTAAAAAAAGATTCTCGGTCTTGTCACAAGATTTTGTCAAACTGGTTTAGTCGTTGAGAAAATGGAATTGACTCGAGAAAATTCAAGAGCGATGATTTAGTATGACTTTCGAAGTGGTTTAACACAAAAACAGTGTGTTGACCGGATGATTTCTGCATTTAGTGATGAAGTCCCATCCAAAACCACAATTTATCGCTGGTTTGCTGAATTTCAACGTGGACGTGTCAAGCTCAGTGATGATCCCCGTCAAGGTCGTCCAAAAACTGCAGTCACCCAAGAAAACGTTGATGCTGTGCGTAAGCTGATTGAGGAAGATCGACATGTGACAAATTGAGTCAAATTCAAATAATCCTTCATGAACAATTAGGTGTAAAAAAGTTGTTTGCCCGATGGATACCGCATTCGCTCTGTGAAGAGCAAAAAGCGGCTCGCGTTACTTGGTGCGTCAGAACTCTCGAAAGATTCCACGCAGGATCCTCAAATGCTGTATACTACATCGTATCAGGTGACGAATCCTGTATATACGCGTACGAACCCGAAACAAAAAACCAGTCACGAGTTTGGGTGTTCGAAAATGAGTTAAAGCCAACAAAAAATGTTTCATACACGGAGTGTTGCAAAAAAAAAATGGTGACCACGTTTGTTTCCAAAACCGGCCATGTTGCGACTATTCCTCTTGAGGGACAAAGAACGGTTAATGCAGAATGGTATGCTAGCATTTGTTTGCCACAGGTCGTTTCTGAACTCCGTAAAGAGAACTGCAACCGCCGCATCATCCTCCATCACGACAATGCGAGTTCTCACACCGCGCATAGAACAAAAGAGTTTTTAGTGCAAGAAAACATAGAATTATTAGACCATCCGCCGTACAGCCCCGACCTAAGCCCTAATGATTTCTATACTTTCCCTAAAATAAAGAATTGGTGAATTGGTTCGTGGTCAGAGATTTTCATCACCTGAAGAAGCTGTGGACGTCTACAAAACGGCCATTTTGGAGACCCCAACTTCCGAATGGAATGGTTGCTTCAATAATTGGTTCCATCGTATGGAAAAATGTGTTAAATTTCGCGGAGAATACTTCGAAAAGCAATAAATACATTTTTAAATAGTAGTTGTGTCACTTCCTTGATGCCCGAAATTTTCAGTGCCGCCCTTATTGAGTCAATTTTATAAATATACATACTTGCGTTAAGGTGTGCACCAAGACCGTGGGAGTGAGAGCGATCACTCGATTTGCATGAAATTATCAATACTTGATACTAATGCGAAAGTATCTGTCTGAAGTCTATCTGTTTGTTAAATTTTCACGTCTTAAAAACTGAAGGTGTTTTAGAACATTGACCTCTTGGGAAGATTTACGACTATCACAAGTGCGTATACGGCGTTAAAAACTAGAATTCGATATTTTAATTTATAAAAGCCACACTCTTGTTCTTTTCGTGTGAGGATGAGGCCACCTCTAGTGTCTAGAGTTAATTAAGCAGTCTCTGGGAACCCCACAGACCTCTGACTTGGCTATTTCAGACTTACATTAACTATATAAGTCCAGGTTTCCACACGATGTTTTCCTTCACCTTTGCCTTTGATGTCCAAGACAAACTTAGAGAGTACATATGAATTTGAAAAATTCACATAGTTATTTACCGGGTTTGAAAACACGACCGCAAGCGCGAGGGGTGAGGTCTTATCTCCTAGGCCACTATGAAAAAGCCACACTTATCGAGTGAGTAGCCATCGAGTGAATTTTACATTCTAGATATGATCGAATGAAGGTATTCTACCATGCAGACATCATTCAGTTAGTCTGCATCGCCTTGGAAAGATGATGCCTTCGATCTACAGATCTTCTTGCTTTTGTGTACGGCTTCAGTCTCGAGAATTTCGAAAATTATCACAAAGAAACATACTACCAGCTAAAAATGTTACGGTCTATCTGTGTTCCAAACTTCGGGCCCAGTGCGGGTTGGTGGATGTCACATGTCTTCGAATTTTTGGCTCTAGGTTATACTGGTTTCCGCACGATGTTTTCCTTCACCGTTTTGAGAACAGTGGTGATAAAATTATTTACACAAAGTAAAGCGCCTACCTGGGTTTGAACTCACGACCTACAAATTGTAAGTCGCGGCCACTACCACGGGGCCACCACTGCTCTCTGCTTTTCCATCTAATAAATAATTATCGAACTGCCGAACCGTTACGTAGCAACATTGATAATGACCAGACAATGTCATAAATATAGAAGTTTAAATCTGTATTTATTATATTGCCCGATTTAAATTTATATAAATAGTGCACTGATTAATTACTAGGTCCATGACATATTCACAAATATGTTGATTTTCGCATTTATAATACCCATATTAGGATACAACGCGTCATTCAACAGAAGTCTGTACCTTAAGAGCGGACTCTAGTCAACAGAAATTTGAAAAATAGGTATTTGAAGAAACTATTGCCGTCGCGTCACCTCCAAACTTACCCCGTAAAGTGCGAAAGGGACAACTGCAGCTCAGGCTGATTTTACCTACAAAAACTTTGACTAAAAGACGTTTCGTATTCTGCTGTTTTCTTCATGAAAACTGGTCTGATCTAAAAAATTCTTATATCAAAATTTAGAGGAAAAGTATATCTATGCTCCTATCATTTTTTTGTTAAAAACTTATAAATTTTGTCTGAAAGTCTTCTGAACATGGCGGTAAAAACGGGCATTTTTTTCGGATTTTTGGATTGTCATATTTCTTTTTGTGGTTATGTTTTGGAAAAAAGGAAATGATACAGGCACGTATTAATTAGACCTAGATTTAATGGAAAAAAAATCATTGCTCTAGAGGCATTATCCACGAAGAAAACAGCAGAATGTGTTTGTATGGAGAAAGTCTCACTAGAGTCCCCTCTTAAGAGATAAAGTATCCATGCCAGTATACAACACGTGTGAATATCCTCTAATCAGCAGAATGCATAATAAAAATTGCAAATAATATTTTATGGATGTGCATTGTGCATAAAATGTTTCATTTATCAATATTGACTTCTGCTGAACAAACGTGTTTGATAATTAATTATAAAATGAAGGGTTTACTTATATTGTTGATACTGACCGTGTTCTTCTATATTTTGGTAACAAATATGGGTAAGTTAAATTTATTACTTGAAAATTGTTTATTTATTTTTAACTAGTTTCGGATTGTCCTTGCGTGATAGAATCGGTAATGAAGATATCCGCAAGAGAACCAGAGTTACTGACATAGCCTGAAGAATTGCCAAACTTAAGTGGCAGTGGGCAGGACACATTGTTCGCAGAACGGATGCCACCTTACGAAGGGCTGAAAGTTCTGGAGTGGCGACCGCGAACCGTAGGCTTATAACGTATCTTTTGCAAGAGCAAAACGATAGCGATCAAACGCTTTATGTCATAAAAGTCAGCATTACCTGCAGTGTTGGTATGGTAGGACCTACACAATCGTTTGCTAATCGCTCGCTGTTTGTCAAATGCACTTTTTTTAAAAAAAAAACGCCAACAACTCTAAAACGTTTGTATTGAAGAGAAATTATTTCGCAAAAATCGCTATCGTTTATCGTTTATAAGCCTGCCGTGTGACATTGCGTGAAGGTCTCCCACTAGTTTGACCGATGACCTGATTAAGGTTGCGGGAAACCACTGGATGCGAGACCCACGGGACCGGTCAGAGCGATGAAACTTGTGGATCGCCTATGTTCAGCAGTGGAAGTCTGTCGGCTGAAATGATGATGAACTTGCTTCTGACAGTGGCTTCGTCTAAACGTCAGTAAATATATCAAGGGAGCAAAGGCATTCCTATGTCCCAGTCCAGGACATGGTCGACCCGTGTGCCAAGTTTTTAACCCCCGCCGGAAAAAGAGGGGTGTTATAAGTTTCACGTGTGTTGCTGTGTATCTGTGTGTCTGTGTATCTGTGTGTCTGTCTGTGGCATCATAGCGCCTAAACGGATGAACCGATTTTGATTTAGTTTTTTTTGTTTGAAAGATGATTTTGTCGAGAGTGTTCTTAGCTATGTTTGAATTAAATCGGTTCAGCCGTTCAAAAGTTATGGGCGTTTTACTGTTTGAATCGAGGGGTTTTTCGCAAGAATATGTGTCGGAGATTTTTTAAATTTTGAAATTTTACTTGTACTTAAATCCATTCGTCGATATCGATAGATAGACAGACATAGTTACTTTCGCATTCATAATATTAATAAGGACATTATGGATTTGAAAATAGATTTTTTAGGGTTCCGTACCCAAGGGGTCCAAACGGCTGTTTCTGTCACTCACGAGTCTGTCTGTCCGTCATCTGTCACACAGGTTTTACAGCCATACGGTTGGAGCTAGTCTTCAAATATTCACAGTACAAGCATCTTGTTGACCCAAAGCCATACAAATTGTGAAAAAATATATTTTTAGTTGTTTTTAACGGGGTTCCCGTAAAGAAGGAGGGATGCGCGAAAAAAATATTGACTTTTCCTCATCGAAGGGGTATCGTTGTTTAGAATTCGTTAAATAGGTACATAGCCTTTATATTTTTAATTAACCCACGCCTGAAAAAGAGGGGTGTTACAAGTTTCACGTGCGTTGCTGTGTATCTGTGTGTCTGTGTATCTGTGTATCTGTGTATCTGTGTGTCTGTCTGTGTACATCATAGCAACTAAACGGATGAACCGATTTTGATTTAGTTTTTTTTTGTTTGAAAGGTGATTTTATCGAGGGTGTTCTTAGCTATGTTTGAATAAAATCGGTTCAGCGGTTCAAAAGTTATGGGCGTTTTACTGTTTGAATCGGGGTGTTTTCACAAGATAAATGTGTCGGGGGTTTTTTAAATTTTGAAATTTTATTAGTGATCAGATACATTTAGTCCTTTATTCATGATATCTCTCTTAAAGGACTGTTTATAAAATTTCGCGCGCTCGCTTTCGTCCTAAATCATCATCCATTTCGCTACAAACTTGCAAAAGTGCTAATTCGTACGCGAACTAGCTTCTTACTTGTCATCACAGCATCTATCTCTTTCGCACGTGTTGTACGGATGAGATAGCATGCATTCTAACCTCGCGTACAAAATAGTACGAGCCGTCTACTAGCTAGGCCAACCTTAAAAACATTATTATAAGTTACCCATACATAACCAAGTTCATGACTGAATATCTATTATTCTCAGCGTTCTCGAACAAAAATGCTTGCACAAACTAATTTAGAACATGACCAGTATATTAAAAAGTACTCTGTGAACATGACCCTGAGTTAAACCAGATATTTATTTAATGCCATAGAATTAGAATTCTAATCTCAATTCTCAACTAAAATAATGTATGGGGCATGGGCTTCTGCGTCTGCTTTTTTTCCTTCATTGCAATAGTTTCTATAGGCGCTGACCAGACTCAGTGGCCAGTCAGCACCCGTTCAAGATAAATATTATTTATACTACACCTGCTCGGAAAGTACCTTGATACTTTATCAAATTTACGGTAGAAAGTACGTCATTGCATATCGAACAAATATGCGGCGAGAAAACGCATCTGAGCGGGAGAGAAAAGTGTATGAAAATCCATTTCTTACGTGGTTTTCTTTTTTAATTTTGGGTAAGACTATGCGCTGGTAACCTAAATATCAAAAGCCAAAAAGCTTTTACAGTGAGTTTTTATCTCCAAGTTCGCAAAATGACACTGGCCATTAGCTGTGTGTTGGATGGTGTCAAACAATTTGAAAAAAGAACATGTCAAAATTGCAGACGCCATTTTCAATTTCAATATAAATTTCAATTAGTAAAGATTTAGTTTTTTATTTTCCTCGTAGGTGTAGTATAAAGCACTACGTATCACTCGAGAGTAAGTGCGATTCCCGATCTCGGGTGTTTTAAAGCCCTCGCCTACGGCTCGGGCTTCAAACGACACCCTCGACGGTAATCGGTCACTTTCTCCTCTCGGTGAACAATGTACTATTCTTTAACAGATATTAGTCTACAAACGTAACAAACGATAGGCGCGCCGGGGTACTAGGCTTGTGTAGTACATGTACTATGAACTATTAGGAAGCAATTCCTTTAGGTGAACGAGAACGAACTATTCTGTCTCGGTCGTTTAAATAGTTCATCTAGTACAGTGATCCAAGCGACATCGGATCGCTCGAGTGCTGAATCAGAACGAACTACGATTGTCTGAGCCTGAGCAAGTGAACGAGTTGAGATATACCAGGCCCCTCAGAAAGTATTGCGAAAAAAAGTTTTTATATATGGGAGACTGGCCAGTTATAATGTTTTTCGAAAATATGATTATTTATAAGTAAAAATAAGTAAGTTCCAATTTCAAAATTTCCCTCCACATTTTTTGCGAGTTAATTCAAAGTATTGTGTCTCACTGAAATATGGATCTGCGCCGGGAACATTTTAGAGCTATGATTTTATACGATTTCAAGTGTCGCCTGAAACCGGATGAATCGTACGATAGACTTCAAATGGCATTCATGGATGAAGGCCCTTCCAAGGCAACCGTGTATCGTTGGTATAACGAATTCAAGCGCGGTCGACCAACTTTGGGGGATGACGAAAGAAGCGGTCGCCCTTTGACGGCTGTTACCGAAGAAAACGTGCTAGCAGTGAAAAATTTAATCCAAGGCAATAGGCGAATTACATATCAGGAGATTCAACACATATTGAAGATTGGATCGGGAAGCGTTCACGAGATTCTACACAGCCATCTTCGCGTGAGGAGGATAGTATCACGCTGGGTGCCGCACAACCTCACCGATGCTCAGAAGCAGGCCCGGGTGGAATGGTGCCGTGATATGCTTAACAAATTTGAAGCAGGCTCGTCTCGGCGTGTTTACGACATCGTTACAGGTGATGAGTCCTGGATTTATCAATACGACCCAGAAACCAAGCGCCAGTCGACTGTTTGGGTGTTTCAAAATGAGCCAACGCCTACCAAAGTGAAGCGATCTAGAAGCGGGGGTAAGATTTTGATCGCTAGCTTTTTTATTTTGACTGGCCACTTGGTATCAATTCCCTTACGGGATCAAAGAAGCATTAATGCCGAATGGTATACTACCAAATGTTTGCCAGAAGTTTTCTCTGTTATAAGCAACAAGCGACCAAACACAGGGCTCCGCGGGCTACTGCTCCACCACGACAATGCACCTGCGCACACCGCACTCAAAACGAGGGACTTCCTGGACAGCACGCCAGTCAAACTCCTGGGTCACCCTCCTTACAGCCCTGATCTAGCACCGTGTGACTTCTTTTTATTCCCAAAAATAAAAAATCAGCTCAAAGGGATACAATTTTCGTCGCCGGAAGATGCGCTGGCTGCGTTCGAGCAGGCTGTAAACGAGGTGTCTGCGGCGGACTGGAAAAAGTGTTTTGAAAACTGGTTTAGGCGCATGAATCTTTGTATAGAGGCTGGTGGAAAGTACTTTGAAAAGATTTAATAAAAATATATGTACGTATAGAAAAATTTTTTTTAGTTTCGCAAAACTTTCTGAGTGTCCCACGTATTTGAGAAGCGTGCGCGCGAGCGTGATGACTGATGAACGACGAACTAGTACAGTTTGCTCTGTCTACGTACGATCTCGATGACCGACCTGGCGCACAAGAATATCTTAATGAAGATGAACGGTGAACTAAAATGAACTAATAGTACTAGAAGTCCGAACTAGTTCATTTCAACGATTGTACTAGTTCGGAGCGTTCAATTCAGTGTCCGATCCGCTGTTGTCCGCTATTGTTTTGTTACCGCTTCGTGCGGTAACAAAACAATAGCGACTGCTAATTTTTCCTGTGCTGCCATCTATCGAGCTTGTAGACAACTTTACGAATGGGATTAAGCAGTTAACTTTACCTAATCATTAATAAAAAAAATCTTAGGTACTAGACATAATTTATTGTGATTGAAATAAAATAAAAACCGGCCAAGTGCGTGTCGGACTTCGAAGATTTAGGGTTCCGTACCAAACTACAAAAACAAGTTGGTTTTAATAGGAAAAACAGGCAATTTCAAAGAAAAACCTGATTTATTAAGATATTGGTATTTATTAGTAAACTATACGTAATAATAAACATTATCACCAAATTTCAAGTTAATGGAAAAATAAAAAAATCGTTGAAACAAAATTTTGTAACAAAAAAAGACTGACTTAGGTGGCTTCTCATTCCTTTGTAATCAAATATTTGTAACACAAAAATACAGCACTTATTTACTAAACGAGCTCTTAACAACGATACTCCATCGATGGGATTGGTCAAAAAAAATATTGTCGCACAATTTTTCTTTGTCTGTATGGGAGCTCCCCTTAAAAACCTTTAAAAATATTTTTGACAAGACTGGGTCAACAAGATGCTTATACTGTGAAAATTTAAAGACTGTAACTCCAACCGTTTGACTGTAAAAATTTGTGACAGACAACAGACGGGGTGACGGACGGACCGACAGACGGACACGTCAGTGACAGCAATAGGGCTCCGTTTGGACCCTTCGGGTACGGAACCCTAAAAAGTACCCAGGTATAACATACAAAATTGGTAAATCTACATAATAAAAAACCAGCCAAGTGCGAGTCGGACTCGCGCACGAAGGGTTCCGTTCTTGGTAAATTGCGGTTTACGATTTATGACGCATTAAAAAAAAACTACTTACTAGATCTCGTTCAAACCAATTGTTGTTGTTGTAGTTTACATGGTAATGTACATCATATATGTTTTTTTAGTTTTATCTCTCTCTTATTTTAGAAGTTACAGGGGGGAGGGACACACATTTTGCCACTTTGGAAGTGTCTCTCGCGCAAACTATTCAGTTTAGAAAAAAAAAAAATTAGAAACCTCAATATTATTTTAGAAGACCTATCCATAGATACCCACACGTATGGGTTTGATGAAAAGTAGTTTCATTTTCAAGTATGGGGACCCCCCAAAATTTATTGTTTTTTTTCTATTTTTGTGTGAAAATCCTAATGCGGTTCACAGAATACATCTACTTACCAAGTTTTAACAGCATAGTTCTTATAGTTTCGGAAAAAAGTGGCTGTGACATACGGACCCACACTTGAAACTAAAACTAAAAAAAACTTTTTTTTCATCAAACCCACACGTATGTGGGGTATCTATGGATAGGTCTTCAAAAATGATATTGAGGTTTCTAACATATTTTTTTTCTAAACTGAATAGTTTGCGCGAGAGACACTTCCAAAGTGGTAAAATGTGTGTCCCCCCCCTGTAACTTCTAAAATAAGAGAATGATAAAACTAAAAACAAATATATGATGTACATTACCATGTAAACTGCCACCGAAAATTGGTTTGAACGAGATCTAGTAAGTAGTTTTTTTTTAATACGTCATAAATCGTAAACCGCAATTTACCAAGTACGGAACCCTTCGTGCGCGAGTCCGACTCGCACTTGGCCGGTTTTTTCTATTACAACAGACTTTATTTTGCAGTTTGGTACGGAACTCTAAATGTGCACTTGGCCGGATTTTTTTAGTTCACAGTGAGCCCGCTCTTTATCTAGTTTGATTAGAATAAAAACAAATTATTTTTCTTATTTTCGCAGTGTCGGCCTCGCAATTCTTGTCAGCCAAGAAAATCAGGAAACTTTATAACCAAACCAACACTGGATAGTGACAATAATATTTTGGAACATATTTGAAATTACCCTCCTTCGGCAGTCGGGTAAAAATAACAAAAACAATAGCAAATTAGACTATAATAATCAAATTGAACCTATTTTTTATATAAAAATTAAAATGTTACCTAAATAAATCACATAAACTTGCGTTTTTGTTTTAATTATAATTGGACTCAAAATAAAAATAAATTAATTGTAATTTGTCCGTCAGAGTTGGACACGTTGTTTGTTTTATCAAAACAATAAAGATTATAATAGACAAAGCGCATTAAAGTTCTGGAGTGGGGGCTTGTGACGTCACTTGTAGGTAAAGAGTGTACCAAGGTCTGCCATCACGCGGTATTTCAATGCACTGTGTCGTATTTTTTTTGTTAACGTGTCAAAAGAAAAAAACGTGTCTAATATTTTTTGATATTCTAGCTGACGGACGAATAAGGATTTTTCAGCAAACTGCTTTATTCAATCTATAAATCAGAATAATTTCCAGTCTTCTTCTTTGTAAAGGCGTCAGTCAATAACAAGGAGGGGGTTGCGCAGTCTCGATCCGATGACTCATCTTCCTCAACGGCTGACGTCAGACAGCAAGACTTAGCATGGAGTATCGTGCCACGCAGTAACTGAGCTTTGGAGGTCCGATAGGCAGTCTTTCTGTGTAATGTACTGGTATCCAGCATTTAAAGTACTTATAGGTATTGTAAAACACTTTTTTTGTACAAGATCAAATAGAAAAGGAATTTTTAAAATTAGAATTAGATGTCAAAGTCACAACGACACGTCAAAACGCTGTCTTATAACTAGTCAAATAACCCGCCCCTAACTGTTCCCAGGGCAAAGGTGCCCATAACGCTTGCTGCATTGCCACGTTGGATGGCAATGGCTAACCTTTGCACCAAGAACGAGCCGGAGCGGGAGTCACCCGTTTTGTCACGGAGCCTGTGCCCTATCTCACTAATGAGCCTCTTGGCCTCAGTGCCCCAACCATCCATGGTCTCAACGGCATTGGGTACAAAATGGTAGCGGCCCTCCAACGGTGCGTACTTCATCCTCTTCCTCTCAGTGGCGTCTTCCGCCGCTGCTGACGGCGAGAGGACGGTGCGACCAAGGTGGCTGGCGGCAACAGGGCTGACGTAAGTTGCGTCCCATATTAAGCACATGGTTTAATTAAAATAAAATATTTGACTTTGACCAACTGCAGCCGGTTAAACTGGAAACTCAAACCAAGAATCAATCAGCCTAGTCTTTGCCCAACCATATCGAGGTTCGCTTTTTTTAATCTCACCACACTATTCCCAAACCACTGCAACTCCTGAAAGCCAGAATAAATAGTGGCGACCACCAGAAAAGCGCCGAGGCAATGAAGCTGGACGAAGTCGCAGAAAATGAATTTAACTTAAATCGGGGTTGGTTTCCCATTTAACCGGATGCAGCCATGTACCAGCCTTTTACATGGAGCGTCTGCCTATCTGACCTCCAAAACCTAGTTGACAGTTAACCCCAACAAAGTTGGAAAAATCACGTGGTGAACTCTTTAGGCGAATTGGCAATCTTAAACATAAGTAGATCGGTGACCTCGGATAGGAAATACTTTAGAGAAGTGTAGCAAGTTTTCCTGCATTTCTCGAGAGAATCAAATCTATTATCGTTGCCTCCGCAACCCTCGTAGATGATTTCTTCGCACTTCCCCGTGTTTCTGTTGTAGCCAAAACTGAAATTGGTAAAATAATTTTGTGAACTTTTAGGATAAGAAAGGAAAACAAACTAGTAAGTAGAGTACTTAATTTTTGTCAAAAAGATTATCTGAAGAGAGAGGTCAACCGTCGAATTCGACTCGGCTGGGCAGCGTTCGGCAAGTTGCGCAGTATCTTCTCGCCCAACTTACTGCAGTGTCTCAAGACGAAAGTCTATCACCAGTGTGTGTTGCCAGTGATTACATATGGAACCAAAACATGGTCGGTCATAAGTGGCCTCATCAGAGGCTTAAAGTTACCCAAGGGGCAATGGAGAGGGCTATGCTAGGAGTTTCCTTGCGCGATCGACTCAGAAATGAAGAAATCCACAAAGAAACCGACACAGCTTGAAGAATTGCCAAACTTAAGTGGCAGTGAGCAGGGCACATTGCTCGCAGAACGTATAATCGATTTGGCTGAAAGTTTTGGAGTGACGACCGCGAACCAGAAGACGTTGTGTTGGAAGGCCGCTCACTAGGTGGATCGATGACCTGGTAAAGGTTGCGGGAAGTCGCTGAATGCGAGACACAAGACACTAGTCAATGTGGCGGTACTTGGGGGCAGTTTCAGCTGAAATGATGATGATGATCTGGAGGGATCTCTGGAGGTTGTTTTTGGCAAAAAAAGTTTAAAATTAATTATAGTTTAAGGCTCACTGAAAGTTATAAGAGACATGGACGTCGTAAGGTCGTGCAAAGGCATGAACTTGTACCCCCTGAATGAATTTGAATTTGCAGGACCTTTTTTTAATTTTGTTTAGTTTTCCGGTGAAAGTTAATGTTCGACAAATACTCAACATCCGAGGAAGTACAGTCAAGGGTCAAAAGTGCTGCCGAGAATCTAAGATTTCTTTATTAAAGAAGTTCAATGTTTCACCTCTATACTCGTTCTCGAAATAACATTAGAAATTTAAATAATCCCTTTTTTCAGCCTGTTCAATTTAACTAATTAAAACTTTAAGAAGTTGGTTGTGGCTGTTGCTTTTGGAAACAGATTTATGCTTTTTAGGGTTCCGTAGTCAACGAGGAATCCTTATAGTTTCGCCATGTCCGTCTGTGCGTCCGTCCACCCGCACGCAGAGAGACTCTAAGTCTTCTAACTAGAAAGCTATAATTTAGCATGGATATATACTTAGTAATCACGCGGACAAAGTGGTAAAATAAAACCAAGTTTTTTTTTTTACTGTACTCCTGTGCACGTAAAGTGGAGATGTTTTTTGTTGTCTATGCCATGGTGTATTTCGGGTCTGTGAAATCCATTTTTTGAATAAGGGATCCGTTTGCATAAAATTAAGCTTTCAGTGGCTAATTTTTGTTGGAGTCATGTGTCAGTGCCCCTCTGCCAGCAAAATGGTTGCTTTTGGATATGTGAAAAAATTCACGGCAGTAGTATATATAACAAAAGTAAAAGAAAAACCGGCTAAGTGCGAGTCGGACTCGCGCACGAAGGGTTCCGTACCATTATCTTAAAAAAATCACGTTTGTTGTATGGGAGCCCCCGTTAAATATTAATATTATTCTGTTTTCAGTATTTGTTGTTATAGCGGCAACAGAAATACATCATCTGTGAAAATTTCAACTGTCTAGCTATTACGGTTCATGAGAGACAGCCTGGTGACAGACAGACAGACAGACGCACCGCGGAGTCTTAGTAATAGGGTCCCGTTTTTACCCTTTGGGTACGGAACCCTAAAAAAGAAGGCAATGCAATTTCAAATTTAAATATTTTTAGAACAAAAACATAAAAAAATTCGGTTTGTTTACATTTTGATTATAATGATATGCGATTATCTCGGAAACGTGTGGACCGATTTTCATGATTTTAAGGGGGGCTCCCTTAAATATTTATTTTATTCGGTTTTTAGTATTTGTTGTTATAGCGGCAACAGAAAGACATTATCTGTAAAAATTTCAACTGTCTAGCTATCACGGTTCATGAGATACAGCCTGGTGACAGACAGACAGACAGACAGATAGACATACAGACGGACCGCGGAGTCTTAGTAATAGGGTCCCGTTTTTACCCTTTGGGTACGGAACCCTAAAAAAAGGTGTATTTCAAAAAGTAAAAAAGTTGATTTATGGGGACAACAGTTTTCGAACGGCAAAGTTAATTTTGCACGTTCGTTAGAGCAACGTTTGGTGCTTTCATTATTTATGAACGTTAGTAATGTTACCTATGTATATTGGTGAATGTAGCTGTTTACTTAACTCTCTGTGCGCAAGTCAGACTCGCACTTGGCCGGTTTTTTATACAATCCAATTTTTGTCGGAATCAACCTGAAAATCGGTTGAACGGACTGTAAAAAGGGTTAGAAACATTTCTAATGCTAAATCTATATTTATAACAAACGAGAACTATTTCGATTGCACTTCTGGCCCATGACTGTACCAACCAATAGGGGGTTTATGTCATGAAGTAACAGTTATTTTTTTACTTACGAGCGAGTGCGACGTTTAAATGGATCCTTAAGTTCGTTGTGTTTCCTGAGTCCAAATTGTTCATTGACTTCGTAAAGATTTTTGATGTGGTAAACTTCCTTGATGGCTTCGAGTTCTTCAACTGAAATGCCACTGAGATCATTTTCGTGGGTGGCTCGGTATTTAGCCTTACAGTCCCCCGTGTCAATCGGCAGGTCACAAACATCTTGATATAGTTGTAAACCTGACTCCGAAGTATTATCATTTGAGCCGGAATCCTCTGAAAATAGGGTCTGAATAGTGACTTACACATACACAAAATGTAAAAATTTGTGAGATTGGCCAGGTGGCGCTGTTCGCTTGATATCTGAGTAAAAGTACTCCGAGTTTATAATTTAATCAAAAATGTTAATAAACGTATGTTCACGCCACCTGCTCGAAAATGTCAAATTATATGTCAAGCAACCTTAACCTAAAGTGAGTCATTAGTGGCCGGGGGCACAGCCGGTCAATAATGTTGTACTGGATTTCATTATGACCCGCTGGTCAATAATGTGATTTGAATTTGGAATCTCACATGCTCAGCTAAATTGGCAGTATAGTACTAACAAACACCCTTTGGTGCCAGAAAGAGGAAAGCTATTCTCGATACCCTACAAAATCATAACGACTGCTTCTTCATATCGTTGCCATGTTTTCGAAGACATAATATTGTAAGAATAATTAGATAACTACGAACCTTTTTTTTAAAAGGAATGGAATAACATTAAAACTGGCATTAATAATAACAAATACCGTACCGCGCCGTAATACCGTAATAGTAATTGGCTGTAACATTAGTTAATTTATTTTAAGTAAACTGCGCAAAGATTGCTGTGGATTTTGTGATTAAATAAATAAATATTAATAAATACTTTGTTTTTCGTACTATGGCTATTATTTTCTCACAGTAGGTGTAAAAAGTAGAGTATCCTCCTCTGGGCTAAAGGTGTCTTTGCCTTGGGCTAGCTTGAATCCCTCGCTGCATTCTGGATTCTTGTATTAACTCCCTCGCTTTGCTCGTGAGTTAAATCCCGAATCCTTCATTGCGCTCGAGATTCAATATGACGCCCGTGACATAAGACACAACTTTAGCCCCTCGGTGCATAATCTACTATTATGGGCTTCTCATATATTAAAATACAGTATATTAAAGTCAAATTGTTCAGTGTGAATGTTATCAAAATGACAATAAAAACAATATTGATCAAAATATTGGTGTTAAGCTAGCAAACACGAAGATAATAAAAAGATAATAAAATCATTACGGTGACAATATTAAGAGAAAAATAAACAGTGAAATAAAAAAAATACAGTAAAACAAACACAACAGACATTATTCCAACTCAAATCAAAAAATTACAACAACTTCGCAAGTGTGTAATATTGCCTGCGAAAATACTTCAGGAGCTGTGTAAGTACCAAAACATAAAGACAGATTATCTGTAATAAGCAGTTTTTTTTTTCGGCAAAGTGTATGGACAGTGTTCCCTTTGTGCAATTACTGCTTCGAAGAAAGCTAATGCGCTAATCGAATAAATCTTTTCAAAACATTAAAATTTTTGTCATAATTTATTGCCAAAGGTCACCCAACAGATTTCCTGAACTCTATTGAATATAAATTAAAAGACTTTACGATGGACGATTACTGCCTATTTTTCATTGGAGAAAGTGATCTGAACAATGAAGACTATTTGACTGTACTTGGCAACTTAATAAACTCGATGAAAAATGTCAACCACACAAACCTTATTAACCGTACTACTAATCATCAAATTCAATCAACGTAATTATTTACCTTCTATACACGGTCATTGTGCGACTTACAATAAAGGTGATCTATATAATCCACAACTATAAGTCGGGTTATTTAATAACCTACTATGTCTAGACATAACAATTATCAATATGCATATATCTTCCATAACAATCGCACCCTGTCACTTGGAATGTTTTCCACCAGTACAGGAAAATTAAACAAATATGGATGGAGGAACAGTTTTTGAACAGATCATGTCCAACATATTGATAGAATACAATTTATTTTGCAGTCCAGATGATTTGACACACGACAATATTGAGCAAACGCTACCATTCTCAAATAGCGTGATTGAAGACATATCAACAACAACACAAAACCCAGGCCCGTGTCCACCGAGAGTTCCCGCTTTGTCAAGGCGGGGGGGCTCAGTAACCGTGGCCACAGCCCACGGTGAAGTTAAGAGGAACCCGAGGAGAGGCCGCTCGTCAGGGCTTTTGCCAATTAAGCCGACGACGTAGCGGCCAACAAGTAGGTTGCGGTGCCGCTTGGTAACAGAGGCGACATCGCAACTGAGGCGGCCCGAGATGTCGTATGAAGCGTCCCAGGTCCCATACGATATTGCGGATGAGGGTTGGAGGCTGATAGGGAGAGAGTGCAGGCCTGGACGGGGTCACCACCGTCTGATGGCGGACGCGGTGGGGCCGCAGGGGAGATCCCTGTCCCCTGAGACCGAAAAGTGGTAGGTGGCAGGGCCACTGACCTCATCCGTCACAGGGGGACCAAGGGTGCCATATACGGGGTCGTCTGGCACCCATGTGCTGGTTTGGTCCCTGGAGTGGTCACGGTGTACAGTGTGTTCTGGTGCGCCGGTGATGAGGGGTATCCCCTCGTGGAGGGTCCGGTGACGGACAGCCGCGGCGGGTTCGCGGTAAGTACTAACGCGTGCTCGTGTTCCCTCCATAAGCAACACAGGAGGACACTTTGGAGTTTTCGTGGGTTCGAGTCCCACATAACTGAGCTTTCTCCCCGTGGTAGCGCAGTATGCATGAGCATTACTCAAACCAAAAACAAAATAAACCCCGAGTTGACAGCGCGTAGTCAGCGCCACATGCACCTCAAAGAGATGTCATCTAAACTGACGGGGCCCGCTAGGACTGATAGGCCTGTCTGGGTCACGGATAAATTTCAAAGAGAAAAACCAAACTTATAATGTTAACGGGGTGTAAGGAGTAAGGGGTGTAAGGAGTTCCCAATACCATCCTTAGAACTCAAGCCAACCTCACCTGCCCGTGGTACACCCTGCATTCGACCAACAATGCTCTGGCGATCAACCGCCAACACGCACTGGACCAGCGCGGCGGTTCCATGGTCCAAACCCCCACAATCATGGCAAGCACAACAATAATATGTCCCCAAATGCCCGGCGACCCCAGCTGCTCAGCTGGAGGTGACGGGCACAAGCTCAGCACTGGCGTCCGGGGCGAGGTGAATCTCCGGGCGGGATCTATCAACCGTCAAGCAACCCCGGCCAAAGTCTTAAGGAACTCCGATATGCTTAATGTGATATCATACAATGTCCGCACGCTCATGAAAGATGAGCGCCTAATAGAATTGGAAAATGCTCTCAAAGACATAAACTGGGACATCAGAGGTTTGTCAGACGTTAGGAGACAAGGAGAACACACAGAGGAACGTGGAAATGCGGTCTTCTTCCACTTTGGAGAAACTAAGGGACTCCATGGTGTAGGGTTCTTGGTGGCAAAAAGGTGGAAGAACAATATCATCGAGTTTAAAGGCTACTCAGAGCGAATCGCAGTGCTCAAATTCCTCATCACACTCAAGCGGACACTCACAATTGTCCAGGCTTACGCACCCACATCAACTCATTCAGATGAGGAAGTCGAAGACTTCTACGAACTCCTCAATAAAGCCTGTGATGAAAATCGAGGTACTTGGCAAATTGTCATGGGCGATTTCAATGCCAAAGTTGGCACAAGGCAGGAGCTGGATGACGAAGTGGTTCTAGGTCCGCATGGGACAGGAATACGTAATTTTCGAGGCACCCGGCTATTGCAATTCGCCTTCGGACAAAATATTGCAATTGCCAACAGTCTATTTCACAAAAAACCTCAGCGACGTTGGACATGGACATCGCCTAACATCAGTGTTAAAAATGAAATAGACTATATATGTACTTCCGACAGACACATGATAAAAGATGTCAGTGTCATTAACAGAATAAAATATAGTTCCGACCACAGACCACTACGCGCGAAACTCAAGTTCGATTTCAAAACACACCGCGCAAAATCGTTTAAGCCATCTATTAAAAGACTTGGCAAGGAAATCCTCATTAATGACTACAAGTCTTGGCAAGGAAATCCTCATTAATGACTACAAGTCCTATAATCTAGAGCTGTCGAATAACTTCAAAAACCTCGATATAGATGTTCCTGATGCAGAAGAGGAGTATAATAGGATAATTTCTGGTATAAGGAAAAGCATCAATAGCTTGGAAACAAGGAGAAGGAAAAATACAAGGCTCACTACACTTAACTTAATTGAAGAAAGAACTAGCCACGAAATAAGAACAGCGCAACATAGGCTGATAGATAAACAAGTTAAGAGAGCTATCAGAAGGGATATTAGGAACATTAATACACACCTAGTTAAAGTTGGTCTTCAGTAACATCGTTCGCTAAGAATAGCTAAGCAGGGAATCCTTCGGCACAAGCCTTGGACAACAGCCTTCTAGATAAAAATGGAACCAAACACCACAACAGGCAAAACATTATTCATATATGGACTGAATTTTACAGCGCGCTCTATACGGATGATTCACCACCTGAGTCAGTAAATAATGGCACATACAATTGTCCAGCAAGCATTCCACCTATTACGGGATATGAAGTGAACAGAGTATTGAAGACGATGCACTATGACAAGAGTCCAGGAGAGGATGGTATTACAACCGAAGCCTTGAAACTAGGATCTGCTACTCTGCTTCCTCACCTCACCTACTTCTTTAACACAATCTTACAGACAGGCAAAATACCAACTCTGATGTGCCACTCAAATATTGTTCTTCTTCATAAAAAAGGTGAAAAATGCAACATAAACAACTACAGGCCTATAACTTTGGTTTCAAATATCTTTAAGGCATTCATAAAGGTTATCCACAATCGCATCGACGCCATACTCGACTCGCACCAACCACCAGAACAGACCGGATTTCGCTCGTGCTTCTCCACCACAGACCACCTGCAACCTCTTAATCAGCTAATAGAAAAGCACTCAGAATTTCAAAAACCGCTGTACCTGGCTTTCGTAGATTACGCAAAAGCTTTTGACAGCATCAAACACAGCGCAATATTTTCAGCCCTGCAAGAGCAAGGTATAGAGGAAACCTATATAGAACTTCTGAAAGCCATAAATAACAGTACGGCTAATATTAAACTGGAATCATTGTGGCAACATTCAAGATTGGCAAGGGAGTGAAACAGGGGGACCCGCTTTCTCCAAAACTATTCACGTGCACATTGGAGGAGATTTTCAAACAATTAGGGGACTCGTGGACTGGGAAGGGTATTCGGGTCGTCAATAAAATGTTAACAAACCTCCGCTTCGCAGATGACATAGTCCTTTTTGCTCCTACGGCAGCCGAACTGCAAGAAATGCTCCAGGAACTGAACACTGCAAGTCTCGAGGTTGGACTGACGATGAATCGGTCTAAGACCACGATCATTCAAGCAATGCCGTCAAATATAGAGTCGAGGTGGATGGACAGGAGATACAATATTTCGACGAATATATTTACCTGGGCCAGCTGGTTTCCTCCCACAATAGGCAAGACAAAGAAATCAACCGTCGAGTCAAAAATGCCTGGAGGAGCTACTGGTCCATGAAGGCGCTCATGAAGGGCGACCTTCCTAATTCGTTAAAGCGTAAGCTCGTCGACATGTGTATCCTGCCTATCCTAACCTATGGCGCTCAGACTTGGTCCTTGACTGAGGCTCAGAATTCCTAACTTAAGGTTTGCCAAAGAGCGATGGAGCGTAGTATTCTGCAAATTAAACTGACCGACCGGATCTGCAATACAGTTATACGCTCCAAGACAGGCATCGCTGATGTTGGGGACAAGTCTGCCAGGCTGAAGTGGGATTGGGCGGGCCACATTTGCAGGATGCAGGGGGACAGATGGGCTAGGATCGCCACGCAGTGGGTACATGGAGACGGACGTTGTAACCGAGGCAGGCCTAAAAAACGCTGGCGTGACGATCTGGACCTACCGGATTGGCCAGAGAAGACAGGAGACAAAGCAGCCTGGAAAGATGTGGGGGAGGCCTTTGCCCAGCAGTGGGACAGAGTGGGTTAAAAAAAAAATAAAATAACCACCGCATAATTTTCAGCTGATTTCGGGGCAGTTGGTAGTGTTTGTATCTTCTTGTCTGGCTTACGAATGAAACAATAATACTTGGGACCAAAAAGAATTAGTATGGTGCGAACGAAAGAAGCATGAAAGTATGCTGGGACTAAGGCTAAGGGATTAATAGAAAGCGTAAACAATTAGAAACATAACCAAGCTGGCAGATTTGAGAGTAAAAACAAGGACAAATGTGGACATATGTGGAGAACAAAAACAGAGTATTAAACTAGAAAAGTTAAGGTGCACCCACACATCTGATAAATAACGTTGGAGAATGTTGCATTACATTTGTTGTCAAAAGTTTTTGTAAGTCTCATTGTAATGTATCGTATTACACTATATTTTATAACGTTAAATAACTGCTGTGAGGGAGCATCTTTACAGAATGGTACCCAAGCAATGGAAAGAGACATAGATGAAGACATATAAAAAGAAGTGGAAAAGAATAGCACTGGATTGAAACAGGTGGAGAGAGTAAGAGGGAGTCGTTTTGACAGATTAAATTCATTGTATCCCGACAGAATTCCCAGAAAGGATCGTTGAAGTACCTCTAAATAACCCACATTAATTTCTCTAGTTACAATGCATTCCCATTAATAGTGGCGAGCCTATTGCAATCAGGCACTAATCCAGACTTTAAGAAAGGTGAACGGCAGATTTCGTACCGCATACTATTTTTGTTGTTCGGTTATAGAATTTGTACCACTTATTAAGGCAACTAAGCCATTTATTTTTATATAAGTTTTAGAACTTCGGATTAATTAATAATATCAGTAAAAAAGATTTTACTAAATAAACGTAATAAAATCGTACATTAAACGCAGTTATGTTTCAGAAGTTGCTTTGTGTAAAATAACACAAATATTGAAATGATAATTAATTATTTAAAATACAATTAACACTTAATATAATCAAACTCATTATTATCAAACTGTTGCAATCCGCTGCTGCACATAGGTATCTTTTAATGCACTGAGTAGGTACAATCCTCAATCTACCTACTTAATGGTAAGCAAAACACTACAAAGATAGCAAAAAATAATTTAGAACATTTACTTTACACATTATGTAACAATATGTAAGATTTACGTCTAAGTAACATTGGTACACTAGTACATAACCTTAAAAAATAAAACTGGTTATAACTTATACGTCCCAAGTTCTAAAAATCTAAGAATTTAAAAAGAGATTATCTATCATATAAATTACCAATTAAAACAAAAAATATCCCAAAACACGAAATTTTATAAGCGGTACGAAATTCCCATACAAGCTTGCCATTTTCCTTTCAGATAGAAAAAATAATTACACTTTGCCCGATCTAGGAATCTTCTAGACCAGCGAGGCAGGCAGATTATAATCTATTTAATACCTTTAAACGAGTAATTCTTGTATAAACGTTATATATATATAATCAATGTTTTGTCCTATAATAAATTAAGCGGTGTACAATAAAATATATAATACAATGAGGTAATAATGTACTATATAATAAATAAATAATATAATCTGAATATCAGAAACTCGTACGATTTTCATGAAATTTAATATGCAGGGCCTTTCGGGGGCGTTAAATCGATCTAGCTAGGTTTCGTTTTTAGAAAACATCATTTCCTCTATTTTTACCTTAGCAGAGCTCGGTCGCCCAGGTACTAATAAATAATTATACCGATTACGTAATAAAATAATAATTATTATTATTTTATAGCCGTGTAGATCAACAGTGGTCAGGCCGGGGCTAGTAATCCTCCTATAGTTTTAGGCAATCGATCCACTAAATCTACCAAATCCATAGCCTTTTTCATCAGCAATAATTTTTTCTCCATGTTTTGCAATAGTCCTGCACCAACCGGGGATTGTCCTTCGGTGCAGTTGCGTAGTGCATACAGGGATGATCGTCGGTTGGTGTCACATTTCCTGATACATGCCTAACAAGGCCTCTGCGAGTTGGCTTCCGCTTCTCGCACGCCTTTCAAAGGACTGGGACCCTAGGGACTCTAGGATCCCCAGAGAGTCAAAAAAAAAAAAAACTTACCAATGGAACCACTGGATCCTAATTCTAAATCATCGATTATGAAATCCTCTGAGCTGCACGCTTTTATTACATAAATTAATAATAGAACTAAGCAATAGTAATTGCCATAGTTCGTCATTTTAGTCTGTTTCTTGATTTCATTTCTTTACCTAGAAAAAAAAAAAAAAAAAAATTACAAACTAAAAATTTGTCAGCACATCACTTTATTTTCATAAACGACACCTTTACCTACTTGTAATAATTAATTCAATGAAAAACGTTAGAATTAAATTGAATTGGATTTTTCACTACAAATCGCTCGCGTCTCTAGTACCGGCTATTCAATGTGTTTTCGCCTTTTTGTTTCAAACACTACCTATTTCCTGTCTTGTATACAGCCAGCTCTTTTTGTTCGAATAATGATTCGATTTTTTTTTCTAATCATTACTCTCGTTATGACGTGCTTCTGTCAGAATATAATCGCAATGTTTTGTCAGAAGCGTTACATAAAAATGCTTCTGACGGAATCTCGTCGCAATATGTTTTGTCAGAAACGTTGAAAGGCAGTATTGCAGATTTTAATGAAAGTGCCCTGAACCAGTACTTAGAAGTACTAGAGCTGAAAAAAGTGCCTTGGCCCACGCGTGGGCAGGAAAGCAGCCATGGTGTTGACGCGGGCAGATATTTGCGTTGGCAGTAGTGCCGACAAAAAGGAAAAAAAAAAAAAATATTATTTTTATTCTTTCATTCACTAAAATCTAAAAAATGGATCCCGTTGGCTCTGGATTGAGAATAGAATAGTCCACTGATGATTCTTCTTTGCAATGCGAAGGTGAACTCAACTTCTTCTTGTTCTTCGAGTCCATGATTCTCAACAGCGTCGACAGCCTTAGCGCTGGTCTCGCAAAGTGATCGCATGGTGCAGTCGTTTCTGCATAAGGTTAGGACCTAGACAGGAGATAATTATATAGATAGGGCATCGTTTATGGAGTGTTTTCGCAGAAATCAGCTGGGGTTTTGAGAGTACCGGTTGCGTCGTCAACAAATGTGATTTGAAAGACTTCGGGAATCAACTTAACGATAACAGAGTCTTTTTAATCGGTAGGTAAAATATTGTGTCGCTCACACTGTATACAATGTTTTCATTTCCATTGTAAGGCTTTAGGCACCTATACTACTAGGTACCTAACTTGTTAGCAACAACTACTGCTACAAATCACTATTGCTTTGTTTTGAATTTGTCGCTACGGGCGCTGGTGTAGAATCGGGCGCTCGAGGAGAAAAATTGTGTAGTTTTTATATTAATTGCGGTATTAATAAACGTGTTCCCTCTTAGTTTTAACAACACCGTCTATGCGCAAAGATGGTTTTTTTATGGTAAATTGTTTTACTTACAACATTTGGTACACATTAATTCATCATTGAGTAGTTTTTGGTTTAAGTGTATATGTTTGTAGTCTTAGTTAATTAAGTATTTTATATACTGTATATACTTGTATCTATGTAAATGGTTATTTATCGATTACATTTCGGCGGGCGTGCGATGGAATTGCATGATCTAATTCCACCTAGTCCGTTTCATCATCGGACTACCAGACGTACGGCGATGCGCCATCGGTACATGGTGGACATCCCACCCATACGCACAAACGTTTTGGAAACACTTTTATTGGGCGTACAGCTAAGGAGTGGAATTCCATGCCGGCGTCTGTGTTTCCCGACAGCTACAATCTAGGGGTCTTGAAGTCAAGAGTGAATAGGTTTTTTCTAGGCAAGCGTGATTCACCGTCGACCACATCATCGCTTACCATCAGGTGAGATAGTGGTCAAGCGCGAGCCTAGAGAGTATAAAAATATATATACATATATGAATATCTACATAATTATCAAAAAAAACATTAACACACATTAAGTAGGTACGTGATGCCGATGCATAGCATAACACTACTACTACGTACAGGTGTAAGTCAGTAGTTGATATGAAGTGATATTATTCTAGAAACCTTAATGTGACATCTGGTGATCTAATAATCAGACTATAATATTCCAACTACTGGGTCACAGCTCTCCTTTCTTTGAGATGCAGTGAAACGTAATTCTTCTCGCTGGTCCAGTGCGTGTGATGGACGTCATGTCATACCTATATCTTCGAGTTCTTATTATTATTAACTAGCTTCTGGCCGTGGTTTCACCTGCATTAAAGAATTTTATCATCCCAAGAGACACTACCGGGATACAAACTGTCCCATGTCCTTCCCAAAGTTTCAAACTATCTCCATTCAAGTTTCATCTAAATCGGTTCAGCCGTTTAATCGTCAAAGGTAACAAACAAACTGTTTTACTTTCGCATTTAGAATATACAAGCTGCCTCGCGTGGCTCCGCCCGCGTGAAATTAGTACTTCCCTCAATATTTTTATAAATCATAGCCTATGTTTTATTCTGATGTATAAGCTATTACTGTAAAGCTTCATCAAAATCCGTTTAGAAGTTTTTGCGTGAAACAGTAACAAACATCCATACTTCCATCCATCCAAATCCTCAAAAATTTCACGATTATAATAGGAAGTATGATGAGATCAACAACAGGAAAGTGGACCAAAAAAGTAAGAGAATGGTACCCGCGGAAAAAGACGTAGAGGAAGGCAGAAAAAAAGATGGGAAATTGATCTGCCTAAGGTTTGGAGAAGGACAGCAATGGACAGGCAAAGCTGCAGGGAACTTGAGGAGGCCTATGTCGCAAGACAGCCTGACCTGGTGACTGATGTTAAATGTTAAGTTATATACATACAGGAAAAATATAAATAAGTATAGTTAGTATAATATAGTTAAGTATAGTTCATGTTTTATTGTATTACATATTGTGCAAAGGTCAAAGTAAATAAAGGCTATTTTTATTTAATAGGAAGTATGGGTTTGGATAAGAATTGATGAAGGTATGAACGCCTACGCATTTTTCCACAGCAAAGACTTGCACCATTGTACATTTGATAAAGAGAAAATGCTAGGCTCTCTCCCTGTCATCGTCCGTGTGAACCGGCATCATCACCATCATCAGCCTTTGTAAAGTTTCCCATTGCTGGGACACAGCTGGCCTCCTCTCTTTGAGAGGGAATGGGCCGTAAACCACCACGTGGGCCCAATGCGGGTTGGTGGATGTCACATGTATTAGATTTTTTGGTTCTAGGACATACCGGTTTCCTCACGATGTTTTCCTTCACCGTTTTGAGAGCAGTGGTGGTGAAATAATTTACACGAAGTAAAGTGCCTGCCTGGGTGAAACCAAGACCTACAAATTATAAGTCGCGGCTGTTATCATTAGGAAACAACGGCACTCACTCTGCACTCGTGTGAACCGTACCGTTTGTATATTTTCTCATTTACTTCTTTAAAAATGTTAATCTCTTAAGTGTTGCCTTGCCTTATTTCATCAGGCTATGGCTCTGAGACGTGATCGCTCACAATGGGTCTCATTAGAAAGCTTAAAGTCTCCCAAAGGGCAATGGAGAGGGCAATGCTCGGAGTTTTCTTGCGTGATCTAATAGAAATGTAGAGATCCGCAAGAGAAGGCCTCCTACTAGGTGGAACGATGACCTGGTGAAGGTTGCGCTAATCCGCTGGATACGAGACGCACGGGACCTATCAATGTGGTGACTCTTGGGGGCGGCCTATGTCCAACAGTGGACGTCTTTCGGCTGATATGATGATGATGATGAATTTCAATCAGACTAAGGTACATTGACAAATACTCAAATTCAAATGCTTAATTCAGAAATCAGAGGTGAGTGAATAGCTGAGTGCCAAAATATTTTTTTATCCCGAAAACAGGCATATAAAAACATATTCTTTTTCAAACAAGCGTTTATATAAAAAAAATGCGTTCCTGTAGAAGGCCATGGATGTGAACCCACAGGAAAAAGCTAACCCGTAAACGACTAATAAATAAAACAAAACATTACACATCTAAAACAAACACACAAAACAAAGTATATTCATAAACAAGTAAAATTAAAAACTCCTGACACTTTTATATTTCATGCTACATAATTTATCTAGAAGTAGAAACGCTTAGATCGAACAATTTATTGAACACTTAATTATGACACGAGCCCTAGCGAAAACACCCTGATGCAAACAGCAAAACGCCCATAAATTTAGAACGGCTGAACCGATTTTCATCAAACATAGCTAAGTACACTCTCGATATGGTCACCATTCAAACAAAAAAAAAACGAAATCAAAATCGGTTTATCCGTTTAGGAGCTATGATGCCACAGACAGATACACAAACACACAGGTTCACACGTCAAACTTAAAACACCTACCCTTTTCCGTCGGCGGTTCAAAACAACAACAAAAATAAAATATACTCTATTCTATAAATTGGTAAAAGCGTACCGACCGGTCAGTACAGATCCGACTAGGTTGATAAAGTCGTCTAAAGACACTGAGCCCTGAGGGAAGCAAGTTGTCAGGCATTGGTTGTAGCTGGTAAACCTGTTCGTGTTGCCTCCACAGCCGGAGTAGGTGAACTGGATGCACTGTGCTCTGGATCTGTCGTAGCCATACCTGATGTAGAAGAAAATAACACACAATCTGGGTTTAGTTATGAATATTTGTAGGACGTTTTGTGGCAAATAAGCACTTTTTACCCGACTGCCGAAGGAGGGTAATGTGTTTATCAGTCTATGTATGTATGTATGTATGTATGTATGTATGTATGTATGTATGTTTGTTCCTATGTGGCGTTCCAGAGACCAAACGCGTTGGCCGATTTTGATGATTCATACGTCAATCGATTCGTCTTAACCCTGCGAGTGTCATAGGCTACGTTAAAATTGGACAATAGAAAAATGGCGGATTTTGGGCGCCATATTGTGGGGTCCCAAATATTTTTTTTCTTCCAAACCCAGTGTGCGGGGTATCAAAATAAAGGGTTTTAAGAGGTGATTTCAAAAATATATAACACTTATATGTTTAAATGTATCTAATTCGAAAAAAACTTAACTAAAAACTTATAAATAAAAAAAGTTAAATCAAAAAATCAAAAAACCCGACTGCTTCAAAAGCGAACTAAAAAGACGTAAACAAGGAAAAAAGCATGCTGTGCAGGCGGAGGATACACCAGATTTTGGTCAGCCAGCCCGCGACTATGTATCCTCCGACTGCACAGCATGCTTTTTTCCTTGTTTACGTCTTTTTAGTTCGCTTTTGAAGCAGTCGGGTTTTTTGATTTTTTGATTACTTTCATCAATCAAGGGTTCACACTTTTCATTTTGACAATTCAACAACATTCATTCCGGTAGTTCATTTTAACGTATGGAACAGCTGTTTTCCTTCACTATTTCAGAGTTCCCAATGATGTTATAAATATACTGAGGTAGCGACCACATCACATCATCAGCCTATTAATGTTCCCACTGCTGGGACACAGGCCTCCTCTCTGTGAGAGGGAATGGGCCGTAATCCACCACGCGGATCCAGTGCGTGTTGGTGGATGTCACATGTCTTCGAATTTTTGGTTCTAGGACATGCCGGTTTCCTCACGATGTTTTCCTTCACCGTTTTGAGAGCAGTGGTGAAGAAATAATTTACACAAAGTAAAGCGCCTGCCTGGGCTCGAACCCACGACCTACAACTTGTAAGTCGCGGCCGATACCACTGGGCCACCACTGCTTAACCGACAGCTGCGTGGCAATACAAATACAAGCTGACCAGCTTGAGCGAAGTCAGTCCGTCCTGCGTCTGGCCGTGACTCGAACGTGCGTTTGAACAGTATGTTTATCTCTTTCTGACAACGGGGTCCTATTTATATCTGTGATCTTTTAACCCACACAGTATGCCTGCCAGCCAGCCTAGAACAACAATGTTCGCCTAGCTCACAACCAGTAGACCAAGCTCACCTAGAAATGGTGGATGCTGAAGTCGAACGCAGAGCTTCCTTCCCTCTCGTCGTAGACCCTGATAACCCCCAACCTCCCGTCTCTTAAGACGAAGTAGAGGATATTATCAAAATCTCATTGGTTTCTCCTCTATAATTCTATTCTTTATGTTTAAGTGACAAGCAAAGCCGATATTGACTGTTCCGCCAATGTCCAAAGTAAATTGTAAAAGCAATGTGTTCTTCTTCTTCTTTTCGTGTGAGGTGTGGCCACCTCTGGTGTCAGAGTCAATTAAGCCGCCTCTGGGAACCCCACAGGCCTGACTTGGCTATTTCAGACTTACATTAACTATATAAGTCCAGGTTTCCTCACGATGTTTTCCTTCACCGTTGCCTGTGATGTCCAAGATAAACTTAGAAAGTACATATGAATTTGGCACATTGGTACTTGCCCGGATTTGAACCCACGACCTCAAGCACGACAGGCGAGGTCTTAGCCAATGAGCCACCACGACATACAATGTGTTTGTTAATAATACTTAAAAGAGAAGACATAATGCAAATATATTTGGGCATATCCATGAGGCATTTCGGTAGCGAATGTCAATGCTGTACCCATTTGACTTTCAACAATCGCTATAAATTTTATTGATAGTTTGTCATTTTGTTTAGGAGCTTACCTCATTGTAGGAGTAGACAGAAGAGATAGAACTCCGCAGTAGCCTGGATCAATTGGCAGTTGACAGGTAGCAGCTGCAAGAAGACTCTAGGTAAGTATGTATGATGGTGCAATATCATAGTGTCAAGTAAGTAGACTAAGCACCCAAGTTACGGTGGGTAGGGCAACCCCCTTGATGCCTGAAGCGCCAAAATCCCGCCTGAATCATAGGAAGGCGGGACTCCGAGGACGCAGGCACTCAAATTAGGGCTTTTGTCCGCCCACCAAGGCACGGCGCGCCACTGGCTCAATCCTTTGACCTCAGTCCGAAGACCACCGTTGCCGGATTGGTGACTCCAAGGTCTCTATGGTGTTTTTATGTGTGTTACCCGATTACTCAAAGGCGCCGGGACCGATTTGCAAAATTCTTCTTTTGTTTGAAAGGGTATACTTCCCAAAGAGTCCCACCACGGTCATCAAGTTAGGATCTGATGATGGGATCCTGGAGAAATCGAGGGCATTCTTCAAATTTTATAGGCATACGTATAGTGATTTTGGTATTTTCATCAACAACGCAATAGTTTGCACTAGAAAGTATCGTTTGGTGAAGTGGAACTGATGAAGAAGACCACAGGTGGCCACTAGAACTCCTTAATGCTAAGTATGTTACAGGTATAAGCTATCTGTAATAGTAAACCGACTGTGATGAAGCAAATACTTATAATGGTAACATCGAACTGATCTGATGATAAAGCTGGAAGGTAGGCACTGGAACTCCGAAATAAAACAATGTATCCTAGCCATGTTTGGGCTTTTTGGAATCGTCATGAGATATACTTTGGCTATAAATGATTTTCATGGTAATTGGAGGTAGCTACCAAAACCAAAACGAGATAAATAAAAAACTTTATACCGAAAAAATCAAACCGACTTCCAAAAAAAACGAAAGCGAAAAATAACTTCCTTTACCGAAGCCGGCGTCGAAAAACAACCAGAAACAATAGTTACCAAAGACACCGACTTCGGCTAAGAAAGTTTTGTTTTGGAAGTCGGGTTTTTCAAAGAGATTCTAAGGGGTAATCAGTTAGATGTCTGAGGTCGTAAAATAAGGAGCACTATCTAAAATTTGTTTTCATATCATCATCATTTCAGCGTTAATACCATAACTGTACATAGGTAGCCTCCTCCAAACGCCGCCGCATCCACCAGTTCTATGCTTCTTGCATCCAACGAAATCAAATTGTGTTTTAGTAAATTTTTATAAGGTATAGAGGTACATACCATTTACTTGTTGTGTGGTCGCCAAACTGATGCAAGTCAGAAACGTACAGATAATCCAAAACGTTGACATTATTGTATATTCAATGAAGACACGTTTAGACTGAAAATGTGCTTAAAAAACAAATGAAAGTATTTTAAAAACGAATTATTCTGTTCATTAGTTGCGGTAATCTTGAAAACGAATGCGCGAATTTTGATAGAACGTTCACCAAATTTTCGACCAAAGTTTTCTATTGAAAATGAAGTCGGTTGTTAACGTCTAGTTCTCCAAAGAAGATTAGCTGAGTCTAGGCATCTATAAATGACAATTGTTTTAACCAGTTATATCAATGTTATGGTCACAAGGTTAGTGAAACGTTGTCAACATTTGAAACGGAGTATGAAGCAAATGGAGTACTTACTTACATACAGAAATTATATTACGAAAATCTAGTTAAGCGTCAACCAATCCCACCGCACTATTCCCAAACCACTGCAACTCCTGAAAGCCAGAATCAACAGTGGCGACCAATGAAGAAAAGTGCCGAGGCAATGAAGCTCGACGAAGTCCCGGAGAATTAATTTAACTGTCTTGGATCCCGCAACGAAATTAATCAGAAAGAATAACGGAGGAGTAGGAAAACAATAACATAATTTCCGCTGCCCTCCATATCCAGCAGGACACAGAACAAACAAGGCCAATAGGCACAAAGGGTAGTTTTCAACTGGTATAAGCCTAGTTGTCTAACACCACGGATAAAAATTAGGATTAATATTAATGGGTCTTGAACACACGGCAATTTATTCTAGTTTCCACAAGGGCCGTATAGTAAACAACTCCTGATGCAGCCTGTACATTATTCAACATAATATTGCGTTCATTCTGCCAAAGAATACCTACACTCTCATAAAATATGATGTGCAGATTCTGTGTCTATGACATATGCGCAGTCAGATGTAGAACACCAACCTACCAGCCACCATCACCACCGTCAACCAGAACCAAGTCCAGCCTCTCCTCAATGATGGACTATACCTACGTGTCATCATATTAAAAACTACTAAGCACTAGCTTTTCCCGCGGCCCTACTCGCGTTGCCTGTCCCACATGAGCCTTGCATTTGCCCGGTATAAAAAGAATCTTATGTCCTCTCAACGATAGTGTAGTTTAAAATTAGTAAAGAATTCCCAAATCCTGGTGGTTAATCTCCTGACGCTTTGTATAGAATGACGCTAAGTATAGAAGCACTGCACCCATGAAGCAGATAATTATTGTGGTCATATTAGTCTAGATGTTCAAATGTGTCCCAATTTCTTGCAAATTCGGACTATTTCCAGCACTGGCTGCGTTTTGAGCTAGAAAACCTCTTCTTTGGTCTGGTATGATTGACACATTTTGCTTTGTTGAGTAATTTCGCAGCAATTAATAATGAAACTAGTTGTAACGCGACACGACCAATACGCGCGGCTTGCCCGAAGGCAGGGTCGCCATGTAGGGATAGGTGTAATTGAGTACACGAATTGATGTTTAATACTGTTTACTTAATATTAGCAAACCACACTATAGTGCTACCAGAGATTATCTCCTCAGAGCAGACAAATAATTTTACCTCTTTATAAGTATTACTAGCTTCTGCCAGCGGCTTCACCCGGGCACAAGACGAAAATTATTCCAAGGGAACGTTACACCGAGATAAAAAGTAGCCAATGTGTATTCCGCTTTATTACCTTGACGTCGAGTTCTGCCACATCGAGTTGCCACCACGTCTACTTCTAAAACGCCCGCTTTTATTCCCGCCTCGTCGAATCGTTGAAAAAGTCCCTTGGCTCCTCGCCCACGGCGACTTTTTGTAGCGATGTAGTAGCGATGTTGTCCCGGGTTCGCATCGATACAGTCGTGATGCGGTAGCTAGCTGTTTGCCCTCGCCCACACCACGATTCTCAGTCGCGATACTGTCATTCTTCTGTCGCGATGCAAACGCGATTCGGTAACGGCACAAAAATGCAACAGTTGCTAGATGGACTCCGTTGAGGCAACATTAGTCACGTTGTCTTTGGTCTCTTGACCTGTCTGTTTTGCACTGATGCTCGGTTCTCAAATCACGCGCCACCCTCCCTCCGTTCTCTTCCCGATGTCGTCCGACACGGTCGCGCGTTTGCATCGATACAGTCGCGATGCTGTAGCGCGTTAGTAGCGATTTGACATCGCTTCTTTAGCGCGTTAGTAGCGATGCTGTCGCGCGTTTCAACAAAAAGGTGCCGTGGGCGAAGAGCCTTTTATTACCGCCACGCCTACTTAACCATTTTTTCTGTGAAGAAAAGTAAAAAAAAATGATTTAAAAATTTATTGATTGATTAAAATCAATGATTATTATGATTTGAATAATTAGTTTCATTGACTGTACATTTCGTCATATTCGACGTTGCGACAGATGTTTTTCATTGTAGTAATAAACATCATACAAAAGAACAAGTACAAATGGCGACGACTCGACATGGCGAGATTCGACGTCAAGGTAATACCTACATCTTATTCTAGACTATAATCTACCCCTGTGCCAAATTTCACCACATTGATTTAGTAACAAGCGTACATCCGAACATCCAAACTTTCGCGTTTTTAATATTATATTAGTACGATTTGTTTATACAGATTTAATCGATTTGTTACGGAGGAGCTCGTGGCTAAATAATAACAGCCGCACGGGTCGATCTTCCAGCAACGCTTGCCGAGGTCGGTCCGTGGATGGTTGACCATTTCAACATACCGAGTTTCCTCCGTGCCTTGGCAAGCACATTAAGCCGTTGGTCCCGGCTGTCATTTGAAGGTCTTTGACAGTCGTTACGAGTAGTCTGAAGCTTGAGATCTGACACCAGTCTTGCCAAGGGGTATCGTGTTACCCAGCTACTGGGCTGTGGAGGTCAGATAGGCAGTCGCTCCATTTAAAACGCTGGTACCCAGCTGAATCCGGTAAGACTGGAAGCCAACCCCAACAACAATTGGGAAAAGGCTAGGCAGATGAATCGATTTGCTTGAAAAATGCGATATTGATTGGTGTTACCTTAACATGTACTCGTTTTTGTTTGATCATCTACACAAATCAATCGTCAAAATTCGAGTTTTGTAGGCACCTTATTTTTGT
This sequence comes from Orthosia gothica, assembly GCA_949775005.1. NCBI lineage: Eukaryota > Metazoa > Arthropoda > Insecta > Lepidoptera > Noctuidae > Orthosia > Orthosia gothica. The sequence goes on along the minus strand of OX459035.1, from coordinate 11,773,474 downwards.
GCATTCGATTCCTTATTTCTACCTGTGATTTCTACACACAAGTTGCATTATATTGTGGGCTACCGAAGTATAATGTGATCAATTGCTCTATTGTGCCCCACAATGTAGGTATTTTAAACTTAGATTCGAGTTGCTTGCAGGTGGACTCGTGGTCTTAGGTAGATTTATTATAAGGCATTCGAGGTAGCACTCCATTTTATGTTGAATCATGGCGATGTTGGCAGTTAGAGGTCTTCCATTAAGCGATCATTATTTTATGTCATAATTGTCCTTTAATAGAAAAAAAAACCGGTCAAAGTCGGACTCGCGCACGAAGGGTTCCGCACCATTATCGCAAAAACATGATTTTTGTATGGCAGCCCCACAAAAATATTTATTTTATTCTGTTTTTAGTATTTGTTGTTATAGCGGCAATAGAAATACATCATCTGTGAAAATTTCAACTGTAGACAGTTGAAATTTTCACAGATGATGTGCTATCACGGTTCATAAGATACAGCCTGGTGACAGACGGACAGACAGACAGACGGACCGCAAAGTCTTAGTAATGGGGTCCCGTTTTTACCCTTTGGGTACGGAACCCTAAAAAGTAGGTACCTAATGGATTAAGGAAAATAATGATACTTTAATAATGTTTGAAAGGGATAAAAATACTATTCATTGAGGAAAACTAACAATAGCAAATTAATTTCGGATCAAATTGGTGTTATTAAAGTCAACCTTGCTCCAGATTTGTGGTTTGTTGATAAACAATATACAGGATGGTCGTGGTGGGGTGGCTAAGACCTCATTTTTTTTGGGTGGGTAATCATCCAACGACTTCGTCCGCTCTTGGTGATGCGGGAGGTCGTGTCAGACTTTTACTGACTAAACCCACCCGTGTTCCTTCAGTTACTTGAGCCAGGGCCGCGGTAACTCTTTTTCAAATTTATCCGTGACCCAGACTGGCAGGTGAGAAATATATATATTAGAGGAAGTTTGAAAGTGGCGCCAAATGACAGAAAAGTTGAAAGGAAACCGTTTGTCCTGGTATGGTCATCTGATGAGGAGGGAGGAAACGCATGTTACTAAAAGAGTTATTAATATAAAATTCCTAGTGTGGGGAAACGTTTAAAAAAAAAAAAAAAAAAAAAAAATTGGATGGATGGAGAGGGAGGGGACGAAAGAAAAGATGGATGGACTGTGTGAGGAGTGATATGGAAGAAGAAAACGTGTTGCGCCGACCCGAAGTAACATGGACAAGTACAGGAAGATGATGATAATCGTGGGTGCGTTTACAAACATATAAACTAACATACACAACACCTGAGTGTTCTCAAACCGGCTCTGAAGCCGGATCAACTATCTGTAGGTCATACAAATATTTTTTTCGTGCGGGAATCGAACCCGCAACACACAGCACAGCAGTCAATCGCTCAACTCGCCATATGTGTATTTGTCTGTGGCATCATAGCTCCTAAACGGATGAACAGAATTTGATATCGTTTTTTTTTGTTTGAAAGGTGACATTATCGAAAGTGTTCATAACTTCTTATTATAGCATTGTTTGATGAAAATCGGTTCGTCCCAAAGTTATGGGCGTTTTACGCTTTGAATTGGGGTGATTTCGCAACATATCGTGTTATAATTACCTACGTGTTAATTATAAAATAGATTGTCGATCGAAGCGTGTCTCCAACTAGATAAATTATGTAGTTACAAAAGCATGAAATAAAAATGTGTCGTAGGTTTTTTAAATATTAAGTTCGATCATACACGGAGTACTGTTTTCATCTCTGGAACGGATCTGCCAAATACCAGCTTGATGCACTAGAGTCGATCGAAAAGCGGGCCAAGAGGCTCATCGGCGATGAGGCGCTGGTCAAGTCAAAGCTCCAGAATCTTGAACATCGTCGCCGAGTTGCTAGCTTGTCGGTTTTTATCGGTTACATTTCGGGGAGTGTGCGATGGATTTTGTATGTATGATTGGATGTATTTTGTATGTCCGCAAAAATCGAGGGCTTTTCAAAACTAGAAGCGACTTCCATAATTTAAATACACGCAGTAAACACGAAATTGTATTACCTAAATTCAGATTAACGAAAACTAGCAAGTCTTTTCTTATAAACAGTATACGCTTTTATAACAAGTTGCCAAAGTCAGTTATAGAACTGACCGATGGAAAGTTCAAAAATCACATAAAACGTGTCCTTATTAAAAAAGCATATTATAAAATCAAGGACTACGTTGAAGATAAAAATATTTGGTTTTAGCTCCTTCTGCACATGCGGCTTCCCTGGTAACTCATAAACGGCACAAATATGTGGACGTCTCTAACTATTCTCAATCTAATTTTTCTTCATTTAATAAGACTTTTTACAATGGTTTTCAATTATCTTTATAGCCCTTTGCTAAGAATAGTTACAGCACTGATAACAACATTTGTGCCACATGTTAAATTTAGTCTTGTTATACTTTGTATAGATTATTTTACCGATTGGTTTGTATATGTGTGAACATTGTAGGCCTTCTAGATTTCTAGATTGTTAACATTTTATCTCGTTTTACTTTTTTAAATCTTTTGTTTATTTATTATATAATCATTTCTTGTTTTAGTTTCTTACGACTTATTATCGGGCCTGCGTTGTCCCCCCATCTAAGTACTGCTGTAACATGGAAATATTGTAAAACCAAACAATTTTTTAAAAGAGTAACCATGGAGTTTCTTGCCGGTTCTTCTCCATAGGAATCGACCAACCCGAACCGTGCACATTGTCGACGTTTTATAAGTGCCCATGTAGGCCTATGTGGCATAAAAATTATTGATTTTGATTTTTGAAATTGCGTTTCATCATCTGACTAATGTCTGACTACCAGATGTACGGCGATGCGCCATCGATACATGGTGGACATCCCACCTATACGCACTAAACGTTTTGGGAACACTTTAATTGTGTGTACAGATATGGAGTTGAATTCCCTCCCGGAATCTGTGTTTGCCGACAGCTACAATCTGGGGGTCTTTAAGTAAAGAGTGAATAGGTTATTTCTAGGCAAGCGTGTTTCACCGTCGACCACATCATCGCTTACCATCAGGTGAGAAAGTGGTCAAGCGCGAGCCTATAGGATAAAAAAAGAAGGATTAAAATTTTACTTGTCACATTTATTATGAGTAAAATTATTTTTCTTTTTTTTACCTTTATTTTAACCGTTCTTGTATTCAGGATAAAACACCAACCACACTCAAAGGTGTGGCTTCTACCAGTGAAATAATTTTCGTAATCATACTACTTAGTAGTTCCAGAGATTATCTTTTACAAACAAACCATACATACAATGTCCTGAATGTTAGTAAAGACAAGTAAAATTTAAAAACCATCAGGGGGGTGACCACAAGCTCTTAGAGTAAGGAGTAAGGTTATTTTGAGATCGAGTAAGGGACAGATGTATCTGACTTGTATACATCTGTCACTTACTCGATCTCAAAATAACCTTACTCTAAGAGCTTGTGGTTACCCCCCAGCACATTTTTTTCCATACTACATAATTTATCTAGTAGTAGACACGCTTTGATCGACAATCTATTGAACACGTAATTATGACAAGATATTTTGCGAAAACACCCCGTTTGAAGCAGTAAATCGCCCATAACTTTACAATGGCTGAACCGATTTTCATAAAAAAAACTAAGAACACTATTGATAGAGACACCTTTCAAACATAAACAAGCGAAATCAAATTCAGTTCATCCGTTTAGGTGCTATGATGATACACAGCCACAGAAAGATACACAAATACACAATATAAGTTTTTAAGCTGACATGGTCACAATCATTAGAAACAATGAGATTAAGATGAGTTTAAGATCATCCGTAGCTGTGGGCAATCATATATTGGACAGACGAAGTGAACTGTTGCTTGCCGAATCAAAGAACAATGAAAAACAACGATATCTAAAAATCGGCCATAGCAGAACATCTTCTCGAATCAGGGCCAAACCACTGGATCGATTAACGTGACCCACAGGTTATCTCGACAGAACGCTATTACATACCTAGAATGGTTCGGGAAGCAATTGAAATACCCAAGTGCAAAAATTCAATAGGGACGACGGGTTTCAATTGTCGAGAGCCTGGAATCCTGTGGTTTAACTATGTAAAGGTCGTAATACTACTGAACAAGTGTCAAAAGTGGATACAGTGAGCATCGTCTGTCGTGAACAATGTTGAGTAACTAGTGAGACGAGTTCTGGTAGTAGATAGCGGCATCGTGCGCAAAATGATTTGGTTTGTAAAATTCAGTACATTATTTATATTTCGTTTCGTACTCTGTCGTATACCAAGTTAAATTGAACATTAACTTTATCAAAATCCAAGGTTAAATAGGAACAAACACAAGTATGTTAACATGTTATTTATAATATTTTGTTTATCTTTAATACTTCTATCACACCAATGATGACCCCACTTCATGTCCAGCCAATAACTGTGTATTTGTGTGTGCCTGGCAGGAAGTCATCATGGATTGCGATAAGGCCGCCCATTGTACCTACGTGTACCTTCAATATTCTAGTCTCCTGGTAGTTTGGGTATAAATGCTTATAAAGTTCATCATCTAAATAAAACGCGGCCAGGTGGACTCGCGCACTAAGGGTTCCGTACCATTATCGCAAAAAAACGAAAAAAAAACACGTGTGTTGTATGGGAGCCCCACTTAAATATTTATTTTATTCTGTTTTTAGTATTTGTTCTTATAGCAGCAACAGAAATACATCATCTGAGAAAATTTCAACTGTCTAGCTGTCACGGTTCATGAGATATAGCCTAGTGACAGACAGACAGACAGACAGATGGACCGCGGAGTCTTAGTAATAGGGTCCCGTTTTTACCCTTTGGGTACGGAACTCTAAAAAAGCAAAAGAGGAAGTTATATTTTTAGCCCTCTACTGATTTTGATCGATTTTTTTTATTTTGACTTCCTAAAACAAATTAACGTCCAAACACTAACACTAACCTACTGATAAGAGCCAAATGTGAAATAAATTTTTAAATAATAAATTATTGCACTAATGGCATCTGCGAACAATATCGATAGGTGCCGTATGTGGAATACCTCAGCTGCCATTAACTCAGGTGCCGTTAAAACGGGTGCCCAATGTGGATTACGTCATAAAGTCTACAGGTATTAAATAATTACTAAACATGTTAATTACACTCAGCGTCACAAATAACCGCACCTTTCCGATAATAGCATTAAAGCAATGCCCGCGGCATCGCTCCCGTCAACTGCCTACCCTACCCTACTTACCTACCTACATACCTACGCCTTGCCTGCCTACCTACCTACCTGCCTTGCTTACTAACCTACCTACTTATACAACTTAACTACATGCACAGAATAGTATTTACTCTAGGGAGATGAATATCGACTTCATACAAAAAAGTTGAAAGTTTTGCTGCGCGCCATCTAGTAGCACCCCAGAACACCACACCGAAACGAAAACATAAAAGAATACCTATCGGGTGGAGTAGGCCACCGCGTTTAACATTAGACCACACAGCCGCTATTCAGACGGGCAATAGCGGCGGCAAAATTACGAACCACATTGCGACGTCAACGTCATCATTGACATTAGTACAGTGTTGCCAGTATTTTTCTTTTAATATTTTCGATGTACAAAAACGGAGCTCGAGGATAAATAATAACAGCCGCACGGGCCGATCTTCAAGGTTAGGTTAGAAGTCGGTGTTTCTATTTTTGTTTCCTCGTTTTTTGACACCGACTGCCGAAATTGAAGTTATTTTTAAGTTAAGTATGTAGTATTTTTTTGGAAGTCGGTTGTTTTTTTTTAGTAAAAAGGGTTTTTTATCACATTTTAGTTGGGGTACATAATGAGCAAGTTCTTTAGTAAGGTACCTATAGTGCACAAAGTTATGCCAGAATAGATTACCCGAATAACATAAAATTTGAACACCGGGCGTACCAGTAGTATCTTATCCCATATAAAGACACTGTCCCGACGTACTGTACTGATATTTTCACTGATTCAGATTATACTGGTATTTTTTTGTACATCGATCGCGTTCGGTTCCGTGCCACGGATATAGATGGTGATCTATCAATCGCAGTGGAACGGAACCGAACGCGATCGATTAACAAAAAATTATCGGTATAATCAAATGAAAACGCTACTTATGTCGGTACGGTTACTTTGTATGGGATGAGGCATCTGTATGCTAGTATTATATTATCTGTGACATGTGTACATCTGCGTACCGGCGGCGTGATGTTATGTTATGAAATAGCGTAAGCATTGCGACTGCAGCAACTCCGAGAGACTTGAAGAACACACACAGAGTTTAATGAAGAAAAAAAAAAAAAAACTTAACAGATTCTCAGCTGGACAGATTAGCAACTGGACAGAACGTGTACAGTCCATTACATAATTAAATTGGAAGAGTTGGGAATATGGACGTTATGAAAAAGTGGTCAAGATAGGCAAGTGGACGACTTGCTCCAGAGGGCAAGGGCTAACTCTTTTTTTAGGGTTCCGTAGCCAAATGGCAAAAAACGGAACCCTTATAGATTCGTCATGTCTGTCTGTCTGTCTGTCTGTCTGTCTGTCTGTCCGTCCGTATGTCACAGCCACTTTTTTCCGAAACTATAAGGAACTATGCTGTTGAAACTTGGTAAGTAGATGTATTCTGTGAACCGCATTAAGATTTTCACACAAAAATAAAAATAAAACAATAAATTTTGGGGGTTCCCATACTTAAAACTAAAACCAAAAATATTTTTTTTCATCAAACCCATACGTGTGGGGTATCTATGGATAGGTCTTCAAAAATGATATAGAGGTTTCTAATATAATTTTTTCTAAACTGAATAGTTTACGCGAGAGACTCTTCCAAAGTGGTAAAATGTGTGTCCCCCCCCCTGTAACTTCTAAAATAAGAGAATGATAAAACTGAAAAAAATATATGATGTACATTACTATGTAAACTACCAGCGAAAATTGGTTTGAACGAGATCTAGTCAGTAGTTTTTTTTTTAATACGTCATATATTGTAAACCGCAATTTACCAAGTACGGAACCCTTCGTGCGCGAGTCCGACTCGCACTTGGCCGGTTTTTTTTTATAATTTTTTCTAAAACGAAAAAAAAATATTAAAGAACAAAAAAAATCATAAAAAATTCTCACATTATCGATAAAAAAAAAACTGTTGTATATCTCCGAAGTTCGTCATCAGATCTTCAGCACCAGCTTTCAAATAGTATAAGAATCATTAAAATAAGTTCACCTAGTAAAGAGTTTTGAGGTAACACACATAAAAAAAATACAGTCGTATTGAGAACCTCCTCCTTTTTGAAGTCGGTTAAAAATAGGAGCCATGCAGAAGGACAAATACAGGCTGGCTATTGTTTAGCATTTTCCTTTATTTCAGTTATATTTCCTGCCTAAACGAAAAAAAAACGCACAACGACACCTACTGAAAGAATGTTAAACTATTAGGGGCACAAAATAATTCTGATACATGTGATTGCCTCCAAGATGTATAGATGGCGCTGTTTACAATACGCGTGAAAGTGTAAAGAATGCGTCTCCGTTTCGAACATAAAGAATAATAGTATACAAGTATAATTTCAAAATTTAAAAACCCCCGACACATTTATTTATCTTGCGAAAACAATTGAATTTAAACAGTAAAACGCCCATAACTTTTGAACGACTGAACTGATTTTATTCAAACAAAGCTCATAACACTCTCGACAAAATAACCTTTCAAACAAAAAAACTTAATTAAAATCGGTTCATCCGTTTAGGCGCTATGATGCCACAGACAGACACACAGATACACATATACACAGCAACACACGTGAAACTTATAACACCCCTCTTTTTCGGGCGGGGGTTAAAAAAGGTCAACTCGAAGGTCGCGTAGCCTCCCCGTAGTATGAAATCGGCTAATAAAATCAGTCTTGTTATATCCCACAGCTGTGCAAAGGCCTCCCTCTAACCTTACCAAACACGTCTATCCTCTGTGATTGTGGAGTTTTTTTTTATCTGAAATATTCTTAGCCTTTTAATACCGATCGTAGATAAATCGGTATTAAAAGCCACTACTACCCTACCCTAACCAACTACCCACTTACCCTCCTAAAAACCTGCCCACCTACCGTACCTACCTACCAATTTGTTAAACTATTTATTTGAATAAGAATTAATATCATACTACAATACGAATTGTTGAATACAGGCCTGCGTATCACAGCCAAGAGGCAACGTTGAGGCCCATAGCAAAGATGCGACTCTTGGATCCAACCAGATCTATACCCACGACACTGCGATTGCGCAGCAGCGGAAAGCTAGGGGTCTGTTCTTTAGAGATACTGGTTCCTGTCTGACAAGGAGGGAAAAGGTACTACTCACCTAGGAAATTACTCACCTTGATTCCCGCGAGGGACCCCTGGGGTCGTGCAATCCGTGGGTGTGGTCGGGGGTTATTGGTAGGAAGATATATATAATAAAGGACAATGAGGGGACAACAAACGTGTTCTGATCCGGGGTTCCAGCTGCCAGCAGACACCTACACGTTCCCGACACGAATACCTCGCTGCGCGCGAAATATTCACAAAACCAAATACACAGGCGCCGCACAACACCAATAGCGAATGGCGGGCGCAATTTTTAACAAGATGGGTAAATTATCTAGCGATAACAAAGAACCCAAGCAAGACCACACCGCATCACGTCTAGCCATCTCACTTCACTTCACTTCTTGTTTGAATGGCATCAGATGTGTATAATTTACACAATTCCGCCAATTTCAGGGTTACAGAGGATAAAAAAAGGAGATTGATCGGTAAGAAAAAAAAACTAGCCATCTCGATTACATTTTTACGAGTCCTAATGTCAAGTGTCAACTCAGAGAAGATCCTGGTAAGGATAATGGGACAAACTACATATTTAAATTATTGCATTGTCATCGATAACTTGATAAGTGAGCAAAGTTTCTTTGAGGGGGGTTCAAATCACGTTCAAAGATTCCGTTACAATAATAAAAGCGTGTTATAAAGATCAGCTCTGCGTTCTCGTAAATTTGATCACTCATATCCGTAAAATTGCCTGTTGCTAGAGCAAGCTTGATAAGCTTGTTAGAGTTTAGCGTAATATTGATTGTCACTAAACTAACGTGCAAATGAAAACTACATTATAAAATGAAGAACTTTAATTATTTATCAAGTAATCATGCCTTGTTTGAACAAGCTGCCTGACAGTCTTCTAAGGTAGCAAAACGGTTGTCGTTGCCCATGCAACCTCCATAAATGAAACCCACACACCTTTCAAGCACATTATTGAATGTGAACCTGAAAAACAAAAATGCCATGAAAATAAAATAAAACATTTGAAACAAGTTTTTAGCTTACCGGCCATTGTCATCCAAACCAAATTTGCATGGAATCGTAATTTAATCGCATGAAGCTCGAAAGGTTGGGGTTCGGAAAAAAATCACGCAATATCACGAGGGAGGAGGAGTGTAGTGACGAGGGAGGAGAAGTGTAGTGAGATATCACGTATAGTTTAATTTCTGAAAATGTTCAAGATACTTTGTACCAAAAAAATACACGTGATTTTGGGTAGAGGGTTAGCCGGGGGGGAGGAGGGCGGTAAACATTGCTAAAACATATCATGTGAAAACTTTCAGCTTAATAGGTTGGAATAACTGTTTAAAATTTTATTACAAGACTAGCTGACTCGGCAAACTTTGTTTTGCCATAAAAAGACCAAACATTTATCTACCCTACCCTACCCTACCCTATCCTACCCTAACCTACCCTACCCTACCCTACCCTACCCTACCTATATAGCCTATGTCCTTTCCCAGGTCTCAAACTATCTTCATACCAACTTTCATCTAAATCGGTGCAGCGGTTTAAGCGTGAAAAGGTAACAGACAGACAGACAGACAGAGTTACTTTCACATTTATAATTTTAGTATGGATTTGACCCACACACTAACTAGCCAGCCAGTTGTAAAAAAAGTTAATTCATTAATCAAAAAATCCGACTGCCTAAGAAGCGAACTGAAATCCCGACTGCTTTACATGTGCGCCAAATTTTAAAAGTATAAAACACTAATATGTTAAAATGTACCTAATACGAAAAAAAAATATGTTAACTTAAAAGTTATAAATAAAAAGAGCAAATTCAAGAAATCAAAAACCCTGACTTCTTAAGAAGCGAACTAAAAACACGTAAACAAGAAGAAAATCTTGCTGTGCAGTCGGAGAATACATAATCACGAGCTGGCAGACCAAAACCAGATGTGTCCTCCGACTGCACATCATGATTTTCTTCTTGTTTACGTGTTTTTAGTTGGCTCCATAAGGAGTCGGTTTTTTTTATTTTGAAATTAATTTAAGTACCTATCTCTTTTTTTAGGCTTTGTAGGTACCTCCAATTACCATGAAAATCAATTACTGACAAAGTATAAGACGATTCTGACAAACACGAGTCATGACCATGATACATTGTTTAATTTTGGCGTTCCAATACTTATCCTTCGGCTTCATCATCAGGTCAGTTCGATGGTAACCTTTTCATCAGTAGGTATCATTTATTTAAAAGTATTTGCTTCATCATAATCGGTTAACTATTTGAGATATCTTATTGGCCATCGGTGGTCTTCTTCATCAGTTCCACTTTACTAAATGATACTTTCTGAGTGCAAATGCTTGCCATGTTATTGAAAATACAAAAATCGCTATATAATATTTGAGGAGCTCCCTCGATTTCCAAGGGTTATAGTGGAACCACCTCGAAAGTATACGCTTTCAAACAAAAAAAGAATTTTGCAAATCGGTCTATACATAACATATACATATGAACATATACAAAATTGGGAAGTCAGTTAATAACATATATAATATTACAAAAGTACATACATGGGCTGGTATCCATAGCATATCCCCGCATCCGTAGTTAACAGGCATTTAGCATCTGAAAAAGAGTTCTATGTATGAAACTGTCACCCAAAGGGCAATGGAGTAAGCTCGGAGTTTCTTGGCGTGATCAAATCAGAAATTTAGACACCCGCAAGAGAAGCAGGGTAACCGAAATTGCCCGATGAATTGCCAAAATTAAGTGGCAGTGGCAGGGCTCGTTGCTCGCAAAACGGATGGTCGATGGAAACAAAAAAATCTGGAGTGTCTTCCGTGAACCGGAAGACGTTTCGTTGGAAGGCCTCCCTTTAGGTGGACCGATGAGCTGGTAAGGGTTGTGTGAACACGCACGGGATCGGTCAAGGTAGGGACACTTGGGGAGGCCTATGTTCAGCAGTTCAGCAGTGGTTGTATTTCGGCTGAATTGAATGATCAATGAAATTAGGTCGTTTAATTTACGAACTCATTTATTTTGTCATAAAACCTGTATATTACAGTCATTCGTCTGCCTAGCCTTTTCCTAATTATGTTGGGATCGGCTTCCAGTCTTACCGGATTCAGCTGTGTACCATCGTTTACATGGAGCGACTGCCTATCTGACCTCCACAACATAGTCACTGGGTAACACGATACCCCTTGGCAAGACTGGTGTCAGATCTCAGGCTTCTGACTACCCGTAACGACTATCAAAGGTCTTTAAATTACAGCCGGGACCAACGGCTTTACGTTCTTTCCGAAGCACGGAGGAAACTCGGTATGTTGAAATGGTCACCCATTCACGGGCGGACTTCGTCTAGCGTTGGTTAACCTTAAAGATCGACCCGTGCGGCTGTTATAATTTAGCCACGAGCTCTTCCTGTATATTACAATCATTACAGTGCAAAAACTGGCGGCAAGTAAAATAAACTACTGGTCCTAATGATAGGATACTCTCAGTTTATCCAGATAAATTTGCATATGGACCAGTATATCCTTTAGATCGTACGGGTCAATTTTATATACATAGAAAACTGCCTCGTTTATCCTTTACTTTCTATTATTGAAAACTGTATCAAAATCCGTTGCGTGGTTTAGAAGTAAGCGCTCAAACAGAGGCGGACAGCGAATTTGTTTTATGAGTATATTATTTAAAGAACAGATGAAGTATTTGTCGACATAAATAATTATTTTTGCTGCGTCGTAATAAAAAACGAACGGTATCGCAAGGAAATAGCTGACTAAGTCTACAGACTGTATCAAAATCAAGTAACAAATAGATGGTGAAACAAAAACAATGGTGAAACAGATTCTAGCTGAATACATTTAGGGTAGATGACAAAAAAAAAAACTATTTAGTCCGTCAGTTAGATAACTGAAAAATATTGGACACGTATTATTTCATTTGTCAAGTAAACAAAAAATTCCGACGATACAGTGCGTCGAAATATCGTGTGGCGTTAAGCCGTGCACTTTTACTCACAAAGTGACGACACAAGTCCCTACTCCTGAACTTTGATGCGATATAACTGTAAATTTTTACTTATTTGATAAAGCAAAAAATATGTGTCCAATATTATTTCATAATCTTACTGACGGACTAAATAGTATTATCATTTAGTCCGTCAGTGAGACATTCTGTATAGGTATGCGGAATAGGATGTAAAGGCCCGCAACCTCCATAGGAAACGCAGGATTCTCTAACTAGAAGGGTGTTCGTTCTGTGAACAACGGCCTGATAGTTGTTGTTGGGATGTTGTTCAAATTGCGCGGAGAACTTTCTTTGCACGAATAGGATTTTTGTGACTACGTTTTTTTCACCACGATAAAACAAAATTAACAAAAAACTTACCCCTAGCTTCACACAGGGCCAGAGCCGAGAACACTACGACGAGAAAATAAAACAATTTCATTTTATTTATTTGATTTAACTACAGAGGAGTCGTTCACTTTGAAACAATGTCTGTGCTGATTATAGTTGATATTATATCGTTGCGTACATATTTGGCTATTTTTAAAGCAGGGCTGTATCCAGGCCAACCTAAATTGATACATATATAAACAGACGCCTCTTTCCCATATGAATAGATAAAAACACAGAACGCCACGTGCGAAGATACGTTGTCCTTTTGGTTCGTTTATTAACCGATTACAAAAAAGGAGGAGGTTCTTAATTCGTCGGATTCTTTTTTAGGGTTTCGTAGTCAACAAGGAACTCTTATAGTTTCGCCATGTCCGTCTGTCGCTCCGTCCGCAGCTAAGCTTAGAGACTTTTAGTACTAGAAAGCTATAATTTGGCATGGATTAATCACGCCGACAAAGTGGTAAAATAAAACCATCAAGATTTTTTTTTTGGTTTGCCTCCTGTACAAGTAAAGTGGGGATATTTTTGTTTTCTCGGTGAAGTGTATCGTTGGATATACCATTCAATAATTACACTACCCACCTTTGGTTGTCTGGTAAAATATAACGGGTCTGTGAAAACAATGTTTCGATTCAGGGATCCGTTTGCGTAAAATTAAGCTCTAAATGGCAAATTTTTATTAGAGTCAAGTTCGCCCCCGCCAGCTAAATGGTTGATTTTGGATATATAACGAAATTAAAAGGGGAAAAAAATTATATATGGGGACAACAGTTTTCTAAAGGCAAAGTTAATTTTGTCTCTTCGTTAGAGCAATGTTCGGTGCTTTCATTGTTTAGTAACGTTATTAATGTTATCTATTTATTTAGTGAATGTATCTGTTTATACGGAACTCTCTGTGCGAGAGTCAGACTCGCACTGGGCCAGTTTTTTGTTTTCACTTAATTCCTAAATAAATCAGTCGTATAGTAAAATTTATTCATGGTTACGTATAGTCATGTAAGGGCTGTGGGACTAGGTTTTCTAACGATGTTTTCTACGCCAAAGTTCACAGTTTATTTGAGGTCAGCTTATGTATTGACCGCCAATCAGAATAAAGGAGCTCTTGAAAAAAAATAACAGCCAAGGGGCTTCAAGGTTAAGCAACGCTTGCCGAGGTCAGTCCGTGTATGGGTGATCATCATAAATTACCGATATTCCTCCGTTCCTCGGAAAGTTCGCTAAGCCGTTGTCCATCTGTCATTTGTAGGTATTTGACAGCCGTTACTGATAGTCATAGTCAGTAAAACTAACCCCTGTCTTGTCAACGATTATCATGTTACCCAGTTACTGGGTTGTGGTCTATGGAGTTCAGATAGGCTGTGGTTTCATGTAAAATACTGGCTCCCACCTCTGTCCAATTAGACTGGAAGCCGATCTCAAAGAGCTTAGGAATACAATATCGATGTTTTGTATTCAAATACCGCCCTGTAGCTCATTCTCTGAGGTCAACGGATATCAGCAAACTTGACATTACTTGAGATAGTGCAAGACATTTAACTTGTTTACAGATAAGTGTCTACGTTTTGGTTCGATACCAGTAAATAATAAAATGGTTCATTCACTCATTTTGAGGCTAAGTACCTTCTAAGTACCATACCATAGGTTTTGTAATATTTTGTGTATGGCCTATGGTATAATGTTTTTCCCTCAAGCCAAATTGATGGTTCGGTCTTTATAAGATCTATTTACCCGACTGCCCAAGGACGGTAAAGTGTTTATCAGTCTATATATATGTGTGTGTGTGTCATGTTTGTTGCTATGTCGCATTCTAGATACCAAACGCGTTGGCTGATTTTAATGAGTCTTACGTCAATCGATTCGTCTTAATGTTGCGAGTTTCACTGGCTACATAAAAATTGGAATATAGAAAAATGGCGGGTTTTGGGCACCATATTGTGAGAGCCCAATTTTTTTTTTCTTCCTGTCCTATCGTGTGGGCTAGCAAAATAAAGGGTTTTAAGAGTTGATGTCAAAAATATATAACACTTATAAGTGCGTATTAGTATAACGTATTAGTTTGGGTGCAAAAAAGAAGTCTAGGATTGGTTGCTCGGTCTTAACTACAGTGAAACAGAAAACTTACTAGCAAATGAGTATTAAACTACACACCAACACATACACACTAACACTCATCAATAACATACACACCTTTAGTTAACCTTTTAGTTTTTTTAATTATGTTTAATGATTGGAACCGTTGCATTTGATATCTAAATTGAACAATCAACCATTTTGTTTTCTGTGGGTCTGTACTTCTGCCTTTATGCAAATCTGTCCTTCTGCTTATCTGGGATTTTGCTATTCGGGGATTTTGCTTATCTGTCCTTCTGCTGCAGAGGGTATTTGTCGAGAGAGACTGGATCCTGCGACACAGGGTATCCTAGTGCAGGATCCAGTGTCACATCTTTATATTGTAACACTTTTTATGAAACAATATTTTTTTATTATTTATTTATTATTACCTATTTCGAAACAAAACAAGTTAACTAAAAAGGTATAAATAAAAAAAGTTAATTAAAAAAATCAAAAAGCCCGACTAAAAGACGTCAACTAGAAGAAAATCATGCTGTGCAGTACACAGGATACATCTGGTTTAGGTCAGCCAGCTCGCGAATGTGTATCTTCCGACTGCACAGCATGATTTTCTTCTTGTTTACGTATTTTTAGTTCACTTCTTACGTAGTCGGGTTTTTGGATTTTTTGTGCTCACCCGTTGGCGCCACTGGCGTGTAAGGTTCTTAAATATAGCTAGTAAACGTTGGTATTACGCGCACCGAAGCAAAGTTTGATTTTAAATAATTTATAATGTCATCATTATCATCAATTTAGCTGAGAGACTTCAGAAGAAGAATATGATTTTTTCCCGATTGCCGAAGGAGTGTAATGTGTTTATCAGTCTATGTATGTATGTTTGTCCCTATGTGGCGTTCTAGAGACCAAATGCGCTGACCGTTTTTGATGATTCTTACGTCAATCGATTCGTCTTAACCTTACGAGTGCCAGTGGCTGCCAATACAATAAAATAAAAAAAATAAAAAAAATCGGATTTTAAGCGCCATGTTGTGGGTGCCCATTTTATTTTTCATCCAAACCACTCGTGTGGGGTATCAAAATAAAGTTTTTAAGAGGTGATTTCAAAAAAATCTAAAACCAATAATTTTTATTTTACATAGGCCTACATGGGCACTTATAAAACGTTGACAAAATGTGCACGGTTCGGGTTGGTCGTTTCCTATGGAGAAGAACCGGCAAGAAACTCCATGGTTACTCTTTTAAAAAATTGTTTGGTTTTACAATATTTCCATGTTACAGCAGTACTTAGATGGGGGGACAACGCAGGACCGACAATAAGTCGTAAGAAACTAAAACATAAAATGATTAAATAATAAATAAACAAAAGATTTAAAAAATATATGACACTCATATGTTTAAACAAACCTAATTCAAACTAGATGTTTCCTCCAACTGCACAGCATGATTATAACTTTTTAAATAACATTTTTTTCGAACTAAAAAGACGTAAACTAGAAGAAAATCATGCTGTGCAGTCGGAGGATACATCTGGTTTTGGTCTGCCAGCTCGCGAATATGTATCCTCTAACTGCACAGCATGATTTGCTCCTTGTTTACGTCTTTTTAGTTCGCTTCTTAAGCAGTCGCGTATTTTTGATTTTTTTAATTAACTTTTATTTCTTCTATTATTGGTTTTAGCCGTTTTAATAAGAGCTTTTCAAATAGTTTAGATAGTACTGGCAGCACGGAAATGGGTGCTTCATGGGGTGGTTTTCCAGGCTTCGCAATCATAACAACTTCATCAACTTTTCATGGATCAGTTACATGTATTAGCATAAATGCAGGGTTAATAAGTTTGGTCAGTTTAACCACAAAATAGTAAGTATACAGAAGGGCCACTCCCGCCGTTTAGAAAATTGACAGCTAAACTTGACAGATTCACTAGGGTTGCTACTATATTGATTCCGAATTAAAAAAAAGAGTAGGTTGCCCAAGTTACAAACATAAATACATAGATTCGTCTAAACATACATCATATCATGCTTACATGCCTTAGAGGGTAGACAGGGCATCAAATATCCATTTAATATCGCGAAACATTTCATATTACGCCACATACGATGAATATTGGAGAGTAAAAAGACGTAGTAATAGTGTAATAATGATCCTACTTAAAAAATTAAATTGTAAAAAGCTCCAAGCTCGACAAAAATATAAATGTGAAAAACAGGTACCTGATAAAATCAAAAAACTAAAGATGATCTTAAACAAGAAGAAAATGATGCTGTGCAGTCGGAGGAAACATATTTTTAAGCTGTATGACTTGAACCTTATTATTATGACAAGTTCCCAATTTCATCTATGGGCTTAAAATAATTTATTATAATCCTAATTAATGAATTTCTAATTTGTCATCTTGAAAGATTAATGACCTTTATAACTTAAAAATAATTGAAAGAAAGAATTAAAAACAAAAAAGTAAATTCGGTCTGTAACAAATAATAAAGGTAACCCATCCAATGCAGCCAACCTCGTTACAGTACTTAATGTATGAATGACGTGACAAACGCCTGCACAAAGCAATCATGACAGCCGCGACTGAGCTCGGTCCATTATTGCCCAATATTCCCTGTAAAACCGAAATGTCAAAGTGAGAGTGGCCCCTCTGTCTGCGGCGCGCCGCCGCTTACGTACTTTGTGGTTTAACTATGGCTTTGCACGGGTGGTGTTTTAAAATTTCTCCTGTTATGAGGTCATAACCCGGAGGTTTCTTCGAGCTTATATTGTTTTGAATTTCTCTCTCATCTTTTTTTGGAGTTACAAGACGAATTCTTTGTTTTTAGGGTTCAACACCCAAGAGGTAAAAACGGGACCCTATTACTAAGACTCCGCGGTCCGTCTGTCTGTCTGTCTGTTAGTCTGTCACCAGGCTGTATCTCATGTACCGTGATAGCTAGACAGTTGCAATTTTCACAGATGATGTATTTCTGTTGCCGCTATAACAACAAATACTAAAAACAGAATTAAATTAACACTTAAGGGGGGCTCCCATACAACAAACGTGATTTGTTTGCCGTTTTTTGCGATAATGGTACGGAACCCTTCGTGCGCGAGTCCGACTCGCACTTGGCCGGTATTTTTTTTAAATTGCCACACTCAGATATTTAGGAACTTTCATTGGGTTAAAACGTATCTTCTAGACTTCATAAAATATAGCTTGATCTCTGCGACATATGTCAAACTGACGTATACGTTATTGTTAGCCTGTCAAGCGCTATTGTTACTGTATTGATACTGAAAGCTGTCACTAAGATCAAGCTATCTTTTATGAAGTATAAGCATTGAGCAAACCTTATCCTGCGGTTACATGATGGTGATGTGGCTGTCACGGCCTCACCACCACACCACACCAACCACCATCCACCTCACCTGTACTACCAACACACTATCAAACTCAAATTCAAAAACATTTATTTCAATTAAAGCCTTTAAAAGATATAATAGTTCAAATCATCTGTGCATGTGGCACGATGTGATTTAACTCATCTGTGCGCGTGGTGCCATGTGGTTCAACTCATCTGTGCCCGCGGCGGCATGTGTGCGTGCGCTTGTAATTATACAGCTGTTAGAGCTTGTTGCCCGGACGATGACTGCCGCGTCTCTGCCACACATTTTTATTAGTCTGTTGTGCGGAATCCACTTGGACGCCCCAGCTGCCTCACATACGAGCCAGCTCTGCTGTGTCGGACTCACCTAGGTGCCAACCGACTAACAACAAACCGGCCAAGAGCGAGTCGGACTCGCGCACGAAGTTTTCCGTACCACTATCGCAAAAAACGGCAAAAAAATCTCGTTTGTTGTATGGGAGCCACACTTAAATATTTACTTTGTTCTGTTTTTAGTATTTATTGTTATAGCGGCAACAGAAATGCATTTCAACTGTCTAGCTATCACAGTTCTATAGATACAGCCTGGTGACAGACAGACGGAACGCGGAGTCTTTGGGTACGGAACCCTGAAAACCACTCCTGCCTTACAATTTATCCACAGTCGTGGCGTTCGTGCCCTTATTTATTATTTTGACTAGCCAACCTGCAAAGACAGGCTTACTTGTCTGTTCCTCAGGTTTTAACAGTGTATCGAATCATGTGGAAATCCTCATGGATGTCCTCAGCCTTGGGGAAAGCCGAGGGGTCTGTCAGACTCTACTGACTAAAACCACATGGTGGTATGTAGGCTGTAATTCCTCTTGAGAGGCGAGCGTAGAACACAGCACGTCGCCTTTTCGCGCCTCTCTCAAGTGACAGACTCCCCAAATCTATCACCCGCGGGCATCATCTTCTTGTCCTTGCTCCATGCCATCTCATGTCGTGTTGCGCCACATGTCCTTAGTCTTTTCCGTCCTACCAGTATCCCATCATACAGGAGATTTTTAAGCTATTGCATAGCTTCTATCGCGGGCCTTGAGCGCGGGGACCGAATCCAGAAATTCCGTAACGAAAAAACCTCATTCTCCCCACTCCGACGGGCAAGGAGGTGTGGCTTGAAGGCCGTGCATCGTCTAACGTCGTTTCAGTTCGGCAGTCTTCGACACGGCGTTGTGTGCGATTAGACGTATTGTACGACTCTACGAAACTCGCACGAATCGAGACGAGCTGCTCCGAAATCGGACGAATACATAAGCAGCTGTTTATGAGAAAGTACAGAAAGTGTAACTTGATTTTTTTCTGAAACACACAAAATCTCCACACAGTATTCGTTCGTCCAATCCTGACTCAGACTAGGCACTCCTAGGAAAGTTATTGAAACAAACAATCATGATCATTTAAATCTCTCTGTTAACTATTGCTAAGAAAATAGCAACATAATAATCGATTTGGTATCTAAAAGCACCTAATCTTCGTGATTACTAATCTATCTAACCTAAGTTATTCTAATTTTATTTATAACTAGCTGTTCCCCGCGGCTTCGCTCCCGTGGGCCACCACACAGGACCCATTTTCGGGATAAAAAAATAGCCAATGTCACTCAGGAATAATGTAGCTTTCTATTGGTGAAAGAATTTTTTAAATCGGTCCAGTAGTTTTGGAGCCTATTCGGTACAAACAAACAAACAAACAAAAAAATCTTTCCTCTTTATAATATTGGTATAGATAAGTTAGGTATATATAATTATTACTGTACTGAATTGTTGTGCCTGACGTAAATTGTTTTTAAGTTTATTGACATTGCTATTTTTAGTTGATTTTATTTTAAATTAATTTTCACCATCTTATTTTACTTTTTATATAAATTCAAATTGACTTGCAATATTTAATAATTGTTATTCTGTAGCATCATTTAATTACCATTTTTTTTTTTTTTTTTCTAAATTATACCTATTAATTGAATTTAAAATAAGCTAGGTGCATGATTATTAATGTACTTAATTGCTGTGCCCGATAGGGTCAATCTGCACTGTATTACTTTTAAAACACATGTGTTAAGCAATAAAGATTTAAATTAGATTTTTGAATATGGAACTGGACCCACGGATGAGTTGCCCCAAAGCAAACCCTATAACCTCTCCCTGCACATTTTGCAGAAATTATATTGCGCCTTTATCGATCACTTTTATGAA
Organism: Orthosia gothica; assembly: GCA_949775005.1. Taxonomy (NCBI): domain Eukaryota; kingdom Metazoa; phylum Arthropoda; class Insecta; order Lepidoptera; family Noctuidae; genus Orthosia; species Orthosia gothica. Next base: position 11,753,039 of record OX459035.1, on the reverse strand, counting down.
TATTTAAATTAATACAAGCTTATAATTAGTAAACCTTGTAAAAAAATCTACCGTGAACATAAAAAGCGAAAAAAATCCGTCATGATTAAATTCCGTGTAACTTTTTTTCGAAAATATGAATTAATTACGAAATTTTCATAAAAAAAAGTACTCGTTTCAACTTCAAAATGAAATACACGATAATTCTTCTGGCTACAGTTTTGCCAATAAGCTTTTGTGGTGATGAATCTGACGAAATTATACTGAAGTATTTTTCGAAAGGTAGTTACATTTTCGCCGAAAATTTTGTAAATTTTAGAGTGCCTAGTGAGATGGAAGGGAAACGTCCTAAAGGTCGCTGTCCAATCAGATGGGCAGATCAAGACCACACATCATTGAACACGAAACTGCACGATGCTCTCCACGATGCAAACAACTGACATAGATGACGCAAATCGGTGAAGAAAAAGTTCATTCAACGAGGACGGGGGAGTGGTAGTTGTAGGGAGTACCGTCGCCGCACTAAGACTCCCATTTGGTCCACACGATGGCGGGAAAATCAGGACCCTTAGTAATGGTAAAGAAACGACGCGAAGAGGAGGAGTAAGACAGTGCCTGTAATGTTTAAGATTGCAGCATAGCTCTAGTGATAACTCCCAGTTCCGGGTAATTTTTCACATGAAATGCCTTAATAGCAACCCTAAGTCGGTCTAGATTTAGGCTCGGTTAATGTGACAATATATAGGTGTTCAAACTTGGTCTCTAACTGAGCATCAAAATTCTACATTCCAGGTTTGCCAAAAGGCGCAAGAGCATATCGTATTGTGAAATACCACGACACATTCAAAAACAGGATTTGCCGATGTGGGCAACAAGGGTGCTAGGCTAAAGTGGGATTAGATGAATCATATAATGTAGAATACATTAGCACAGATGGACCAGAGTCGTTAATTAGTGGGTGCCACAGGACGGGCATCATCACCGAGGTAGGCCTAGGCAACGCTGGCGTGAAAACTTAGAAGCGATTTCGACGGATTGGTCGGAGAAGACATCACACTGGGTAGACTTGGGTGATCTTTTCCTAGCAGTGGGGCAATGAAGTTGGACGAAAAATAAAGTGGATATGGCAGATACCTTCATGATTCACCCATGCCAAACGTGTTGGTATTTTTTTCAGGTTTACATAAGAAATGCACACTGACAATTAAACGCAGATTTTGCTCACTAAACGTCAACAGGTAAATATATAAGAAGCCATTTTGTGTTTATAACAGAGCCGGGCGAGAAATTCTAGCGTTGTATCTAGGATAACAACATAAATGCCATACCTCTGGTTTTGCTAAAGTCAATAGAACGGTGGAATCTTAATTACTGTCAGGTAGAACGGTATCAAACAGATACACAGACCGACAGACAGATGGATAGAGTTACTTTCACATTTAAAATATTGGTATGGAAGTATGGATTGTTTATAAAATAACTGAGGAAACTCGCAATGTTTTCACTTTGTTTATTTACAGAAATTTCTTCCATAATTCACAATAATTTACCTCCTATTTTTCATTTTGACAGCCGACGCCGACCATAGATTGGCTCACTCTGTCGTTTGTCTACGGTTTCGACATAATATGATCATGTAGCCGTCGGGTTTTTGGTCGTATTTTATTGTGTTTTATTTATATATTTGTTTTATACGTTATACACAAACATACTGTGACTTCTGTGTTTATACTATTTTGTTATTATTTGTTTTATTCTATTTTATTCCTTATATATTGTATGTTCCGTTTCCGTAAATGTGTCTGTGGCATCAACAGGGCCCACCCCTATCAGAATATCAGCGCAGCGATATTTTCTTTATAATATGGTTCACATGCTGAGTTAGGAGCCTTTTTGCTCTCGCACGGGGTTATTTATTTTTATTTTTGTTTCAGTTTTGCTTATATCGTGTCTCCTATGTGGGTCACCAATAAATATTTTTCTTTCTTTCTAACTGTCATTAATTTTGTCTTTCAGATACGCCTTTATTCCGGCTATCAACACCTGTGTCGTATTCACGTACGGAGGCTGTGGAGGCAACAAAAATAATTTCAGAAAGCTTAAAGACTGTGAAACGGCGTGCCCTTCAATGCGTTCTAGTGAAACAAGTTGACCATGTTTTAGAGTACGCTGATAATAATAAACGACGTGATTTGTAATTTTGTATTTGTTGGTCCCGTGATTTAAAAAAATATAATGCTATTTTCACAAAACACATTCCTGTGCCACATTTTGATTGGGCGAAGTACCACAACAAATTGCCACCATTGTGAGAGCAATGAGCAACCTTGGTTTGGCACAACACACGCTCAAGGAGTGGGTGTCTGAGTGGCAGGTCTGATCGTCAGGGTTGGGCGAGACATGTGGTTTTATAGAGGTAAAAATCCCACACTCCTCTTTTCCACGAAAAGTCCAGGCGCCTTTTGAAGGTTTCGCCCAGATACAAAAATAAGGTATGATATTCTTCCACGTGAGTTTCTATTCACATTCTTCGAAGGTGGTAGTAACGCCAATTAATCGGCTTTGTCTTTGGTTAGCAATCAACCTTCAGTCGGACACTAGTGACATATCGCGGCCACGCCTAATAGCATTAGAATTGCGCCTTTATCAATGATATTCAAATAAACAGATACGTTATACACTAACAAAACAATTGAAAAAAGTGTTCCGCGCAGCAGCGGCAGCACACATACACACTTTTCATTCATCTGACATTTCACTACAGTGTCGAAAGGGATGGCTTGATAAAACAAACAAGAAAAAAAGAGACAGCTAGTGTTTGTCACTTGCGTGTGAATGTAAACAAACATTATTCTGACAACCAATGTTTTTTCTTTTTGTAACCTCCAAATATCAGAAAATTAGGAAAAAAAATTGAAATAAATTAGTAAATTGAGGTGTATTGCGTATTTACATATGGTATGAGATCCCTTCTGTTTTATGTAATTTGGTATTATAATTGGTACACTTTCTAAATACACACGATGGCATTTTTTTAATTTTGTTTTTTTTTCAACAAAGCGTATCGCTCTTCGCCATGCGTGACATAAACTTAAGACTAAATCATACAATTGTCTACTATTCGAGTCTTCACAATGCGCGCGCTTATAACATATCTGTTTATTTGAATATCATTGGCCTTTATTTTTAATTTCATGGCTATTTCGGGGGCAGATATACGACTATAACTAATTTTAAAATTGCTTGTAAAAAAAATTGTGAAACTAGACCATTTTCTTAATAATTTAATTTATATTATGTATATATAAATTATTTTTTGAAGTTATGTCTAAATAAAATTACCTTCGCACCAAAATACCGGGTTTATTTTTGTGAAGTTGTCACCAACTCAAAAGGCAATTTGATTACCTACATTTTAAAACACGTGTTTTATTTGAAGGTCAAAGAAAAATATGTAATATTGTATTTTCGTAAAAAATATGGCCTCCCGCGTGGGTGTAGTGCGTGTCTGTTTTGTGCCCACAAGGCCGTTGGCAATTGTTGTCGCATAAATTATTAATAATATAATAAATAAGTAACAATTATTCTTTTATTTTTTTACCGCGTAACTAATGAGGCGAATATAATTTGCCTTGATTAAATGCCGTTCAAATGTTAATTAAGAATTAGTCATAGTAAGGCAGAATTCGGTAAATGAAAAATGTACTCATTTCTGTTTTGAAAACATGTACAAATTATTCCTGCTGGTTATAGTTTTTACAAGAAGTTTTTGTTATGAAGAATCCGAAGAAAGTTATTTGAAAGGTAGGGTTCATTTTATCTTATGATAATATTACAAATAATAAAAAAAAGTTCAAGCGCTCGAGGTTAAGTTGCAAATGCGATTGCTGAATATTAGTCCCGGTAAGCTACTTACGTAAGAAACAGCAATCAGCAATAATCGCGCTATCAAACGCTTCATGTTATAGAAAAGTTGGTATTACCTACAGTATAGGTATACACAACACAATCGTGTGCTAATCGCTCTCTGTTTGTAAAATGCACTTATTTCTGAAAAAGATGCCAAGACTCTAAAAGTTATGTATTGAAGAGAAATTATTGCGCAAAAAATGCTATCGTTTTGCTCCTGCAACATACGTAATAAGCGGGTTCACTGCCCTAAGTCTATATACCGAAACACAAGCGTCTCGACAGGAGTGTAAAAAAACCGGCCAAGTGCGAGTCGGACTCGCGCACGAAGGGTTCCGTACTTTGTAAATTGCGGTTTACGATTTATGACGTATTAAAAAAAAACTACGTACTAGATCTCGTTCAAACCAATTTTCGTTGGAAGTTTACATGGTAATGTACATAATATATTTTTTTTAGTTTTATCATTCTCTTATTTTAGAAGTTACAGGGGGGACACACACACATTTTACCACTTTGGAAGTGTCTCTCGCGCAAACTATTCAGTTTAGAAAAAATGATTTTAGAAACCTCAATATCATTTTTGAAGACCTATTCATAGATACCCGACACGTATGGTTTTGATGAAAAAAATATTTTTAGTTTCCGTTTCAAGTATGGGAGCCCCCAAAATTTATTGTTGTGTAAATCTTATTGCGGTTCTCAGAATACATATACTTACCAAGTTTCAATAGCATAATTCTTATAGTTTCGGAGAAAAGTGGCTGTGACATACGGACGGACAGACAGACAGACAGACATGACGAATCTATAAGGGTTCCGTATTTTGCCATTTGGCTACGGAACCCTAAAAATGAGATAGACAGGCACTATCGTAATGTCACCTGGGGGTGACCATATTAAGCTCTTAGAGTTATTTTTAACCGACTTCAAAAAAAGGAGGAGATTCTCAATTCGTCGAAATCTTTTTTTTTTATGTATTTTCCCCGATTACTCAAAGACGCCTGAACGGATTTGGCAAATTCTTCTTTTGTTTGAAAGGGTATACTTCCTAATTGGTCCCATAGTTATTAGGTCAGGATCTGATGAAGTGATCTTGGAGAAATCGAGAGAACTCCTCAAATATTATAGGCATACATATAGCGATTTTGGTATTTTCATCAACAATACAATCATTTGCACTCAGAAAGTATCATTTGGAGAAGTGGAACTGGTAAAGAAGACCACAGATGGCAAATGGAACTCCTAAACGCTAAATATGTCACGGGTATTAGATATCTCGAATAGTTAATCGACTATGATGAAGCAAATACCTATAAATAAATAGTACTGATAAAAATGGTACCATTGAACTGATCTGATGATGAAGCCGGCAGGTAGGCACTGGCACTCCGAAATAAAATAATGAATCCTAGTCGTGTTTGGGCTTATTGGAATCGTCATGAGATGTACTTTGGCTATATATGATTATTATGGCAATTGGAGGTACCTATCAAAACTAAAAAGAGATAAATAAAAACTTTTTAACAAAACAATAAACCGACTTCCAAAAATAAACACCGCAACGTGAAAAATAACTTTCTTTTCCGAAGTCGGCGTTTCAACATTTATAACAAAAATAAATTACAATTGCAATTACAATCAATTGATATTATTGAAATGGACATTTAATAATATCCCACCTCATCACATGATGAGGAGGGATAAATAATAATAATAAATATCTTTATTTCCCAAAAAAAAACGGCGGAGATGGGCGCTAATGGCTATAATACAGTTTCACACTAATGCAACTGTTAACCATCACTGATACTCTGTAATCATGTTTAATGTTCTAATAGAATAGAATAGAATGGAATAGAATAGAAAAGAATAGAATAGAATAGGCTAGAATAGAATAGAATAGAATTGAATAGAATATAATGTAATTGAATATAATAGAATAGAATAAAAGAAATAGAATATAATAGAATAGAATATTATTTATAATAAAATATTTGATTTTGATTTTGGTAAGATTACTTTGAGTGTATGTAAGCGGCAAATGTATTTGACTTGTATACATCTGTCCCTTACGCACACTCAAAATAATCTTACTCTACGAGCTTATGGTCACCCCCCAGATCAATCCCTTACATTTTGGCATTTAGACCATCGCCATCGATATTTTTTATTTTATTTTTTTAAAAACGTTTCCCCACACTAGGAATTTCTTCCTGTATCGTGGGTGCGTTTACAAACATATAAACTCACATACACAAACACCCAGAGCCGGAACAACTATCTGTAGGTTACACAAATATTTGTTCCGTGCGGGAATCGAACCTGCGACACGCAGCGCAGCAGTCGATCGCTCAACCACTGCACCAACCGTGCGCGATTATAATTACACTTTGTCTAGACTTGTAGGTCGGGCGAAGTGTTTTCGTCAGGATTCCTCTATAGCCCCGGGCGGGCTGGTTTTCATTTGTGTTCGGTTAGGGGCCTTAATAATTATAACCCCCTATTTCATGGGGCGTATGCGAGGCGTGGTGGCCCAGTGGTAACGACCGTGACTTACAAGTTTTAGGTCTTGGGTTCGAACCCAGGTAGGCGCATTGCCTTATGTAAATTATTTCATCACCCCTGCTCTCAAAACGGTGAAGGAAAACATCGTGAGGAAACCGGCATGTCTTAGAATTTTAAAATTCGAAAATATGTGTCATCCACCAAAATGCATTGGGCCCGCGTGGTGGATTAGGGCCGATTCCCTCTCACAGATAGGACGTATGCTCGCACCATGGACCACATTGGTCCAAATGCGTGTCTTAGTGCGGAAAATGGGTCCATCTATCTTATCCTACATGGGGCATATGCTTGTAGTTAGGTACTTATTCACCGCAGCTTATAACCAACCTATCGGTTTCTTTTTTCAGGCATTTTCAGCAAGGATTGCACACTGCCAATCAATTTCGGCAAGTACTCACTTGCTGTTACAAGGTAACAAAAATAAAGAATAAGTAAAATTGAAAAACCGCCCTACTCTTTTTAATTCAAGCTACATAATTTTAGACACGTTACGATCAACAATCTATTGAACACGTAATTATGACACGATATCTTGCGAAAAAACCCCGATTCAACAGTAATACGCTTTGAACGACTTAACCGATTTTCACAAAAAAAGCTAACATCACTATCGATAAAGTCACCTTTCCAAAAAAAAACAAAATCAACATCGGTTCATCCGTTTAGGAGCTATGATGCCATAGAAATAAAAACCAACGCACAGGTACACATGTCAAACTTATAACCCCGCCTTTTTCCGTCGAGGGTTAATAATAGTTTAATTGCAGCAAGTATGACGCTACTATATTTGGGTCGAACCGTAATCAGTTGGATACCAGTATTTTACATGGTAAACCAAACCAAATGAACTAAACCATAATCGGTTCATCCGTTTAGGAGCAATGATGCCACAGACAGACAATGACACACGTCAAATTTATAACACCGCTCTTTTTCCGTCGGGGGCTCAAAATAAAAAATACCCCGTGCGAGACCAAAAAGACTCAATCTGCCTAGCCTTGCCCAACTATGTTGGGGTTGGTTTCCAGTCTAACCGTATTCAGTTGGATACCAGTATTTTACATGGAGCGACTGCCAATCTGACCTCCACAACCCAGTAACTGGGGCTCTTGGCCAGACTAGTGTCAGATTTCAGATGTCTGACTACCCGTCACGACTGTCACAGATCTTCAAATGACAGCTGGGAACAACGATTTTACTTGCTTTCCGAGGCTCGGAGGACTCTCGGTACGTCAGTAATGGTCAGCCATTCACGGACCAATCTCGGCGTGCTTTGCTTAAGGTTACACTAGTCGATCATTCTTCCATACAAACGTAGTCTGGCAATTACTCCACTGTTTGACGATGTACGTTCAAAAAAAAAAAAAATGTTATCAATTTTATTTGTCTCATCATTATCTAGCCCTGTATGGAAAAGAAAAGAAAAAATAATAATTGAGGTTATGAGCGTCGAAAGTTCCATAATTCAACACTAATTCCTAAATCATCATCCATTTCGCTACAAACTTGCAAAAGTGATAATTCGTACGCGAAATAGCTTCTTACTGCTTATCACAGCATCTATCTCTTTCGCGTGTGTTGTCGAATGAGATAGCATGCATTTTAACCCCGCGCACAAAATAGTTCGTGCCGTCAACTAGGGCAACCTTAACTTCGAAGACTGAGCCTTGCGACTTTTATTAATTAGCCACGAGCACCAAAAATATAATTACATAAACAGGGTCATAATAACGTCAAATCCGCGCAAAATATAAGTATTTAACTGGAGTATAAACTCTCGATAAATTGTGAACATTACTTTTCTACTGCATTGATCAAAACCACAGATAATATAATACTAGCATACAGATGCCTCATCCCATACAAAAAAACCGTGCCGACGTAACTAGCGTTTTTCATCTGCTTAATCTTGTTATTTTTGTAAGTACATCAATCGCGTTTTATCCCGTTTCACGGCAATATATGGTGTTAGCAGCGCCTTGCAAGTAAAAGGGTTTACGAGGTTCGTGAATATTTTTTTCTTTAAATACAGTGAAGTTTCGTTTTATAGTATTTTTTTGCACGTTGTTACAGTTTTTTTGCACCAATATGTGTTAAAATGCAAATTTTAATAATCGAGTTGAATGCCTCAGAAATTTAAAAATGCGTCATCTATGGCATCAATTTTAAATGATCCGTTCAAATAATCTTTGAAATGTGAATTAAGAGCCCAATATTCCATAATTTTGTACTGAGGAGAGTTAATTAAACAAGAACATACAATGTTTATGTTCAATTCCAGATGATGTTAATTTTTAACACAATTCTATTGAATTGTGTGTACATGTCGCGTCATCTAGTGAGATGTATTTGAACCAAATATTCATTCTTAGCAATGCGACCCCGTGTCAAAACATAGCTTTTAGGATACTGTTGGGGCTCCCGCGTTTCTGTAGTGCAATTGGGATGTTTGCTGAAGCAAAAAGTTTTAGGTGATAATACGGCAGAGGATAGCATCCCTGATGCACAGGATTCGGGAGAGCGCAACCTAAAAGTAATTGCGGATAAACCAGACTGCAATTTCCTGGGGTCAGCCGCCGCTGTGCAAGCGGTTCCAGTGCAACTAAAAATAGGTATATGAATTGATTATTTTTATTGTGTGGATGGATTACTTAGATTGGATAATTGTTTTTATTGATTTTTATAAATTTATTTAAGTTGTCTTTCTAACAAATTATGGATAACTGTTTCATTCAAAATGTAATGCTTTAGACATAAAAGTGCTGTCTACAATAGCGCTTAAAAATAAAACTAAAACGTTTCCTATTGAATAAGTGTCTATATGCTGTAGAGGAACTGTAATTTTATTTTATTTTATTGTAATGAGATAGTCAAGGGTTGTTCAATTTTATTGGATTTTGTTCGTTCTGATTTATTAAACTAATCATATTTTTTTTTTTTTTATCAGTCTATGTTAATTTGTCTTTAATTAATTGTTTTATTGTTTCAAATTTTAATGGGTTCGCCATATTATTCCTAAATAATAACATCTGCACGGGTCGATCTTCAAGGTTAAGCAACGCTTGCAGGGGCCAGTCCATGGATGGGTGGGACCATCTTTACATAGTAAGTGTCTTCCATGCCTCGGCAATACCGTAAGGCCCTTGGTCCCGGTTATCATTTGTGAAAGCCAAATAGACTGCAGTCATTCCATGTAAAATACTGGTACTCAGCTGAATCCAGTTAGACGGCAAATCGACACCAACATAGTTGGGCAAAGGCTAGGCAGATTGAGTCTTTTTGGTTTCGCACGAGGTATATATATATATATGTATCTTGAAAGAAAAAAGAGAGGTGTTATAAGTTTGACGTGTGTTGTTGTCTGTCTGTTGCATCATAGCTCATTTTGAGGCGACGTCAACACATACGTCACAATGAATAAATACATATTATCATGTTACATTACTATAACAATTATTATGGCATATGATGCTAGGAAAATCCTGTTTTATAGGATGATTTCGTCTTTCAGATACGCCTTCATGCTGGGTACCAACACCTGTGTCCAGTTCACGCTCTGCGTTCTGCTTAAACCCGGCACCTTTGGGTATGCAGACGACAGCACTGTTGCTGAGAGATACTTGTCCAACGCTCGTGCTACCGGGCCTCAGATCCGGTCTCTCCGGGAGGCCATGGTGGAGCGCTTGAACCTGTCCTTGCAGGCAGTCTCCGAATGGGGCGATGCCAATCTGGTCAGGTTTAATGCCGCTAAAACCCAGGCGTGTCTTTTTTCCGCTAAAAAGAGCCAATTTTACCCAGATCCAACTTTCCGAGATGCGACCGTGCCAATAACTGACCATCTTGAGCTTCTTGGCGTTACGTTGACATCTACTCTCAATTTTGGCCCTTACATTGAGGCAAAGGCTCAGCTGGCTGCCAAAAAGCTGGGGATCCTTGCAAAGGTGAGACGGTACTTCACGCCGGAACAGCTCCTCAACTTGTATCAAGCGCAAGTTCGATCATGCATGGAGTACTGTTCTCATCTCTGAGACGGATCAGCCAAATACCAGCTTGACGCACTAGAGTCGATCGAAAGGCGAGCCAAGAGGCTCATCGGCGATGAGGCGCTGGTCAAGTCAAAGCTCCAGAGTCTTGAACATCGTCGCCGAGTTGCCAGCCTGTCGGTTTTTTATCGGTTACATTTCGGGGAGTGTGCGATGGAATTGCACGATATAATTCCACCTAGCCCGTTCCATCATCGGACTACTAGACGTACGGCGATGCGCCATCGATACATGGTAGACATCCCACCCATACGCACAAAACGTTTTGGGAACACTTTTATTATGCGTACAGCTAAGGAGTGGAATTCCCTGCCGGAGTCTGTGTTTCCCGATAGCTACAATCTAGGGGTCTTTAAGTCAAGAGTGAATAGGTTATTTCTAGGCAAGCGTGTTTCACCGTCGACCACATCATCGCTTACCATCAGGTGAGATTGTGGTCAAGCGCGAGCCTATAGATTATAAAAAAAAAAAAAAAAAAAACGTACGGGGTATGCGGACAGAACAGTAATAATTTCAGAACGCTTGAGGATTGCGAAATGGTGTGCTACTCCCAGACAGACAGAGAGTCAGATGACTTGTCTAGCGACAGCACCGATTTCACAGTTTAGGGATTGCAATACATTAAAGTACATGATATTTTTATTATTTGTTGTTTTAATTTCTATATGAAAAAAAAACGATGCAGTTCAAGCCCGCGGCGCAGTTTCGTAAAAGCGTAAGTATTGTAAAATCTAAACATATAAAAGAAGAAAGTGACTGACTGACTGACTCACTCACTGACCATCAACGCGCAGCCCAAACGGCTGAAACTTCAATCATGAAACTTGGTAAGTGGGTTCCTTTAGTAGTGTAGGTGATCACTAAGAAAGGATTTTTGGCAATTCCACCCCTAAGGGCGTGAAATAGGGGATCAAAGATTGTATAAAAATCCAAATTCAGTTTTAAAGTCATGATCTTCATATTTTGGGTTTAGGCTGATGATTAAAAATAATTTCCATGTGTCTCAGCAATTTTGAAGATTCTACCCTCATCAAGGTGAAAAGGGTGATGAAGTTATGGGAATAATGAAATCATCTACAGACTTGAAATTTTGCACATAGATACTTTATACTGTGCAGGCATCCACTAAGAAATAATTTTTATGAATTCCACTCCTAAAGGGGTGAAATAGCGGATGAAAGTTTGCATGAAAGTCCGTCAGTTTTGAAGTTAGGTTCTTCGAATTTTGGGTTTGAGCTGAAGATTAAAATCTAACGCAAATGAAAGTTTTTTGGGAATTCCGTCCTTGGGGGGTGGATCATGGGGGATTTTTCAATGTTGTGTACAAAAGTCCTATTACAAAGGAAAAATATTAAAAATACTTTCAAGTCTGTTGGTAACTATAACATGGCTCAACGCATAAATATAGGATTCAAATAGGGACGGGATAGGAACAGACCTATTATCTAAGCTAACTTATCAATGTTAAACATTCACGTGTAACAATTGTATTAAAATAATGTTCAGTTTATTTCGTTTTAATTTAATTTAAGCTGTTGCATTAGGGGTCAGCAGTGTAGCAAAATAAAAATAGTTATTCTGTAAAGAATGTAGTACCTAATAATTACTTCTGTAGGTAGGAAATTAATTTCTAATTACAAGCGGAAAAACCTATCTAATAAATTATAGTCGATTGTGTAATGTGTGTGTGTGTGTTTCTAAGGACAGACTTATACTTACCTACTTTATCATCAATACGCTCTATCCTTGTGCCCCTATCCCTTCACTATTTCTGTGTTAATCCATGACTAATAATAAGTAATCATAAGTACGTAATTAAATTAAAGTATTTCCTTATTAACAACATTTTTAACCATTTTGGATGTCGGCGCCAATATCACCAGACTATTTGATGAGCTAACACGTGAACACGCTACATAGAACTGTCCATGGGAAAAGCAATTCTCCCTCAAATCTACACCAACATACTTCAGAGTTTGTCCTTGAGCCTTATTAATTGTCATGGCGAAGCAGACTTTCAAAGTAAACTGCAGTCTCTTGAATTCAAAGGGCAGATCATATGGAATCAATAGAATTCGTGGTATGGACATAGTTTCGCCTTGAGAAGGTCTGGCCAAAATAGTTGCCACTATCACATTGCGCGACAAAGCTTTGACTTGTCGCCTAGTTCCGTTAAAAAGTTTAGGGTGTTTTAAATTTCACAGCAAAATTACTGGTGTACCAACACGCAGTAAAAGCTTATGGTAAGGGAAACCTGATGGGTTTTGAGTGTTCAAGAACTCTACAGGATAATCAACGGCCTCGTCTGGATTTACTGCAGTGTCAATCGAGCTGTAGAGAAGTTCTTCGCCTTCAAATGATTTCAACAACATGACATTAATTACAGCTGCTTGGTCATTCTTTGGGGTCAGAATTGCCCTTTCGCACAACCATTCCAAAGATTTGTTTTGGTTTGCTTATATATATCAACATCCGGATAAATTTTATCTATCAACTCTGGAACTGTTGTTACAACAGTGCAAAGGTCGTCGGGTATATTCAACATACCATAATTTTCTGGATAAAACCATTTCCAAGTTTTATTTATAGTGCCGAAAACTGACCTGCAGCGACTTCATCCTTTAAGTGTACTCTCATATTTTAGGATAGTTTCAGTATTTTTACTGATGACCACAGAGAGGACTTCTTAAGACACGCCTTAATTTCATCCGCACGTGTTCCTCGCGGAACTATTGGAAATGTTTGACGAAAATCATCAGCCAGTAATACTGTCATGCCACCCATCAAGTTCTTGTTACCCCTAATATCTTTTAGTGTCCTATGCTTTTTTGTGAGCCATCGTAATTTTATTCCACACTATAACCTTAGCTTTCCATAATACTTCCGCCAGATTGCTCTGTTTTGAAATGTTACATAAAGGAGTATCTATATTCGTGAGATTAAGAGGCAATTTTAGTGCAGAGTGTGCAGTTCAACGCTCTTGCAAAAGAGTAGGCTATCCCTGAAGAAGCAACTGCTATAGCAATATCACGATTTTTTCAAAATTTTGCAAGTAATAAATTTATTAGATAGGTTTTCCGTATGTAATTAGAAATTAATTTCCTACCTACAGAAGTAATTATTATTATTTTACAGAATAACTATCGAACTGTAATTATTTTTTTACTTTTTCTCAACATACTGTTAAGATATGGTAAGGAGAAGCATGTAGTCTACGCGTGCGAAGCCGCGGGCAAAAGCTAGTAGATAATAAAAAAATGTTTCAGCGCTACTGCTGAGCTGTGAGGTATTGATTCCCGGATCGAGCAGTTATTATTTATTTATTTAAAGGATGTTGCCTCACACTATGAATATCGCCTGTATCACGTACTATATAAACTCACATACACAAACACCCAGAGCCGGAACAAAGCTAACTATCTGTACGTCATAAAAATACTTGTTCCGTGCGGGAATCGGACTCAATCGGACTCAACAGCAGTCAATCGCTCAAACACTGCGCCAACCGTGCGCTAGATTGAATGGGTCATAGAAATAATTGGCCGTGGGCGTCTAGGTGCATTTCTGCCCAACCCTTCGGTTATATTATTTTAGTTTCCTTTAGACTAGTTGTCAAACTTTCTGCCTTATCCTCCATTATTCTTTTCTGATTAATGTCATTGCGGGATCCAAGACAGTTAAATTCATTCTCCGGGACTTCGTTGAGCTTCATTGCCTCGGCGCTTTTCTGGTGGTCGCCACTGTTGATTCTGGATTTCAGGAGTTGCAGTGGTTTGGGAATAGAGCGGTGGGATTGTCAAACTTTCTGTCTTCTGACTGACTAATAAGCCGGGTTCGCATTACTGCGTAATATCGTGTCGTGTCCGACTCGGCTTGGCTGCGGTCGGGAAGTTGCGCGGTATCTTCTCGTCCAACTTAGCACAGTGTCTCAAGACGAAGGTCTATGACCAGTGTGTAATGCCAGTGATGACCTATGCCTCTGAGACGTGGTCGCTCACAATGGGCCTCATCAGAAAGCTAACAGTTACCCAAATGGCAATGGAGAGTGCTACGCTCGGAGTTTCTTTGCGTGTTCGAATCAGAAATGTAGAGATCCGCAAGAGAACCAGGGTTACCAACATAGCCGGAAGAATTGCCAAACTTAAGTGGCAGTGGGCAGGGCACAATGCTCGCAGAAGTTCTGGAGTGGCGACCGCGAATCGGAAGACGTTGCGTTGGAAGGCCTCTCACCAGGTGGACCGATGACCTGGTGAAGGTTGCGGCGATCCGCTGGATGTGACGCATGGGACCGGTCAATGTGGCGACGCTTGGGGAAGGCCTATGTCCAGCAGTGGACGTCCTTCGGCTGATATGATGATGATGATCGTGTCGTAGCGACTTCTGACGCATATGATTGGCTACAAAACCCTTTGTTGGAAACGAACCCCCCTCCCTGTTTAATAACCGACATTCCAAAACGGGGGAGGTTCTAGGTTCAGCTGTGCTGTGTGTGTATTTCTCCGTCAATTGTGGACCGATTTTGATAATAGTTCTTTTTGTTTGAAAGAGTATGCTTCCGAATTGGTCCTATTTAAATTTGGCGAAGACCTGATGAAGGACTTTGGAGATTTACAACAGAACTCTTCAATTAACAACGGCAAATCTCTCGAGATTTTTTCAATCGATGTCTGTTTATTGTTTTCGCCATTTTTAACAGACTTTTCAAAAAGTTAAGAAGTTCTATGTTCGACTTTGTGTTTGTTTCGTGTTTCATATCGTACAATGTTTATTAATTTTAATGATATCGGTAAAAACGTGATAGTCATATGTATTTTTCAGAGTCAAATTAATTTATTTAGAGAAACTCTGCAAATTGTTATTAGGTTTGAATGTGCATAATATAGCTGGCTGCTAAAGCCTAGTCTATATTTAATTGAAATAAGAAAATTCAACGTTCTGTTGTTGCTTGTCTTGATGAACATGGCCTTGGCGAAAGCCAAGCACTATATGTGCATGACTGGATTTGGTATATGTTTATAGTTAGCGTATGTTGTTTGTAAATGCTTTTTTTGCCTCTCTCTTGTAATATACACATTATGGGGGCGAATTATTATTTTATTATTATATACTGAAAACAAAACTTAAAGTCAGCACCCGCAACAATCTACTCCGCCGTCTAACGTCTACTACCTGGGGTGCCTCTCCACATGTCCTTCGTATATCGGGTTCAGCTCTCTGCTTTTTGGCTGGGGAATTTGCATGCCCAGTGTGGCATCGATCCGACCATGCCCGACAAGTGGATGTAGCTCTCAATGAGACTTGCAGGATTATTACAGGGTGCTTAAAACCAAACCCAGTTGCTGCATTATACCCGCTTGCAGGAATAGCCCCTCCGGATGTCCGAAGAACAGTGGCATGTTATTCAGAGAAGCACAAGCAAGAGACAGACACGACATCCTTTATATAACGTGGAGAAGCCAAGGGGTAGATTAAAAAGTCGAAACACGTCCTGTCGGTCACTAAATCAATTAACGGCGATAAGTTAAGCAAAACAAAGAAAAAATCTATGGCTCCTCAGACACCCCCCTCCAGCTGACTATATTAAGCCTGCAGAAAAGCTCCCTGCGGGCCACCAACTGTCTTGGCCCACCTGGAAGAGTGGCTTGAGAGGCGCCACGGCGTCCTCACCACGACCTTACGTATGTCTTCACCGGACACGGCTGTTTCGGTGGGTTCCTGTTCTGGATTAGGCGGGAGGAAACGCCCGGGGGTCACCATTGTGTGGATCGCCCGGAGGACACGGTGGAGCATACGGTGGAGATCTGCCCCGCTTGGGAAGGGCACCGCCGTGTCCTCGTGGAGGCGATCGGCGGTGGCAACCTCTCGCGTCCAGGCCTGGTTCAGGCCAAGTAACGGAGCGAGAGGGTATGGGAAGCTGTCTTCTCCTTCTGCGAAGCAGTAATGCTCACGATGGAGGAGGCAGAACGCGTGAGGGAGACGCAACGGAGACGCCTTCACGCCCCTAGCCACCGCAGGAGACGCCCTGGGCATCGGGTGTCGCAAGCCGATTCCCGGCCACCGTAGGCGCGTGCTTGCGGACGGCGAGTAATCGGTAGCTCGCCGTCCGATAAGGACCAGGCCCGAGTCGAAGGCGATGAAAATTCAACGTCCTGTTGTTGCTTGTCTTGATGAAATAATTTTTTAGCTCAGAATAAATTTTGAATGTCCTTCTGTAACTCTTGTATTTCCTTGCACTATACATGACAATCCTCCACAAATGTAACAGATGTCAGTATTTTATGACGATAAAAAGAATAACAACGTTTCAGAAAAAATACAACCGTTTCCATACAAAAACACTACAAAGTTAAATATAACTTTAATTTGAGCAATCGGTGTTCTTGTTTTTGTGTCTTCTTTTTCACTCGATTTTGCTCGGTTACTCCAGCAGGAAATCCAATATCTCGAAAACATGATGACTCACCAATTATATTTTCAGCGCACATTTTTGCACAACTAAGCTAAGCTCTAACTAAGGTCTCTGCCCATGCACAATATTTCTCACTCCAATCATTCGTTTCGAAATTTCTTGCTGGAACAAGGTTACTCCAGCAGAATCGTTTAATACGTTTTTTTTTTCAAAAACCAATACTCGCACTATTTTTTATGTAGAGCTTATTCACAGCAGATTACGCATTAATTGTACGTAACACTCACATCACTCTAGGATAACGTGACCAGACGTCCCGTTTTGAACGGGCTGTCCCTTTTTATAATTATGAGTCCCGGTGTCCCCGAAATAAACTCTGGGACGCAAAATTGCACCGTTTTCTGAAACCACGTAAAATTTGAGCCGCCGCATGTGTTAACAAGATTACAATTATCTCTGAAAAAGCCATTAATAGGTCTTGGATGTGGAGCCGTGTTATTCACAATGCAATAAAATCTGCTGCTAAAAGGCTACCCTTCATTAGGAAAGCATTATTGTTATATTTTTTTATTTATTTTTTGTAATGAATACCTGCATTAAAAGAACAATTATTTTATTAATTCTAGGTTTTATTTTTAGTTAAGTCTTAATTCAACGTTAAAGATTAATGTATAGTTTTGAAGTCCTAAATACATATTTCTTGTAATTGAAATTGAAATAAAACGGAATATATTTATATGCTACGTATGCTTAATTAAGCATACACCAACAACAATGCAGGTGCACGATTGTCCAAAGCATATTTATGTTTATTCATCTGTTTTAAGACAAAGGCAGTTCATTTAGAACTTGCGAGTGATTTAAGCACTGAATGTTTCATTTTAGCTTTCAGACGATTTATTTCACGAAGAGAAAAACCTCTCGAGATTTTTTCAGATAATGGAAGAAACTTTGTAGGGGCTAGCAAAGAGTTAGGAAAATTCCTTACTGAATTAAGTGATTCTGTATCAGACAATTTTTCTAGTGAAGGTATACAATTCAGATTCTCACCCGCTTACTCACCCAACTACGGTGGGCTTTATGAAGCCGCTATAAAATCGGCTAAGTTTCACATAAAACGCATTGTGGGAAATATACACTTAACTGCTGAAGAACTTGCCACTGTGTTCGTCCAGGTCGAGGCAATATTAAACTCTCGACCTCTCTATCCAATGTCATCCTGTCCTCACGATCTCTCCCCTTTGTCCCCAGGGCACTTCCTCATCGGAAGACCACTGACGTCACTGCCAGCCCCAGATTTACGGGAAGTCAAGACTCACCTCCTGCATCGCTATGCCAAAATGGAACAAATGCGCCAGCACTTTTGGTCACGGTGGAGCCGTGAGTACATTTGCGAGCTTCAGCAACGCACAAAATGGCGTCTAAAAAAGCCCAGCATGCAACCAGGACAACTTGTGCTGATTAAAGAAGAGCACAGTCCACCACTCAAATGGCCGCTTGGTAGGATCAAGCAAGTCTATCCTGGGACAGACGGCTGCAGCAGAGTTGCGGACGGGCCAAGGGAACCATTCGCCGCGCAATCACCAGACTATGTCCT
The DNA here is from genome assembly GCA_949775005.1 of Orthosia gothica. Lineage (NCBI taxonomy): Eukaryota > Metazoa > Arthropoda > Insecta > Lepidoptera > Noctuidae > Orthosia > Orthosia gothica. The sequence goes on along the minus strand of OX459035.1, from coordinate 11,734,534 downwards.
CTTCTGGACGAGGACACAGAAGTGCTTGAAGCCCCCTAGGCCTTCAAGGGCCGGGAGATTGTTGCCGCCGCCACTAGTACACCGTGCGGGAGGGGAGGGAGCGCCGCGCCACCTCCACCGTCTCTCTTGAGGCCAGAGAGCTTTGACCGCCGCTAGGTGCGCACGTAGTACATAGCTATAATATATTAACCTATACCTGCATTTAAAATAAGTAGAAATTGTAAATATTCAAAATATACATAAAGTTTAAAGTGGTACCAAAACTTCGTTTCATTGAAGTAGCAGCCCACAAGAAACCCAACATAAAATTTGGCAAAACGGCACTGATGCGTAATAGTATTTTGTGCATGGCACCTATTATTTATGATCACATACCAGAAACAATTAAAGTCTTAAATATTAATCTTTTTAAAAGGCACTTAAAGAGGTTTCTTATAAATAAATCCTATTATAATGTTTCTGAATTCCTGAAGGAAAATATTGTGTTTTAATCAATGTGGTTGTTCCGTTATTATATATTATAAATTTTAGTTTTTTAATTATTGACATTTCTGATTATTATTATTATTTTTTTACTATAATTTATTTTGACATCTTATTTCGTTATTTATTTTTTTATGACATCTTATTTTATGAAGTTTGACTACATTTTTTTAATATTATTGACCACTCTGTACTATTGTTTAAATTTGTGTTTTATTATGGATTGATTATTATTTGACATTTAACATTTGGATATTTAAGTAATTGACATGTACATTAGAATTTTATTAATGAGACGCTTCTAATTGTTGATTTATTAAGATGTTGATTCGGAAATGTGTATGTGTGTATTCTGACTCTTTTTCTATTATTATTATTGGTAATCATTTGTATTGTATCCGTAATTAATTATATTAATAATAATAATAAATAAAATCTTTATTTAGATATTACAAAAGGTAACAACATTGAATATTGCAAATCATATTTGTACGCCCGATGGCAAAACATAGAGAGTATCTTTAATGTTGTAACACCCCACACACTGCTGTGTAACCTATGTTTTACAAATAAAATTCTGATTCTGATTCTGATTCTGATTCAACATACCAACATAGAAAATTTGCTTGACACAATAATCAATGATAATTTTATTGAACTTACCCATTTTGAGGCTAAGGAAAGGCTCGCGCTTACGCCTGCACGTTACAGCAAACAGAATAATTAAACACGCAAATAGTCGTACGACACAGTCTTAGCGTCGCGTCGATGCAGTCTGACATTCTTTTGCAATTGGACGAAAGCGACGGTAACAAAATTAACTCATAACGATAAAATTTTCGATAGGGTGCATTTTAACATTACCTTTAACGATAAAGAGTGCCAGATATAGCGTTAAATATTATCCCTGTTACTAATAAACACGGAATAAAGTTATACCAGGAATAACAAAGGAATAACCATACATTTTCATAGGTTTTTACCAGATATAACTTTATTCTGCATTTATTAGTAAGAGGGTATAACGTTATTTATTAGTTAACGATATCTGCATCAAAAGGCTGTAACGATATCATCATTATCATCATCATCGTCATCATATCAGCTGAAAGACGTCCAGTGCTGGAAATAGGCCTCCCCTAAGCGTCACCACATTGACCGGTCCCGTGCGTCCCGCAACCAGCGGATCTCCGCAACCTTCACCAGGTCTTCGGTCCACCTGGTGGAAGGCCTTCCAACGAAACGTTTTCTGTTTCGCGGTCGCCACTCAAGAACCTTTCTGTCCCATCGGCCATCCGTTCTGCGAGCAATGTGCCCTGCCCACTGCCACTTAAGTTTGGCAATTCTTCGGGCTATATCGGTGACCCTGGTTTTCTTGCGGATCTCTATATTTCTGATTCGATCACGCAAGGAAACTCCGAGCATAGCCCTCTCCATTGCCCTTTGAGTGACTGTAAGCTCTCTGATAAGGCCCATTGTAAGCGACCTGGTCTCAGAGCCATATGTCATCACTGGCAACACTCACTGGTCATAGACTTTCATCTTGAGACACTGTGATAAGTTGGACGAGAAGATACCGCGAAACTTCCCTAAAGGTTCCCAGCCGAGTCGGATTCGACGGTTGACCTCTTTCTCGAAGTTGGCTCTACCCAATTGGATCGTTTAAAATAAAAATCATAGTCACCCACAACTTCTCTGTAGTGTAGAGTCTCCGAACTTGATAGGAGTGGGTTTAACATGGGCATTCAACATCACCTCGGTCCATGTTCATCCATAGACCCACTCTTTCGGAAGCTCTACTGAGATCATCAAGCATTGTACTGAGGTCCTCCATGGTCTCAGCCATAACCACTATATCGTCGGCAAACCGAAGGTGAAGTTATGTACTCGCCATTGACGTTGATACCTTGTCTTCTCCAGTCCAGAACCTTGAAGACATCCTCCAGTGCAGCGGTAAACAGCTTCGGAGATATGACGTCACCCTGTTGCACACCTCGCTGCAGGTACCATACTATATGTGTAACGGTATTTCAAGACCAGCCGCGCGGCAAGCGGGTTGTTGTAATACGTATGTCTCATATAAAAACGTGTCCTACGCTCAGCCAACTATTCTATTTATATGACCACTCACAATACATTAAGACAATTGCATACCAGATAAATAACAAACAAAAGCAAAAGGAAACAATAGATAATCTATTACCGTCTAATACCAAACAATTAATCATTAATTCATTATATTTAGAACGACTAATCAAGTTGTTTGTTTTACAGCAAAACTACCCTGTTTATTTCTAGTTTGAATTACATATTGTTTCAAATTTAACTACCATTGTGTTATTGATCGCGTTGAGTATCTGTGTTGCCTATACAATTGTGCAATCAGTATAAAATGATTGGACTTGTGTCTTTTGTAACTTAACTACGATCAATATTGCAAACATGGGCACATTTTTGGTATTGTGTGTTTTCTCTGTGTTTTTACCAGCCAGCCAACAATATGGAGAGACGGATCGAACAGCTATTTCAATAGAAGGTAACAGATTTTCTGTAATCTCTAAAAAGTATAGAACAAAGTCACTGTCTGCCTCTTTATATTTACCACGCAACGAATTATGATAAAAAGAAAGAAAAAAAAGAAAAGACAAAATATTTATTTTTGACACGAACAGGAGACGCAATAAATATGCATAAAATTAAACAATAATTAAAAATAAAAAACCCCGTGCGAGACCAAAAAGGCTCCTATCTCAGCATATGCAGCGATTATCCAAAAGAGAAATCACGCTGCGCTGATATTCTGATAGGGCCCACTGTTGATGCCACGGACACACTGATGATACGGTTATCACTAAATGGAAGAGTGATAAAAGAGTAAGGATTGGTCGCTAGTTAAAAACTAAGTTTTCCTCTCGAGTTTATTCGTTGTCTCGTCAACCAAAGCTTTAATGAAGCATGTACAGCGTGCCTCTGTACAAATTTGAAATAAGCTATTTTTAAAAGAATTTCCTTGAAACTATGATAATGGAATGGTTCAATCAAAAATTGAAGAGAGTCCTCTTCGGAAGGGTACCCTAACCATATCGTAAAGACCATAGGCGGCGATGACGGCCACTTTCTATAAGGTGGGCCGCCTGCTTGTTTGCCACTCTAAAGGCTGAAAAACCTTTTAATTTTTGATATTTTTTAATAACCATTAAAGGACCTAATAACATATAAATGACTGAATATCACTGTTGCTATATTCTGACTGTTCTACTATTTTTAGTTGTACGTTGTACTACTATTTCAACTAAAAATAGTAGTAGGTAGTACTAGTTTAATTTTTATTAGTAAACTTAGTAAACTATCAACAACATTAACTAATGTTGTTGATAGTTTTACTTAATAGAGCAAATGTATGATCGTTATGTTTATACAATTTTACCCTTTTAGACTTGGGTACCGATGAAATCATAAACAATGATACCGAAATATCCTCTAATGTGATACGAGACAAACTACATGAGCCATCAAGCCATGTTGTAGCTGCTACAACACCCGATATGGCAACTACGACAAAAATGCCGACTGCAACACCAAATCTACAAAATCGTCTCAAACGAGCACCAAAACGGCGCAAACTGACACCAAAACGGCGCAAGCTAACACCAAAACGGCGCAAGAGAACAACAATACACCGCAAAGCAACAACCATACATAGCAAAAGAACATCAAAACGTCGGTACAAGAAGGTCTTGCGTCGCAAGACTCGCAAGCCGACTACAACCACTCCAAGTCCCACTTCACGGCCCACTTCACCAACTTCATCGCGCCGTGGAGTGTACAACAGTAAGCATAACATTTCTGATAAATAATCATTTGTAGATTCCCATCATTTGCAGGCATTTTAAGGGTCCTTTTCCGACATAAATTTGCGAGGTGGCTAGGCGGTGGAAAACCCACCAATCGAATCACATAATTTTCCCATCCAAGCTTAGCGTTGGTGGGAAACGCGAGATGAATGCCTTATCCCACCACATAATACCACGTCCGCGCACAGCAAAGATTCCGCTACGCATCCTCGTACCAATCAACTACACACCGTTCCACTGCTTAGTAAGTATCATCGTACCGTGCAAGCAACTCGCACAGCTTTGGTGGGAACAATGACACAATTTCACTGCGCCGCTACACATCCTCGCACCGCCTAGCTATACCGCACATGCCTGATAGAAAGGCACCCTAAGTGTAGAGTAGACCCTAATTGCTTGGTATTTGGCACATGACAGTGTAAGTACTTTAAAATAGTTATTTGTGCAAAAAGAGAGCAAAGTTGGTTTTTGCCGCGAATGTTGATTTTGAATCCCGAGTAAGCGAAGGATTCTATATTTGAATCACGAGCGTAGCGAGTGATTCTAGGTTAGAATCCTGAGTGCAATCCTTTTTTGTTTGAAATTTTATAGATGACGTGTTTCCGACCGTTTTATTGTTGGTTTCTTTTTTGAGCCTATTATAGGAATTTGAAAATCGAACTTCGAATCGATTTTGCTCACTGTCTTTAAGCAGCAAAACCTGCTTGTTTGAGGTGCTGAGGTGAAAAAAATATTGTTGTCTGAAAAATAAAAATAATAATAATCACGTGATCAATCTCTTGCATATTGACATTTCAATAGAATAACACTTTATTTAGAGCCTTGGGGTCATATTTTATGTTTATGGCTGATTTCACAATAGCCAAATAACTTTTATCTGAAAAAAATACGGCTGACGGACATATTTTCTATACAAATCTTTCAAGCCATCTTTTTTTTTTTGTACAATTTTTTTCAACTTTTTTTTGTACATTTCCCTTTTAAAAAACACTTCTTATTTCACCTATCTTTTAGGTTCGAAACCCGATCCAAACAATACCATATTTGGCATGCAACCAGCTAGGAATATCCTAAGATTATACCGAGGCTGATAGTGAATTGTACGCCCCTTTCACCTTTGGCGATGCGACTTGCGTGCGACTGCTTACCCTGGCACCCGGGAATTCTCGGTTCCTAAAATCCCGGTACTGTCGCGGTGTGACTAGTCCTGGTCCCGCAATTATAGACATCTGGTACTCTCAGTTCCGAAAACAAAAATGGGCCCAGATTGCATAGTTGTCTTAAAAAAGAAAGTTATATAAAAAAAAATACTACCTATTTTATGATATGTTTTAAGAATCTAACCTGTAAATGAAGGAAAACTGATTACGTTTGATAGTTACCTCTCAAATAAATATTTTGTTTTTTATTGAATAATGACTAAACCTTTATTATGATCAGTTGATGTCTTTTTATTATACGGTATTATTTTTACTCAGCTGAACTTAGTACCGAGTCAAAATTTTAGGAACTGGGCTGGTTCAATACCACGACACGACGCGTCGTGGCATTATGTCGCTCAGCGAGTCGCGTCGCGGTGACTCTAGGCAGTCTAAACATCTTCTTTCATTTGTTTTCGCCGCAGTCGCTGTCACACGCTCGTCGTTTAGGCGAGAGGGCCACGACGAACCGGTTGCAACTTTACGCCTAATACCTACTAGAGTACGGGTAAAGCATACTACAAGTCGGATTATGGCTACTAGAAGTCGGAATATGCAAACTAGAATTCGGATTACGCCTACATCAAGTCGGATTATAACAACTACAAGTACTGCAACTAGGAAACCATGTGCTACAAGACGGCACAAGAAGAAACCAAAACGGCGCAAGAGACCGAAACTTCTAAAATTTAGAACCCGGGATTCGAGAATTTCTTAGAAAATTACTTTGTTAATCTTATTTTGTTACTGTAGTTAAATTATTTTTTATTTTTTATTCTGGTTAATAATTTTATTTTATATTGACATATTAATCGGTGCTGGTCTTTTTTGGGAGTTTTTAAGATCACAAAGTCTAAAGTTAGGTACCGGAAAACCAGTTTTATGTGAAACCCGTTTAGGATGGATAGTTTCCGGTCCAACTACTACAGAGTTATCCCGGTAGTTGTGGCAAGTTGCGGCAATGAATTTAAAAGCCGTCCAACAAGAAAATGTCCTGGCGTAAGCGGTGTATAATCTGCAGGATCTGAAGACAACGGTGTAAGTGGACGAGAGTTCAAGATGTCTTCAATTTTAGTTATTGCGGTGTAATGTTCCTCGAAAGTCAAATTTCCCAACACTTTTTGAAGGTGGTATTTTGTTGACTTGATACCCACCTCCAAGAGTCCACCGGAATGCGGGGTATAAGCAGATATAAAGTGGAACCTGATTCCATCGTTTGCTTCACTTTCACCCAAGGACGAACAATTTTATTTTAAAAATTTAGAAAAGTCGAGAGGTAAGAGGCACATTGGCACTACGTCTTTCGGTTCGCGGTCGCCACTCCAAACCTTTCTGCCCCATCACTTAAGTTTGGCAATACTTCGGGCTATGTCGGTAAGCCAGGTTCTCTTAAGGATCTCTATATTTCTGATTCGATCACGCAAGGAAACGCCGAGCATAGCCCTCTCCATTGCCCTTTGAGTGATTGTAAGCTTTCTGATGAGGCCCATTGTAAGTGACCACTTCTCAGAACCATATCTCATCACTGGCAACACACACTGGTCATAGACTTTTGTCTTGAGACGCTGTGGTAAGTTGGACGAGAAGACACCGCGCAACTTCCCGAACGCTGCCCAGCCGAGTCGGATTCGACGGTTGTCCTATTTCTCGAAGTTGCCCTACCCAACTGGATCGTTTGTCCCAGGTAAACATAGTCGTCCACAACTTCGAGTGTAGAGGCTCCAACCTTGATAGGAGTGGGCGTAACATGGGCATTCAACATCACCTTGGTTTTGTCCATGTTCATTGTCAGACCCACTCTTTCGGAAGCTCTACTGAAGTCATCGAGCATTGTACTGAGGCTCTCCTTGGTCTCAGCCATAACCACTATGTCGTCGGCGACTGAAGGTGAGTGATGTACTCGCCATTAACGTTGATGCCTAGGCCCCTCAGTCCAGAACCTTGAATACATCCTCCAGCGCAGCAGTGAACAGTTTCGTAGAAATGACGTCTCCCTGTCTCACGCCACGCTGTAAAAGGATTGGTTTCGAGGTCTGATCCTGAAGACGGACTGACATGGTGGCGTTTCTTTAAAACACTTCAACACCTCAATGTACTGGTAGTCAATCTGGCACCGTTAGACATACTGCAGTACAGCCCAAGTCTTGATCGAATCGAAGGCTTTCTCGTAGTCCACAAACGCTAAACAAACAGTCTATCTCTCTATTATTCTACATATGCAGATAGTGAAGAATCCGTTCAGCCTCGTTTGGTACGGTATTTATGCGTGAAAAATGGCTTCCGATAAGTTATTCCGGATTACACAGATAATATGAAACATTTCAAATTGATAATATTAAAAGAAAGGCGAAATAATTCTGACCTATTAATTCTCTAAAATTATAAATGGTTCTATCGATGCACCATTGATAAATTATTTTAACTTTAGGATTAGCCAACGTAGTAAGCGTCAGCATCATTTATTTGATATCCCATCCTCAACTTTAAATACCTCATTTAATAGCCCCTTTACGCGCATGGCAAGGCTGAAAAATATAAGGTCTTCTGACAGTCCAATTGATGTCTTTTCAATGAAATTCATAACGTTCAGACAATCCCTATTAAGTAATGAGCATTAAGATTTTGACTCAAACTCTTAATGCATTACTCTTAACTGATATATTGTGATAAATGTTTACCTAGTTTAGTTGTAGTCTTAATTTTGAATTTTGTAAATGTCACGCATACCTATAATCTGTAATTTTAACTTTAAATGTATTCTGTTTTAGATGTTTGAAGCAGTTGTACTGTTGGTGTGCTTAATAAAAAAAAATAACCACAGCACAGAGCGCTCCGGTCCAGTTCTTTGTTTTGCCCTGTATTCTGGTGAACCAAAAAAAATACTATTCATATCGGTAAAGTCGTTCTCAAGTTATGCGCTTCAATACATTTCAGCGATTAATTTTATATAGATTGAGGTAAGAACTAAATCCATGCCAGCGGAGACGCTGGTGACAGCTTGTAGCTATCGCTATAAAGTTAACAGTGTTGTTTTACAAGTCCAAGGTTTTCTTGGTCTATTGTATTTTAATATCTAAATATTAATATTAATTGTCTTCAATTAGCTATAGAGTTTAGACAGCTGTTCTTTTTGTTATTTGCCGTATAATATCAGCTACCGTGAAGTAACAGAACAGGGCCGGATTCAGGAGCCTCATTGGGTAATCGGGGCTCTTGTAGGGTGGTGCTAATTTTTTTTTTTATTATCATTATGTTTGCTGTACTTCTATCATACGTAGTATTAGTGTTAAAATTTCAGCTATTTTAGTAGTCAATATTTTCAGGCGGCGCATGGGGTTTGAATTTTACAAAAGAACCTTATAACACAATAACATAAATTATAAATATGCATGTTTTATTTGACGTATGCCGGTGGTATGATTATCTTTCCAGGGATTTTAGTTTTCAACCATCTTTTTAATGAAATTTTGTGTCGAAAAGGTGTGAGTCTTACCTGGCTTTTATTCTCATACGAATAAAACTAAATTTTGCTACCAATCCGCTAACAGATCATAAAGCCTCTGTTACGGGACGATGCGACAAACTAAAATGACTGAAAGAGACAGTTATACAATGCGATCTTCACCTTCAACATTGACACAAAAATAGCTACTGCGCAGGCTCTTGCAACCAATTCAGAGACACAGAGATCCGTTGTGGGCATTATACAATAGGTACTCGTCAATTCTCTTGGACGCCCCGAAGTTGACTACAATGGCTAAAAGAGCAGCGCGCCATGCCTTGCAAATCAGGAAGCCAATTTCAAAGTGGTCAAGAAGATTGGCGATTACTGTATGTAACGAATAAGAATAAAAAGTCTACGTTTACTAATGTTTTTATTCGGTATTTTGGAATACAAGTTTCTTCTTCACAATTCTTTATTTCATCAAATAGAGTGGCGAGCTTTGCTTCCGTTGCTTAATCTTACCTAGAATAGAAACCAATATTATGTATTGTTATTACAGGTGGTTTATAGAATACTTAAACCTCCAATCGTTGTTTTTATCTGCCTTATTTGTATCATTTTGAAATATCAATAACAAGCTGCCTGCGTGGAATTAATACTTCACCCAAGGAAGTATTACTTATAAATTATAGCCTAAATAAAACGCGACTAACAAAAGGCATTTACAAGTCAGACGTGAGTGGAAGGACATACAAAGACCTTATTGGTGATGTTCTTCAGGTACCTAACATCAAGTATCTAGGAGTCCATATAGACGAAAAGCTTTACTGGCGATCACACATAGATGCTTCATGTTCCAGGCGCCGTAAGCTTATCTATTTGTTTAAAGAACTACGACATTCTGCGGACAGGGAGACGGCAACAATGGTTTACCGCACGTTATGTGAGTCTATAATTACCTACTGTATTCCAGTATGGGGAGGGACATTTAAGACAGGTATGCTTAGAGTGGAACGGGCACAACGGGCTGTACTTAAAGTGATGTCCTTCAAAAAAAAAAAAAACCCACTAGGAAGTTGTACTCTGAAGCCCATATCCTTACGGTTTACTTTGCGTCTTTTTACTGTTTATTTTACTGTTTCAATAGCTAACTAGTGTTACTTAATCCTTGTGTTCTATTACATACAAATTTAAATGTGTATTGATTTATATCAGCGGAGGACACTGATTCCTGTAACACAGGTTCGCCTAGCACGGGAGTCAGGGGCTTCACATGTATGTCTGTAATTTTTTATATATATATATATATTTTTTTTTTATGGAAAAGCCAGTTTTGCAGTACTCATATCCAGCGTGCGTGTATGTCTAGATGTATGAACGTAAGTGAAGTAAAAGAAGTATGTAAGGATCGTAACAGGTGATGCTCTGTAGTTTCTGCCTATCCCCATGGGAAAAAGGCGTGAGTTTGTCTACGTATGTATTAGGGATGTTACGGAAGTGATGATATCGGAACTGAAGTCGGTTTGAAATTTGGTTTATCGGAATTGGAACCGACATCGGAGGCGGAGGCTGAAGAAATATCACCATCATAATCATCATCATTTTAGCCGAAAGACGTCCACTGCTGGACATAGGCCTCCCCCAGGCGTTCCCCCTTCCGGGAGTGGGTAGGTCTAACTTCGAGAAAGTGGTCAACCGTCGAATCCAAATTGTCTGGGCGGCGTTCGGGAAATTGCGTGGTATCTTCTCCTCCAATTTACCGCAGTGCCTCAAGACAAAAGTCTATGACCAGTGTGTGTTGCCAGTGATCTCCTATGGGACAGAGACGTAGTCACTCAAAATGGGCCTTATCAGAAAACTTAAAGTCACCCAAAGGGCAATGGAGAGGGCTATGCTCGGCGTTTCCTTGCGTGATCATGTCAGATATGAGGATATCCGCAGGAGAACCAAAGTTACCGATTTTTTTATTTTTTTTTCTTAAAAAAAAATGTTGCCTCACACTAGGCATTTCTTCCTGTATCGTGGGTGCGTTTACAAACATATAAACTCACATACACAAACACCCAGTGTCGGAACAACTATCTGTAGGTCAAACAAATATTTGTTCCGTGCGGGAATCGAACCCGCGACACGCAGCGCAGCGTTCAATCGCTCAACCACTGCGCCAACCGTGCGCCCAAAAATATATAGCAAAATATATAAAAATATAGATATAAATATATAGATATAGCCCGAAGAGTTGCCAAAATTAAGTGGCAGTGGGCAGGGCACATTACACACAGAACGGATGGCCGATGGGGCCGTAAAGTTCTGGAATGGCGACCGCAAACTGGAAGATAATATATTAGAAGGCTGATGATGATGATTTAAGGAATAAATTTGTGTTAAGAAAAAATAGGTTTACTAACATTAAATATTACATACATTGTTAATCAGCCTTTTATAATTTCAGCTCAAACACAATACACCTAACTACGCGTTGAAAGAAGCAAACAAGTTTTCTAAAATCTCAACCAGTATTATATAAACAAGTTAAAGCGCGTTAACTGCGGCCGCGAATCGCCGCCACCGCTGTTATCGGAGGACGATGCCTCCGATAACCTCCGATTTAAAAGGTTTGTAACCGAAATCGGCGATTTAAAAACAAACGGAAGTTCCAACATTTTTGAATCGGAATCAATCCTCCGTAACATCCCTAGTATGTATACTTGTGTAGCCTAAAATCCATTCAATAGTTTTTATGAAATAGTAACAAATCTCCATCCATACTCACAATTTCTCAAAATTTCACATTTAGAATATTGGTAGGATTAGTATACAATCTGCCGTCCTGTCCTCAACTTTATTGGGATCGACTTCGAGTCTCAGCAGCTGATTCATTTTATCAATCTGTCATATTTTTTTATATAACGTTAGGCTCGCGGTTGACCACTATTTCGCCTGAAATAAGCGATGATGTGGTCGACGATGAAGTACGCTTTTATAGAAGTAACTTATTTACTCTTGACTCAAAGGCGCCAAGGTTGTAGGTATCAGGAAACAAAGACTCCAGCAGATAATTCCAGTCCTTAGCTGTACGCACAATGAAAGTATTAGTAAAAGGCTTTGTGCGTATGGGTGGAATGTCCGACCATGTACCGATGGCGCCTTAGGTAAAGCAAAGGATGGCGCATTTTACATTTTCATATTATTTACTGACAGCTTTCATGACGTGTCATATATATCATGGCGTGACTGTGAATAAGAGACAGAGCTATTCATCTTGTGTAGATCCGTCTCTCAAAGTGGAACCATGTTTTGACAAGTCATGGTAAGGCCCCGAGACCGTACTACGACTACGAAGTGCACATGCCATCATGATTCCGTTGTGAAAAACTGATAGTGCTGTTTGCCTGCATAGGACGTTTTAGGACATCATAGTAGGTCTCTAGAAATATCAACGAACACATAATTCAAAACAAATTAAATGAAGCGATTGGCTGGTGAATTCAACTAATCGCAGTTGCTTACGCATGTTTGAGAATTAGTCACATTTATTAATTTTAGATACAGAAACGGGTACAAAGCGTTCCAAAAATTTAGTTATCTGGAGGCATGGCAGTGCCCCCGCCAAGTCGAGCAAACCAAGGACACTGCCATATCACAGAAAATATAATAGTAGCATACAGATGCCTCTTTTCGTACAAAGCAATAGTAATAGGCACATTATGCCTATTTATTAAAAGTACATCGATCGCGTACGGTCCGATCAACGACTGTAGATGGTGTTAGCAGTGTCTTGCAAGTAAAACATGTTACTCGACGGTTAGTGACTATTTTTCTTTTAAAAACAGTTACGATTTGTTATATAGTTCTTTTTTGCACATTTTTACAGTTTCATTTTACCAAAATGTGTTACAATACAAATTAAAAAAATTTTAATAACAAAATCAAAAAAACCGACTGCTTAAAAAGCGAACTAAAAAGACGTAAGTAAACAAGAAGAAAATCTTGCTGTGCGCAGTCGGAGGATACATATTCGCGGGCTGGCTGACCAAAACTTGGTGTATCCTCCGCCTGCACAGCATGATTTTCTTCTTGTTTACGTCTTTTTAGTTCGCTTTTAAAGCAGTCGGGTTTTTTGATTTTTTTATTTAATTTTTTTGATTTATAACTTTTTGTTATTTTTTTTCGGATTAGGTACATTTAAACATATAAGTATTATTTTTGTAATCACCTCTTAACACCTTAACTGCCAGATGCCCGACAAACAATACATTTTCTATTGTGTCTCGTTCTCTGGCAGCCAAACTGTTAAATTGATACCCCGCACGATGGGTTTGGAAGAAGAAAAAAATTTGGATCTCCACAATATGGCGCCCAAAATCCGGCATTTTTCTATTTTCCAATTTTAATGTAGCCAGTGACACTCGCAGGGTTAAAACAAATCGATTGACGTAAGAACCCTCAAAATTGGCCAACGCGTTTGGTCTCTAGAACGCCATATAGGTACAAACATACATACATACATACGCATACATACATACATAGACTGATAAACACATTACCCTCCTTCGACAGTCGGATAAAAAAACGAGTAGCATGCCTCAGAAATTTAAAACCGTGCCATCCATTGGAATCGATTTTAAATGATCCATTCAAATTTTTTTTGGAATGTGAATTAAGAACCTAATTTCCCATATTTTTGAGCTTAAGAGACACACAATTATTATGATAAATACTTGAAAAAACTAATCGAGGCATATCGCGCTATCTAGTGGTATATATTTGAACCAAATTTTCTTTCTTATCGCTGGGACCCCGTAGCCATGCCTATAATTGTCAATTTAATTTATCTGCGTAGATAACTGATCTCTGAATAATCATATACTTATTTTCTCAATGATGTTGGGTCGAATTCCAGTCTAACCGAATTGAGTTCAATACCAGTATTTTACATGGAACGACTTCATATCTGATATCCACAATCCAGTTACTGGGAAATACGGTACTCTTTAGTGAAACTCTACCGTAAATATAGATTCGATATTTATTGCCCGTCCGTATTCGTTAACTGTGTGTGAGTGTGCGCGTAGTGTTCTTCAGAAAGGCCAGGGGTGCAGTACTCATAATTGGCGTGCGTGTATGACTAGCTGAGTATGTAAGGATCGTAGCAGATGTTCTGTAGTTTCTGCCTACACCCATGGAAAAAAGGCGTGATTTTATTTATGCGTGTGGGCGTCAGTAACAAAACAGCCAAAGTTCGCAGCAAGCATCTTCACATAGCTTCGGTAAACCTAGCTGAATTATTCATCTCCTCTTTATTGCCTAAGACTGGGTGATTATCGAGCAGTGTAAGTTGATCTATGAATGCGGCAGAATATATTACATTTATATCTATACCTGTGTCTATTTGTAATCTGCACAAGTCGATAAAATGGTAGCGTCTGTTTGTAATATGTACAAGTTGATAAAATTTTAGTACCTGTTGTACAAATAAATAAAATTGTACAGTCTGTTTGTAACCTGTACAAATAAATAAAATTAAAGTGCCTGTTTCTAAACTTTGCAAATAAGTAAAATTGATTTGAAGGGTATGTTTGTAATCTGTGCAAATAAATAAAATTGAGGTGTTTATTTGTAATCTGTGCAAATACATACAATTTAAGTGTCGGTAATCTGTGCAAAAAAAAAAAAGTTTGTTTCGTTTATTATCTGTGCAAATAAATGAAATTGAAGTGTCTATTTGTAATGTCATATATAATAAAAGTTTTTTACTCAATGCATATGAATGTGTACGCGGTCATTTTACCAAATAAGCAATTGTTAGTCTGTCTCTTCATATGTCTTTATGTTTGTTTGTTCAGGCTAATCTCTGAAACGGCTAGACCGATTTTGACTCTGAACTGCCAGATAGCTGATGTTATAAGGAGTAACTAGGGCAATTTAGAAAATTTCGAAAAACAATTAAGAAAAAGAATTAGGGTTCCGAGTATAAACATTTAAACCTCTGTTTTTGTACCCGACTACGGCGAAACAAAAGATAAGTAATGTTTTTATTTTCGGTATGTGTGTATGTATGTTTGGACAAACATACATACATGAAATTGTAGAATTACAAATTATGATAAGTAGTTTAGAAGTTATGAGGGAACAAATGAACTTCAGTCTGTTCCTTCATAACGTCTAAACTACTTATCGTAATTTGACTAATGAGGTGTCGTTGCTATGGCATAGGCATATAGGCTAAGTGAGGTCAAGAACAACAAAAAAATGTTCACCACTTTCCATCATGTGTGGTATCATTGAACAGCGATTTTAAAATGAAGGTAGGGTTTCGTACTCCATATTTTTGTCAAGCGTACCGTTTGTGAGACATATCCCGTCAAAGTCATGAAAACTAACTTTTTACCCGACTACGGCGTCGCGAAGTGTTTGTTGATCAGTATATGAGTATTTGTGTACCTATGCATTTATAATAATGTGTCTTCTCAGGATCTGCAAAAACCCCAAAATACTATAAATAACAAATAAGTTCAAAAACTAACAACTACGAAACAAGAAAATATTCTCATCTGAAATTGTCTTAGTTGTGTTCAGAGGATAACCGTGATCGTATGCTAATTCTACACAAAAATATTACTTTATCTAAAGGTAAGGGATCTAAAAGGGAAGGAATCTGGGACTACGGTCCCGCAGCCGAATTGCGCAAGTGAATTCGGCAAGGCGAAGGTTTTGACCGCTATCAAATCGACTTAATAGAGAGACGAATTAATAGAGTTGCCATATTTACTGACGCAATAAGGCTGCCGGTCCCGAAAGCCACGACCCTTTAGTTTTAGAACTTATTTTTTTTCGTTTCATGTTTGACGCGGATGAAGTCGCGGGTGTTGTCCGCGACTTCGTAAGTCTTAGTAAATTAACGTGGTAACTAACGCATCCTAGGTTTCACACAAATCTTCTCGCACTCCACTTTATTGCGAAATCTGTTGTTGTTGCCCCCGCAGCCTCCGTAAACAAAGAACTCGCAGATATTTTTCTCCTGGTTATAGCGAAACCTGAAAAAAAAAAAAAAATCAATCAATCTGCCTAGCCCTTCTAACCAGATGCAGCTATACCAGTGTTTTACATGGAACGACTGCCTATCTGACGTCCACAACACAGGCGTTAAGTATAAATAGTTCAACTAATCTCTGCGCGCGGCGCTATGTGTGCGTGCGCTTGTAATTATACATTATGCATTTGTGTGGCAGTGACGCGGCAGTCGTTGTCCAAGCAAACAACCGCCCACACATGCTTACCCACACATAGCGCCGCGCGCAGAGATGTGTTGAACACGAGGCATAGCTAGGCACATCCCCAGGCATAGCTGGTTTTAGATTTCCTGGCTTCTGACTACCCGTTATGACTTTCAAAGATCTACATGTGACAGCTGGCACCACTAGCATAACGTATTTTCTGAGGCATGGAGGAATCTCGGTTTGTTAAGTGATCATATTTACGAAGGCTGAAAATAAAGCGAATACAGTTGTTAAGAAGTCAGAGTAACAAACATCAGCATAGTCGATTACAGGCAACACAAGAGCTTGAACTAAAGTGGTTTTAGTGCTAGACGAAAGAAAATGTTTGAATCTATAGATATACCGCAGTGTGAATGAGACTCTCTGGCTAATTTGAAAAAAAAAAACTGCGTATTCCAGCATAACCTGTCATCAATGTATAGGCCTATCCCTCTAACAAATTAACGCAGAATAAAGTTATACCAGGTATAATCCTATGAAAATGTATGGGTATACCTTTGTTATACCTATAGTAAGAGGGTAAGTCTTTAACGTGAGGCGAGAGATGCATAACGATATTGCCGAAAATAAGCGGCAATAGTAGGTTAGTGTCCAAGTTTCGTAGAAAATACAAACTATCAATAAGGATAGCCTGACATTTACTGACATTAACAGTAACCCCAAATCTGCTAAACCAGTGAGCGATTGCTTGAAGATTAGCATTCAACAATGAGATGCAATTATCGAGATTGAGAATGTCAGTTTGCACGTAGAGCTGCAGGTTATCAGCATACATATACATACACATATAACAGCATTTGAGGATAGTAGTAATAGAGTTAATAAATAAAGAAAATAAGAGTCGACAGAGTATACCGCCTTGTGGAACGCCTGTTTCCAGAGCGCACCAATCAGAGAATTTATAATCAACATGTACCGCCTGCTGGCGACCACGAAGATATGATAAAAAACAATCCCGTGTCAACGAAGAAACCCCAATTTGAGGCAGAATGGCCAAGAGAATGTCGTGATCGACGGTATTAAAAGCATTGGAGAAATCTATACAAATGAACACCGTTAACCTTGAAGTCTCCAAGCCGTTCCTGACGTCTTCAGTAACTTTAAGCAAGGCTGTGAATGTACTATGGCCGGGCCGAAAGCCAGATTGGAAAGGGGACAATAGGTTATTCTGGTTCGGGACACGAAGGAGGACATTTGGTTCAGAGCAACTGCTTCTTCTGGTCTGTAATGATTAGATAAAGTGGGGTTGGAATTTTTTGGAAGAGGGATAATGAATGCCTTACGCCACGTTGTAGGCAACTCACCAGCCTGTAGAGAGAAGTTGATGATGTTTGTGACAATGGGAAGGATACTTTCAAATATGAGCGATAACATGAATCTGCTCACTCCATCTCAGCCTTGGACTTAATTGCAGTGAACGTTTTGAGGATCTCAGCGTCAGTCACCGGGGAAAAAGAAAAAGATTCAGGAGGTAAAATTGACATGGAAGTAATACCACGAATAGTATTATTCTTAACAACAGCCGCAAGCATAGTTGACGATGAAAAGTGATTATTCGAATCATTCAGAGACATATGAGATCATACAGTATGAGAGGATGATTGTGTGATTCCAATTCATTTGAGAAACTTCCTTAGGCTAGCGGTGAAGAATTAAGGACATTTGCACAAGTGTATAGGCGTTTAGAAGCTCTTTCCATCTGATTAGATTACAGCGGTTTCTAGCCAACTTGTACAGGCTCCAGTTTTCCTCACTACGAGCACCTCTATATCTCCGAAAAGCCCTGTCATGCGGTTTCATCGCCAAACGAACTCCAGGACTAATCCATGGAGCCGGAGGCTCCTTTATGTTATGTTACATTAGACCCCGTAGACAGAAATAGGGCTCCGCCGACTTTGTTGCTTAAATAGTAATCGTAAAACTTTAAACATGGATATCTCTATAACCATGGGGTTCCGTGGGGTGGGGATGGTACGGTGGGGTAGCCCCCCTAACCCCATTTCTCTCCCTCCTTAAATCGATGGACATTTATGGAAATTTTTATTTTAACCTGAAAACTTTAACCATGGATATCTACATAACCATGGGGTGGGGATGGTACAGGGGGGTAACCAAACCTCCCCACTTCTCCTAACGGCCCATACTGGAAATTATAACCCTCAAATCAGCTCCAGGCGGTGATGCTTTTAAGTGTGAATCAAAATCAGCCATCCGCTGGTTCAGGAAAGTGATAGCCATACGCTGGGTCTCCGCAATCTCAGCTATAGTGGTCATGGTAGCAGCCTTGTGTTTAAAAGTCTAAGCCAAGTTCACAAGTGACAGCTCCAGCTGACAAGTGTATGCAACTAGCACTTAGGACATATGAAGGCTATTGCCCACTCAATTTATGCTTAATGCTAAACAAATTATTTATGATCCGTAGGAATTGTGATTATATTTGTATATAATACTAATTAAAGTTAAAATCATGCGCATGTGTGTTACTTTTATTCACCTACCCACAATATAAATCAATCAAAAGCGTTATTAGGGTTAAAGTATGAAATTGCCGATTTGTACTGAAAAATTGAAACAAGTTTTTTTTTTTAATTTAATTTATTTATTTAATCAAAATAATTACCATTATTATCTATACATTGCGGCCATCTAATAGGAAGGTATAATTTATGCCTTTGCGATAGAACTCTGGTGATCTAGATTCGACAAACTGTGTGAAAACATTTTGTACTGCCTCCCGAGAAGAAAACTTTTAACACGTAGAAAATTGTCCAAATCACGAAAATTATGGTGGTCCGTTGGAGCAAGGTCTGGCGAATACGGAGGGTGATGAATGGTTTCTAGTTGCAGTTCCTGTAGAGTTAAAACGGTTTCTCGTGCTGTATGAGGTCTCGCGTTATCATGAAGCAATAATGGTGAAGATCGATTCATGAGTCGGGGCTGTTTCACTGCTAGTTTTGCCATAATTGTTCGGAGTTTAGCACAGTAGACATCTGCCGTTATTGCTTGACCAGATCGGAGAAAGCCATAGTGAATAATACTATGCTGAGACCACCAAACAGTTACCATTACCTTTTTATTAGTATGCTTTGCTTTAGGACACTGTTGAGGCGTTTGACCTGGGGTCAGCCTTTGCCTTTTTCGCTTACGGTAATTGTAAATAATCCACTTTTCATCACATGTCACAATTCAATCCAATATTCCTTCATTTCTGTATCGATTCAACAAGGCAATTCAAGTTTCAACAGGCGTTTCTTTCTGCAGATGAGTCAAATCATGAGGCACCCATTTTTCAAATTTTTTTATTTTATTGATTGGACGCAAATGAGTAAATATTGTTGGTACGGTAGCGTTAAACCATGCCGCTAATTCCTGGGTAGTTTGGCTCAGATCAGCTTCCACCATCTCTTTCAATTCATTGTTATTCACCTGTGTCGGGCGGTCTTCCACGTCGTTCGTTCTTCAAATCAAAGTTTCCATCACGAAAGCGTTTAAACCAAAATCGCACGGTGCGTTCATTAGCAGTCCCCTCTCCAAACGCAACATTGATATTGCGAGCTGTTTCTGCCGCGTTAGTTCCGCGTCGGAACTCGTATTAAAAAATCACTCGAACTTTCTTGTCTGAGCAGAATAAAAAATAAACTCAAAGTCGATATTCGAATGTTGCACATTTTTAAAAGAAGAACCTTATAGGTACCATGTGAAAAAAGTTTCACTCAAAAATCTCAAACCATGAAGGTTCTATGTCAATTTGAAGTACCTTTTTCAATAAAACGGCAATTACATACTGTATTGTAACCCCTAATATTAAGTTAAGATTATATTTCTATAGTTCGCCGTTTTTTATACTGACTTTGGAAAATATGCCATGCACTCCACAGAGGGTAGAGCTGTCTCCAAGCAGTGCGCCGCGGTTCTTACGTCTGCAAATAAATACTTGTTTTTACACGTACTATGTCGTGGTGGCCCAATGGCTAAGAACTCCTCCCGCATCCTTGATGTCGTGGGTTCAAATCCGGGCAAGTACAGAGGTACGTTTTTCCAATTATTTGATAATTAGACTTGCCGAATGAAGAACTCCTCACGCTGGTTTTTCTTTCGATGGTTGATGATACTAAACTTGGTACCTATTGAGCTAGTCGAGTGCCAAGTTTTATCCAAATCTGTTGAGCCCGATTGTCGAGCAAGGTATCGTGATTTACTTTCAATATTGCACCTACCACTATTACTACCACTATTTGTCTCTGCATCACCCAAAGGTCGACTGGTAGAAAATGCCTAAGGCATTAATTTCGCCTCTGTACGTTTGTGTGCAAGAGTATTAAAGAAATAAGTATATATCTAACGACTTTCAAAGTAACTATGTATTAAAAAAAAAAGTGCTCTTCACATGCGGTAGAAGTGAAACCCTTAAAAAAGAATAAGAAACTCAGAATAATGTATCTTATCTCATTCACTCAAAGTTTGAATTTGAATATCGCTTTTTCGTTCGTCCATGCTCCGTGGGCCAATTGAAGTTTGACCAAATGGTCTATGGGGAAAATTACACGTTTCCATCGTCCAAACACTAACTGGGGGGTGACCACAAGCTCTTAGAGTAAGGTTATTTTGAGATCGAGTAAGGGACAGATGTATCTGACTTGTATACATCTGTCACTTACTTGATCTCAAAATAACCTTACTCTAAGAGCTTGTAGTCACCCCCCTGGTCTATAGAGAACACGTAAACCAAAACTATGTTCCATTATAACATTATAAACACACACACCAGTTTCCTAAACTTTGGATTCAAAGAAGCCTTTGTTATATTTTTTGGTTCAAAACAAACTGAATTTAAAACTATTATAAATAAATAAATACAATATAATGTTAGCTATTTATAGTTAATTAAAATATCTTCAAACAATATTCCAAAAACATTTTCAAAGTGATTTGCTCCCAAGTTTTTTGTGAAATTGATTCACAAAAAAAAAGAATTCGCTTTGCCTATGTCAATGTGACGTGTGTAGCAATCACTAGGCTTGCTACGAATACTTGGATGTGATATGTGAAATCAAACTCATACTGGTCATTTAGGTTTATAATCTGAGAAAACTGTTAACAAAGGTATACAATTTTAAAGAGATGTCTATGACTTTGAGCACTATATTTTAACCAAGCGTCTCAGGCGACGACCATCGACCGAATAATGTGTCCGCTTACCGCTAGAAACACTCGACAAGCTCCCGAGTGTTTACCATAAAAAATATCGCCTCCATGGCAGCCCTTTGGAATGATTAAGACATATAGGTATTTATATAAAACAAAAACCATAACAAATAACCAAACTGTAACAATAAGATCATTTGTTTTTATTTAAAACAAGCCATTATAAGTTAAAAAGAATCAAAACCTAACACGTGGTATGAATGCTTATGTATGCTTGTTATTTTTAATAAAATTGACGTCGCTGTTTTGAAAAAAATACCTGAAACCTTTACGTAATTTCATGATTTTTTTTCGGCATTAATAAATATTAATTTTGGTTTTTGTCAAGACAATTAGCCGTTTTTTGAGCAGTTAAGGGTTATCCATTTTGTTACAGAATATTACAGACAGTTTGTCCCATCTGCATATTTTCACTGCCGTACGTGTGCAATGCTTACTTCTGTAATTTGATATTTTAAAGCATGGATCTATATGAACTTCGTTCTATAAATAATTAGGCTTGTGTAATTCATGTACTATTGTACATTTTTAACCCCCGCCAGAAAAAGAGGGGAGTTATAAGTTTCACGTGTGAAGCTGTGTATCTGTGTGTCTGTCTGTGGCATCATAGCGCCTAAACGGATGAACCGATTTTAATTTAGTTTTTTTTTGTTTGAAAGGTGATTTTGTCGAAAGTGTTCTTAGCTATCTTTGAATAAAATCGGTTCAGCCGTTCAAAAGTTATGGGTGTTTTACTGTTTGAATCGGGGTGTTTTCGCAAGAAAAATGTGTCGCGGTTTTTTAAATTTTGAATTTTTACTTGTGTACTATGCCCAATACCGTACTATAATCAGCACCAGTTTAGATGTTAGTACATCTAGTACGTAAGTACTTTCTTCTTTTTATGTTTTAGGTACAAGACTTGTGATTTACATTTAAAAGTTCGCCAATGCCGATAGCTATATATAAGGCCTATTTTTAGGGTTCCGTTTTTTCCAAAACTATAAGAACTATGCTGTTGAAACTTGGTAAGTGGATGTATTCTGTGAACCGCATTAAGATTTTCACACAAAAATAGAAAAAAAAACAATAAATTTTGGGGGTTCCCATACTTGAAACTGAAACTAAAAAATTTTTTTTTCATCGTACCCTCACACGTGTGGGGTATCTATAGATAGGTCTTCAAAAATGATATTGAGGTTATAATATAATTTTCTGCTAAACTGAATAATTTGCGCGAGAGACACTTCCAAAGTGGTAAAATGTGTCCCCCCCTGTAACTTCTAAAATAAGAGAATGATAAAACTAAAAAAAATATATGATGTACATTACCATGTAAACTTCTACCGAAAATTGGTTTGAACGAGATCTAGTAAGTTTTTTTTTAATACGTCATAAATCGTAAACCGCAATTTAACAAGTACGGAACCCTTCGTATGCAAGTCCGTCTCGAACTTGGCCGGTTTTTTCATTAACTTGCCAAATGACAGTATATGTCTCCGGGATGAAACATATATTCGGGAAATCGACGTTCACATTGATTTGTGTTGTAATCGTTGTACAAATTAATTGTTTTTAATAAATGATTATTAAGCACTTTCAAAAATTATTTATGATTATTTTTTTAATACTTATGGACAAGGCTTTAATAAATTATTAAACTGGGCAGCGGAACATTTCTCAATTCTCCATAGCCCAGGTGATAATTGGACGATGGAAACATGTAATTTTCCCCTTAGACCATTTGGTCAAATTTCGATTGGTCATAGGATACATCTGGTTTTGGTCAGTCAGCTCGCGAATAAATATCCTCCGACTGCACAGCATGATTTTCTTCTTGTTTACATCTTTTTAGTTCGCTTTTTAAGCAGTCGGGTTTTTTGATTTTTAGAATAATCTTTTTTATTTATAACTTTATAGTTTTTTTTTGGGTTAGGTTAGGTTAGGTTAGATTTAAACATTTGTGTCATATATTTTTTGAAATAACCTCTCAAAACTCATTATTTTCATAACCCACACGATAGGTTAGGTAGAAAAAAACAATTTGGGCCCCCACAATATGGCGCCCAAAAGCCGCTATTTTTCTATTTTCCATTTTTAATATAGCTAGCTAGTGACACTCGCAGGGTTAAGAGGAATCGATTGACGTAAAAATCATCAAAATCGGCCAACGCATATGGTCTCTGCAACGCCACATAGGATCAAAGAAACATACATACATAGACTGATAAACACATTACCCTCCTTCGGCAGTCGGGTAAAAACCGACGGGCTGGTAAAGGCGAACGCGCACTTATCCGCGCCGCAGGAGCCGCACGCGCCGCAGTCATCGCATTTTGTAAATCTTTATATGAAATCGTATGCAGCCTCGCGCACCTATCCTCGCCGCACGAGCCGCATTTCAGCAAAATGCTGTAGGTATACGGATTCCACCAGCGCGTGCGGATGACGTCATCAGACTCGGCGGGCGATGCGGGTGGCGCGGAAACATGATCCGTATCCGTATGAAAATACAGTTCAAGTTGTACCGAAGTTACAATGCGTTCGGCGCGGATAGCGCGGGGCCTTGAGAAAATGCGATGACTGCGGCGCGTGCGGCGAGTGCGGTGCGGCCAGGTGCGCGTTCACCTTTATTCGGCGACAGCATATTTACTTACCTTCACTGTTCACCACACTGACAAGAAAAAATACAAGAAAACTGAAAATCATTTTCATCGTAGTAGAGTTACTAGAGGAGCAACCCACAAGAAACGAAAATGAGAAGTAAATAGGATTTTGTTACTTCAATTACACATTATTTTCATAAATGTACGCCTGATTAGACATACAAGGATTTGCAAATTGAGAAATTAAAATATACCTACTTATTATATGGTCGACGATAATTAGTAATTGGTATCAATAATTGCATTCTCGTTACGATTCTAACAATAATGATGTAAGAAATACTCTGTTATTAAGGCGGTACCCCGAGCAAAACGCCGCGCAAGCCGTTTTTCGTGCTGTTTTTAGGAGCTATCTACTCGTTATTTAAAAAGAAATATCAATTAATAAAAATACATTAAATTTCTACATAACATTGATTCTAAAATGGTAAAATTAGTTTTTTTTAAAATGTTGTATGTATTTCACAAATCTCTTTCCAAAAAAACATAAAAATGAGAAATAATTATTGATATTATGCATCTCCTCGTAAAGTGTTCATTAATTATTTTTTGTACTAACACTAATGGATAGACAATTTAATAATGAACATTTTGTGTAGATTTTTTTTTTTTAAATTCGATTTTATAAAGATTTTATTCTAAAATCTGGGCGTATTCACTACTGTAATTCATGCGCCACCAGTGCCGCTAGACCAATAGAAATGCTCTTGTCTCATGCCGATTTTTTGGTCAGGGTACCGTCTTAATGTAATTAATTAGGCATTTCAACACAATTGTATTTTAAATTCAACACTCTGGTGTAACCGCCACTTGCACGTGTGTGTGAGTTGCCCACAGCAAACCATGTAATCACCAGTGTGTGTTTGTTGCTTCTTCACGCTCATACAGCTGGACAGATCTGGATGAAATTTGTCACAGAGATAGATTATAGTCTGGCATCGCACATTGGCTACTTTTTATCCCAGTAAAATGTTCCCTTGTGATAAGAAAACACTTTTCTTACGGGCGAAGCCGCTGGCTGCAGTAGCTTGTAAAAATAATAAAATTAAGGGCATGGACGTCTGTGGGTAAATTGTAAGGCAGTAATGGTTTTTTAGTCGGTAGACCTAGGTGGGTCTGACACAGCAGAGCTGGCTCATATGTGATGCAACTTGGGTGTCCATGAGGTAAATATAATAAAAAAACCGGGCAAGTGAGAGTCGGACTCGCGCACGAAGGGTTCCGTACTTGGTAAATTGCGGTAAACGATTTATGACGTATTAAAAAAAAACTACCTACTAGATCTCGTTCAAACCAATTTTCGGTGGAAGTTTACATGGTAATGTAAATCATATATATTTTTTTAGTTTTATCATTCTCTTATTTTAGAAGTTACAGGGGGGACACACATTTTACCACTTTGGAAGTGTCTCTCGCGCAAACTATTCAGTTTTGAAAAAAAATATTTAAGAAACCTCAATATAATTTTTGAAGACCTATCCATAGATATTTTTTTTTGTTTCAGTTTCATGTATGGGGACCCCCAAAATGTATTGTATTTTTTCTATTTTTGTGTGAAAATCTTAATGCGGTTCACAGAATACATCTACTTACCAAGTTTCAACAGCATAGTTCTTATAGTTTCGGAAAAAAATGGCTGTGACATACGGACGGACAGACAGACAGACAGACAGACATGACGAATCTATAAGGGTTCCGTTTTTTGCCATTTGGCTCCGGACGGCTTTTTTTTCAACTGTATAATGTAACCAACTACTTGTAAAACACATTTTTTTTAAAAGAGTAGTAAGTGTGGAGTTTCTTGTCCATTCTTCTCCACAACAAGCTACATTTCCGAATGGACGGTAGAATCAATTAATACTAGCTTTATTTTTTTATTTTTTGACGTTCGAAAGTGCCGCTTAATGGCCTAATTGAATAAATAAATCTTTGATTTTGATTTTAATATCAGATCAGCGAGAGCGATGGTCGAAATACCAAAAGGTACTGATCACGAGACATTACTATAGCGTTTGGCATTGCTATACATTTTAATTTTGTCCAATTGCTATTGCGACATTTTGTCTATAGAATGTCACTTGGTACATGGTGGACCCATAGATACGCAAAAAGAAAACTTAATTCAAAAAATCAAAAAACCCGACTGCTTCAAAAGCGAACTAAAAAGTCGTAAACAAGTAAAAGGAGGATACACCAGATTTTGGTCAGCCAGCCCGCGAATATATATCCTCCAACTTAGTTCGCTTTTGAAGCAGTCGGGTTTTTTTTTTTTTACAACTTTTTAGTTAGTTTTTTTCGAATTAGATACATTTAAACTTATACGTGTTATATATTTTTGAAATCACCTCTTAAAACCCTTTATTTTGATACCCCACACGATGGGGGACGGGAAAAAAAATTGGGCCCCCACAATATGGCACCCAAAATCCGCCATTTTTCTATTATCCAATTTTAATGTAGCCTATGACACTCGCAGGGTTAAGACGCATCGATTGAAGTATGAATCATCAAAATCGGCCAACGCGTTTGGTCTCTGGAACGCCATATAGGAACAAACATACATACATACTTACATACATACATACTTACATACATACATACTTACATACATACATACTTACATACATACTTACATACATACTTACATACATACTTACATACATACTTACATACATACTTACATACATATACTTACATACATACTTACATACATACATTCGCCCTCCGAAGGCTAAACCTAAGATACTCCTCCGGCGTAGTTTTGGTGGTATGAACCTTGAGAACCTCCGTGAGGATGCTGACAGAATTGACTGGTCTGATGTCATTGCCACTGAGTCGATTGATGTCAAAGTCAACATACTGAATACCAAGATTCTCCAGCTATACGACGTCCATGCACTTGTTCGGCCTGTAAAAATGAAGCACCTGCCGGCGCCGTGGCTGACAGACGACCTAAAAGACCTACTGCAGAGGAAAGAAGCAGCTAAAACAAGATTTAAAAGCAGATCAAATTCTTTTACTCGAGAGAAATATGTTGCAGTCCGCAATCGCAGCTATGTGGTGTGTAGGGATGCTCAACGCCGCCACATTCATAAGTCCGTCGAAAACGGTGACCCAGCTAAAGTCTGGAAATTTCTTAGATCAATGGGAGTGGGAAAATCGCGCCAAGATTCTATTCCTAAAGATAAAGATCTTGAATTACTTAATCAACATTTTTCTACTTCGTCTAGCTTCAATGGTACTATCAAAGTAAAAACGTTAAAAGATCTTTCGTCTCTTCCCACTCCCGATTATTCACCATTCGTCTTTAATCAGTTCTCCGATTGTGATGTTAAGAAGAGCATTGAATCTATCTCGTCTAATGCTGTTAATAGTGACTGCATCAGTCGCAAGATGATACTCCCAATCCTTAACGCAATCCTTCCTGTAATCTGCCATATCCTTAATCATTCCTTATCCAGCGGTGTTTTTCCTTCTTCTTGGAAAGAAGCCCAAATCACCCCTCTTCCTAAAAAGCATAATCCTGTTTCCTTCTCCGAATTCCGACCTATATATATATTACCGTTTCTGTCCAAAGTCCTCGAACGCCTTATCCATAACCAACTAAGTACGTTCCTTTGCAAGAACCACCTCCTTATTTTTTTCCAATCCGGGTTTCGTCCAGGACATAGTGCTACAACAGCTCTTGTTAGCATTACAGACGATATTAGACTCGGCATGGAAAATGGAAATCTGACGGTTCTTTCCTTATTCGATTTCAGCAATGCTTTTAACACCGTCGATTTTGATATCTTACTCGGCATACTTGGCTCTCTTAACATATCTCCAACGGCAATTGATTGGTTTCGTAGTTACCTGTGTGGCCGCCGACAACGTATTTGCATTGAAGGTTCTTCTTCGTCATGGTGCAATACTTCTGCAGGTGTACCACAGGGGGGCGTTCTATCTCCTCTTCTCTTCGCTATTTTTATTAATTCTATTTCCAATGCACTTCTCTCGTCCTACCACCTTTACGCTGACGATCTGCAAATATTTTCTCAAGCTCCGGTAGAAGAATTGTCTGAGGCAGTTAATATGATCAATAATGATTTGGCTAGTATTTCTGAGTGGAGTTTGGCTCATGGTCTAAAGATAAATCCTACGAAGACTCAAGTCATTGTGGTCGGTAGTCCTAGGTTGCGCTTGAAAATTAACTTGTCGCAGCTCCCCCGGATTGTCTTTGATGGCTCAGCTATTCCATACAGCGACTCAGTGAAAGATATGGGTATTTTAGTAGACAAAGACTTTTCGTGGGGTCCTCAGCTGCAGGCAGTTAGCCGCAAGATGTTTGCGTCTGCTGGGTCTTTGCGCAGACTGCGCAATTTCCTTCCAACTGCCACCAAAACTGCACTCGCCCAATCCCTCCTTCTCCCAATCCTCGATAATGCCGATGTCAGCTATTTAGACCTAACTGAAGTGCAGCTTGATAAGCTTGAGCGACTCCAGAACTTTTCTATTAGATTCATATTTGGTTTACGCAAATATGACCATGTTTCCGAATTTCGAATTAAGCTCAAGTGGCTGCCAATCCGCTTTCGACGGAATGCCCATATTTTATCATTACTCTACAGTATTCTGTTTGTTCCTACAACCCCCACTTATCTCAAAGAACGCTTAAGTTCCTTCATGACACACATTCTAGACACTTGAGATCATCGGAGAATTTGAAGCTTTTGATGCCTGCCCATTCCACTAAGTTTTACGACAAATCGTTTACAGTCCAGGCTGTGCGATTGTGGAATAAGTTGCCGTTGTCAGTTAGACAAGCCCAGTCACTGGTTTCTTTCAAAAACCTGGTTAAAAACCATTTCCTTTCTCTGTAACGCTTTTCTATTTAGATCTAATCTCTGTCAATTTAACCCTTTTTCTTTTTTGTTTTTCTCTCTTTCTATTAGTTTCATGTCATATTATGAATGCATTTATTATTGTAATATAATCTTGTAAATATTTATGTTTTATTCTAATAGTAGTAAACCGACTACCCCCATTTTTATTCTAAGTTTTCTTTTTTCAGTCCATCCAAAGGTTGTCTGGTAGATATCGCTGTCAGCGATAAAGACCGCCTTTGTACCCATTTATATAAGTTTTTTTTTTGTAAATGTCTATAATGTTATGGTGTACAATAAAGTATATTCTATTCTATACATACATACATAGACTGATAAACACATTACCCGCCTTCGGCAGTCGGGTAAAAAGCGTTTTGCGAATAGTTTTATTGAGTGTACAGCTAAGGAGTGGAATATCTTGCTGGAGTCTTTGTTTCCTGATAGCTTCAACCTAGGGTTATTAAGTCAAGAGTGAGAAGGTTACTTTTAGGCAAGCGTGCTCCATCGGCGACCACATCATCGCTTACCATCAGGTGAGATAGTGGTCAAACACCAACCTATCGTTGAATTAAAAAAAAAAATAACTTATCTTAAGCGTAACTTTCGTCCCAGCTTAAGCAATAAATTGACAGTTCTAAGTAATACTTTTTTCCAATATATAATGTAAAAATTCTAGTTTTAACTAGTTATTTCTAGTTTTAACTAGTTATTTCTAATTTTATCAAAGGCATTTAGTAAAAACTAGTTTTAACTAGGAAAAACGTGTTTTTAATCCCTGTAACGTGATTTTCATTCCCACAAAGAAACTTTGCTCACTTATCAAGGACCGATGACAATGCAATAATTTAAATAATTTGTCTCAATATCTTTACCAGGGTCTTCAGGATTAGCGATTTTTTATATGCGATATCCGGTAGTGTCATTGTGCCAAGTACCAAGACGCGCGCAAAGACATGCGCTTGACTTACCCTCTTACTAATAAACACGGAATAAAGTTATACCAGGTATAACAAAGGAATAACCATACATTTTCATAGGTTTATACCTGGTATAACTTTATTCTGCGTTTATTTGTAAGAGGGTTAATGTTTAGTTATATCCGAAGACACTGTAGTGAATTGCGTCAAGTACACGTATTAAATAAATGTTCCGGAGAGGGTGCCTGAGATACGGTTATTACTTCCAGGGAACGCTAATTACCCACTCCCAACACTGGGAAGTAGCTGCATTAATAAATTGACGTTAAAAAAACTAAAAATCACATTTTACTGGTAAATTGAACTAAAAAGTGAATAATAATTAAAAAAAAACACGATTTACTATAAAACCGAACTAAAAAGTAGAATATGATTTTCTATAAATTTAAATAAAGAATAGTGTACCTAATTAATAAAAAAAAAATGTCGTAAAAAAGCGTGGGGTGCTTCATGTCAATTGTTATAATATGTTATTGAAAATATCTTAAAAAGCACCCCACGCTTCGGGCCCCTGCAGTCGGGTTGGAGCTAGGTTGGTTGCCAATTCATATGACATAGATAGGTAGGTATAAACCTAAAAATCGGGTTAAAACTGCTATAGGTTATTTGACTGATAGCATGCCCATTGCATGCTAACTGAGCTCTAGTTTCGGTCAGGGTAATCTATCAAAGAATATTTTTAGATAAAAATATGCGCCACAATGACAGAGGAAAGACGTGTTTGGTAATGTTAGAGGGAGGCATTTTCCCAGCTGTGGGACATAACAGGACTGAGTCTTAGCAAAGAGATACGCTGTAGAAGTTTTCATACTACGGGGAGGCTACGCGGCCTTCGAAATATCTTTTACAATGCATGTCCTCGAAAAGAGCGGTTTTCCAAGCAGCCAAACTGTGCGGAAAGTGTCACTTTTTTTCACTAGTGCTTTTTACTTTCCTGTACTTTTTTAATTTTTAACTCCAACGTCAGCCCGACGCATAGAGTTTTTATTATTTGAGAAAAGTTTTAAAAATTAGTTATGTACAGATTATCATTCATATAAAAGGTAAAATAAAACTAATACTTTAGTTTAGGCGTTTTTAATTACTCTAGATTTAGATTTTGATCAATTAATTAATTTTAAATATTCATTATATATGTTTGGCAGAACGTATATTTTGCTCGTGCCTTATTGTGTTACGATGTGACAGCTATTCGCACATGCGCAGTAGATTTGCCCGAGGAAGGAACTATTAGTTAATCTGTGGATATGCTGAACGCGCTTGAATAAGCCCGCCATTTTATTAATTTCATTTTATTAATTTATTTATTTTCTCGCACAATGCATAGTAAAATGTTGTATGATACACGTACGTAAGATGATTTCCGACTTGTGTCGATTTATCGACTCACTCGCTTCGCTCGCTCGTGAATAAAAATGCCACTCATCGGAAATCACCTACCTTCCGCACTTGTAGCATAAATAACTATTATGCCATACATTATGTACGACACGGAGACGGGTCCTTCACACTTTCACGCGTATTGTAAACAGCGCCATCTATACATCTTCATGGCAATCACATGCATCAGAATTATTTTATGCCCCTAATAGTTTAACACTCTTTCGATAGGTTGCGTTGTGCGTTTTTATTTCGTTTGGGCAGGAAATATAACTAAAATAAAGGAAAATGCTAAACAACAGCCAGCCTGCATTTGTCCCTCTGCATGGCTTCTCTTTTTAATCGACTTCAAAAAGCACGTTCTCAATTCGACTAGAGAGCTGGTACTGAAGATTTGATGATGAACTTTAGAGATATACAACATAATCCGTAAAAAAAACAGGGAAAAATTTCTCGGGATTGCTGCGATCGCATTTTTTACGCCATTTCATAACATAACATCACGCTGGTGTGTACAGTTTACCCTGGTACGCTCTCGTTTCACCGGCTATGTTAAAATTTTATCTTATTCTGGCATAACTTTGTGCATCATAGTTACAATATGGGTCAAAAGTGCAGTCACGCTCTACCAAAACAGAAAAGGCATTTTTTTTGTAGGCAGCAGAATTTCAACTTTTCGCGGTAAGTAGGAATTATCTATAATTTAATTTCTATACAATAGTACATTGTTCACCGAGAGGAGTAAGTGACCGATTACCGTCGAGGGTGTCGTTTGAAGCCCGAGCCGTAGGCGAGGGCTTTAAAACACCCGAGATCGGGAATCGCACTTTCTCTCGAGATACATAGTGCTTTATACTACACCTACGAGGAAAATATAAAACTAAATCTTTACTAATTGAAATTTATATTGAAATTGTTGCAGTTAGTGAACTGCAATTTTCACATGTTCTTTTTTCAAATTGTTTGACACCATCCAACACACAGCTAGTGGCCAGTGTCATTTTGCGAACTTGGAGATAAAAACTCACTGTAAAAACTTTTGTCTTTTGATATTTAGGTTACCAGCGCATAGTCTTACCCAAAATTAAAAAAGAAAAACCACGTAAGAAATGGATTTTCATACACTTTTCTCTCCCGCTCAGATGCGTTTTCTCGCCGCATATTTGTTCGATATGCAATGACGTACTTTCTACCGTAAATTTGATAAAGTATCAAGGTACTTTCCGAGCAGGTGTAGTATAAAATATTAAATCAGTTGTGGATAATTTAACTTCTTCTACAAAAACTAGCCATTTGAGTTTTGGGAGAGTATGACTGCACCTAACTATAAAGTAAGGTACAGTCAAGGGTAAATAGTGAACTTGCGCAATATGTACCACAGCTAAAAAGTGCACAGTAAAAAAAAAAGCCTTTTTTACAATAAAAAACAACCGACTTCCAAAAAAAATACTACAAAGTTAAACATAATTTTCTAACATAACAATTTCAGCAGTAGGTATAAAAAAACGGCGAGGAAACAATAACAGGAACACCGACTTCCGAAATTGAAGTTATTTGATTTTTTTTGTAAAAAAGTTTTTTATATAGTTACTAGCTGACCCCCGCGGCTTCGCTCCCGTCAAAATTATAGCCTATTTTACTCGGGAGTATTGTAGCTTTCCATAGGTGAAAGAATTTTTTAAAACGGTCCAGTAGTTTCGGAGCCTATTCGGTACAAACAAACACACAAACAAACAAACAAAAAATATTTCTTCTTTATAATATATAT
Organism: Orthosia gothica; assembly: GCA_949775005.1. Classification (NCBI taxonomy): domain Eukaryota; kingdom Metazoa; phylum Arthropoda; class Insecta; order Lepidoptera; family Noctuidae; genus Orthosia; species Orthosia gothica. The sequence goes on along the minus strand of OX459035.1, from coordinate 11,701,430 downwards.
TGGTATAGATATAGAAATAAAGTACAAGCACTGATGATGAAGCTTGCTCAATCTATACCATTTTTTTTTGTTTGTTTTTTTTTTTACCGAATAGGCTCCGAAACTACTGGGCCGATTTAAAAAATTCTTTCACCTATGGAAAGCTACATTATATAGCTATATATTTATCATTTAGTGAAGTGGAACTAATGAAGAAGACCACAGATGGCCACTGGAACTCCTAAATGCTAAGTTTGTCACGGGTATAAGATATCTCGATAGTTAACCGACGATGAAGGAAATACTTATAAAATGGTACTTGGTACCATCGAACTGATTTGATGATGAAGCCGGAAGGTAGGCACTGGAACTCCAAAATAGAACAATGTATCCTAGTCGTGTTTGGGCTTATTGGAATCGTCATGAGATTTACTTTGGCTCTAAATGCTTTATTGTGATTGGATGTACCTACTAAAACTAAAAAAAGATAAATAAAAACTCTTTAACAAAAAAGTCAAACCGACTTCAAAAGCAAAACACTACAAAGCGAAAAATTACTTTATTTTCCGAATTCTGGGTCGAAAAACGAAAAACAATAGGTATCAAAGACACAGACTTCAAAAAACAAAGTCATTTTTCGTTTTGTAATGTTTTGTTTTTGAAGTCGGTTTGGTTTTTTTTTATCCTTGCCCTTATATTTTTAACTTTTTAGCCTTATAATATTTATCACCCGACCACGGCGAAGCCAAAAGGAAGGGTTTTGATTTTTACAGTCTATGTACGTATATATTTACGTATGTTCCTCCGTAGCGCCCAAACTATTAATCTGATTTTGATGAATAAGGTGTCAATAGATTCATTATTATGGCCCAGGTGACATAGGCTAAAAGAAACCGCAGTTAGGTTTCAGTTTTTAATTAAAATGTTTGCTTGTTGCCAACTAGAAAAACAAAAATTTTGTATATCGTTTTTTTGGGGAATGACTTGACGACTTCATGACTGTTTCTTGCTTTCTTCAATCTTATTGGGGTCGGCTTCCAGTCTAACCGGATTCAGCTGAGTACCAGTATTTAAGATTGAGTGACTGTCTATTTGGCCTCCACAACCAGTAACTAAGTAACGTCATGATACCCCTTGGCAAGACTGGTGTATGATTTTATGGCTTCCGTCTGACTACCGTAACGACTGTCAAAGATCTTTATACCTAAGATCATTACCAAAGCAAAAGGAATATGTAATATGTCGAGGTGACCCAGTGGCTAAGACCTCACCTTTCGTGGTTGAGGTCGTGGGTTCGAATCCGGGCAAGTACCAATGCGACTTTTGCCAAATCGTTCGCCAAAGCACGAACAACCTTCGCGCAGCTGAGAACTGACCCGAAGGATTAAACTCAAAATCTTCGGGTCCAATGTCAAATCCGTGCTGCTCTACGGGTGCGAAACGTGGAAGGTCACAAAGGACATCTCACGCCAAATACAAGTCTTCGTCAACCGCTGTCTTCGTCGCATTCTCGGAGTTTACTGGCCCGAGACCATCTCCAATGTAGAGCTGTTGGAGAAATGCCACGACAGCCCGATCGACCGCCAGATCAAGCGTCGCAAGTGGAGATGGATTGGCCACACGCTCCGAAGGGGTCCCGATGACATACCCAAACAAGCTTTGGACTGGAATCCCCAGCGAAACGAAAGCGTGGCCGTCCCCGTCAAACCTGGCGTCGCACCGTGTTGGCAGAAGCGACGAGCATCGGAATGACATGGAGCGAGGTGAAGCGTGAAGCTCAAGACCGATCGCGATGGAGGACATCTGTGGACGCCCTGTGCCCCATCTAGGGGTTAAAGGACATTAAGTCAGTAGCCTGCTTACTAAGTCGCTATGATACCTATTTATTTAACCAAATATAAGGCAGAATATGGACCTGAAAAAAATATACTGAATTTGAATATATTTGAGCAGTGCTGGCCCAGTGGTATCGACCGCAACTTACAAGTTGTAGGTCGTGGGTTCGAGCCCAAGCAGGTGCTTTACTTTGTGTAAATTATTTCTTCACCACTGCTCTCAAAACGGTGAAGGAAAACATCGTGAGGAAACCGGCATGTCCTAGAACCAAAAATTCGAAGACATGTGACATCCACCAACCCGCACTGGGCCCGCGTGGTGGATTACGGCCCATTCCCTCTCACAGAGAGGAGGCCTGTGTCCCAGCAGTGGGAACATTAATAGGCTGATGATGTGATGTGATGTGATGTGATGTGATGTGATGTTATGTGATGTGAATATATTTCTACAGGTACCCTGAGGTTTCATTTTCATACTGGTTTTTCAATGTTAGTGGAAGTTTGTATACAGCTACTGTAAGATTGTTGTCTATTGTATGTATTAGTTATTTGGTAACCAATTTACTATTAATTTCCATAGTTATCGAGCTCAGACAGTAGCAATGTTCTTGTTGATTACCGATATCAACTGGTTTTGAACAGGGCTGAATTTGAATACAACCTGTCTAGAAAATATCGAGGAGTGTCTTGGGTGCCTCGTTAGTCTTGTCGTCGGTAGCGCTACCGTTGAGCAAGAGGTCCTTGATTCAATTCTTGGGTCGAGTAGTGATAGTGGGACTTTTCCATCTGGAATTTTTCGGTGGGAGGTCGGAGGCGTAATGTTTGCTTAGAGCGTTTTTTTATGTGTGATATGTTAAGGCTTTGTCACACTGAATGCGTTCTACGTCCTGCGGTCCAGTCACTCGGACATTTGGTGCGGAAAATGTTCGAGTGACCGGACCGCAGGACGCAGAAAACCTCGAGTGTGACAAATTCCTTAACGTTATTTTGATAAATCAAACTGTCTTCCAAATCAAAACACTACGAAGTTATCAGCGAACACACATACATATATATATATATATATACGGTCGAATTAAGAAACCTCTTCCTTTTTTGAAGTCGGTTAAAAACAGAAGCAGTTTTGTAGTCAAAACGAAAAATAACTTTCTTTTCCGAAGTCGGTGTCTTTTGTACCAATTGTTTTCCGTTATTCGACACAGATTTTGGAAAAAGAAGTTATTTTTCCTTTTGTAGTGTTTTGATTTGGAAGTCGGTTTGATTTTTTGTTAAAAAGATTTTTATTTTCCTCTTTTTAGTTTAGGTACCTCTAATTAACATGAAAATCATTTTTTTGCCAAAGTACATCTCATGACGATTCCAATAAGCCCAAACACGACTAGGATACATTGTTTTATTTCGGAGTTCCAGTGGCCGTTAAGGTTTTCTTCAGCAGTTCCACTTCACCAAATGATACTTTATGAGTGCAAATGATTGCTTTATTGATGAAAACACCAAAATCGCTATATGTATGCCTATAATATTTGAGAATATCACTCGATTTATTTAGGATCCCATCATCAGATCCTGGTTTCCTTATTATGGTACCACCTTTGCGATATCTCCTTTTCAATTCAAGAAAACAAAAATAATCAAAATCGGTTCATAAACGACGAAGTTATTCGCGAAAACAAATTAAAATATAATATATATATATATATACATATATACGGTTGAATTGAGAAAACTCCTCCATTTTTGGAGTCGGTTAAAAACAGAAGCAGTTCAGCAGTTTTTCAGAAATTTGTCCTATATCGTGGGTGCGTTTACAAATATTAAATTTAACAGACTTATACAAAAAGCCAGACCCGGAACACCTATATGTAGGCCGGCCATACAAATATTAGTTCCGTGCTGGAATCGATGCCGTGGCAGGAGAATTTGATGCATCTGAAACTCTGAATAAAGTATTTTACTTATTTATAATGTAGGTATAAAATCGAAGCAGCCTTAATACATCCCTGTAAAACCAAAAAGTTCTTTACTATAAATTGTCAATTTCGTACGTTTTAGTTTGTAAAGTTGTGTCTTGTTTCGTCGGAAACGTTGTTTTGAAGAATTAACATACGTTACACAATTCACTATGAAACTATTTTGTTTTCTAGTATTTTTATTCGTATCAGTTGCCTATGCAAAGCATATGGGTAAGTTCCTATAATATTTTTTTTATTTGTTGAACAAATTATACTTACACAGTTTAAATTTAAATGGGACCAACTTTGAGGTATAATCCTTGCATTTTTTTTTAGTATTTGTCCACTTTATAAAAATTTATGCGTGGTCATACATAAAAAAAAAAATATACATGTCAAATCGAGAACCTCCTCCTTTTTGTCGTCTGTTAAAAAGGATGAAGTATATTCTTTAATATACATGTGGTGAGAGAAAAAAGAAAAAGAAAAACTATTAAATTCTGTTCTATTACATTCTATTCCATTCCATCCCATTCTATTATATTCTAAATCATCCCAAGACGTGTATATTCATTGATTTAAATTATGTGTAATATAAAGAAATGTATTCTTTTTTTCAGCTGAAGTTTGCTCACAACCCCTTGTGACAGGCATGTGTCGCGCTTATTTTCCTAGGTATGTGTCTGGATTTGTTTCTACCTATATTTTACGTTCTATTTTTAGCTGAAACACAGGGTCTCATTGCTAAGAAAGAATATATGGTTCGAATAAATCTTACTAGATGGCGCGACATGTACTCACAATTCAAAAGAATTATGTGTAACATTAACATTTTCTGGAATTGAACATTTAAATTGTATGTTCTTGTTTAATCAACTCTCCTAAGTACAAAAATATGGAATATTGGGCTCTTAATTCATATTTCAAAGATCATTTGAACAGATCATTTGAAATTGATGACAATAGATGGCGCATTTTTAAATTTCTGAGGTATTCCACTCGATTGTTAAAATTTGCATTGTAACACATTTTGGTGCAAAAAAAACTGTAAAAACGTGCAAAAAAATACTATAAAACGAACCTTTACTGAATTTAAAGCGCTCACTGTTTGTCAAATACACTTATTTAAAAAAAAACCACCAGATTCTCTAAAACTTCTGTACTGAACAGCAATTACTAAAACTAGTACTAGAGAAACTAATCATGGACCAAGTGATTAAACAGTACACTACGTATAATGCCCGGGTATTATGAATGTAGTCAATTCAAATCGGGCAATATAATGACTACTGATTTAAACTTCTATATTTATCACTTTGGGCGCACGGTTGGCGCAGTGGTTGAGCGATTGACTGCTGCGCTGCGTGTCGCGGGTTCGATTCCCGCACGGAACAAATATTTGTATGACCTACAGATAGTTGTTCCGGCTCTGGGTCACAGACTACTTTCTGGGTGTTGTGTATGTAAGTTTATATGTTTGTAAACGCACCCACGATACAGGAAGAAATTCCTAGTGTGGGGCAACGTTTTTTAAAAAAAAAAGAAAAAAAAAAGAAAAAGACTTTGTCTGGTCATTATGAATATTGCTACGTAACGGTTGGGCAATTTGATACTTATGGTCAATGAATTAGTCCAAGAGCGAGCGAAGCGAGCTCGGGAGCTTAGGGCACCCCGACAAGGATAGCTTAGATTCGTAGGAGATGACATCTCCTTCATGTTAGGTTACTTTAGAGAGAGAAAGAAAAATATTTATTTGTGGCCCGCACAGGAGACACGAGAAATAAACATACAATTAAACAATAGTAAAATAAAAACCCTATGCGAGGCCAAAAAGCTCCTATCTCAGCATGTGCAGCGATATCCAAAAAAGGTAATAACGCTGCGCTGATATTCTGATAGGGCCCACTGTTGATGCCACGGACACACTAACGGAAACGGGACTTATTTAATAACATAAAATAGAAGAATATGTAAATAACAAACAAAATAGATATAAACACTGAAGGTGGGTCAAAGTATGTGTAAGTATAATACAAATATATAAATAAAACATTTAGAGACCCTGCAGACAGAAATAGGAGCCCCGAGCGGGGCTCCGTCGACTTTGTTGCTTAAATAATAATCGTACTTACCTATTCTAAATTAAAACCAATGTCACCATTAAAATATAACATTATAATAGTTTTATCACATTGTCTACTCATATTGGGATTTTAACTGATATTCAAATTTAAGCATTAGTTAATTCTAGTTTTAACAAATGCATTTAGTAAAAACTGGTTCTAACTAGGGAAAACGCGTTCTATCTAAAAACTTGTTTTAACTGTAACATATACAGAAACCGTCCTCATTTATCGTTCTTTATATGATTAAAAACCGTATTAAAATCTCTTGCGTGGTGTAAAAGTAAGCGGCGAAGGCACGAGTATACAGCGACTTTGTTTTATATTATTACCCGACTGCCGAAGGAGGGTAATGTGTTTATCAGTCTATGTATGTATGTATGTATGTAACTATGTATGTATGTATGTATGTATGTATGTATGTATGTTTGTTCCTATATGGCGTTCCAGAGACCAAACGCGTTGGCCGATTTTGATGATTCATACGTCAATCGATGCATCTTAACCCTGCGAGTGTCATAGGCTACATTAAAATTGGACAATAGAAAAATGGCGGCTTTTGGGTGCCATATTGTTGGGGCCCAATTTATTTTTTCTTCCGAATCCATCGTGTAGGGTATCAAAATAAAGGGTTTTAAGAGGTGATTTCAAAAATATATAACACTTATATGTTTAAATGTATCTAATTCGAAAAAAACTTAACTAAAAACTTATAAATAAAAAAAGTTAAATCAAAAATTCAAAAAACCCGACTGCTTCAAAAGCGAACTAAAAAGTCGTAAACAAGAAAAAAACATGCTGTGCAGTCGGAGGATACATATTCGCGGGATGGCTGACCAAAATCTGGTGTATTCTCCGCCTGCACAGCATGATTTTTTCCTTGTTCCAGTCGGGTTTTTTGAATTTTTTATTTAACTTTATTAAGATATATAGAGATTATCTAGGTTCTGTTTAATATTACATTAAGAGAATACAGACACCTGTATTCTCTTAATGTAATATTACTCACCAGCTACATGACACCTGTATTCCCAAAGCATTAGGAAGAAGTATTCATGAACCATACAAACATTTCGCCAACTATAATTAAGTTCCATGTACAGTCGACCAAGTTGATTAATGTTAAGGCCTTCTAGATTTCTAGATGCTTGTTAACTTTTGTCTCATTTTGCTTTTTTTATATAATATATAATCTTTTTTTTTAGTTTCTTACCACTTATTGTCGGGCCTACGTTGTCCCCCATATCTAAGTACTAATGCTGTAACATGAAAATATTGTAAAACCAAATCATTTTTTAAAAGAATAACCGTGGAGTCTTGCCAGTTCTTCTCCATGGGAAACGACCAACCCGAACTGTGCAACTTTTGTCGTCTTTTTATAAGTGCCCATGTAGGTCTAAGTGAAATAAAAAAAAAAAAATTGATTTTTGGCCTATTCGGACGATAATTCGTTTGAAACGTTTATCATACCTATTAAAGTTGTCTTGTTACACAACTCATGGCGCCCGCATTGACACAGATTTTAAATTTGTAAAACGTCTTAAGTTTAAAAAAATATAAAAACTTCAGAGATTTTTAATCTATAAGCTTGTTTCAGATATGGATACAACTGTAAGACTGGCAAATGTGAACGATTTGTCTATGGTGGCTGCGGCGGGAATGAGAACAATTTCATGACAGCCCGGGAGTGTTGCGAGGCGTGCCATGCGAGTACCTAGTGAATATGACACTTTAAGGATGTTTTTGTCGTATTTTACCTGATTTTTCAAGAAGGAGACATATGTTTTTTTTTATGGGTTTTGGTCACACTTGTCGTGTTTTATTTTGGTTGTTTATTAAAAATATTGTTTGAATTATTTGGTTGTTCTTTGAGGCGTTATACAAAACATACAATAATTAGGCAATATTAAATATTATATGATTAGATACACAAATAAAACCTGATTAAAAATTAACACACACGATATTAAAAAAAAACCTAGAAAAACAAACTAAAAGAGAAAAAAACATAAAATAACAATAACAAAAAAAATCTTACATAAGCAAAAATGTACAAAGAATACCTGTACAATTATTTACTAATTTATCTTTCTTCCATCCTCGCACATAAACTTAAAAATTCACAACACACATCTATGTGACTCCCAGTATATTTATGGTATTAGTAAGTATTTCCCCAATCGAACTTCTTCATGTTTGAAAATGACATATAATCTGTCAACACAGGAGTCGCGTGAGGGACAGCTAGAATTGCATTTGTAGCGCAGTCGTGGTCGCTTCCGGAGTGAGTGCATGCATGACTTTATATCGGGGAACTGTCACACCGAAGCGAAGCGTTGCATATTGCAACAATTGACATGGTGTCAATTGTTGCAATATGCAACGCTATTCATTTAATTGCAAAACGAGTAGTTTCTGCCTCTGTGGGAAAATTGCGGTAGTTTACGTTTGTATTTAAATAAATCTCGAAACTATTTGTCAACCGATTAACAGGTACTGAATTCAAATTCTCGTTAGAGCTTTAAATTTAACAATCTGCTATTTAGTTACGAATCTGTTGAGATTTCCGTAAATGAGATCCTTAGGCATGGGCAGCTATGTCTTCTCTGTACAGCTTAAATTCACGATATAACAAATTGACAAAACACAAGTTCTGTAAAAAGATAACTTTGTCAAAACTGAAATTAGATCTTGATTGATACAATTAGAAAAAGTGCTTTTGTACACATTCTTAGTAGAGAGAATTTTATAGTTTAGGTTATAATTAAGTTACTTATTAGTCTTTAATACAAGACTAGATTGTTATGAGTTGAAGGGAACAAAGACATCAGTAGCCATTTACAAGGTATGTGTATAATATTATACAAAGACAACAAAACGTTTCGGTTCGGTCTGACAGACACCCAATGATAGCACGCCGGAAACATTCTGTATACGCCATGTACAGGTTGTTCCAACATATTTTTCAGTGTTCATCTTTTAACGGAACTTCTATTTGAGTGCACGATTACATTTCGATTGGTAGTCTACTGGGCGCACGGTTGGCGCAGTGGTTGAGCGATTGACTGCTGCGCTGCGTGGCGCGGGTTCGATTCCCGCACGGAACAAATATGTGTATGATGGTGTTTGTGTACGTGAGTTTATATGTTTGTAAACGCACCCACTATACAGGCAGAAATTCCTAGTGTGGGGAAAGGGTAGTATAAGTATGTTTGTCGATGCATATCTCCGAAACCAGTAATCGGATCGTAATTTTTCATGGATTTGATCCCTAAGTTGAGAGATAGCTGATCTCTCAACTTAGAGAACAGTAAAAGTTACATCAAAATCGGTTCAGCTGTTTTCAAGATATGGAACATACAGCCGAACTCCAGCACGAATGTTTAATTTGAGTATTTTTACCATCCTTTAGGTACCTTACTATAGAACGTGGTCACTTTTAGTGATGGAGTAGAAAATATAAAAAGAAAAAAAAAAATTCTCTGTCTTCCTAAGTTTAGCTTTGGAAGTCGGTTTTTTTTTTTTTTTTTTGACTACTATACTAAAAGGAGCAAAAATAACTTTCGTTTCGGAAGTAGGTGTCGCAAAATGACCAAAAAATTATATGTACCAGAGACACAGTTTTTAAACAGAAGATTTCGAACAGTATAGTACGACTAATCAGTAATAATAATAATAATAAATTTATTTGTTAGAATATTGTTGTTACATAGGTGTTACACAAAATACAACGTCCATAATATTCTGCTGTTTCCAGCGTACAAATATTTCAAAGAATTAAAATTAATAATAAACCATACAATGTCGGGAATTAGGAAAACGTTAACTACTACCAAATACAATGTCAGGGGTTATCAATTATAATGTAAGAATTATTAAATACAATTTAAGGGGATATTAATTATAATGTCAAGAATGATTAAATATAATGTCAAGGCTTATTAGTTAAAATGTTAAGAATGATTAAATACAATGTCAATGGTTATTAAATAAAATGTCACTAATGATTAAATACAATGAAGAGAAAAAACAATATAATGTCATAGAAATGAAATTCTATTCAATTATTGTGAGGTAATTCGTTGTCTAATTTAAATTTTGAATCAAATTTTTCATTTAAAAATTCATTCGTTGAGTAGTAACACTTTTGCAACAGAAAGTGCACCAGTCTACAATCTATCTTTTTACCCGACTGCCGAAGGAGGGTAATGTGTTTATCAGTCTATGTATGTAAGTATGTATGTATGTAAGTATGTTTGTTCCTATGTGGCGTTCCAGAGACCAAACGCGTTGGCCGATTTTGATGATTCATACGTCAATCGATGCGTCTTAACCCTGCGAGTGTCATAGGCTACATTAAAATTGGATAATAGAAAAATGGCGGATTTTGGGTGCCATATTGTGGGGGCCTAATTTTTTTTTTTCTTCCAAATCCATCGTGTGGGGTATCCAAATAAAGGGCTTTAAGAGGTGATTTCAAAAATATAAAACACTTATATGTTTAAATTATCTAATTCGAAAAAAAACGAACTAAAAAGTTATAAATAAAAAAACTTAATTCAAAAAATCAAAAAAGCTCGCGCGTATGTATCCTCCGACTGCACAGCATGATTTTTTCCTTGTTTACGACTTTTTAGTTCGCTTTTGAAGCAGTCGGGTTTTTTGATTTTTTGAATTAAGTTTTTTTACAAAGACAAATTACAAGTGCTTTGCACGTGGCGCTGTGACGTTCAACTCTCGCTATTCGTGCAAGAGGCAAACGCGGGGCACGCGCGTGTTTTCGGGAGTGTGGTGCTGAGTGCACAGTTATTTATTTTGACCGTGTAGTAAGTACGTTCACATGGATGCAACTAACTTGAAATTTTCGTAGAAAATATGTGCGTAATATCGCGCCATTAAGAAGGTCCCTTAGTTTCCGCACAGATAATATAATACTAGTATACAGATGTCTCATCCCATACAAAGAAACCGTGCCGACGTAAGTAGCGTTTTTCATCTGACCAAACCGATTACTTTTTGTCCATCAATCGCGTTCGGTTCCGTCCCACGGCGATAAAAGGGTGCTGCTGCAGAGTTATAATTTACCTGCAGAGTTATAATTTACCTGCAGAGTTATAATTTACCTGCAGGGTTTATTTTTAGGGTTCCGTACCCAAAGGGTAAAAACGGGACCCTATTACTGAGACTCCGTGGTCCGTCTGTCTGTCTGTCTGTCTGTCTGTCTGTCACCAGGCTGTATCTCATGAACCGTGATAGCTAGACAGTTGAAATTATCACAGGTGATGTATATCTTTTTGTTGTCGCTACAACAACAAATACTAAAAACAAAATAAAATAAATATTTAAGGGGAGCTTCCATACAACAAACGTAATTTTTTTGCCGTTTTTTTTCGAAAATGGTACGGAACCCTTCGTGCACGAGTCCGACTCGCACTTGGCCGGTTTTTAAATAATAGGCCTAACCGAGTTGGGTTAACTTTGGCCTTGCTACGAATGATCGTCCTCAAAAGATATCAAAGCCACGCATAGCCATGTGTAATATCTTTTTAGAACGCCTATTAAATGCGCTAAAACTTGTAATACAGGGTCACTTTTCGGTAGAGTACTTTTTTTTCACAGTGGGGTCCGAAGTGAAAGTTATGATTTGAGAAAAAAAAGTCGTAAAACTTAATATTATCTTCAACACTCCCAATAAACAACCATAAATAGCATGTCTAACGCAAGGACTCATCAGTACCAATCTAGTAAAAATTATAAAAAAGATACAGGATTTAGATTTTTTCTAATTATAATAAGAATTAGTAAAAAAAGAAAATTTTCTCATAAAAACACAAAATAAATTATAACTCTGCAGGGGTTGACCTTAAGGAAGACCTTAAGACCCTGTATAGATGGTGTTAGCAGCAACTTGCAAAAAAAAGGTTAACTCGGTTCGTGAATATTTTTTTTTATAAATACAGTGAAGTTTTGTTTTATAGTAGGTATTTTTTTGCAGGTTTTTATAGTTTCTTTGCATCAAAATGTGTTACAATGCAAATTTAAACAATCGAGTGGAATGCCTCAGAAATTTAAAACCGCGCCATCTATTGACATCAATTTTAAATGATCCGTTTAAATAATCTTTGAAAATATTCCATAATTTTGTGCTTAGGACAGTTGATTAAACAAGAACATACAATTTTTATGTTCAGTTCCAGAAATTGTGAACTTTACACACATTCAATAACAGTTCAGTGCATATCGCGCCATCTAGTGAGATTTATTTGAACCGAATTTTCTTTCTTAGCGCTGAGACCCCGTGGTTTCTGGTAGGCAGGCGTCTATCATTTTGCTGATGAAATAATATTTTTACCTATCACATTCTTTTCTTTTCTGCTATTCATACCCTCAGTTTCACAGCTCAAAATTATCGGAGAATTAATGTGACAAATTGTCAAGCACTCGTTATTTGCTGTGATTGGCTGTTGAAAATTCATTCAACCAATCACAGCAGATAACGCGTGTTTGACAATTTGTCACATTAATTCTCCGATAATTTTAAGCTGGGAAACCGGGGGTTAGTTCGTTTTAATGCGACAGGAGTATAAGTATCTGCTAACAGTATAATCGAGACTCAATGAGGCATCTTACCAATAAAGTACTAGAACTCAAGGTATACAATTTTTCATCCATCACTGAATTTTCTGAAAGCCCTAACTAGGTCGGTCTAGGCAAGTCAATGCTCTGAAATATGAACATACGTCACCCTCTGCCATGGTTGTATGTGTGTGCGTTTGTAAATATGTGCATGAGCAGATATGTGTGTGCAAAGTGCGTGAGCGATGTGTGTGTGTGCAAGAGGGGAGCTAGGCTCGTTAAGAATGACTGGGTTTGGTATCCATTGACTTGCGGCAAGATTTTTTACTTCTTTCATTTTGCGTACAGCTAAGGAGTGGAATTTCCTGTCGGAGTCTTGTTTTCGGATAGCTACAACGTCGGGGTCTGTAAGTCAAGAGTCACACCGCCGACCACACCGCCGATCACTTATTACCAGGTGAAATAGTGATCAAACGCGAGCCTATCATACCAATATTATAGGTGGTCATTGCAGCTAGTCGTAAATAAAATAAAAAAAGATTTGTAAAGTTTGTGTTTGGTGGAAGACTATAGTTAAGCTGAGCCGGTAAATAAACGGTAAACCCGTCTATAATAATTTGAAATACTAAAATAATTGCAGAAGCTTTGCTGTCGCAGAGACGAAGGTGAAACGCCTCATGTGCCTGCAATTACAGCGGAACCCATAATACCCATAATCTTACAACTGGAACCCAATATTGTTATTTGGCAAAATACCATGGTCTGAACGTTTTTGCTCATGAAGGGATCTTGGGATGAATTACAAGTCATAGCTACAAACCGACGTTTGTAACTTAACTTAATGGTCTTAGATGACTCTAAAACCGGAAAAGCAAACATTTTCTACAAATGACATTGAAAAATTACTTATGAAACGTTGTTAGTTGTGCAAAACAGGTAGTTAATATAATTTAATGAACCTTGTTAAAATATACATCTCTTCTACTTGCCTCTACACGCGATTTTACCCAAAAGATAATATTTTTCTAACTTCACTTGTGAAGTTGGATTTTGTAACTCCTTCTTCAGTTACCATCGTCCTATGTCCCGTTATAAGACACTGTGGGCCGTTTAAATTTCATGAAAAAACAAAAAGCCCTCTTCTTAGTCCGCATTGTTGTGCAACTACGGAACCCTATTACTGCGCTTGGCCCAACACTCATTAGACCGGTAATTATTATTGTTTTTACAAGCTTTTATTTAACTTGCAATGTATGTATGTGTGTTGTCAACTCTTGCAACTGAATTTTAAAGTAGTTATCCTCCACCGATTAAGATTAAATTTTGCATACACGTTTAGATTGGATGACAATGCATGGTTATCTAAGTGACGTCATTCTGATTAAAATATGGCAGACGGCCCAAGATGGCTGCCTTAATATAGGTATCAAATGAAAGGGTTTGCGGATACGAAAAAACTTGTTTTAAAAATTAATGTTTAATGAATAATTTTATTTATCCGTTATTTTCATACGCACAATGGAAACGGTAGCTAGTCTTGAAAAGTGCGTGCGATCCGTATGCTAGGCGTCTAGATACTCTAGACGCAGCTGTATGTACTAAGTCTTTTACATACGCCTCATGTGATTAGAAAGTTGGCACGTATGTACTCGTATTTACATACGTTTTTGTCATTACATTAGTTGGAATTCTTTACTTTATTTTTATTCGCTAAGCCTGTTGGGTTTAATAGAGTCGGGTAAAATATTTAACCGGGGTTGAAAAAAAAGATATTGTTTTATTAAGGCCCGATTTTATAATAGTTTGATAAATTTTACCTGAGAAATAAAAATGGCACTTTGACAGCTTTTATATAGAAAATAATATGTCAAACGGCCATTTTGATTCGTCAGTTAAAAGTAAATCAGACTATTGAAAAATCGGTCCTAAAAGTAGTAGTTTAGAGCGGGTTTTATCAAAGATAACTTTTATTTGAAGAGTAAAGTAGTCAATAGGCAATATCGCGCACGTATTTTCTAAGAAAATTTCAAGTGCACATCGGTCAAATTGCATCGCATTGAGTGCATAGGAACGTATTTACAATTTCGCTTCGTTTTAATCGCTTATCTGTGAGTTATAAATCGAATCGCAAAGTTAACGAGAAGGTCGCTAAATAAAGGGGGTTGACATATTTTCTATAGAAAAGCTTTCGAAATTAATAATAATAAAATTTATTTTTATTCCTCAGATAAAAAAGATCTGACTATTGAATAATCAGCACTCAGAAGGGGGAAGATATTAAACTATTTTTTTAAAGTGAATTTAAAATGGTGCTTATCAGTAGATAAGCACCACTACGTAATAGTATAATTACGTAATAGTACAAAAGTACTAATCGATATGCTTCCGGAATGGAGCAAAGTGCTTCCGAAGCGGAGCGAGGTGAAGCCGGGCGAAACATAAAGTGTTATTGTCAAGGGGAACCCGGTACTGCATTAAATTTGGGAAATTTCTTCCAAAACAAAGTTTTCCATGAACATTTACATCACATCACATCACATAATTAGCCGATTAATGTTCCCACTGCTGGGACACAGGCCTCCACCCTGTGAGAGGGAATGGGCTTATTATCCACCACGCGGGCCCAGTGCGGGTCGATTTTTTTTATTTTTTTATTTTAAAAAAAACGTTGCCCCACACTAGGAATTTCTTCCTGTATCGTGGGTGCGTTTACAAACATATAAACTCACATACACAAACACCTAGAGCCGGAACAACTTATCTGTAGGTCATACAAATATTTGTTCCGTGCGGGAATCGAACCCGCGACACGCAGCGCAGCAGTCAATCGCTCAACCACTGCGCCAACCGTGCGCCCAAAGGATGCGCGCGATGGATGTCACATGTCTTCGAATTTTT
The DNA here is from genome assembly GCA_949775005.1 of Orthosia gothica. Classification (NCBI taxonomy): domain Eukaryota; kingdom Metazoa; phylum Arthropoda; class Insecta; order Lepidoptera; family Noctuidae; genus Orthosia; species Orthosia gothica. Next base: position 11,686,067 of record OX459035.1, on the reverse strand, counting down.
GGTTCTAGGACATGCCGGTTTCCTCACGATGTTTTCCTTCACCGTTTTGAGAGCAGTGGTGAAGAAATAATTTACACAAAGTAAAGCGCCTGCCTGTGCTCGAACCCACGACATACAACTTGTAAGTTGCCGGCGATACCACTGGGCCACCACTGCTCCACTCTCTCATGAACATTGATTAATTCCACTTTAAAAAAAAAAAAAAAAAATTTTTGACTTTCTTTTCTGCTCATAGTGACTTAGTCAATGACTAAATTCAATTTTTTTTTTCCTATAATATTTTTAACGATGATGATGCGCAGCAGTAAGACAGTATGGGATAACTAAATATTTGAATTTATCTTACAACTGTTCTTTTTGCCATCGAAATGCTATGAAGAGAAATTGGCATAACAAGTTTATGGAACACACTACCTATCACGCAGACACTACGAGTACCTATTAGATCTATACAGAACATCACGCCTGTATTCCCTAAAGGATTAGCAGAGGTGCACCTATAGCAATGCAAAATATTTATCCCTCCTTCTAGCGTCGTGTTCCTCATTACTGAGGGTCCTGATTCCCCAGAGAAGAAAACAACTTTGCTCTGACGATGATTCTCCATCTGCGTCTGTCCTTGGCGTTGTGGAGTGCATCGTGCAGCTTGGTGTTCAGCGTTGCAAGTATTTGGTCAGACCATCTGATCGGGCTGCGACCCCTCGGCCTCTTGCCTTCAAACTTTCCAGTGATCATCAGCTGCTAGAGGTTATGACCATCCTTTCGGGCACCAAAGAACTCCTGGATTTTTCGCAGGCAGGTGGTGGAGAGCCTGGTCTTGAAGTTCAGTTATCGAAGGATAGACTCGTTTGTGCGGAACGCAGTCCACGGAATTTGTAGCATCCTTAGCCAACACCACATCTAGAAAGCGTCAATGTGATCACGATCAGCCTTCCTTAGCGTCCGAGTTTCCGAGCTGTAAATAAAGATAGAGAATACAAGAGAGTTCACCAGCTTCATCTTTGTTCTCCAATTTATGTTACGGTCTCTGCAGATTCACTGCAGCTGGGACATTGCACTTTTACCATACCAATTAGTCTCCTGATTTCCTTCTCTCAAGAGCCTGTCTTGCTGATGGAAGCGCCCAGGTAAATAAACTCATCTACCTTTTCGAAGGACAGGTCACCTGTGATATGAAGTAAGTTGGTAAGGTCTACCACCATAAATTTGGTTTTAGAATGGTTTATTTTAAAACCCAAATCCATGCTGATTCTTTCCAGCTGCCTTACCATTTCAGCTTCGTTGGCCGCTAATAGCGTTGTGTCATCTGCGTAACTGAGGTTTGCGATTCTAGTGACACCTTCCTCTCAGTTTCAAAATAAACATCTTATTCTTATTCGTTGTCTTCATTTCTGAAGGTCGTGCTTGTCTTGAAAAGCTTTGACTGAGACAACGACGAGCTGCTTCCAAGCCACCCTGTCCTCGGCTCTTCTCATAGCAGTGGTCACCGTGAGTCCCGTAATGGCCCTGATCTGGTCAGACCAGCGAGTAGGTAAACGTGCACATGGTCTTTTTGTATCCACCTTCTCCGCTAAAACTAGTTTTTCCAGGTTGTCTGGCTGTCTCCGGGCGATGTGACCAAAGTAACTAAGGACTCGTTGGTAGCAGATCGTGGAGAGTCTGGTTTTGATGTTCAACTGGTCGAGAATGGACTTATTCGTGCGCTTGGCTGTCCATGGTATGCGCAACATTCTTCTCCAGCACCACATTTCAAAAGCCTCTATCTTTTTCCGATTCACCGTGCGAATTACCTAAGATTCCGAGCCGTAAAGAAATATCAAGAATACCAGAGTTCTCACGGCGTCTCTTTTTTGTATTATTGGAGAAATTTCTGTTCTGCCATATCCTCGACATCTTGCTCATAGCAGCCTTGGCCATCTGCGTATGCCTCCGAATCTCCCCGTCGCAGCCTCACTGATCATGGAGCCATGGTATACAAATTCACTCACAAACTCCAGATCCACAAGTTCTCCCGTACGTGCGATTAGTCCAGCTCGGTCGATGATCATCACTTTGGTCTTTGATTTGTTAATCGACAATTCTACCAAATCGCTTTCACGCTCCACTCTAGCAAATAGTTACGCGAGTTAGCGCTCTGAGGATACAAACAAAGTGGTGTCATCTGCGTCCCGGAGATTGCTGATTTTGTTGCCACCTACCGCGATGCCTCCTTCCCACTCTTCTAAGGCTCTCCTCATGGTGTATTCACCATATATCTTGAAAGAAGAGGGGACAGAATACATCCTTGCCGTACCCCTTTTCCTGGCTTAAAAAGTCCCGACACCACATTATTGACTGTAACCATCAACTCTCCAAAATATACATAGTTATGTATAAATTCCATGTACTTGGGAGCATATTGCTGTCAACCCGGCACAAGACCAGACTCCTGGCTACTACTCAGAAATTCCAGATTGAAAAACCTAATAATAACCTTTGCCCGACCCCGGCATCAAATCCAAGATCTCGTGCACAACAGTAGCGCTCCCGATCACTAGACGACGCACCTACCCCCTAGCCAAGCTACAACCGTTTCGTATCGAATCACTTTCTACAATCGTTAACGCCTTCTATTTGTATAGTCTGACCACGTGACTTAACGTTCAGATGTGTCATTGTCATAAATTGATTCGATTCCTAGAGTGCGCGCAAGATAAGTCTGCGCGCGACGGGTGGCGTGCTTAATGTTGTTGTCATAATACAAGCTCACATCACTAGCGATGCGTCCCAACTCTAGAGGCTAATAGAGATTGTCTGTGGATAACAACGCGGCCTGACCGGTCTCTTAAGTCTTGTAATCGAAGTTGAATCTAGATATAATAAAACAATCCATCGTGCCTGAACCAGTCTTTTAATTATTACATGGTGTCAGAAGTTCAAGGAAATAATCGTCGTCAAAACCGTGTCGTAAAAAGAAAAAATGTCGAAACCGGAAGAAAGTAAGGTTAAGTTGGAGTCGCACATGGTTAATTTCAACTCATCATTGCCAAGATTGAACATCTCATCGGATATAGCCACAGATTACCTCCCAATAGATACCGCTTACCTACTGTTTTGTTTGATTCCGAGTTCACCAAATTTGGTGGAAGGCACGGGTTGCGCGGGGAGTGACAACTGCGCCGTGATTGGCTGTTCAAGATCACGGTATCTGTCGTAGTGATGGGACATACGCATTAAATGTCGATAAAAATATCGATATTTTTCAAACAGAATGGTATTTTATGTAAAATTTCATAGGCGGCGATTTTATAATTACTTAATAATAATGAAGAAAAACATCGATCGAGAAAAGATTTTCATTTTGGCCAAAAATGATTTAATCTAATTGTAATCCTCTGTAAACCGAGTCACACTGAGCTCTTGTTATGACTAGATCACTATTAGTTCAAACTAAAAATAAACTAAATTGTTTATTTTTAAATAATCAATTTTAACAAGATTATTTTATTCTCCTATATACCTAATTAAATATCGATCATCGATACTTTTCGATATGCAAAAAACTTATTTGTCTCAACATTTTTACTTCGGTGGGAAAAAGATAGCAATATAATAATGCCGTATGAGTGAAAGGGACTTTCACAAAAGACATCAACGAGCGCTACTGTAAAGTGTGCAATTTTGATTTGTTAACCATTATAACTTGACCTTTTTTAGATTGGTAAATATTTATTACTTTGCCTACCGGTGGAATGTAATCCCATCTTTTTTTGATCTTGAAGGGCTGGTTTATTTTCCACACCATATTACTGCACAATTCGTTTGTTTTTTTAAGGCAAACCGTCGGTAACTATTTTTTAAACAGAATTAAAACTAGAAATGGCTAGCGTCCCCACAGGTCTAATGTCTGGTCGACACTAAAAAGATCATACCGTGCACTGAGTTATATCAGCCTAAATAAACTGATGTGTGGTGCGCGTAAGTTGTCTTCTATGCGGAATCTATTGGGAGGTAATCTGTGGATATAGCGAACAACAATGCTGCAGAATGGAGAAAGTGGTGGCAACAATTTGATTTGTATTTGATGGCAACGGGGCTAGACAAAGCACCTGAAAAACGACAGATTGCGATAATGATACATACGATGGGAGAAAAAGGGTTAGAAATCTACAACTCATTCAATTTGAATATGGACAACGCTACAGTCACACAGGTCAAACAAAAATTCGACAACTATTTTGAGCCCAGAAAAAATCAAACCTTGGTTCGTCATGCATTTTTCACCAGAAACCAAAAAACAACAGAAAGCATCGATGATTTCATTACGGACCTGGAGAATATAAGCCGGCAGTGTGAATTCAAAGATCTCAGATAGTCGTTAGTCAAAGACATCCTTATAGCAAATAAGAATTCAAATTTGTCACATGTCCGACAGCGGCTACTTCAAGAAACGAGTCTCACCTTAGAAAAAGCAGTGGAAATTGCTAAGACAGTCATCATGGCACAACAAAATGCAGAAATAATGTCCAATGTTACTGAGAATGTTCTGCGAGTCGAGAGTCATAGTCATGAAAATCAAAGACAGCATCAACCATCAAGTCAGTCTGCAAGATCGTCCAATAGCAACTCAAGAAGCCAGTCATCCAGTCGACAGCCATCATCAAAGGAGTTCTGTGGAAGGTGTGGTCAGACACATCGCTACAGGTGTCCAGCAGCGAACCTCAAATGCAGGTCATGTAATCATTTTGGTCATTTTGCTCAATTTTGCTTTAAAAATAAAAATGTCAGAAACTTGGAGTCGCAAAATCTTAGTGATGAAAGTGCTATGTAGGGATCACTATTATCCTCTTTACATTTTTTCCACAAAATGTTAAAGATCTACAAAGATTTCTGGGTATGGTTACTTACTTGGGTCCTTTCATACAAAATTTGTCTGAAAAGTCTCTTATATTGAGAAATTTATTAAAAAATAACACTGAGTGGCTCTGGGATGAAAATTGTCAAAAATGTTTTAACGATTTAAAAACAATAATTACAAATTCACCTGTATTGATTCACTATGATGTCAACTCACCTCTTGTACTGTCAGTAGATTCATCAAAATCAGCTGTTGGTGCAGTCATTATGCAAAGTAATCGTCCAATTGCATACAGTTCAAAAACTCTAACGCAATCACAAGAAAATTATGCACAAATTGAAAAGGAACTCTTTGCTATTCAATTTGGGTGCAATAAATTTCACCAATATGTTTATGGGCACAAAGTCACTGTTCACACAGATCACAAGCCATTAGTATACCTATTTGAAAAACCTTTGCATGATGTACCAGCCAGATTGCAACGCATGATGTTAGCATTGCAAAAATATGATTTGAATGTCATTTATGTCCCAGGTAGGGAAATGGATATATCAGACGCATTGTCTAGAGCTGCCTTGAAAGAATATTATGAACCAGATTATGAAACTGAGTTGCAATGTCATGTAAATTTAATCTATTCAAATCTAGCTATCAGTGAAGAATATCATACAAGATTGTGTCAAGCTACTAATTCAGATGAAAGTATGCAAATTTTAAAACAATACTGTCAATAAGGATGGCCTAGTAGCAAGGATAACGTTAATTCTATGTTGAAACCTTATTGGAATTTTCAAAATGAGATTAATGTCACAAATAACTTATTGTTTAAAGGTACTAAATTGATAATACCACAGTCTATGCAAAGGGAAATGTTAAACAAATTACACAAAGGTCATCAAGAAATCAACAAATGTTTAAATTTGGCAAGAGAATATGGCCTAATATGAGTACAGATTTAAAAAATATAATTGAACAATGTCTAAGCTGTGCGAAGTTCAGACCATCCAATCAAAAAGAACCATTGCAAAGCTATGAGATCACCCAGTTTCCATGGCAACGTGTAGGTATTGACTTAATGTACTTTGAAAATTTGTCATATCTTGTTGTAACAGATTATTATTCGAAATTCATAGAGATTGCTTTGTTGAATAAAAATACCACCGCCACAAATGTAATAATTAATTTGAAATCCATTTTTGCACGTCATGGAATAGCACAGACGTTAGTGAGCGATGGTGGTCCTCCTTTTCAGTCAGCAGAATTCAAATCCTTTTTGCATGACTGGGATGTAGAGCATATTGTAACCAATCCATAACATGCACAGTCAAATGGTCAAGCTGAAAGTTCAGTAAAAATTGTCAAAAACATGTTGAAAAAATGTAAAGAGGATAATAGTGATCCCTACATAGCACTTTTGCATTACAGGAATACACCTAAAAATAATCAGCCATCACCTGCTCAGTTATTAATGTCTAGAAATCTTAGAATGAATATTCCTGTCATGCAAAGGAAGCTACAACCAAAAGTCATTAGGTTTTCTGATTACAAAAAATGTAGTGAAAAGACAAATGTGCAAAATGCTGCATATTACAATAGAGATAAAAGATCATTACCTTTGTTAAAACCAGGTGATCATGTCTATTATAAGAAAAAATCCCAACTCTAATTGGCTTCCAGCTGTAGTCAAAGAAATGTTAAAATGTAAAAGATCATACATAATTGAAGATTCATATGGAGCCAGATATAGAAGGAATAGGATACACTTAAGATTTAGGGTAAATGAAAGTTGTCACAATTATGACCACCATACGACCATGCGATCCAGCGATTCACTGGATGCCATTGAGAAACCAGACAGACAGGTGGAAGCAGACAAAAACCCATACGTCACGATGTCAGGAAGAGTGGTAAAGCCAGTTCAAAAATATGGTTAACTTGTTATTTTATGCATAGTTTAGTGTATACCTAGCAATGTTTTAATGATATGTATTATTTGAAAATGTTTACTTAATATTATCTTAAGAAGGGGGATGTCATAATATAAGCTCACATCACTAGCGATGCGTCCCAACTCTAGAGGCTAATAGAGATTGTCTGTGGATAGCAACGCGGCCTGACCGGTCTCTTAAGTCTTGTAATCGATGTTGAATCTATATATAATAAAACAATCCATCGTGCCTGAACCAGTCTTTTAATTATTACAGTTGTCAGCATTACTGATCTTGTTTTCTTCATTTAATCAATAATATTTTTTTATTACTCGAAACTTAAAGTAATGTAAGTAAAGCATAATTAATTACTAACTTTTTCTACTTGCATAGAATATGATAAAAAAAGCTTCATGAAATTATTGTAAATCTTTTATTGAATACTTAGTAGTATCTACTGTTAAATTTAGTCTTACAATGGTCCTGCAGTGGCTAATACCGTCCATTTCAATTTCAATTCTTTTTAATTTCTACTTCAACAATTATTGAAGAAGCTGCTGCCACGTATCCCTCTTGACATACTTGGGTGACGGTGCGTTCAGAAACGCTTAAAACGAAATTACAATGATACATTATATTACATGATGCCGATCCTGTCCTGCTGCTATATTTTATGTACCACCCAAAAACCAATACTGTCAGGCACCGGTAGTACGAAAATTTAGGGAAATTTTTGTGTAATGGTATCCCTAAAACTTACCTGTCAAATAAGCAACGCGGGCTCTATATTTGTAAAACGGTACCGCAGGCCCGTTATTGTCTGGTTCACTTCAAGAATACATCCCTGCCAGCACTTTAAATTTCTTTTGGCATAATGATGGTGATTATTTATTTCGGAAACGAATAAAACACGGAATACAACACACTCTCTTGACACCTGACATAAATGACAAACGATTAGTTCCGATTTTGGCCGCGCGCAGACTTATCTTGCGCGCACTCTACTAGCGTTAACGATTGTAGATTGCCAACTTGGCTACCGGTGCTGTATATGAAAGAGACGTAACATTCTACAAAGCCAATCTAATTCTAAAACTCCATGTGACATATTTACAACTAGCCAGTACCTATGTATTATGTACTTACATACTCGTAAGGGTTCTCACCCCGAGTGACACCATAGACGTATATATTTTAATAAATAAGGCCTGATCACACACGAATAGTGTTTTAATTACTTACTGACGCGTTTTACAACATATCTCACGGTTTTAGGCTCGCTGCACACTTGCGATCACGCGATTTTAGACTTTAATACCTCCTGTTTTTCTTGATTATAACTAAAATATCAATTTAATTTTCCTTTAAATGTAAATTGCGATCTTTTGTATTTTTTTATGTAAATTTGATAGCTTGTTGTTATTGTGTAAATTGTGTTTTTGTACTTTTAATGGGTTTCATAGCCTGAATTTAATTAATTAATTTTGTAGAACACTTTATATTTAATTGAAATAATAAGGTATGTACCCTAGTCAAGAATCTCTATCTATAGCATAAAACAAAGTCACTTCGCTTACTTCAAGTAACCACGCAACGAATTTAAAACGGTTTTCACTAATACGAAGAGCGATAAACGATGAAGGTTTGCACAAATAATTTATCCCGTGCGAAACCGTGTCGCTAGTAACATATTGATTAAGAGACAATCATTTAATTTTCCACACATAATATTCCATAACTTCTTCGAAAAAAAAACAGAAAGAAGGAAAAAAAAATTCAAATCGCGAACACGCGTTCCTAATTCTCACACAGACGCGTACAATATTATAAATACGCACACACAGACCGCCCATTGAGTGGTACGCGTGAAAATTCACGCCAGCACGTTACGCGCTTTTTTTTAATTACAGCCCTACGGCGCTATTGTTGCACAGCCCTAGTGGGAGGGGATCTAGGAGTAGGGCTGGCAATACAAGTTTAGAAAAAATAGGAGCTATTTTGTTTTTGTATATGAAGTTTTGCTGCGTTTTTATTTTATTTTGATTTCTTTTTCATTGTTACTGAAACAAGTCCACTGATTGGTATCCAAACAACAGGAATTGGTGAGTTGGTAGGCCCAGAAAGAGATGGCGTCACGACTTACACTTCTATCTAAATTATTTTAAATAATACTGGCAAATCCAGAAATGTCTGCTTATCTCGATAATGTGCTTAGGCCACATTTCTCCGACTTATATAGTAATTGCATATCGTTACAAAAACTGTAAGAAGGTATCATTTGGGATACCAAATCAATCAAATAGAGTGGCATAGCTTGCAGAGTTAACTCAAATGGCAGTGGGCCGGCCATTTCTGTCGAAATACTTTTTTATACATTTCCTTAATTTTTAAGTGTTTTTTACTAGTGAATATGTATATGTAAGATTCATATCTAGTAGATGTCAATTAGACTTTTTCTTAGAGACCTTTTTTTTGCTAGTATGTTTATACATTACTTTTGTTAATTATAATATTAAAAAAAAATGTAAAAAATACTGATGGCCAGTGGAGCAAATGAGTTCGTATCAGCAGCCGTAACGTGGTACCCCAAGGAAAATAGACAAAAAACCTTAAAAAAGTGGCTTGGACGGACTGGATGCGAAAGTACCGAGCTGTAGACCAATATCTGTACTGCAATACTGTAAAGTTTCTTTAAAATTCTTTTAGTCGTTTTTGTATAAAATTGTAAAAAATATCCTCACCAACTTTCACGTTTATAATATAAGTAGGATGTAGGATGATAAAATTAAAACAGCTTCAGTGACAGCCCTGTGTTACATTTTATCGAACTGTGGGTTCGTCAAAGAGCGTGCTGCTGTACCACGGTAATATAGAAATACACGCATACGTCCCTATTCATAGTCTGGGCTTGCAATCGAATTAATGCCACAGTCCAATTGGATTTATTTGAAATAAGAAGTTGTTAGTAAGAAAATGATGATATACTAGTTCAATGACCGCGTACGCAAAAATGGTAGAAGAAGTACTTTTAGTCCTAAAATATTGCATGGAAACGGATCAAATCGTTTCGGATCAATAGGATGTGTTTAAGTCTTCTATACCAATATTATAATGTATTTAGGTAATAATATAAGCAGGATAGCATTTACGTTGTAACTAATTCACTATACCTCGCAAAATAACTAAACGTTTGATGTAAATAGTTGAAAGTTCATTGCGAACCTGACAAAGTAGCAGTTAAATTGACCACAAATAAACTAGGCAGTGAAATAGGATACATGGTTGAACGCCAAGTAAATAACTCCTACTAGATATACAGTAAAAGTGTGTATACGTTACTAAATAAAGGATACGATCAACATTAATTCCGTTACAAACTTTTAATGACAATGATTTTTTATGTCAAAACAATGAAATACTTTGCTGCAAATGTTTCAGAAAATATGCATTCCACAGCTCATGTGTTTATCTTCTGAGCTGTGGAATGCACATTTTTGTCAACAGAAGGCCTGATAAAATTATATTCTATTAAGTTTAACTAAGTACTTTCAAAAGTTCTAAATTAATAGGATTGATTAGTTGCCAAATATTACGTGGTCAATCCTACATCTATACATATAAATAAAATTGCATTTTCTGTTTGTAATGTCAAAATACAGCTTTCTAGGTATATAATAAGTACGGTAGCTACACCAAAAACTTTTTTTTTTTTTTTTTTGTCTTTTTGTCTAATCCGCATAATCTACGAAACGGCTGGACCGATTTTAATGAGACTTTCACTGGCAAATAGCTGATGTTTTAAGAAGTAACATAAGCTACTTCTATTTTGAAAAAAAATAATAAGGTTCCGTGTAAAAACAAAACACGATTTTTTCTGATTTGGATGAAACGCGGGCACCAGCTAGAATGTACAAATTTTGAACTTTCGACTTTCAATATCGCTGGTAGAATGTAATTTTGTCTACAACTCAAGGTGTATCGTTGAATTGCCAAAATTAAAGCTATTGTCAGCATGAGTATATTACTCAATTCGACTGCAGATTAGTCAACAGCTTTAATTATTATTACTCCTAATGAAACGGTCATGCGCTGTTAAATGTCCAAACCTTCAGCTGTTTATTTGGCTACGAGCTTAGTGACGCGGTATATTTTAGTAATAAAACTAAATGCATTGAAATGTTTTACGGACTAAGTACAGTCAAGAGTCAAAAGTGCAGTCACAGTCTCCCAAAAGGCATCCACTGCTGGACATAGGCCTCTCCCAAGTAATATCCCATTAAACGGTGCTGTGTTTTTCATGTTTAGTATATTCCCGCGGTTAATTTATTAAGAATTTATCCGGGAATTCAATATTTCCTGAAGTTTAGACAGAGGTGTAGCTAACTGGGATTTATAGAGCCTAAACACTACTGTCTGGAATAACCTGAGGAAGGTGTTTGTCCAGTAGTGGGACAGCCACAAAAAAAAACGAAGTAGATGAGACTGTCCCAAGATGACAAGATGTAAGTTACACTATGAATACCGCTCCTTACGTCATTCTATAGACATATATAGATTCGCTACAATCACAAGTGCTGTGCGCTCATTTCATTAGATACCTATGTCATTAGTTTACCATCACGACTTGAACATGACGAGGTCGGCACACTTGTATTAATTCTGAGTTGAGCTGCTCGGTTGACAAATGCGTGCACTGACTAGACAGGTCCACTCAATCTGGCTGGTTCTTTCCTCAAAAGACCATTTCAGACATCAGTCTCACATGATCTAACCAAGATTTTGTCAGGACTTTAAAAGAGACTGTGACCTCTGAGTTTGTTTCGGCCTTTCTTCTCAGAGTAGTCAGATAGGAAACGCCGAACTCAACTAGTTTAAAAAAATATGTGAGACATGTAAAGGGGTTTGTACAAACCAACTTACAGGAATAAAATTGGTTGGCATTTGTTTTGAGGTGCTGTACGAATTTTTAATGATTTGTAAAAGTGTGTTCTATAATTAGAAGGTTTTAAATTGACTGTTTTAGTGGTCACTAGTTCAATATCATCCAATATTATTTTTAAAAAGACATGACAAGCATCTTGTTGCTCACATTTTTTTCTAGTAGGTCGAAATCAGTTCAGATAATATTACTTTAAGAAAGTTTGTCGAAGCAAACATAACATTTATTTGTGTCATTTTCAGTCCCAGTGATATTTTCTAGAATTCTTAACGTCTAAGTCAATCAGCGTCGAGTCTTTCAATAATATTCTATCGAAAATAAAACAGATTTTATCAGCACTGTTGAAGTGTGAATTTGGCCTCAAAAATATGCGGCCCTCAATTAGACCCAACTTAGGACATTCCTCTTGAAAAACGTTTTTCCAAAATATATCCTCTCGATAAACAATATTTCATGATATTTTCCATATCGGGATACAAAATGACCAGCCTACCCTCTTCACTGCGTAGCGTGAAGTATTAATTTAACTTGGCAACATTTTCGTAAGTGGGCGACACTTCAACTGTATTGCCTCATTGAGGGAACCAAGATGGCGACTCGTGGACGACTTTATATTCGAGAAATATGCAATAATACCTACATTATTTACGGTGCTTCGAAGTTTTGGGTTTCGGAGGTAAGAAGAAATACTTATTTTTTTTACGAATGTAACAGCACACGTAGCTTTTTTTAATAAAACTTTGCATATTTAAGAAGATCCTATAAAGTAATACCTGTAACAACTATTATAATATATGTACTATGATCAAGCTAGCATCCAAAACCGACCCCAATTCAGCTGTTTTAAGAAAAGGCGATCTTTTTGTACCTATTAAAAATGTAGAAATGTGACCAAAATTAAATTAGTGCAAAATAATGATGATTTTAGGGTTCGTACCCAAAGGGTAAAAACGGGGCCCTATTACTAAGATTCCACTGTCCGTCTGTCTGTCTGTCACCAGGCTGTATCTCATGAACCGTGATAGCTAGACAAATGAAAATTTCACATATGATGTATTTCTGTTTGCCGCTATAACAACAAATACGAAAAACAGAATAAAATAAATATTTAAGTGGGGCTCCCATACAACAAACGTGTGTTTTTTGTCATTTTTCCTATAATGGTACGGAACCCTTCGTGTGCGAGTCCGACTCGCACTTGGCCGGTTTTTTTTACAAGCTTTTTGGCTTACTGTACATCAAACCAAACGTGTAAGCAAAATTTCAGCTCAACTGGTTCGTGATAAATGATAGAAAATTCAATTGCAAGATTTGACTCAAAAAACAACGCAAATTAAATAAAAACTTGTAATAATAAGGCATAAGTTTTTGTTATACTTATTGAATTTATAGCTAACGATTTTATATAGATTTTTTAGATTCCACTTTTGAAACTACAAAAATCAGTGGCAAATGGTTCAAAAGTAAAGAGAACCTTGGAGATAAATTAGAAAATTGTTTATATAATGGTATCTTACAGTCGAATCTCAATAAAATCTACCGTATCCATCTAAAATACCGCTTCATCCCTCCTGCCTCTCCGAAAGAAAATCTTCAACTTTTTTTCCTAAGAACTCTTTATATTTTTTTTAATGTCTATGGAGAGCCTTATGAAAGGTCGAGATAGGATCTTGGCGACGCATTTTGAGGACATTAGAAAAAAATATCTTGTTTAATGAAAACCTTATTCACTTTTGGAGGCAATTCGTTTATTTTGACGTTAATAATGGCGGGAAATAAAATATACCTCGTAAAAGGTAAGGAAATGGTAATAAAAAAATTAAATTATTTTTTTGTGGAGTCTAAGGTCGGTTTTTATTATTTTCTAGTTGATTTCGCGACCTTTTTATTTCTTTTTTACTGATTTGGTAGTAAAAGAGAACAGGGTTTATTAACTCTATCTATCAAGAACAAGTCGTAAAAGGGACTGAAAGGATACTCTGTAGTGACCTCTTTTGTCTAAACTGTTTGAAATGGTTACAGCATAGCATGTAGATAATGTTTTTTTTTTTTTTTTTTATACGCTCGCGCTTGTCTACATCTCATCTGTTGGTAAGCGATGATGTGGTCGAAGGTGAGACATGCTTGCCTATAAATAACCTATTCACTCTTGACTTGAAGACTCCTAGATTGTAGCTGTCGGGAAACACAGACTCCGGCAGGGATTTCCACTCCTTAGCTGTACGCATAATAAAAGTGTTTCCAAAACGTTATGTGCGTATGGGGCGATGCGCTATCGGTACCATGTACCGATAGCGCATCGCCGTACGTCTGGTAGTTTGATGATGAAACGGACTATGTGAAATTAGATCGTGCAATTCCATCGCAAGCTCCCTGAAATGTAACCGATAAAAAACCGACAAGCTGGCTACTCGGCGACGTTGTTCAAGGCTCTGGAGCTTTAACTGGACCAGTGCCTCACCGATGAGTCTCTTGGCCCGCTTTTCGATCGACTCTAGTGTGTCAAGCTGGTATTTTTGGTAAGGTGGTTTTAATGTATCATCATTTCAGCCGAAAGACGTCCACTGTCTGGACTGGTCATAGGCCTTCCCCAAATTACACCACATGGATCGGTCCTGTGCATCTCGCATCTAGCGGGTTCCCGTAGCCTTAAATAGGTCATCGGTCCACCTAGCAAGAGCCTTCTAACTCTAGAACTTTTGGTACCCCATCGACCATCCGTTATGTGAGCATTTATTTATTTAAGTATAAATGTATAACTTTACAGGTCACACCTAAGGCGTTATACAAAGAAAAGAAAAAAAAAACCCGATATAACAAAAAACAGAAGAAAAATACAAAAAAGAATTAATAACAGAAAGAACTTACGTAGTAAAAAAAATACAAAGATACCATTTACAATTATTCACTAATCTAACTTTCATCCATCTTCTCACAAAAACTGAAACATTCGCGGCACACATCTATACATTTTCCAGCAAACAGGTCACATTCCGGTACTGGATGTCAGAAGGGCATTTAGCATTGTGAGCGCCCGAACTAGAGGCGAGTTAGCTCGGGACACCGTACATACCGGAGGTACGGCCAAAAGCTGGTGACTTCGTAGTCTAAGCTGTTGTTTGGGCACCACAGGAACAAACAGCCTCAACAACTGCGCCACCAGCTCCTGGCAATCGGACTCTCCCCGCTTAATACGGCAGGCAGAGATAAGCAAGAAGTACTTACTTCGTACTTACTTACTTCGAGAGAATTAAAATTTAAAACACCTAGTAGAAATGATGCAATGTACCCACTGCCACTTAAGTCTGGCAATTCTTTGGGCTATGTCGGTAACCCTGTAGTGTATTATCCTGCTGAACTATTAATATCCTCGACTGTACAAAAGTCTTTGAACCCGCATATCAACAAGATGGAACTTTCCTATTCCTGTTTGATATTTCACAATAATAAACTACAAAACCGACACCCTTTTATTAAGCCCCCATATCGTAGAGGCGTTGAACCATAGAGCAAATCTTTTGTCTATGACGCACTATGAATAACTGGCACTATTGTCTTTGATAATAATAGTGAGCTGTTGAAAACCAGTCGACTGAAAATTATTATTTATTTTTTTATAAAATTCTGGCGAGAATAAAATGTGTTGGTTCAATAATTTTGACATGTTTGAAATTGAGACAGAATAATTGGCGTAAATTAATGTTATAATGAGTAATAGAAAATAATAACGGTCAAACAATATTTTTATAGAGCTTTGTGATTGACAATTATTGCTAGTTAGAAAAAGCAATTTAACAAGTTTAGGACAATTTCTAGAAACAAAGAATATTATTCATAGTTAAATAAATTATATTTAGTAGTTTATTTAATCACTATCCGGGCAATCTTAAACAGGTGACTAAATTTATTTACATAGATAAAAGTATATACTGTGTAAAAATTACTTAAATAACTAAGACTGCAAACATATACACTTTAACCAAAAACTACTCACTAACTAAACCTTAAAATATACTAAAATCTAAAATATGGCGTCGAAAAACTCCTCCCCATCGTTGTCCACTGGTATAGGTGTACCAGAATCTCATGGCATTTTTTATTTTTTTTAAATTGTGATTTTCATATGGCAATGTCAATTGTCACCTGTCGAATCAAAGTACTTGATGTGTCAACCGCTGCTGAAATTTTTTGATATTATCTTTAAAGTTTGTTATTTTTGTGAAAATGTCGAAAAACCCACTTCGATCTCATGCGAGACATATTGTTTTCAATGTGTTTCATAAAATAAGGGAAGAAGAAGGCGTAAATCAAACTCAATCTTTGATTTTAAAGTGCGTCGTAGAGTGGACCTGTAAGTTGGACTGACTTGTTTTGATACTCTTAGTTTAATTTATATTTTTCTTACTTAATTTTAATTTCTTTCCATTACTATTATATGGTAAATCGTAGGTCAGGACACATCGAATGATGGCCGGAAGGAATTGGCAACAGTAATGTAACTGTTACTAATTCTTCGACAAGATATTGATTTTAACGGAGATTGAGAATCTTTGACGTAAGAAAAATATTAAGTAATAATCTGCGCTCTGCAGTGGGACGTGTATATAGACGGGAGTTTTTGGCAGGATTTTGTCGAGTGATGTTCAGTGGCTGTTAATATTATTTGCAAATTGATTCCTAGTGGATATTGTGATATATTATTGGTGTAGTTTTGTATCTCAACTGTCTCCGCAACTGGACAATTTGTAAAATCATTGTGTACGGGACGGACGTGATCGTCCAAGACCGACAGGCAATCAGGAGGTTGTAAGGCTCCTGCTTGAACGCGTTGACGCCCCTTGCACCTATTGTTCAGTTGTCATCTGGTAACTATGGACCTTGGAGACACTTGAAGGCTGCCAAGTAGGTTGAGGTGAAAAACGTGATGTCCAGGTTAAATAAAACTATTTGTTCATGGCCAGAAGCGATGTTCCTTCATGGTCCTCGATGCGCAATGATGCGTGGAAATACTTTAAGTGAAATAATGGCTACGAAATGTTCACGCGCCTGCGCACTATTAAAGAAGCGAACTCGACTGCGACGAGGACCACAACATTCCGACCGCAAAAACTTTTATTTTCAAAATAATATACGCTAAGACTCGTAGCTTGAAACTGACAGGAACTACCCTTCCACTGGACCGATTCTGGTGAAACTTGTACTTTTGGATAGGTCTCGAGGAGACCTTCCCTCCGGTCTTTGATCCAGGTCCCTAGCCCCTACCATCAGGGAGTTCTCGTAAGGAGAACGTCGAAGAAAGGGAATTCCCGCCAGTTTGAAGCTTTACAATCGAGTTTCTCCTAAAACTAGACATGTTAGCTCTAGGGTACCAGCGAGGGACTTGGAGCCCTCCTACTGGGCCGTTGACACACATAAGTGTTACAGTTATATTCAAAACATTCAGGCGTACAGCCGCGAAATGGTGCGAGAAGTTAGCTTATGCCCCTGATCTTGGCACATAAACTCGATTCCTACTCAGACCGCTGGGTGGATTTTTAAGTTACATTCACACCCGGGTAGCCCTCGTGATGGGCTATCCCAAGGTAGAAGTCCGGTAGCTACATGTCCAACCCCCGATGAGTTATCGTTTGTTACAAGTTTGTTTACATAGCAAATCCATGTAACCTCGCACCATATCAGGTCGCTTAACTCCTCAACCACCAGAGCTAAGCTCCTTCCGGAAGTGTGGTTGGGTAGCTGGAAAACTAGGCTGTCTGATGGCGGTACCCTGATGGGTGTACCACCAGCCTTTCCGCAGCTTAAGGTGCCGGGAAGCGGCCGAATACTAAATTTTACGTCGTCTCACATCTTTAATGTGTCTGTGTGCGTTACATACCCCTATATACTAGCTCTGTGTCATGACTGAGTGTAGGCGCCTGCCTGAGGGTCCACGAAGGTAATGCTTCAGACAGCATATCTATAGCTGACCAGGCACCAAATGTCCCTGGACGCAGTGACACATCGGCAGCCGCATAGAAACGTCCATGCCGGCATACACAGACACATCCTCTCAAGTAAGTGACGCCTATGTACTAGAATTACATAGGTGCTGTCTATTTATAGGGCCTAGACAAAATTCTAGGTCACCTAGAAGCGCTAAAACGGCTTGTAACGAATTTTCCAAACACTTACTTGAGTAAAATGTATGTGTATTTCCCTTTTTAGAGTAAAAATGCATTAAGACTGGCCATGTACTGCTATTATGTATAATTTCTCAGTCATGGCATCCAGCCATCCTATCTAGAACACCTAGATGGTGTTTCCTAACAAAACAATTATGTGTAAGGAAGCAATCTGATTGGTTGGTGAATAGAATACCTATAGCACCACCTGATACCCTGCTCAAAACGGGGGGTCTAAAATAAGTAAACAAAATATTTTTATTTCCTTAAACCTATACATTTATCATATAACTAAGGTACCTTATGTATAATTCTAACACATAAGCGCTATATTCACACTATAAACTATGTAAAAGCCCCCAAAACATGAGTTTAAAGTTATCAAAATTCTACAAAAACTGGTTTTAGTATAAATATAAGGTGCCGCCCTCTTACAGGTCATTGTGAACTAAACGCTCGTTGATGATGGCTGTGTTTTACGGAGTTAAATACTTGTTTCTTTCCGTAATAACACAATCAGTATGCATATTAAAGCTTCTAATTTATTGTTATTAGACTATATAATTCTATTACCTACTGATAGACACATAAAATATAATTTTAGTGTCTCAAAAACATGAGCAAAAATTAGTTACGAGCTTTACTATAAAAGGTTTTTTCACCTACCGACATCGCTTAGTATGCGATGGCGCTCTGGGGTGAGCAGACGTGTGTCTGTCAATACTATTTATTTTTTACATATGACTACCTATGTAAATGGTGACGTATCGTCGCGAACATCTCTCCCGCCGTGCAGTGTCGCGTCGACTCGATGCTACGTTGGCGCGGCGCTGCATCAGCATTGTGAGCGGCGCACGTCGGCAGCGCTCGTGACCTCGACGCTCTGCGACACGTCGCTCAGCTCTCGCCGCCGGAACTCTGCTGCGCTCACTTTGGCAAGGGAATGAGCTTCTTCACCGGACGCTTTAGAGTGCCGCCAGTGGTGCGCACCTCAGCGGTCCGGACTTCTCCATCAGGGCCAGGGTATATGGCCTCAATGCGGCCTCGCGGCCACGTGTTGCGAGGCAGCTGCCCGTCCGCGATGAGGACGGGGTCGCCCACCAGCAGGCCAGGCCCGCGGCTATGGGGCTCCCGCCGGTTTTGGAGCTCCGGCAGGTATTCTCGCACCCACCGGCGCCAGAACATGTCGGCCAGGATTTGTGACCGACGCCACATCTTTTTGTGGTCGATGTCTTGCTCGGTGAACACGCCGGGGTTTGGGAGTCTAGCCGACCCACCAAGTAGGAAGTGGTTCGGCGTGATAGACTCGTCGTCATCGCCGTCGACTGATACATGTGTCAGCGGGCGGCTATTTACCGTGTACTCTGCCTCACAAATCAGTGTGGACAACACCTCTTCGTGTGGGTGTTTCTCTGTGAGTACGGTATACAATGCGTTTTTTACGCAGCGAACTAGACGCTCCCATGCGCCTCCCATAAAGGGCGCTGATGGGGTGATGAAGCGCCAAGTGATGCCTCGGCGACTGGCCTCCTCTCGGAAGGCCTCTCGTAGCTCTCGATCGGCACCGTGCATGTTGGTGCCGTTGTCTGAGTGGATCTCAGTTGGACATCCTCTGCGGGCGGCGAAACGGCGCAGCGCTAATATTGCGCTGTCTGCGCTGAGGCTGGCGGCGATCTCGAGGTGGACAGCTCTTGTGGTGAGGCATGTAAACAGTGCTACATATCTCTTGTGATGCTGGCGACCCACGGTGACAGATAGCGGGCCGAAGTAGTCTAGCCCGGTGTACGTGAACGGCCTTTGGTGATGAGCCAGGCGCGTTCGTGGGTGGTCGCCGGTCGCTGGCACAGGTGCTTGTGCCTTACGAATACGGCACTGAAGACATTGTGCCAGTACTTTCTTGGTGGTGGGACGCATCCTTACGACCCAATAATGCTGCCGTACCTCATTTATTGTGAGTTCAGTCCCACTATGTAGTAAGCTGCGGTGTGTCCAGTCTATATAGAGCTGGGTTATATGATGGTCGCCATGTAATATTGGCGGTCGCCTTACATCTTCTGTGACCTCGTCAGTGGCGGCTATACGGCTTCTAATACGTAGTAGGCCATCTACTACTTCTATTTGCAGCGCGTGTAGCGGACTATTTTTGTCCACTATTTCATGTGCATGCAATCTAGCTATTTCTTGAGCGAACGATTGCTGCTGTGCAACTTGTACGAGTATTTTCTCGGCTTTTTGAAGAAAGCTCACATCTATGTACTGCTTTCGGACTTCTGGCGCTATGTATGACGGCTTGGTTGCTGCAGTCGCTGTCTTCTTTTTCTTTCGCCAGTCCGTGTCCTCCTCAGCGTTTTTCCGGGTTCTTTTGTAGAACGTTTTCTCTGTCCTTTGTTTACAGAGATGTATAAAACGTAGGACGGTAGCAGTCGCACGTAATAGCCGCTCCCATCTTGAAAAGTTGACGGGATTAGGTATAGCTTCTATGAGCTTCGAAGTGTATGTATGTCTGTCTGTTATTTTCTCCAAAACAGATTTTTCTTTTTCTGTGACAGTGAGCGTTCTTTCCTCTCCTGTCTCTTCTGTGATTGGAGGTTTTTCTGATGGCCATGAAGAAGGGTCTTCATACAAAAAACTTGGGCCACAGAACCACTCGTGTTGTGAGTCAAACCTCGGTGGCACGTCACGAGTCGCTATATCGGCGATGTTCAACTTCGTGGATATCCATCGCCAATCCTCCACTTTGCTACCTTCTTCTATGGCAGCTATGCGATGAGCTACGAAAGCTTTATAGGTTCGTGCTCCTTTTCTAATCCACGACAATACTGTTTTGCTGTCTGTCCAATACGTGACCGACGATGGATTGTTGTCGTGTTCACGTTTCACAGCTGCAGCCAGACGGGTTCCCATCACCGCTGCCTGCAGCTCGAGGCGCGGTATCGATTGTAGCTTTAATAGAGCTACTCTCGCCTTGGCCATGACTAGGCTCACCTTCTGTGTGCCTGCTGCTGTGGTGGCTCGCCAATACACAGCTGCTGCGTATGCCAACTCGCTTGCGTCGGTAAATACATGTATTTGTATTTCTGTGGCATCACTATAACCAGGATAACATCTTGGTATGCTGATGCCCTTGAGCCGCCGCAGGTTTTCGATCCAACTTCTCCACTGAGATGCCAGGTCAGCGTCTAATAGCTGGTCCCAATCGACGCCTCGCCTCCAAGCTTCTTGCAATATTTGTTTAGCTCGAATCGTAACAGGCGAGGCTAGTCCTAGGGGGTCGTATAACGACATGACAATTTTGAGAGCCTCTCTTTTTGTAGGGGCCTCCTTTTCTAAAATTCCTGGCGGCAGTCTCGCAAGCGTTAGGTTGAAACCTAGCGTATCTTCACTAGGTCTCCAAATCAGGCCGAGTATTTTCTCTGCGCCTATTATATCTCCGATGTTCACAACCTCAGTGCAGGTTTGTGACGGATCGATATTTTCTATCAGGCGCTTACTGTTTGATACCCATTTTGTTAGGTCAAACTTCGCCTGTTGGTGTATTTTCTTCACCATTGTCGCGACTTCTGTCGCTTCTTCGACTGTTTTATAGCTGTCCAGATAATCGTCCATATAATGGCTCTCTACTATAGCTTTCACTGCTACTGGATGCTGTTCGATGTGCTTTCTTGCGTTCCAATTTTTCGCAAAGATAGCGGTGCACGGCGAGCTTGCCGCGCCGAAAATGATGGACGTCATACGATATTCTTCTGGGGCTCCATCTCTTCTGTTGCCTCTCCATAGGTAGCGAAGTGAGTCTCGGTCTTCACTTCGTACTTTTACTTGCATGAACATCTCGGCTATGTCTCCGGAGATGGCCACGCAGTGTCTACGAAATCTCATCATGACGCCGGGCAGCGACTGCAGCAAGTCTGGTCCAGTTAGCAGGAAGTCGTTGAGTGACTTTCCTCTCGATTTTGCGGCGGCATCATGTACTATTCGAATTTTCTCTGGCTTCATGGGGTTGAAGACATCGAAATGAGGCAGGTACCAGGTTTTTCCTGGCGTGCTTGACTTGGGAGCCTTCTCAGCATATCCCTTTTCCATCAGGGAGTCCATCTGTTGTGTGTATTTCACACGAAGAGCGGGGTTTTTATCCAGCTTCTTCTCTATGGAGACCAGCCTTTTGAATGCTGTCTCGTAACTATCGGGCATCTCTATTTTCTCGTCCCGCCATAACATAGCGGTTTCTATGTGCCCATTTCCTAACTGTCTTGTGTGACGGTTCAGGATATCTTCTGCCCTCTTCTGGGGGTCAGAAGCTGGTTGTCGTGGATTGATAGCCAACGACTCGATAGCGAAGAATTCACGGAGCTGTTCGTTCAGTTCCGCATCTTGCTTTGCGTCAACGGACTGACACCCGTTGACATAGTGCACCTGCTGGCCCAGTGTTCTGGTGTGCGCGCCGTGTAATGTCCAGCCCATCATGGTTTTCGACGCGATGGGTTGGCTTCTAGGTCCTCTGCGGACTTCAGTGGCCAACAACAAATGCCAGTTGTCTTGGCCGACGAGTATCTTTGGCACTCCAGCAGGATACGTAAGCTGCGACGTCAAGTCTCGAAGGTGCCTACAGCGGGTTACGTCTTCTTGACTGACTGCCTGTGGTGACAGGTTGAGCTTCGAAATGGTGCGCGCCTTGAAGGGCACCCTATCTCTCATACGACTTGTGAGAGTGACGGTTATACGTCTCGATAAGGGAGTGTCGATCATGGTGTTTCCGATAGCACCGATCTTCAGAGGGTCGATTGGGCCCACTGCTCCCACTCGCTGAGCGATTGCTTCGTCGATCAGCGAAACGGTGGATCCGTCGTCAAGGAGTGCGTATGTGTCTGCCTCTCCCGCCGGTCCTATTACCCGGACCGGTATTATCTTCAGGAAAGCGTGACTCGAATCAGTTCGCGAACTGGCCACTATCTCCAGCGACTTCCTCTTCTCTGGAACAGCAGGCTTCCTTGTCCTGTCTGTATGAAGAAGTCGATGGTGCGTGGCTGTACACCCCTTATGATCACACTGCTTCTTGTTGCAAGTGTGTCCAGCACGACGTTGTCTTAGGCAGCGATAGCACAAGTTGTAATTCTTGGCTAGCTCCCATCTTTTGTCACTTGCTGCGTCTCTGAACCTTTGGCAGTCAGACGCGTAGTGACCACTTTTGTCGCAAATTCGACATTTGTTTACCGGCTTGTCGGTAGCTGTATGCGTCCGTTGTATGACGCGTTTTCCCGCTAGAGAATCCGTTTCCTTGATGTTCTCAGGCGGGGCGAATGCACTGCAGAAGTGAGCTTGCTCGGTTATGAAGTCGCTGAAGAGTGACAGATCCGGCAGCGACTGGTACTTTTCCGTGTACGTTCTGTACCATTGTACACGCAGAGAATTGGGTAGCTTCTCAGTTAGCTGGCGCACCAGCTCGGCATTGAGCAGATAGTGCCCCTTCTTGAGAGCTCGCAGAGTGACAACTCCGCTTCTGACTCGACTTGCAAAGGTGCAGATGTCCTTGGGCGACTCGCTGCATTTTGGTAGCCCTCTAAGTCGGTCTATTTCGGCCTGAGCTATTGAGTCAGGACGTCCAAACTGTAGTTCCAATTCTCTCATGATCTCATCCGGCTTTGCGTTCCCGATGAGCTCTGAGCTCACTGTCTCCAGTGCGCGACCACGCAAGCTCCTTCTGAGTCTTGCCGTGTTTTCTATGTCGCTGAAGTAGGCATGAGTTGCCTCGTAAATGGCTCGAAAAGATAGCCATTCTGTATGAGCTCCACCGAAATTCGGCAGAGTCATGATAACCTGCGACGCCGATCGGTTAGGCGTCCATGGTTCGATTTTTCTGTCGGCTAGCGACGCTATAGCGGATGTCAGCTCCGTTAGAAAAGGACGGAGTGACTCTTTCGCTTCTATTTGCCTTGGCGGCTCCACGTTGGACGGCTCTGTCCTAGGTGGTTCGATGTTAGACTTCACTTGTGGATGTTCTATATGGTCGATATGTTTCCGGGAGTCCGCTATAGCGTCGACGGCCGCAGCCGGGGTCCAATCGTCATTGTCCCCTTTGGCGACGTCATTCTCCCTCAACGGTGTGGGCTCTGGCGCCTCTTCGAGCCACGAACGGACATACTCTTCATTAGAATTTCTGTCATCCATATATTCATCCTCAGAAGCTTCTTCTTCTGCTTTTTGAAGTGCTAACTTAGCGAGTTCCAACTTTATTTTCAATAAGTCTTCACGAGCTCTTGAAATTTTCTTACGTGACCGGGTCGACTTGCTAGTTGACGGCGGTCCAGTATGTTCGATACGGGCGTCACCCTGGGTAGCCATTACTTCTCCTTGAACAAAGGTCTTATCCCGGATCCTTTGTTTTCTACCAGAAGGCTTCAGTGTTTTTTCTGAAGAATCTTCTGATTTCGATGCCTTCCTGCGTGTGCTTGGTTCCTGTGGTTCCTCCTCCTCATGTGTGGGCGTGTTGTCACCTATCTGTGACGTTGGTGGGCTTCTGACTGGTATGGACTTTTCTGTCCCTTCAGTAGTAGACGGCGAGCGTGGGGGCAGCTGATGTTGTACGCCCGCACCTGGACGCTCAATGGGGACTGTCCATGATTCAGGCCTCTTGTCCTGGGATCTGGTAGTCGGCATCCTGATTGGTTCAAAGTTTCAGTTTGAATACGCCAAGTACAAGTCCAATCTTCAACTTGTCTTCAAAACGTTGGCTCGAAACGGCTGAGTCCAATTCTAGACTTCTTCAAAATGTCAGTTTGAATCGGCTGAGTCCAACTCTAGACTTCAACACGAACTGGTTGACATCTATTTTCGAGCTTCAAAACGGCTATGTCCAAACTTAATTTTTTCTTGAAAACTGCTAAGTGGTAACTCTGGGTTAAGTCCGATTTCAGTCGTCGGCTTGAAGAGGGTTCGCTTCCTTTTTCAAACTTCGAAAAGTATCTCCAAACTCCGGGTTAGTTTAAACTCCGGGTTATATCCGACCCTCTTAACTCCAGGTTATTCTTCAAACTATAAGTCGCTAGTCAGTCTTCAAAACTATAAGTTCCAAATCAGCTTCAAACTTCAATGTTGATACGTAAACAAGTTCACTATAAGACTTTCAACACAAAATGGGTAAGCACATGAGCATATGTTTTCACTGTACTTACTGTTGTCTAAGTGTCAACTTGTCCAGCAGCCTCCAAGGATGAGCAGCCGGTCTGGTACCAATCACTGAACTGTTGGTCCAACTCTTGACGTTAGTAGTCACTTCAGACTCCAGATATCCAGGTTTGAAACTCCAGACTTCGATCGAGAGCTTCTATCTCGATAACGACTATTTGTTTTTAAACAAATTCTAAGTCGAAAATAAGCCTTCAGCTATAACGCTTCAGGAAATTTCAGCAACTATTTTTTCGTTCTATTTTATAGAACAAGTCGCCCACACGACTATTCAATATGCTTCTGTGTGTAAGCCTCTTCTTGGATAACGCTTCAGCGATAATCCTTCAGTCGTAACCCTTCAGGAATTCTATGAACGTCGTATGTTCGTTCTATCTCCTAAACGAGCTCCCAACACGCTGTTTGAAAACTCCGATTATGAGTTTCCTAGCGATAACTCTTCAGGCTATGCTATATTCCTTCAGGATACAGTTTCTGTGTAATCTTCGATTACTGTGAATTCTCAGTAAGCAGGTTACACAACAGAAACAGCTCAAAAAACCGTCTTTTCGCGACGGTAATCACACGGGAACGATTAGCTTCTCAGGAAGCCGGTAGAACCACAGGAATAGCTCAGGAATGGCTGCTGTGTCCCAGCAAAATGGTTGTCTTCCAGGTAGTCCACGCGTGGGCCTAATCCACTCGTGCACTCTTCACGACTGTAGTCGCTCTGGAAGTTTCTACTATGAGACGATAGTACGTTGCGCCTTTTGGCGACGCTAATCACCCAGTAATACGGTTGCTGACCAGTAACTGGGTTATCTCACCCAGGAAACGGGTTTCTATCGTCCCAGAGTGTACGCTATGTTTTTGACTGTTAAAGAAACATGATCTTAACCCTGGCACTTGTAAGGTTTACGAGATGGAACGTCAGTATTCTTATTTCCCTGGAACTTTTCTCACGAACGCAACGCTTAGTACCCCAGTTGGCACATTTGTGTGGTGTGTAATCTTACCAGATTTATATTGAGGGTATACCTTGAGATATTTGAGCATCAGTTTTCTTTGTTCTCACGAATGTTCACAGGCGTGAGCGTCAGTTTTCTTTGTTCTCAGGTACTAGTTTTCACAGGAACGATACGTTTTGACATTACCCAAGAAACAGGAATGTAACCTCAGTATATAAGGTCACTTTACATCAGGCTTGTTTGTTCTCAAGGCAGCGTTCGTGTCCCCAGGGCATCAGGTTTCTTTTTTCACAGGAATGGGACATCAGTTTTCTTTGTTCTCGGGAACAAGGCTCTTCCTTGGCCTATATTTTCACAGCGTCCGGGACATCAGTTTTCTTTGTTCTCGGGAACAAGGCTCTTCGTTGGCCTATATCTTCACAGCGTCCGCAGGTCTGGTATTTTACCAGAGAATCCGGTTCGAAGGACCAGCAAATGTACGGGACGGACGTGATCGTCCAAGACCGACAGGCAATCAGGAGGTTGTAAGGCTCCTGCTTGAACGCGTTGACGCCCCTTGCACCTATTGTTCAGTTGTCATCTGGTAACTATGGACCTTGGAGACACTTGAAGGCTGCCAAGTAGGTTGAGGTGAAAAACGTGATGTCCAGGTTAAATAAAACTATTTGTTCATGGCCAGAAGCGATGTTCCTTCATGGTCCTCGATGCGCAATGATGCGTGGAAATACTTTAAGTGAAATAATGGCTACGAAATGTTCACGCGCCTGCGCACTATTAAAGAAGCGAACTCGACTGCGACGAGGACCACAACATTCCGACCGCAAAAACTTTTATTTTCAAAATAATATACGCTAAGACTCGTAGCTTGAAACTGACAGGAACTACCCTTCCACTGGACCGATTCTGGTGAAACTTGTACTTTTGGATAGGTCTCGAGGAGACCTTCCCTCCGGTCTTTGATCCAGGTCCCTAGCCCCTACCATCAGGGAGTTCTCGTAAGGAGAACGTCGAAGAAAGGGAATTCCCGCCAGTTTGAAGCTTTACAATCGAGTTTCTCCTAAAACTAGACATGTTAGCTCTAGGGTACCAGCGAGGGACTTGGAGCCCTCCTACTGGGCCGTTGACACACATAAGTGTTACAGTTATATTCAAAACATTCAGGCGTACAGCCGCGAAATGGTGCGAGAAGTTAGCTTATGCCCCTGATCTTGGCACATAAACTCGATTCCTACTCAGACCGCTGGGTGGATTTTTAAGTTACATTCACACCCGGGTAGCCCTCGTGATGGGCTATCCCAAGGTAGAAGTCCGGTAGCTACATGTCCAACCCCCGACGAGTTATCGTTTGTTACAAGTTTGTTTACATAGCAAATCCATGTAACCTCGCACCATATCAGGTCGCTTAACTCCTCAACCACCAGAGCTAAGCTCCTTCCGGAAGTGTGGTTGGGTAGCTGGAAAACTAGGCTGTCTGACGGCGGTACCCTGATGGGTGTACCACCAGCCTTTCCGCAGCTTAAGGTGCCGGGAAGCGGCCGAATACTAAATTTTACGTCGTCTCACATCTTTAATGTGTCTGTGTGCGTTACATATCCCTATATACTAGCTCTGTGTCATGACTGAGTGTAGGCGCCTGCCTGAGGGTCCACGAAGGTAATGCTTCAGACAGCATATCTATAGCTGACCAGGCACCAAATGTCCCTGGACGCAGTGACACATCGGCAGCCGCATAGAAACGTCCATGCCGGCATACACAGACACATCCTCTCAAGTAAGTGACGCCTATGTACTAGAATTACATAGGTGCTGTCTATTTATAGGGCCTAGACAAAATTCTAGGTCACCTAGAAGCGCTAAAACGGCTTGTAACGAATTTTCCAAACACTTACTTGAGTAAAATGTATGTGTATTTCCCTTTTTAGAGTAAAAATGCATTAAGACTGGCCATGTACTGCTATTATGTATAATTTCTCAGTCATGGCATCCAGCCATCCTATCTAGAACACCTAGATGGTGTTTCCTAACAAAACAATTATGTGTAAGGAAGCAATCTGATTGGTTGGTGAATAGAATACCTATAGCACCACCTGATACCCTGCTCAAAACGGGGGGTCTAAAATAAGTAAACAAAATATTTTTATTTCCTTAAACCTATACATTTATCATATAACTAAGGTACCTTATGTATAATTCTAACACATAAGCGCTATATTCACACTATAAACTATGTAAAAGCCCCCAAAACATGAGTTTAAAGTTATCAAAATTCTACAAAAACTGGTTTTAGTATAAATATAAGGTGCCGCCCTCTTACAGGTCATTGTGAACTAAACGCTCGTTGATGATGGCTGTGTTTTACGGAGTTAAATACTTGTTTCTTTCCGTAATAACACAATCAGTATGCATATTAAAGCTTCTAATTTATTGTTATTAGACTATATAATTCTATTACCTACTGATAGACACATAAAATATAATTTTAGTGTCTCAAAAACATGAGCAAAAATTAGTTACGAGCTTTACTATAAAAGGTTTTTTCACCTACCGACATCGCTTAGGAACGTCCTAGTTAACCGAGCTGCACGCACGTACGTCATTATCTCGCATCGCACGGATCACCACCATCACCTACCCTCCATACTGTCGATAGTGAAAGTCTTGCGACTTCCATTGTCGGGAGTATTCAGGGCGGGCTTCGTTGCTGCCTAACGGTTGGAGCTTGCGCACAACCGTTATAGTGGTCGCGAACAAACTAGCCTCATGAAACCCTGTCTTCATGCTAGTCCCACAGCAGAAAACAGCACACCTACTTGAAGAAGATGTCATCGCCCGGCGCCCGCGGCCCATCGGGCCGCGGCGCCCCCAGCCACCAAAGCCCTCGCCCGTCGATGGATCGGACCACCTCGCTCCCCAACCTGGGCAGCGTGACGTCCAACGCATCACAACTTGAGGAGCCCCCAAGACGCAGCCAGCAGGGAGACGCACCAAGGAGCGCAGCCAGGCAGAGCATCGCCGGCGCCCCTACCTCAGCACAAACATCCGCAAGGTACAGTGCCTCCCAACAAACCACGAAAACCCCAACACCCGCGGAACGTAAATCTACGTCAACCGTTAAGACGCCCGAAAACAATTTTTCCGTGGCCCCACCTACCCTCATTGGGAAAAAATCGGCGGACCGTTCAGTCGCGCACTCAACGCGTCAGCCGACTAAGACACCTACACAGCAGCCGCGTCATATAGCAGCCGATGATGATGCACCTGCATTTTCGGTACGCGCTATCACACGCACAGACTCACAACGCGTTCAACCTATGTCGCGTTCAAGTTCATCTGCGGCCAAGAATGCTCACACCAAGGCGACAACTACTATGCCCGCGTCGCGCAACGCACCCACAGGGACTCGCCCTTTGCCAGCGGGCCCGTCTGAGGGAAAAAATATTATTAGACCGATCAATAGAGATCCGCGTTCGAACCGCGGTGAACCACGCCGCCAGATGGCACCACTGACAATTCCGTCCGCCATTACTGGCTCGCCAGCGCCACCCCGCTCATCAGCGGCAGATTCTCCAGCGTTTCGATCCACCCAATCACCATTAAGTGGGTCAAACATCTCGCTCGCGTCGCTAGGGCGCGGGGCAGAGATGGAGTTTGGTGACGATTTCGCAACGTCTACATCGCCCACCCCATCGATGGAACTCGATTATGATTTCCAATCGGGGGGTAGGGGGCTCAGGAGACGTCATAGCCCGGACGAGACAGCCGAGGAGGAGGCGAAACGCTACTGCACAGACTCGCAGCGCATAATTGAGCGTGAGCAGCGTAGCGTAAAGTCGCCTACCTTTGCTGACGCAGTACGACGTAGCCACTCGCCGGCATCGTCATCCGCCTCCTCCGTCACAAATACTACAAACTCGAGGGTAGGCAGAGTACCTACTCCTACCCCTACTCAAGATGCAGCCCCCAACCCAGCTACCACGGGTAACCAACCCGGACAGCTGGCGAAGAAAAAGCGCCCGCGGTACCCTCCACTTATAGTCGAGAAATTACCAAATTGGGCGACTCATTTTAGAGCCCTGGCGGTCAAGCTTGGGCGACCCCCAAATGCCCGCCCTTACGGTCAAGGGGTTAGATTCTCGCCTGAGAGCGAGGACGAGTACAGGGTGGTTCAAAGGTACCTGACCACCCTGGAAAAAGAAGAAAATATCAGCTGGTTTGCGTACTCGCTCCAGGCAGATAAAAAATTAAAGGTAGCCATCAGGGGGCTGCCCCCGGACACGGACCCCAAGGAGATCGAGGAGGAGCTCCGTACTCTGGGTTATGAACCAGAGTACGTGAGACATATAAACGCTCGCCAAGGACGCCCCGGCTGCGTATTTCACGCCGTACTCAGTAAAACTGAAAACGTACGCACGATTTTTGACACCACCGTGTTTATGTTTATGCGGGGTGTCAAGATCGAAGCGTGGCGAGGAAAGCGTGGGCCTGCCCAATGCCATCGCTGCCAAAAATTCAGGCACAGCTCACACCAATGCCACCGACCGCTCGCCTGTGTACGATGCGGGGAAGGGCACCTGGCACGTGAATGCACACGCCCTCGGGAAGAGCCAGCCACCTGCGCAAATTGCGGGGGCGCGCACCCGGCAAACAATATAAAATGTCCCGCATTCCAAAAGGAAATCCAGCACAGGCGGGTGGGAACGGTCGCTACCACGACCACCTCAGCACGCCGTCCACAAAAAGTGGTCCAAGAAGAGGCACAGCCGCGAGAAGAGGCCCAAGGTGAGTCGCTGATGGCAGCAGCCAATGGGCCCACGCAACGTGGTGAAACCACCTCCTCCTCTGGGCGGAGGAAAAAGAAGAGAGGGGGAAAAGGCAAGAGGCCAATCCCCCCACTGACTCAGGAAACAATCCAAGAGGCAGCCCCTGCAAACCAAAAATCGCAGGCAGTGGAACATACACACACACAGAATACGACAAACCATCATTACCCTCTCCGGCAGTCGGGTAAAAACATAAAGATGGCCGCTAGTGCCGGCACGGAACAACACAGGCGCCACCTACCGCATGAAAATGCAACCAAAACAGTCGCCGACCAATCAGCCGGCACTAGACAGTCCAGAGCGGCCAATCAAGAGGCGGCAAATATTAGGACCACACAAAACAGGAATTTCACTGCCTGCGCGATCAAACTCCTAATGGACTTGATTAAAGCCATCAGGCAGGGGCAAAATGTGGAACAGGTCATCCTTGATGGCCTGGCAGCGCTGTTGACTCTATATCATGGCTAAGTCACTGAGAATTATCCACTGGAACGCTCGTGGCCTCAGGAACAAAGTCACACTCCTCCGCCATCTCCTTCAGGAGCAAAACATCGACGTGGCGCTGATAAGCGAGACACTCCTGGGACCAGAAGATAGGTGCAAGTTCCCAGGCTATCTCGCTTATCGCAAGGATGAAACAAACGCAGCAAATGTGCGTTACCGTGGCCTGGCTGTACTCGTAAAGAGAAGAGTCGTCCATCAGGAGCTCCCCCCACCGGCAATGAAAACAGCGTATGCGCTGGGTGTTCAATTACACGTAGCCGGCGAGGACCTAGCTATATATGCCTTCTATAAGCCGCCCAACAACAAGCTCGATATGGCAGAGTTACGGGCGATACTAGACTCAAAAAATCCCACCATCCTCGCCGGCGATTTCAACTCGAAACACTCAGCGTGGAACTCATTTTACACAAATGAGGGAGGAAGACGACTCTTCGCGGACTCTGAAGCCTTCGGGTACACGGTGTCGGGCCCAGAGGTACCCACACATTACCCGGACAGAGCAGCACACATGCCAGACGTGCTTGACATCGTAGTACACCGAGGGCTAACATGCCAAGTCACTCAGCAGGTACTGGACGACGAGCTACAGTCCGATCACCATCCTGTGCTCGTCGTCTTGTCGGAAATGCCGATCCGGACTAACCCTCAAGCGCCACGTCGACTCATAAACTGGACCTTATTCACAGAAAGGATTGATGCTACCACACCGACTCGGCCTGTCACCACAGCGGAGGATGTCGACGCGCTAGCCGATGACGTCACTGCTTGCGTGACTCAGGCTCTAGAAGAAGCAACAATGACGCAACAGCAGAGGAGAGGGCCCCAGCCGCCTCTGCCCGCACGCATTCGCAACCTTATCACGCAGAAAAGACGCCTACGCAAGCAGTGGCAGCAGCTGCGCTGCCCGCACATGAAGACGCAACTTAACAAATTGACAGAAAAAGTGAAGGCCGAGCTCGACGCTCTGAGAACCGCGAGCTGGGAGGACCGAATCGACGCCGCGGAGGGCGACTGGACCTCCATCCACAGACTGTGCCGCCAGCTAAATAACACCCCAGCTCCGGTAAGACCACTCCAGAGCAGCGACGGGGCTCTGAAGTACATGGCCCAGGACCGGGCGGAGGTCTTTGCGGAACACCTGGAGCGTCAATTCCAGCCGAATCCGACCACAGAGCATGAGCATGTCGCGGCGGTTGAGAAACACCTTGGGGAGTACTTCGCTACGCCGATAGCTCCCGATGAAGACGCCATCTTTTTCTCGCCCGGGGCGGTCAGACGCGCCATCTTGCGAACGAAGCCTAGGAAGGCCCCAGGTGCTGACGGGATCACAAACACAGCGCTGCGCCACCTGCCGTACCGTATGGTCGCGGTCTTGGCGCGCCTGTTCACCGGGATCCTGCGCACGGGCTCCTTCCCGGCCTCGTGGAAAGAAGGGCGCGTCATAATGCTGCCCAAGGCGAGGAAAAACATCCTGAAGCCGGAAAGCTATCGGCCAATCACGCTGCTGTCAAACATCTCCAAGGTGTTTGAGTCACTCCTGCTGCGACAGCTCACACCACATATCACACCGCGTGAAGAACAATTTGGCTTCCGCGCTGATCACAGCACGACGCTCCAGCTGTCGAGGGTACTGCACCTGCTGTCATCGACGATGAATAAGAAGGAATACGCGGTAGCAGTATTCCTCGACATGGAAAAGGCCTTCGACCGCGTCTGGCACGACGGGCTAATATACAAGCTAGCCAAATCTAGCACGCCCCGTCGCGTGGTTAAAGTTATGCAATCCTTTCTGTCCAACAGGAGCTTCAGAGTGGTGGTAGAGGGTGCACTATCCGCCCCCCGCCCCATACTGGCGGGCGTACCCCAAGGCAGCTGCTTATCCCCTGCGTCTTACTCATGCTTCACAGACGACATCCCCACAACACCAGAGGCGACGCTAGCGCTGTATGCAGACGACGCTGCATACATCACAACATCGATCAACACAAAACATGCAGCGCGCAAGATGCAGCGCGCCCTCGATCTTCTACCCGAATGGCTAGCCAAATGGCGGCTGTCGGTGAACGTGAGTAAGACGCAGGCTCTAGTTACAGGTCACGTCCCCCTCCCACCACCCCTGAAGCTACAAGGAGCCGTCGTCGAATGGGCCCCCCAGGCCAAGTACCTGGGCGTCACCATCGACCGACGACTCACGATGGGGCCGCATGTCACAGAGGTGGTAAACAAGAGCAGGGTAGCACGCAACCTGCTCAATCCAGCGCTCTCATCCCGCCTCCCCGCCCGGGCCAAGCTGGGAATCTACAAAACCTACTTGCGACCGATTATCACCTACGCCGCCCCAGCTTGGTTCGCCCTCACCAGCGAGGCCAACAAGAAAAGACTCCGCGCGCAGCAGCATCTCTCACTGCGCAGAGTAGTAGGCGCTCCTCGCTGTGTGAGGAATGACATCATCCAGCGCGACACCGGGATTGAGAGCCTGGACGAGTTTGTGGGGCGCCTAGCGAAAGCTATGTTCGCGCGGGCCGACGCTTCTGCCTGGCCCCATGTGAAACACCTGGCGCCATGGCACGCGCGCCCGCCCGACAGAAAGCGCCTCCCCAGAGACCTGCTACCTGACATTGCGCCCCCATCCACCACCCGGATTTGACGCTTGAGTAAATCGCATCATTCTACACGCGATTTACTCATACAATAATACTGCCCACCTCACACGACACACTCGGCGTGAAGTTTGTTCTAAGTTAATATAGACAAGCTTTACGTCGTAAACAGACACGCATAACTTTACATTCGCAAGTACACATGCACCGAATAGCGCTGCGGTCGCCGCGCGCTATCGGCTATCATGAGCGGTGTAATACAGGTCATTGCCGCTCCCACATACACAAACGGCGCTAGTAGTAGCTAGTCGCTTTCACTATCAAACTGTAGGTTCGCCCGAAGTCGGCGCTCCTGCCGCCGGTCACCTTAGCTGGGCCTCCCAGGGTACGCTCTGGGTCTCACTCGGCTGGGGTGGACCGCCAGGAGGCCGTGAAGAAACGACGGACCGTTCATAACGGCCGTCGTGGCGCGCCTACAGTCACATACAGCAAGCCAAACATAGCGCGCGTTGATATCTTTTACACCAACATTTTTAAAAGAAATTTCAGCGCGCGCACAAGCTAGGTCCAGAGGACAACACAAAGACGGGTCCATTGTTATGGGCCCCGGTGCTGCACCCGCGGGCTAGGAACGATGTTCCGGCACCGCTCGCATCGCTCCCTTGCGGGAGCGACGCGACTTCCAAGGAGTCGACATCGCTTAGTATGCGATGGCGCTCTGGGGTGAGCAGACGTGTGTCTGTCAATACTATTTATTTTTTACATATGACTACCTATGTAAATGGTGACGTATCGTCGCGAACACATTGACAAAATCGATCTCGGGATAGTGGAGCGGTATATTTTATTGTAGTATTGACTGCCTCTGCAAAGCTTACTGGGAAGACTGACTCGATACAATTTGCTGCCAAATACTCCAAAAAACATTAGAATCTGTTACATCCGCATTCTAATGCATACTAAAGAATAAATATAAGATCCAAAACTCTTTCCAAAGACGTGGCTAAAAGGTCCTAGCAACCAGGCCATAAAACTTACATAAAAAAAATATATAGACTGATGATGATGAATGACTTTAAGTAACATGATACATTTTATTATTTTTTACAGACTTTATACATAAAGAGATTGGTTTTGAATATGTTAAATGCCAATGAAAAATAACCATTTTGATGGAGAGAGATGACATAAAACTACAAAGATACAAGTTTTTGAAATGCCAGTGGAGTTCATGGAATCGTATTCTAGTTTTCTAGTTCTGAATGAGGTTTTAAGTTATTAGTATGATTTAAATGCTAAATAATAAATTAGTACATAAATTAATATTCAATTGATTTATTTTTCCTATGTTAAGAACACGATGTATAACAACATTATTCATACACATACCTATAATACTCACAGTGGATCTTTGTGTCTCTGAATTGGTTGCAAGACCCCGCGCAGTAGCTATTTTTGTGTCAATGTTGAAGGTGAAGATAGCATTGTATAACTGTCTCTTTCACTCGCTTATGTATGTCACATAAGCTTACGGAGTTTCTTGTGCATTCTTCTCCATAACAAGCTACTTTCCGAATGCACGGTAGAATCAACTTTTATTCCATGTAAATTTAAATTGTGACATTCAAAAGTGCCGCTTGGTAGCCCAGTTGAAATAAATATCTTTTGTCTTTTTTGTCATCGTCCTATCTCGCTTACTCTATGCAGTATACTCGATGACAGACTGTTTCTTACGCAATGGTTGGCAGGACCAAGTTCAAAGACACAAAGATCCGTTGTGACTACATAATCCGGTCATCTGTCCATTCATCCGAATCGGATTAAAACAATGGTAATTTCTATTGTGTCTGGCAATTGACAGTTGAAGGTCTACAGGTACCTCATGTTCATTAATACTAAAGACATAAATAAAAATTAAACAGTATCAAGATCGTTTGATCCAATTTCCCCAGTATTGCATACAACAAATTTTTATTTCCCTTTTTGCCATGAGATTCTGGTAGACCTATAATGTGCCCAAAAGGCTGGCAGCATTGCCACGTTGTATGGCAATGCTTATTCTCTGCCCAAGGTAAAAGCCAGCCTTTGGGTTACGCGATGTGTCAACTAGGCTTTTGGAAAGATCTTTAAACAAACCATGAGCACCCGGACCCCACGGACCAAGAGTTTCAACCCCAATCGGTTCGAAAATATAACTACCGATGAGGTTATCAGGGTACCAGATTTCCGCCGCTTGAGGTTTTCTGCAGCCGCAGCGACAGCGCCAGCACAGCACGACGAACTAGGAAGATGGAATGGCGTAAGAGTATCGACACAAGTAGCGTCCCACACTAAAGGCCTACCCATCTTCTTCCGGTCTTTTGCCATCGTCGCGTGCCAGGCCATGGGGTTCTAATACGGTCGGGACGCCGACGGTGACAAGAGCACGTCGTATGATGTCGTTTAAATAAATTAATCAATACATATAATAAATCTGTCGAAAAGTCGTTTTTGTACATCGAAACAGTACAACAATGAAAAAATATTACAGAACCAATTCCCAGTATTTATTGGATTTTTTGTCTGTTTATCTTTTTATCTGTTAGTCAGTTTAGTTGTGTATGCATCACGTAATATGTACTAAACCGATGTAGATAACTTATATACATAAAAATGTTTTTGCTTCATCGCAATAGGTTCTTTCTATCAAAAGTTAGATGAATTTAAAGTGTTCAAGAAGTAAAATTATCACAACACACGCAATTCAGATACTTGGCAAGTTGAACTCCATATTCGATAGACGGCATTTTGCATTTGACGTCATTTTCTGAAAGGCGGTCTTAAGATTCTCCGCGGTAGAATGACCCTAGAAGCAAAAATTTGTAGGAAGGTAGGGTAGGTAGCAAGGTAAGTAGGGTACTTACACAGGTTGGTCTAGTAGTAGGGTAGGGTAGGGAGTTGAAGGGAGCGAAACCGCAGGCACAGCTAGTATAAAATAAAAAAGCTACCCTAGCATACTTTTATTGGTATTTTTGCTCATTTAGGCAAAATTAGAAGAAGAAATCCAACAGGTAACAAAAAAAGTAAACATAATAACACTTAACACAATAATCTTAAGGTTGATTAAGCATGGTCTCTGTCAGTCTTTCATGAATGAATGAGACCACTAGACCACTAACGAGGCATTAACAGAAAATAAGAACTTCTCTAAAACGAGCATCCAATAAAACCTCTTATCCATATTTAACTCCGAATATTTAATTAATGGAGTTCCATTTTCAAAGTTGGCACTCTGCAGTAGATTCGGTGCCTCGGTGGTATATTAAAAAAAAAACGCGATTTTTTTGCTCGCCTTTTAGGTCGACCATATCGACGAACACTTGATTCGCGATTTGTGTATGGTACATATTACAAGAGATGAGTGGTACGAGTATCACTGTGTAAAGCTTTTAGTGAAATCTCATACCGAGGAAGTGCTACCAACCGCCAAAGGTGTACCTGAAATAACGCAGTAATTGAAAAGTGTCATTGCTCTTATCTTAATCAAACAACCTTTACTATAGGACTAACCATGAGAGTTATACAAACATGAATGTATGCGAAAGTTGATTGCGACTTCAGTTACTCGCACACAAAAATGGTTTATAATAGGAAAGTTGACAAAAAATATCTATTTAGTCCGTCAGTTAGTCCAATATTTTAAGATAAAATACGTGTACGTGCCACGTAAACAAAAACTTACGACGATACAGTGCGTTGAAATATCAAATAAAGCAAAGAAATAGAAAAAATCTAATAAATAATTTATACTGACAAAGTGACGTCACAAGCCCCCATTCCTGAACTTTCATGCGCTTTATCTTTGTCAGTTTGTATTAATTTGATAATGCAAAAAATACGGGTCCGATATTATTATATTTGATAATCTCATTGACGGACTGAATAAAATTATCATTTTCGTACCCAGGAAACATTCCCTATTATGAGGGGTGTGTTACGTCACTTAGAAAAGTGTTACATCGAAGAACACGTCACCGTAAGTTTACTAATACGAAACACTTCACAACGAATGCACGCTACCACGAAAAACTAAACACCGTAGCCATGCGATCACGAATAACCAAATCTCTAATTTCACCAATTCGAATCACTTAACAACAAATGCGCGCTTCTACGAAAAACTTATAGCCGAAGCCACGCGACCACGCTTAACCATACCCCTAACAAAAGACGCCAATTAATTCAGGGAAATCCTATTATAACCACTTTTTAATCAAAAAATCTTTATTCATTTAACAATCAACAAAATCAAACATTTGAGAAAAAAAAACGAAATGTATACTTAATATATATGGAGCTAATATATTGAGCTATTTACCGGCCAGATGTTAGGCGGAAACAATGGAAGCACTTTTTGCAAATTTGTCTTTAATGTTAAGTTTCATTGACATAATATCTGGAAAACCAATCAGTGACTTTCACTGCATCCGTAGGTATTACTTTTCTTTTAGTATTTCAAAAGCCTCAGGTATCTCATCTGGTTTTAAAAAGGCTAATACGGCAAAATGACGCATTTTGTGAGCAATAGATGTTTATTCTGAACATTGTTTGGATAGACCAGCAGATTGTAAATGTTTACAAATACTTTGAGCCAGATGGAAGTAACAACACTTGTGTTTACTTTCAGGAAACACTTGCTTTACTGCATTGCTATAGGCTCGCGCTTGACCACTATCTCACCTGATGCTAAGCGATGGTGTGGTCGACGGTGAAACACGCTTGCCTAGAAATAACCTATTCACTCTTGACTTAAAGACCCCTAGATTGTATTTATCGGGAAACATAGACTCCGGCAGGGAATGCCACTCCTTAGCTGTACGCATAATAAAAGTGTTCCCAAAAGGTTTTGTGCGTATGGGTGGGATGTCTACCATGTATCGATGGCGCATCGCCGTGCGTCTGGTAGTCCGATGATGAAATGGGCTTGGTGGAATTAGATCGTGCAATTCCATCGCACGCTCCCCGAAATGTAACCGATAAAAAATCGACAGGCTGGCAACTCGGCGACGATGTTCAAGACTCTGGAGCTTTGACTTGACCAGCGCCTCATCGCCGATGAGCCTCTTGGCTCGCTTTTCGATCGACTCTAGTGCGTCATGCTGGAATTTGGCAGATCCGTCCCAGAGATGAGAACAATTACTCCATGCATGATCGAACTTGCGCATGATACAAATTGAGGAGCTGTTCCCGCGAGAAGTACCTTCTCACCTGTGCAAGGATCCCCAGCTTTTTGGCAGCCAGCTGAGCCTTTGCCTCAATATATGGGCCAAAATTTAGAGGTCATCGTTACGCCAAGCTCAAGATGGTTCGTTATTGGCACGGTCACATCTCAGAAAGTTGGAGCGGGTTGAAATTGGCTCTTTTTGCGAAAAAAAACGACGTTATTGACGCCTTCTCGAAGTCAGTAATACTATATTAGGTTGCAAATTGGTTCCAAATTGAGATGCTCGAACTACCCTACCTACCCTACAAACAAACTCTTCAGCTATATAATATTCAGTATAGATTTCGTTTTTTTTTTCTCAAATGTTTGATTTTGTTGATTGTTAAAAGAATATTTTTTTTTTATTAAAAAGTGGTTTTTATTAGGATTTACCTTAATTAATTGGCGTCTTTCGTTAGGGGTTTGGTTAAGCGTGGTCGCGTGGCTTCGGCTATAAGTTTATTGTAGAAGCGCGCATTTGTTGTTAAGTGATTCGAATTGGTGAAATTAGAGATTTGGTTATTCGTGATCGCGTGGCTACGGTGTTAAGTTTTTCGTGGTAGCGTGCATTCGTTGTGGAGTGGTTTGTATTAGTAAACTTACGGTGACGTGTTCTTCGATGTAACACTTTTCTAAGTGACGTAACACACCCTATTATGAGTATTGGGGTAATGATGACTTGTTGAAAAGTTCTGGAATGGCGACCGCGAACTGGAAGACGATACGTTGGAAGGCCTCCCATTAGGTGGACCGATGACCTGGTTAAGGTTGCGGGCAGGCGCTGGATGCGAGACGCACGGGACCGGTCAATGTGGCGACGCCTGGGGGAGGCCTATGTCCAGCAGTGGACGTCGTTCGGCTGAAATGATGATGATGAGTTGTTTACGTTATGTCTTTATGCACTGCATATTATGCCGCAAGGCAACGATGTTAGTACGACCATGTGTCGGAATTTCGGAAGCGGTTGAAGTGGCTGCCTATTCGGCAGCGCCGAGATACCCACACTCTTTCTCTACTCTTTTCTGTTCTTCACAATCCTACCTCTCCTTCGTATCTTAAAGAGCGCTTTGAGTAGGTATCTTGTTCCGAGAGGAAAGCCTTGCCGCTCCTCATCATCTCTTCTCCTTCGTTTTCCTCCCCACTCATCAAGTCGTTACGGTGGATCATTTACTGTTCGTGCTGTCCGCCTCTGGAATAATCTTCCTCATTCCATACGGGATAGCCCTTCACTGCATATATTCAGGAGAAGAATTAAGGAACATTTCCTGTCAACATGACGCATAAATATGTATGTATTTTAGATTTATGTATGTATTATATGTTTATATATTATGTGATGTACACGTATTTGTTTAGTGTATTTAGTTAGTAAGAATTCAAATGTTTTTTAGTATTTGTTGTGCACTTTTGTTAACTGTCCTAATTTTGTA
This sequence comes from Orthosia gothica, assembly GCA_949775005.1. NCBI lineage: Eukaryota > Metazoa > Arthropoda > Insecta > Lepidoptera > Noctuidae > Orthosia > Orthosia gothica. The sequence goes on along the minus strand of OX459035.1, from coordinate 11,645,480 downwards.
AATTTCTCTTTAGCACTGAGGTTTGCTGTCAGAGAACCCAATTATGGGTTAAGCTCGCCTTTGTACATAAGTTTTCCTTTTTTATTTTTAAATGTTTATTTTGTGTACAATAAAGAATATGAATATGAATATGAATGTTGTGTTTCAATTTGAAGAGTGTGGAAACTGATTTAAGCACATTCGATAATTAAGCTAAAGGTTCAATCCCTACTGTACTTAATAGATCTTTTATTATTATAAAAATAAAAGGTATATCTTAATTAATTGACCATGATCGGGATAAGAACATGGGTCAGGTTATCTTTTTCTTTTTATCTCGGTAGCGCCTTCGTTCCTGTGGGCTGACAAAGTAATGCAGCCTGCGCCTGGTTAGCTCTAGGTTAACTTACTCCTCAGAACATAGAGCAAACATGATATTTCAATAAGTCCAGCAATATCTAGTGCAAAATTGCTTTAATCTTATCACTTATCCCAAACATTTAGCGGTTCCACTTTTGTAGGTTCCCACAAATTAATTACCGCTCGGTACCAGTGACGTGGACAAAATGGCCGACCTGGCCGCGTAAAAATACAATGTATGTTACAACTAAAATGATTTCATTTATTTTTATATCTAGGTATTTTTGAAGAAACAATGTACCTAGTTTGTATGTATTTTGTTGTACAATGTTTCCAATTCTCCATCCATCGGAAATAAAACATTTGCATGGAGTTTCGACAAACGCAAAATGACTGTAAATTATTTAAAAAAAGACGGCAACTTATAGGTTATTTGTAAAACATCCACCCGACCAACTTAATCCATTGATTGGTAACCGGTAACCGATAAGTGTCAGCTAAAATTATCGATTGAACTTTGATTCTAAAATGAAAATAATAAAAATCATTAAATTGTCTTTGATCCCAAAATGAAAATAATAAAAATCATTGGGATTGGTAATCCTAGTTTATTATAAGCAGAATCATCTTTATGTCGATTCGCTGCAGTGTAGCTAATGGCTGAACAGATTTGAAAGACTTGAAATATGGAACACAGGTAGGTATACCGAAGGCCTAGATGAAAGAAAGAAAGAAAACTAAGAAGACAATGACGACGAACCAAGTGATTAATATGGCATTATTCATAATGCCCGGGTAATTTGAAAAATGCTCAATATTAGTAGAGTCTAGCAAACGAAAGTAGAGACCGCAAAAGAGCGGCAAATTTAAAAAAAAATATCGGCATAGCAACCCCAAAACTAGTATGAAATACCTGGAATAACCTAATTTGATACTTTAGAATTCTTTATTTTAATTCGTCTGAATACAAATATTTATTTATTTAATACTAGGAGAACCAACAGCTGTAACAGATGGATAACAATTGTATATGAGACATAGAGCCAATTACAGGTTCTCACGGATAGAAACAGAAAAAGTAGTAGAAAACTTAGGATCACTAACAAGCACGATTTATATGATTAAATAAAAAACAATAAGAATTAAACACTTTTAAAAATGTCAGCATTCAGCCGAGTGCGTGCCGAATAGGTTTTAGTGGTAAATGGGTCAAATGAGAACTCTTTACAAAGAATATTAAAGTCCTTACTCGCTCGCACCATGTATGAATTTCGCCTGTAGTTGGAATAAGAAAATGGAATGGAGATAGGCGGATCTTAAAGGGCAGCTATCGCAGAGATGCGATGGTGTACGCGACTTAGGTGTATATCATGATTCCAAACTTCTATTCAACGTGCACATTGAGCAAATAGTAGCCAAAGCTTCGAGGTCACTGGGTTTTGTTATGAGACTCGCAGGGTGTTTCAAGAGGGCCAAGACCCTTAAGATCCTTTATTGCTCTTTTGTGAGAAGTCATCTCGAATATGCATCACAAATTTGGAACCCTTGTTATGGCAAATACATTGATCGTATTGAAAATATACAAAAAAAATATATACGCTTTCCATGTTTTCGGCTGCGTATACCGTACCATTCTGATAATTACTTAAATCTTTGCAAGAAATTTCATTTGCAACCACTTAAAAATCGTCGTCGACTAGCAGATTGCACCTTTCTTTTGAAAATTATTTCTAACGAGATTGATTGTCCTGATCTCCTGCATAAACTGTGCTTCAATATTCCCAGGAGATCGGTTAGATTTAATCCGCTATTGTATAAATCAATGGCTTTAAACAGCGGTAAAAGATTGCATGTATATTATCAGAATGTTCGTGGCCTCCGTACAAAGACGGAATCCTTCTTTCGCCAACTATGCTTATGCTCATACGATGTTATTGTATTAACGGAAACTTGGTTGGTATATGGCATATCATATTCGGAATTATTTGGTGATCAGTTTATTGTGTGGCGTCGCGACCGGGATTACTGTCTTACAGGTCAGTCTCGTTGTGGTGGTGTCTTGGTGGCCGTCCGTAAGTGTATTTCTGCGGTTCCTCAGCCGCAATTTCACTCCTCGGCTGAAGATAACTTTGAATGTGCGTCAGCCTAACACGAGAAATTACTTTAAATTGAATATTTGTGTCATCTATCTGTGTAAGCAAAACCGTGGCTATTCTTTTTCCGACCAATTATCGCATTTTCTACATAGCTTAAGTAATATAGTGATTAACAATCCAACCAATAATTATTTAGTTGTTGGTGATTTTAACCTGAGTGGAATTTTGTGGCAATTAAATAATAACACACTATTACCAGTAAATATCTGTAGTCTGACGATTACGCGCTAACAGATGAGTTGCGTCTTTTAGGGTTAAAGCAGTGTAATGGAATATTAAATGAACATGGTAAGATTCTGGATTTAGTTTTGTGTAATGAAACTGTATCAGTGTGCGAATGTTTGGTGCCTTTATCACCTGTTGATATATATCACCCGGCCCTTTGTATCGACGTGAACTTTGCCGAGTACACTTATCTAACTCCAGCTCCTTTTATTAGTTACATTTACGGTAAAGCAGACTTTGTGGCCATAAATAGGGAAATAGCAGCTATTGATTGGATGAATGTATTCTCTGACATGTCGCTTAATGACGCCGTAAACTACTTTTATGCTACTATAGGGGATATCCAAAATAAGTTTGTTCCTAGTAAGACAGTCCTTCACAGCTCATATCCTATTTGGTACTCTCCGGCACTCAAACGCCTGATTAAAGAGAAGGATAAATATCTTCATAAATTTAAGACGTATGGCAGACTTTCCGACGATGCAACCTTCAAACATTTACGTGAGCGGGTTAATAAACTTGAAGCAGATTGTTACACCAACTACTTAGCTGATACAAAGGCCTCTATTGAAAATAATCCTAAACGCTTTTGGAGCTTTGTGAAGCAGCGATTTAAGTCCAATGCAATGCCCAGTTTCCTTAAGTATGGTGATGTCACGGTTTCTTCTCCAGAGTCTATTTGTAACGCATTTGCTGCCCACTTTTATTCTACTTTTCTTGATCATAACAAAGATGTCCCTACTATTCATTGTCCTCCCCAAACTGTGATAAATCCCAACACACCTTCAGATATTCACACAATTGAGATTGACCTTAATGTTATAGTCAAGCTTATTAGTGAAATTGATCCATTTAAATCTGCTGGTCCGGACTACCTATCACCTAAGTTTCTGATTGGGTGCGCTAAAACCATAGCCTTGCCAGTATCTCTATTGTTTAAAAAATCGCTCTCTTCATGTTTTGTTCCCCAAATCTGGAAGTCTGCCTTTATAACTCCGGTGCACAAAAAAGGGCACAAAAATGAAATAGTTAATTACAGACCTATTTCCAAATTGTGCATATTAGCTAAAGTTTTCGAGAGGGTGGTCTACAACCAAGTTTACGCAGCGTTGAGTCAGTCCTTTAGCCGTTCTCAGCACGGATTTCTTACGGGCCGTTCAACAGTATCTAATCTGGCTTTGCTCAATGACTTTCTTACGGATAGTATGGACAAATGCGCGCAGGTCGATGTCGTCTACACCGATTACAGTAAGGCGTTTGATAGAATCGACCAAAATATTCTTAAATCAAAACTTTTTAACAACGGTATTAGAGGGGATCTTCTTCGTTGGTTCATTTCTTACCTTGAAAACAGATCTCAAGCTGTTATTATCAGTAACTACATGTCGAGCTGGGTTTCAGTTCCCAGTGGTGTTCCCCAAGGTTCCTTGCTCCGTTACTTTTTATAATTTATGTAAGCGACATCGACTCGTGTTTCCACAACTCAAGTTTACTCTGTTTTGCTGATTTAATGAAGATATTTTCTTCTATATCATCAGTTGATGATATGAATGCTCTCCAATCTGACCTGGCGCGACTGGATGATTATTGCTTGATTAACAAACTCGATTTGAATCCTGTTAAATGCTCAGTTATCTCCTTTAGCAGAAAACGGGTCCCTCTCCCTACAACTTATAATCTTAAAGCCATTGACTGATTGATTGTCTTTTTTTTTGATATTATGTATCAATCTGAATAAAACAAAATCTGAATCGAAGACTTCCATGTGAAAAGATTCATAAGAGTCACAGAAATCACTATTTCCTACATTAATAATGAAACTTTCTAAAATTATTTTCTGTAATTCTGTTCATTTCTTTATATTTGTTTTCAACATGTATTACATGATCAGTCATTTTCTTCCACTCCTCTGCTAGCTATTACATCAAAGTACTGGTTCTGGGTTCTTACCTATCTTTCTCCTCTGAATCCGTTAGTTTTTCAATAGCTTTCACTATCTCATCATCCTCTGCTATCTGCTGCCATATAGAACGTTTGCAAATAATTCGAGTGTCTACTTTAAGTAAGATTACTATTTAAGCAACAAAGTCGACGTTTTAAGACGACCTGCCAAAAAGCTGGTTTAAGGCGGTACCCCGAGCAAAACGCCGCGCAAGCCGTTTTTCGTGCTGTTTTAAGGGGCTATCTACTCGTTATTTAAAAAGAAATATCCATTAATAAAAATACATTAAATTTCTACATAATATTGATTCTCAAATGGTAGATTTCGTTTTTTTTAATGTTGTATATATTTCACCAACCTCCTTCAAAAAAAAACATAAAAATGAGAAATAATTATTGATTGCATGCATCTCCTCGTAAAGTGTACATTTATTAATTTTTGTACTAACACTAATGGATAGACTATTTAATAACGAACATTTTTGTAGTATTTTTTTTTTCAAAAGACCAAAATTCGATTTTATAAAGATTTTATTATAAAATCTGGGCGTATTCACTACTGTAATTCATGCGCCACCAGTGCCGCTAGACCAATAGAAATTCTCTTAGCTCATGCCGTTTTTTTGGTCAGGGTACCGTCTTAACTAGTACCACAAGACGCTTTCTGAATAATGATGGACCTGGAGTCGTCTTCTTCTTCGTTCTTCCCTTATGGTATTTTTGTTTTTGTTACTATATTTGTTATCATGTTTATACTTTGTAATTCAAGTTTGTGCATGTCACTGTCATTTTTATCTTTGTTAGTTTGTTAGTCTTAGGATTGTGAATGTTAAGACATCCTGTAACAAACTAAATAACTGAACCATCCACGATGGTTCACGGCGGCTTTCCGTCTGCAGAGTCTAAAGTAATGTAGCTCGCCGTCCGATAAGGACCCAGGCCCGAGTCGACGGCGCGATGAGTTCCACGTACGCCTCAAAGAGATGTCAGCTAAAACTGACGGGGTCCGCTAGCGCCGATGCCTGTCTGGGTCCTAGATACATATGAAAAAGAATTACCGCAGCCCTGGCTCAAGCTACTGAAGGAACACGGGTGGGTTTTAGTCAGTAAAAGTCTGACACGCCCTACCGCTTCACCCAGAGTGGGAGAAGTCATTGTATGTTATCCGACCAAAAAAAAAGGGTCTAAAGTAATGACAGATACATTCCCGTAGAATAATTCCTACCAATTGCTAATTATAAAACACCATTACCCTCCTTTGTCCTTCACCATACTCGGGTAAATATATGGTCTTAAGAGTGTAAGTGCGTCCGTTAGGTCCAGTACTCATTTGGACACTCTAAACCTATAGAATCTAGCCACAGATTAGAAATTGTACTCAGAAAATAATGACCATAGATTTTTTATAGAAGCACTTTCCATTCAAAATAGGAGGGGTCATGGCGTAGTGTTGTCAGCCCTCCCGGCCGTTTTTAAATGTATTTTTCTACTTTGTATGTTTTTTAAGAATAATATACTTTATTTGGCTTAGACTAAAATAGTGTTGTTGGACCTTTTTTCCTCGGTGACGTATTTATTTAATACAATCTTTATCTATGTATGTAAATACTGACAAGGAATGAAAATGTTAAGAACCTCATTTCTTGCATTTAAGTAAATAATTGTGTATGTTTGCTTATCATTTTTGCTTCTTGGTTACGTAAGACCCGCGCTTGAATTAATTTTCGCGCGCGTTAGTTTTTATTCTGCGATAACTTCTAAGATATTCATTTAAATTATTTATGGTTTGGTGCATAATGTGCATGAAATACTTAAGGTAACTAACGTTTTTAAATTAATAACGATTAATACTGTATCCGTCTAAATAGCTTTACAATTACTGCATTGTATGTGACAATTTATTTAGTAGTTGTAATGGGTATATTAAGCTAACATTAAAAAAAGACATATGCCACAGCGGACTTTTCTGTAGACCTATAGAAGTGGAACAATTCCACCATAAATTGTTTTGTAATATCTCAAAGGAATTAGGCAGCGTTTTCGGGTAAATTATATACTTGAACCATCCTCATGAATCACTTTGTATATTGGTGAAAACCGCATGAAAATTCGTTCAATAGTTTTTGAGTTTATTGCGAACGGACAGACAGATGCGGTGGGGGACTTGTGTTTTATAATTGTAAAAGTATATAGTGAAATGGGTTTTTTTTTTTGTTTGTAAGAGGTAATCTGAAAGTACGGATCAAAATTAAAAAGTTATTTTACTAACAAAATGCTAAAATATTTCTGATTACCATTTACTAACGTAAATGGTAATCAGAAATATTAACCTAACGGTTGTCCCAAAAAAGAGCTAGGTTCTTATAAAAAATAACTTTGGATTCATCTCACATCCTAAATAAAAATTAATAGGTACTTTAACACCTACATACCACAGTTCTGCTTCACTTAAATACTTACTGATCAGTAAGTTTTTTATACCGTAGCATTTTTAAGATAAAAAAACAAACTAATTCATATTATTTTGAACAATCTGGCAACCCTGAACATCTGACCCCTGGTCTAGGTAAGCAGCTGGACTACTAAAGCATGCGACCCTCCTCTCGTGGCTTCAATTAATAATAAGTCTATATTGCGCGATTGTTTGTCGTCCAGCATCAAAGATTGTAGGGGTAGAAACGACGTAGTTTTAACTTAAAATATTTTTTTAAAATTGTAAATAAACAATAGTTACGTAACGGTTTTGGTCATGGGCGCCAAAAATTTTGGTCGTGGGCTCCCGTACTATTTTATTAAAAAAAATATACCTAACCAATGAATCCTAATCTTAATTTAGGAGAATCGGATTGTTGAATTCCGTATAACATAGATGCCTTTATTTATTTATTTAAACATCATATACAATGGTACTTTATGTAATACATAGGCGGACTTAATGCAGCAAGGCATTCTCTACCAGTCAACCTTTGGGTTAAAAAGAACACAACAGTGGTAGGAGAACAAAATAAAAATAAAAATTTATTCTTTCATTTTCTGAATTGCGGTGTTCAGATTCTCTGGGAAAGAATGACCGTAGAAAAAAATGGTAGGTAGGTAGTGTAGGAAGGAAGGTAAGTAGGGAAGGTAGGAAGGTAGGTAGGTAGGAAAGTAAGTAGGGTTGGTTAGGCAGTAGACGAGAGTGAAGCCGCAAACACAGCCAGTTAAAATTAAAATAGTTGAAAGGTCATGAAATAACGATTTTTTATCAATAATGATCCATTTAAATCTATCGAGGTCACGCCACCATTATCCTGTTATTAAAAATCAATTCCAATTTAGAATTTTACTCTATGCCTCGATTAACTGTGACCTAACTAGTGGCCAGTGCGTGCTACAGAAAAAATAATTTGTCCATTGTCTATGGGCTGAATGGGGTTGCGTTCGGCCGTGTTCACACAATTATGTTTGCCGTTATTTATTGAAGAGTTCTGTTGTATATCTCCGAAGTTCTTGATCAGACCTTCACCAAATTAAAATGGGACCAATTTCAAAACATACTCTTCCAAACAAAAAAAGAATTTTTAAAATCGGTCCACAATTGACGGAGATATCGGGGAACATACACAAAAAAAAAAAAAAAAAAAAAAAAACAAACATAAAGTCGCACATAGAACCTCCTCCTTTTTGGAAAGTCGGTTAAAAAAACAACACTAAACAATAATAAAATGTAATAAAAAAAAAAAAAAATTATACAATGAAAAAAACATGGCGGCGGAGTCTCAAAAACTACAGACCTATTTCGTGAATTTTTTCTTTCGAAATGTTACCAAAATCGGACTAATATGAATCGATTGAACGAATGATGCAGCCAGATAGTGTTGCAAGTTAAAAATCCACTGGCCAAAGGACGATGTGACGATGACGTTGGTACGTACACTTGGTGTACGCTTGACATTGCGAGCACTTTTTTTTTTTTTTAAACTTTGCCCCTCACTAGGAATTTCTTTCTATATCGTGGTAGCGTTTACAAACATATAAACTCACATACACAACTCCCAGAGCCGGAACAACTACCTGTAGGTCATACAAATATTTGTTCCGTGCGGGAATCGAACCCGCGACACGCAGCACAGCGGTAAATCGCTCAACTACTGCGCCAACCGTGCGCCCAAACGCATTTTATTTTTCTTACGTACACTTGGTGTACTTCGACGATTTAGAGGTTAAGAACCTAATTATAATCTCAAGAATTTCTTATTTGACATAACAATGATTACGGAGCAAAAAATTAATGAATCTTTTTTGTATTTCGATGGAACAGAGTCCGACCTCCATTTTGCCTGATGGACGGTGATGGATTAAGTCTACAATAAAACGAGCGTACCCAGAAAATTCCTGTTCTCTCTTGACTTGACGCCTGACGGGTTTTAGGTGCTAGGAATCTAGGTACAGTTGATAACTACTAGTTAGGGTTCCGTACCCAAAGGGTAAAAACGGGACCCTATTACTAAGGCTCCGCGGTCCGTCTGTTTGTCTGTCTGTCTGTCTGACTCTCTGTTTGTCTGTCTATCTGTCTGTCACCAGCAGCCTAATTGTGTAAGTGAATTAGGCAAAGGAAACAATCTGTTTCTTGCCCAAAATCGACTTTTTGTGTTGCGAAAAGTCGTTTTTGGGAAAGAAACGGATTGTTTTCTTTGCCCTATTCGCTTACACAATTAGGCTGCAGGATGTATCTCACGAACCGTCATAGCTAGACAGTTAAAATTTTCACAGATGATTTATTTCTGTTGCCGCTATAACAACAAATACTAAAAACAGGATAAAATTAATATTTAAATGGGGCTCCCATACAACAAACGTGATTTTTTTGCTATAATGGTACGGAACCCTTCGTGCGCGAGTCCGACCCGCACTTGGCCGGTTTTATTTTATAATCTCACCCCTTTTAATATAATAAGAGTACCTACCTAGCTAATGATACAGAGGTCAAAGCTTTTTACCCGAATGCGGGAGGGTAATGTTTTTCGAGCGTAACTATGTTTGTGTGTCCATTTCTATAGCAGGCTCTACATCCTAATGGCTTGACAGATTATGACATATGACGTATCGTTGGATTTGTCTCAATGGTTGAAGTGACATAGGCTATATAATTTTGAAATATTCTCCCCCGCTTTTCTCCCAAAAAGGGAGTGCTACAATTTTTTTTTGCCATTTCATAGCAATATGGGTATCAAATGAAAACTACTAAATATACCATTTCAAATATATATATATATTAACACTTTTATGTTACTTTTTTGGCTCAAATTTGGGATAAGCGTAACTTTAATAGAAACCAACCAAAACTTCGTATGTCATCGCTCGGGCAGAAACTCATAATATTGACACTTGTTTTTGTCTTTTCGTCGGGTTGGGTCGGGTTTTTGTTTGGTTTTCGTTAAACAAATCACTGATTAATACTCATTGAAAAATAGTTAGCAAATTTACGGCATCTATACGTATTGAATCTATACGTGTTCAGCCACATAATAGGTACTTTCACTGGTCAAGGCCCAAACAAAAATGAGAAAAACAAAAAAAACACACGTTATTAAAAAAAACAAATACACAACATATTGAATTAAAATCACGCACAGCGCATTTCGAAATACTGCAAAATATAATTGTGTGAACACGGCCGAACGCAACCCCATTCAGCCCATAGACAATGGACAAATTATTTTTTCTGTAGCACGCACTGGCCACTAGTTAGGTCACAGTTAATCGAGGCATAGATTAAAAATCAATTCCAATTTAGAATTTTACTCTATGCCTCGATTAACTGTGACCTAACTAGTGGCCAGTGCGTGCTACAGAAAAAATAATTTGTCCATTGTCTATGGGCTGAATGGGGTTGCGTTCGGCCGTGTTCACACAATTATATTTTGCAGTATTTCGAAATGCGCTGTGCGTGATTTTAATTCAATATGTTGTGTATTTGTTTTTTTTAATAACGTGTGTTTTTTTTGTTTTTCTCATTTTTGTTTGGGCCTTGACCAGTGAAAGTACCTATTATGTGGCTGAACACGTATAGATTCAATACGTATAGATGCCGTAAATTTGCTAACTATTTTTCAATGAGTATTAATCAGTGATTTGTTTAACGAAAACCAAACAAAAACCCGACCCAACCCGACGAAAAGACAAAAACAAGTGTCAATATTATGAGTTTCTGCCCGAGCGATGACATACGAAGTTTTGGTTGGTTTCTATTAAAGTTACGCTTATCCCAAATTTGAGCCAAAAAAGTAACATAAAAGTGTTAATATATATATATTTTTGAAATGGTATATTTAGTAGTTTTCATTTGATACCCATATTGCTATGAAATGGCAAAAAAAAAAATTGTAGCACTCCCTTTTTGGGAGAAAAGCGAGGGAGAATATTTCAAAATTATATAGCCTATGTCACTTCAACCATTGAGACAAATCCAACGATACGTCATATGTCATAATCTGTCAAGCCATTAGGATGTAGAGCCTGCTATAGAAATGGACACACAAACATAGTTACGCTCGAAAAACATTACCCTCCCGCATTCGGGTAAAAAGCTTTGACCTCTGTATCTAGCTAGGTAGGTACTCTTATTAGATTAAAAGGCGTGAGATTATAAAATAAAACCGGCCAAGTGCGAGTCGGACTCGCGCACGAAGGGTTCCGTACCATTATAGCAAAAAAATCACGTTTGTTGTATGGGAGCCCCATTTAAATATTAATTTTATCCTGTTTTTAGTATTTGTTGTTATAGCGGCAACAGAAATAAATCATCTGTGAAAATTTTAACTGTCTAGCTATGACGGTTCGTGAGATACATCCTGCAGCCTAATTGTGTAAGCGAATTGGGCAAAGAAAACAATCCGTTTCTTTCCCAAAAACGACTTTTCGCAATACAAAAAGTCGGTTTTGGGAAAGAAACGGATTGTTTCCTTTGCCTAATTCACTTACACAATTAGGCTGCTGGTGACAGACAGATAGACAGACAAACAGAGAGTCAGACAGACAAACAGACGGACCGCGGGGCCTTAGTAATAGTGTCCCGTTTTTACCCTTTGGGTACGGAACCCTAACTAGTAGTAATCAACTGTACCTAGATTCCTAGCACCTAAAACCCGTCAGGCGTCAAATCAAGAGAGAACAGGCATTTTCTGGGTACGCTCGTTTTATTGTAGACTTAATCCATCACCGTCCATCAGGCAAAATCGAGGTCGGACTCTGTTCCATCGAAATACAAAAAAGATTCATTAATTTTTTGCTCCGTAATCATTGTTATGTCAATTAAGAAATTCATGAAATTATAATTAGGTTCTTAACCTCTAAATCGTCGAAGTACACCAAGTGTACGTAAGAAAAATAAAATGCGTTTGGGCGCACGGTTGGCGCAGTGGTTGAGCGATTGACTGCTGTGCTGCGTGTCGCGGGTTCGATTCCCGCACGGAACAAATATTTGTATGACCTACAGATAGTTGTTCCGGCTCTGGGTGTTGTGTATGTGAGTTTATATGTTTGTCAACGCACCCACGATACAGAAAGAAATTCCTAGTGAGGGGCGACGTTTAAAAAAAAAAAAAAAAGCGTACACCAAGTGTACGTAACAACGTCATCGTCACATCGTCCTTTGGCCAGTGGATTTTTACGTAATATTTTCAACTTGCAACACTATCTGGCTGCATCATTCGTTCAATCGATTCATATTACTCCGATTTTGGTAACATTTCGAAAGAAAAAATTCACGAAATAGGTCTGTAGTTTTTGAGACTCCGCCGCCATGTTTTTTTCATTGTGTATTTTTTTTTTTTATTACTTTTTATTATTGTTGAGTGTTGTTATTGTTGTGAATATGTGTAAGAATTTGATATGTTGTGATAAAGTTTTATGGCTAAGTGAGTGAAAATTATAAAAGGGATAAGTTGCTATCGTATTTCATCACTGCGAGATGAGGTCAATTTTTTCTATTGAATAATATAAATAGTTAGGTAAACTCATAACGAAGCCCTGGAAGGTAGAATATACCATGTTTAATGGATATAAATTGCCTATTTATCAGTTTTTATGACGGACTACCAAAATAAAAAATAAACCTGACAACCTGTCCTCTGGCACAGGTATATCCATACCTAAAAGAGGTCCTCTACAACTTTTATGTAAAACCTGTTGATTGTGAAATAAATAATTTAATTTAATTTAATTTTTTAAGTTGGGTATACGCCTGCGGGAGCGGTACTATCTAGAAAATATACGTCGGTACACTCACACCTTGGGGTTAAGTAGAATCTCCTTTTGCATCTTTTACATTTATACATCAAGTTATATATACCCCTATACAAGAACTGAAAAGACTTTCGTCTCAACACATAGAAAATGCATACTTGGTGTGCCACAGGGCGGTGTTCTTGCTCCATTGCTATTCATTATATATATTAATGGCATGCCTAAAACTATTAATAATCCAATGATTTTATTCGCTGACGACAGCACAATACTAATCAAAAGTAAAGATGATGTAACATTCGAAAAAGAAATAAACGACAACTTAAATGATATAATAACTTGGCTAACTAAAAAAAATTAAAATAAATTTTGGAAAAACAAATTACATTTCATTTGAACAACAAACAAATAATATAAAACCGGATATTCGTTACGGTGACAAAACAATCAATGCAGCAGAACACACCAAATTTTTAGGTATTTGGATTGATAAAAATATGAGCTGGAAAACACATGTTGAAAATACATGCAAAAAGCTTAGCCAGTATTCCTATGCTCTCCATAACCTAAGAAAAGTGTCAAATCGTGCAACATTATTAATGGCGTATCACGGGTATGTTGCATCTACTTTACGCTACGGCATTATATTTTGGGGGAACTCGCCACACAGAGAAATGGCGTTCAAAGCCCAGAAACAATGCATAAAGGCAATGTGTGGCATACAACGCACAGAAAGCTGTAAGCCATATTTTCAAGAGTTCCAATTATTAACATTCCCGTGTCTTTATATATATGAATTGGCGATCTTTGTCAAAGCGAATCTATATCTTTACACCAATGATATTCAAATAAACAGATATGTTATAAGCGTGCGCATTGTGAAGACTCGAATAGTAGACAATTGTAACCTTTAGTCTTTAGTTTATGTCACGCATGGCGAAGAGCGATACGCTTTGTTGAAACAAAAACAAAATTAAATAAATGCCATCGTGTGTATTTAGAAAGTGTACCAATTATAATACCAAATTAAATAAAACAGAAGGGATCTCATACCATATGTAAATACGCAATACACCTCAATTTACTAATTTATTTCAATTTTTTTTCCTAATTTTCTGATATTTGGAGGTTACAAAAATAAAAAACATTGGTTGTCAGAATAATGTTTGTTTACATTCACACGCAAGTGACAAACACTAGCTGTCTCTTTTTTTCTTGTTTGTTTTATCAAGCCATCCCTTTCGACATTGTAGTGAAATGTCAGATGAATGAAAAGTGTGTATGTGTGCTGCCGCTGCTGCGCGGAACACTTTTTTCAATTGTTTTGTGAGTGTATAACGTATCTGTTTATTTGAATATCATTGCTTTACACCCATCCAAGAAGCACACAACACAAAAATAAAATATGCGTAAGAAGTCATAAAAAAAGCAGTATTTAGTAAAAACATTTTGGGCATGGCACCCAAAATATACAATAAGTTGCCAAAAAGTATCACAGACCTACACAAAATGTACCAATTCAAATTATGTTTGCATGAATTCCCAGTCACAAAATGTTATTATTTAATTAATGATTATTTAAATGAAAAATGATTGTCTTTATCTGAAATGTCACCACAACTCTATTGAGTATTGAAGTATGAAGTTTGTATACCCATAGCATGTCCCATGAAAAATTGTATAATGATGACTTTGTAATTCTGTGGATAATATCACTTTTATACTTTTCTGTTTAACAATAACTTATTGACATTAAAACTATTTATTACTAACATGATCGCATTTATAATTAATTATTGACATTACTTGACATATTAAATTAAACAAAAAAATTTACATTGATTACGGAATTATTATAAATTAATTTACCTAATTGGCAAAAGCCTCATTGTATATTTGTACGCCACATGGCAAAACATATAGAAACTGTTTTTTATTGTTACCTCTTGCACACTGCTGTAACCTACTTATGTTTACAAATAAAGATTGATTGATTGATATACAGGCACTATAATTTAGAAGTAATCTACATTTTTTTATCCTCTATAGGCTTGCGCTTGACCACTATCTCACCTGATGGTAAGCGATGATGTGGTCGACGGTGAAGCACGCTTGCCTAGAAAAAATCACTCTTGACTTAAAGACCCCAAGATTGTAGCTATCGGGAAACACAGACTCCGGCAAGGAATGCCACTCCTTAGCTGTATGCATAATGAAAGTGTCCCCAAAACGTTTTGTGCGTATGGGTGGGATATCCTTCATGTACCGATGACGCATCACCGTCTGGTAGTCCGATGATGGAACGGGCTGGGCGGAATTAGATCATGCAATTCGCTTTCACACGTTGAACGCGGTCTTGTAGCGCTTTTACGCAATTCAGTATGGCTTAAGAGCATTTTTTTCCTTATTTTTCCCTTCACTGTCTTTTATAAACTGAGAGGCTTGTATCCCGCGCTTTTTGCATATTATTTTTACATGGTTTATGATGAGAGGCAGAACGCAGTTGCCTTTGCCAAGTCGCGCACAATAAGAAAATGTTGCAGCTTTTTTCTTGTCTATTCTCCATTTGTGTAGAGTTGGCTTTATTTATTTTTTTGGTTTAACTGTATTTATATGTAGATTTGTATCTGTTAAATGATTTAATTTGTTGCAATACCTAAACCTATTATTTTGTTACAAATTGTATTTAATGATATCAATTTTAATGTTTTACTTCGATTATCTTTTGATGCTATCACAAAACCAAAGAAAAACAGGTCTGTAAAAAAACAAAATCAAATTGAAAATAGTGTTAGATTTATAAATAGAATAGAATAGAACAGAATTTCTCTTTATTCGAGTATCCATGACTCAAAAGATGGTTAGTAAAACTTACAACTATGTTAGTAACACAGATATTAACAAACTGACACTACACAAACAAAACAACAAATATTAGTGACTCACCGCTGCGACAACCCATGTGAGATGACACAACAGCGACCCACGAAAACACAGTCTTGGCGACACGAAATCATACTTAGGATACTGTTGGAGCTGCCCCACACCCTGCGCACCATGGATGCGCACCTTTTGCGCATGGTTGTGTAGAAACAATCTACATGCGCATCCGCAAACATCTCCGACGCACTACAGAAGCGAGGCAGCCCCACCAGCATCCTAAACGCATTGTTGTACTGAACGCGGAGAGCGTTGTACGATCTTTGCGTATATCTAGCCCACAGGCTGCTCGTGTAAAATGACGTACAGTAGGCTCGGAAGAGCGTTATTTTGACCGCAAGTGAACATCGTGCAAACCTGCGAGCCAGCATGTTCGCTCTAACCGACAACACTCAACTTTATATGGGCCTATAGTTACTGCTATCGGTGAGGTCACCAGTTTTGTTTTTAGCGATTGGTACAACCACTGTTCGCATCATATCACTAGGCATGTAACTATGACCCACACAGAAGCTATACAGCATAGCAAGTACCCTAGGTAAGTGAGGGCCAGCATATCGGAGGTGCTCGATGCTAAGACCGTCATGGCCGGGGGACTTACCCCTTGACATACTTCTAATCGCTCGAGTAATCTCTGCGGCCTTAAATTTAACCCACACTTTCATCCCGAGCATAACATCAGGCACCGACCGCGACGGGCCCAGAGGAGATTTGACAATAAGAACGCCTCTTTAAAAAGATTTGCAATGTCTTCTGGCTCACTCATGCCACCGACGTTCACAGGGATGCCCGGCCTGGCCTTCAATTTATTTGTATGTTTCCAGAAACTACGAAAATCATTCTTAGCGTGGTGTGAGGCCAGAATATCCATTCTAACTTGGTCTTCATGGTTTTGGCACCACTTTAACCTTGACTTGAAGACTCTTCTAGCCCCACACATTTCGTTATAAACTAACCCACTAGTAGGTTTACCATATGACGCCCACAACAAAAAATTTTGCCTAGCCACCCTGTGAGCCTCGGCAACATGCTTGTTCCAGCCTTCTATTCGCCGCTTTGAGCGCCTATTGCCGCCTCCCCGACCCACCAAAGAAGCCGCACTCAAGGCGTGTATAATATCTGCATACAACTTGTCAATAACAATTCTGTGATTGGAATCGTTACACGTACTATCACAACATTCACCAAGTTCGTGTGGGAAGTCGATTAGCTTTAATCTTTCATGACATTTAAGCTGATAATCTTCTATCTGATTTTGACTTCTCTCCCCCCACACAACCTTGTTCACACACACAACATTGGAAATGAAAACAAATGAAAACACTTTTTTATAAAAAAATAACTACCGACTTCCAAATTTTTTTTTTTTTTTGTTTATTACGATGTAACTGAATAGTTACTTCATAACAGTCACAATTTAGCCTTGAGGCTAATAAGTAACTTAAATTTAACCTAATTTGCTAATAATTAATACGGTAAAGAATGTGTCCATTGGCACTTTTCTTATTGTCTCTATTATGATGGGAAGACACTTAGTTCATGTGTTCTTAAAAGGTAGCACTCACTGCACTCCGTAACACTAATTTCACTCTAAACTAACTCAAAAGGCTTAGTCCTTTTCAGTCTCCTTATTATGTCCGTGGTGTCAAGGAGCTGGATAGCCTCGACATTCACATGTTTATGAAGTCTCTCTTCATGAGCTTCGGCGTATTTTTTTATAACTTTGGCGACGAGGTCCACTCTTCAGTCCCGGTGGATGTCCTCGTTTCTAATATACCAGGGAGCGTTTACTATGCTCCGCAGTACCTTGTTTTGAAATCTTTGTATAATTTCAACATTAGTAAATTTTGTACAGCCCCAAAGCTGTATACCGTATGCCCATACAGGCATAGGTACTTGTTTGTACAGAAGTACTTTGTTGTACACTGACAATGATGAATGTCTGCCAAGTAGCCAGTACATATTCCTGTAGCGGATATCTAACTCCAGGCGTTTCTTTTTGACATGAGCCTTCCAGCGAAGCTTGGCGTCAAGCGTCATACCCAGGTATTTTGCAGTATTTTCGTAAGGTATTATGCAACCGTTGATATAAACCGGTGTATAATTAGGGCTTCGGTTTGTGAAGTCTATATGGGTCGATTTGGACTCATTTAACTTAATTCGCCATTTTTTTGTCCAGTTGGTGATGGAGTTCACAGCAATTTGTACTTTATCTACGGCTTCTTTGTGTGTGACACCTATAGCCATGATGGCTGTGTCATCTGCGAAGGTTGCAATAAAGTTGTTTTTCATTTCTGGGATATCACAGATGTACAATAGGTACAAGATAGGTCCAAGAACACTTCCTTGTGGTACACCAGCTTTTATTTGCTTGAGATCTGAGTAAGCATCTTCATGTCGGACTCTAAACGTCCTCTCTGTTAGGTAAGATTCTAAAATGTCTGCAAATTGTTTAGGAAGCATTTTCCTTAACTTATAAATGAGACCTTTATGCCAAATATAGAAATTACAAAATGAAAAATAATATTCTTTTTGGAAGTCGGTGTCTTTCGTAGGTACCAATTTTTAGCGTCATGGACACCGACTTCCAAAAAGAAAGTTATATTTCACTTTGTAGTTTTTTTATATTTGGAAGTCGATAGGATTTTGTTTTGTAAAAAAGTTTTTTTAATTTTTCACTTTTTAGTTGTAGGTAATACGCAAGTTGTTTAGTAAGGTACCTATAATGCCAGAATAAAAACAAATATAAAGTCTAACATAGAACCTTTTTGGAAAGTCGGTTAAAAACAGAACAATAAAATGATAGCTAACACTGATATTTTAATACCAAAATTACAATATTCTCAATGTTCTTCATCGACAAGCTCTGCGACAATCTCTCAAAGTCACAAAATTGTTGGAATTTCCACCACATCCACCCCAGATGAATTGTTCACATCTGCCTGTAGTACAATTATAAGCATATCTGAAAAAATAAAACGAAATATAACACCACAAGCGTTTTCCAGCGACTTCGCGTATGTCAAAAGTCAGGAACGTTGGTAGGTACAAGCGTATTATTCAGGCCACCGTATATCCTTGTTCTTAACTTCATCCAAATCCATTTAGCCGTTGAAGCGTGATTGACTAAAAAACATTCAGATTTCACATTTAGAATAGGACTAGCAAATCACCCCGGCTTCGCACGGGACAAATTATATGGTACTCATAACTTTCTCGTTAACTTGTGAAAACCATACCAAACTTCGATGCGTGATTTAAAAAAAAATAAGTGAAGAAACATCGAAGACTTGTGGCATCCACCAACCCGCACTGGGCCCGCGTGGTGGGTTAAGGCCCATTCCCTCTCACAGAGAGGAGGCCTGTGTCTTAGCAGTGGACACGTTGAAAGGCTGATGATGAGGCGTAGAAACCGACAGAAACTGACAGCGGCTTTAGTTTTAAAAACCTATAGATACCTATTATTTAGAGAAAATTTGAGAGAAGAAAAATAGGATAATAGGATATATTATGTGTAATAAGAAAGTACGATATGACGTCACAGGTAATAGGGATCAAGACTGAGAACTTCATCGTTCCTTCACCGTTATTAGAGCAGTGGTGATGAAATAATTTATTTGTAAATTATTTCATAGTAAAGCACTTGCCTGGGTTCAAACCCACGGCATACGACACGTAAGTCTCTGGGCCACCACTGCTCATCTCCTGCATCTGACCTCCACAACCCAGTAACTGGGCAATACCCCTTGGCAAGACTGGTGTCAGATTTGCCGTACTGTCAAAGCATACAAATGAAAACCGGACTAACGGCTTAACGTGTTTGCCGAAGCATGGAGGCATCTCTGTATGTTAAGGTCACCCATCCACGGATCCCTTGAAGATCGACACGTGCGACTGGTAGTTTAAGGCGGTACCCCGAGCAAAACGCCGCGTTTTTTGTGCTGGTTTTAGGAGCTATCTACTCGTTATTTAAAAAGAAATATCAATTAATAAAAATACATTAAATATCTACATAATATTGATTCTAAAATGGTAGATTCAGTTTTTTTTTTAAAGTTGTATATATTTCACTAATCTCCTTCTAAAAAAACATAAAAATGAGAAATAATTATTGATATTATGCATCTCCTCGTAAAGTGTTCATTAATTATTTTTTGTACTAACACTAATGGATAGACAATTTAATAACGAACATTTTTGTAGATTTTTTTTTTCAAAAGGCCAAAATTCGATTTTATAACGATTTTATTCTAAAATCTGGGCGTATTCACTACTGTAATTCATGCGCCACCAGTGCCGCTAGACCAATAGGAATGCTCATATCTCATGCCGATTTTTTGGTCAGGGTACCGTCTTAAGCAACGAGCGCATTTTAAAAAGACTACATACAATTGGTAGAAATCGTACCTGGAAACATAAGCACGACATAATCCTGTTTCAGCCGGTTGCAAGCATAAGGGATCTGAAAAAGGAAGAATAAAATCATCCGACTTTGAGGGAACAAAACGCGCACCCGTTTCACACCCGCGTGACCTAAAATTTAGTAGTTTTTTGTACTTTCCTTATTATTCTATGACTTAAAAAAAAAGCTTTAGATCAAAATGTAGATAATTCTTTGAGATGGTGTCGATTTCATTAAAATACGCCCAGTGGTGTTGTCGTGTTTTTGTTCGTTTTAGACATGACTGACTGACAAATTAATTACACTATGTTATACAAACAAAACTCAAAATTTGCTTAGATCAAATTATTAAGAAAATGCTCTAATATAACATATATTTTTCCAAAAAATTACGCCGAGCCGTTTAGACATGATTCTCATTTTAAAATAAGCTACTCAAGGGAATCGGCGCCTTAAAGAAAAAATAATATAAATGATCTCAGATTTTTTTTGCAGTCAGCGCAGCCTGCCTTCTTCTTTCATGATAAATATCTGCGCATCGTAAGCCTAAGTGCGTTTGACCACTGCCGCCATCGCCAGGACGTCAACGAGAACGTTATGACGGCGCCGATGTACCGGCAATACAAAATACGTTCTAATTTAATAATAAATAATCATCTGCCTAGCCTTTTCCCAATTGTTGTTAGGGTCGGCTTTAATAATAAATAATAATAATTAAAAAGCTCATTATCTGTGAAACTACAGCAGCTACACCAAAAAAAAAAGCTGAAACTATACAAAATCGACATAATTATGTGAAAACTAAATAACAACAAATAAAAATGTTAACTAAAACAAAAACAAAGAAACAATAGCAAAAAAAAAAATTGAACAAGTTTTTACCATTAATTTTGTGATTTTTGTCAATTAAACTAGACTATATAAGCTTTTTTTTGATACCCTTATGTCCTTACTTGGAATATTCTGAGTAGCACACTGATCCAAAAAAATTAACCCATTCCCTCATCAATTTGAATTTGACTAGCGGTCCGCGCTATGGCAACAAACAACAACAACCTACAATCTCATAGAATTTCGTTGTATTTTACCGTGTCAATGCGCGTGTGTAAATACTAATACTGAACTAATTTCAATATTACGAGCAATATTTCAATGGATTATTTAGTAAATTGCCAAATCGACTACCGGTACATCGAGGTTTTGAAGTGTTTGTACAAAAATACCACCATGTCAGTCCGACTCAGGATCAGGCCTCGGAACCTATCCTTCTGCAGCGAGGTGTGAGACAGGGAGACGTCATATCTCCGAAACTGTTCACCGCTGCACTGGAGGATGTCTTCAAGGTTCTGGACTGGAGAGGGCTAGACATCAACGTCAATGGCGAGTACATCACTCACCTTAGGTTTGCCGACGATATAGTGGTCATGGCTGAGACCATGGAGGACCTCAGTATAATGCTCGATGACCTCAGTAGAGCTTCCGAAAGAGTGGGTCTTAAAATTAACATGGACAAAACCATGGTAATGTTGAATGCCCATGTTACACCCACTCCTATCAAGGTTGGAGACTCTACACTCGAAGTTGTGTAAGATTATGTCTACCTGGGACAAACGATCCAGTTGCGTAGGGCCAACTTCGAGAAAGAGGTTAACCGTCGAATCCGACTCGGCTGGGCAACGTTCGGGAAGTTGCGCGGTGTCTTCTCGTCCAACTTACCACAGTGTCTCAAGACGAAGGTCTATGACCAGTGTGTGTTGCCAGTGCTGACCTATGGCTCTGAGACGTGGTCGCTCACAATGGGCCTCATCAGAAAGCTTACAGTCACCCAAGGGGCAATGGAGAGGGCTATGCTCGGAGTATCCTTGCGTGATCCGCAAGAGAACCAGAGTTACCGACATAGCTCGAAGAATTGCCAAACTTAAGTGGCAGTGGGCAGGGCACATTGCTCGCAGAACGGATGGCCGATGGGGTAGAAAAGTTCTGGAGTGGCGACCGCGAACCGGAAGACGATGCGTTGGAAGGCCTCCCACCAGGTGGACCGTTGACCTGGTGAAGGTTGCGGGACCGGTCAATGTGGCGACACTTGGGGGAGGCCTATGTCCTGCAGTGGACGTCTTTCGGCTGATATGATGATTTAGTAAATTGTAGTAAAATATTACGAAAACTATCATCGCATCGAAAAACGGGCAACAAAAGAGACTTGGACGGTTGACCGGAATAAAATAGTGGGCTACTATCATGACTAGTTGGGTAAACACGATAAATCTAATAATTGCAAAAAAAAATAGCATTCGTTTATATTCGGAAATGCGATGATTGCCGAGGGACATTAAGAAAATAGTTTAACTGTATGGGTTTGTCAAGGGCTGTAGAAATGTCACGTGATTAAATGCTTATATTGTGGCATTTCGACCATCGCCATCCCTGATAAAATGACACCTTATCTAGAACCTCATATGTTCATACAATATTTAATACCTAATAGATTTCCACACATTGACTTATCTATTAAAGTCAGGGTGGACCGCGCGTTTTCTGACGCCATATTTGGTTAGACATAGGTCACACTAGACCGAAGAGAACTCGCCACGCGGTCGGCTATCTTCGGGAGCGGTCGTGTGCGCGAGACATTAAGAAAACCGGGTTTCTTGTAAGGTTACTTCTAGACAAGCGTGCCTTAGCGTCAACCACATCATCACTTACCATCAGTTGAAATAGGGGTAACAAAAAGCGAATACCTGATAACGTTCAGACGGCCCAATTATAATATTTAAATCTACGTGTCCACACAAATACTTCGCACTTTCGAATGTCACAATGACATTGTCGATGAAAACATGTCGAAGTTACAATCGAAAAGTGATAAACAGCATCGTCCATTATGTTTGTCAGTTTCTTTTTGCCCCTGAATAGCAATTGGTAGTCAAGACTCAGCTGGATGCCCTTTTTTTGTCTAATGTAGGCTCGCGCTTGACCACTATCTCACCTGATGGTAAGCGATGATGTGGTCGATGATGGAGCACGCTTGCCTAGAAGTAACCTATTGACTCTTGACTTAAAGACCCCTAGATTGTAGATATCGGGAAACACAGACTCCTGCAGGGAATTCCACTCCTTAGCTGTACGCATAATAAAAGTATTCTCAAAACGTTTAGTGTCACGATGTACCGATGGCGTATCGCCGTACGTCTGGTAGTCCGATGATGAAACGGGCTGGGCGGAATTAGGTCATGGAATTCCATCGCACACTCCCCGAAATGTAATCGATAAAAAACCGACAAGCTGGCAACTCGGCGACGATATTCAAGGCTCTGGAGCTTTGACTTAACCAGTGCTTCATCGCCGATGAGCTTCTTGGCCCGCTTTTCGATCGACTCTAGTGCATCAAGCTGGTATTTGGCAGATCCGTCCCAGAGATGAGAACAGTACTCCAAGCATGATCGAACTTGCGCTTGATACAAGCTGAGCATCTGTTCTGGCGTGAAGTACCTTCTCATCTTTACCCCCAGCATTTTGGCAGCCAGCTGAGCCTTTGCCTTAATGTATGAGCCAAAATTGAGAGTCGATGTCAACGTAACGCCAAGAAGCTCAAGATGGTCAGGTATTGGCACGGTCACATCTCGGAAAGTTGGAGCCGGTTGAAATTGGCTCTTTTTAGCGGCAAAAAGACACGCCTGGGTTTTAGCAGCATTAAACCTGACCAGATTGGCATCGCCCCTTCATTTCCCAGCAAGATCACAGGTTTAAAATAGCTTAACATTATACTTAACTTATGAGCATATATGTTCTGTTGAGACTCACCTATATCAGAGTAGACTACTGCCACAAATAATATTATAAGAAAGTTACAGAATTTCATTTTGAATTATGTTAAATTTCTTGATTCTTTAACACAATGTTTAGCTGTAATTATCACTTACTGCACAAATAATAAGTCTTTTCTTGGTATTTATATAAAGCAATCATTGGAAAATCAGCCAGGGATGTAGTTAGGATGTATTTAATTAAAAGGACACGCTTCGCGACAAGCATGCACTATAATCGTAGACTACATTCATCATTACTTACCTACAGTTATTGGAAGTTTGTGCCATCGGACATCTAGACGCACTGCAAGTTACCATCCTTACCTGGCTGCTATTCCATCAATTTGCACCAAGCACTTACAAACAACCTTCATAACGCGCACAGCAAATGAGTGGAAGTCACTACCTGCATCTGTGTTTCCAAACGCATTAACCTGAATCTAGATAAAGTTAGAGTGAACAGGCTACTTCTGGGCGATTTCACTCCATCTTTGACTATGTATCTGTCACCTCCGACCTAGATTAGAGTCAAGAGCAAACACATATCAAATAAAAAGGAAAAAACTATTATTAATGCGAAAGTAACAAAAATTACATCCATCCAGGATGGAATTTTTGTTATTCAATCACGTCAGAACGATGGAATTTGGCAGAGGGATAGCTTATAGTCTGGAATAGCACATAGGTTAATTTCATCTCGATATAATGTTCATTTGCGATAGGAAAACACTTTTCACACTGGCGTAGCAGCTGGCAGAAGCTAGTGCACTATTATCGTTGACTGCATCATCACATATCTACCCTCAGGTAAGATACTCGTAATGGTCAAACTGGACGATATCTTTTTATTTTACTAGGTTACAACCCGTAGGCTTATTACGTACTAGCTGTTCCCCGCGGCTTCGTTCCCGTGGGCCACCCTACAGGACATGTTTTCGGGATAAAAAAATAGCATATGTCACTCAGGAATAATGCAGCTTTCTATTGGTGAAAGAGTTTTTTAAATCGGTCCAGTAGTTTCGGAGCCTATTCGGTACAAATAAAAAAACAAACAAAAGTTTATTGTGTTTTTTGTAATTTAATTAATTTGGTTGATTGAGTTTTAATTTTGTATTGTTTTAAAGTTGGTAAGTGCGAGTCGTAAATTATTTGTGTGTTGTTTTTCTGTAGTAAATGTATTATTTATATAGCATTGACTCTTTGTACGTGTTGGGTCACACTGTTAGTGCAGGGACTAATTTAATTGAAATAAATAAATAAAATCGACGATTTTCTTAAAATATCGTACTAAAATGAAAATAATATTTAGACATTCTTCCCTACTTAAAAGACCACCTTTTAAAATAAAAAGGATATCGCATTTAGTAATTTTTTTGTGAGTAAGATGATTTTATGGGCAAATTATAAATTATTGTTTTTTTAAGGTTACTAAGGAAAGTAAAACATAAAAATAAAATAAAACATTTACACAGTAAAAATTATATCACACAACATATAGTGTTTCCTCCACGTCTCTTAATAAAGTTTTCACCTGCCTAGATATGTTGAGAATAAGTTTATCCATCAGCGTTGGACTGGGACCCAAAAAACTACCCAACTAGCACACAAGCATTATAAAAAGCTGCACAGTAGCCGGATAAAAGATTTTCATAACGGCCACGGCTCCATTAATAAAAAATATAGTTGGTCTATAAGCGGCTACAGATAGATCTCTTGAAGCGCCAAATAGGCCCATATTATCCAGTTACAGGCTCTACAATGGGTCTACAGTGATCATAAATGTAAGTTATAATGGCTCTATAGAGGTTGTTTAAAGGCGATGGTTAGCACCACGAGATTTCGAAAAACCTCTTGCAGCGCCACTATACCATCTTCATCTTATTTCGGCGCTCCTGTATCGTTATATTAAATGTTAACGCTTTAAATTAGTAATATGTTAAACAAATAGTAATAGTAGGTTTATTGTGGTGTCAACTAAATAAATTTTAATAACATTAATCATACGTACACTTAGTAACAAGTGAGGAAACTTTAATACGGAATGGATTATTAAAATAACTACGGTAACTCTAACATTGTTTTATTTCTTTGTGTACGTGAAATATCATTGCGAGTACCAGTTAACTGTCAATATATATGTATATTATTGTGAAAATTTTAACGCGCCCTATATTATTCAGTTTTTAATACAAAAAATATATTGATATGTCGGTTATGAAATTTTATTTTAACATAAATCAGACTTTGATGATTACATATAGTTTAATTAGGGCCACAGGTAAAAATGGTGATTTTTTTAAATTTCCATGTCTTTTTTTTTTGTTTCCGTGTTGCACTGACTAAATTCTAAGACACATGGCAGATCAAGTATCGGCTGATATAATTGCTGCTATTATATACGGCTTTAAACGATACGACAGCATTCGTAACGTTTATTTTTCCGCCGTTGGCCGATTAACGCAAAGATGTACCTTTCAACGTACAGATTTACATCACAGTTCCGCTGTATAAATCTCTAAAATAGCGCTTTGAACTCTAGTATGAAGTTATGTTTCTCCGTTATAAAGAGTATACGTAGTTACAATAGCGCTAGTAAATGTTATTAAAATACTCAAAGTGCTATAACACTATTATGTAACCCTTATGACTGTATAAAATATTTTGTATGATTCCTTATACTATTATTTGCCGTACAGTGGCTGTATAATTATCTCATATAGTGCTCAAAGCGCTATTCTGGAGCTACACAGCTCTTTTATAGATTAGTAATACAACAGCCGTAGAAACCTCCGTTAAAGAACCTAAGGCTTTAGAAAATGCCTCCCTAGACTCTTGAGCCCTATAAAAGCAACTTATAACTCCTTTTAAATCCCATTTATCTATTAAAGTACTCCATTAATTTCATTTATTCCAATGTTTTAATTAATTTTAATTATTCCAATTAGGCTCCTCATCTGGTTGGTTAGATATTAACGCCAGAGTCCCTGAGGGGTCAGTGCTCTCGGCAACATTGTTCTTGCTGCAAATAAAAGATCTGGCTAAACCCGGAACTTTTAGGTATGCAGATGACAGCACTGTTGCTGAGAGATACGTTTCCAGCGCACGGGCTACTAAGTCTCTCCGTGAGGCCATGGTTGCGCGCTTGAATCTGTCCTTGAAGGCAGTCTCCGAATGGGGCGAGGCCAATCAGGTCAGTTTCAATGCTGCTAAGATCCAGGCGTGTCTTTTTACCGTTAAAAAGAGCTAATTCCTCCCGGCTTCATCTTTCTCGGAAGTAACCGTGAATAACGGACCATCTAGAGCTTCTTTGTGTTACGTTGATATCAACCCTCAACTTTGGCCTCAGCTGGCTGCTAAAAAGTTGGGGGTCTAAGCACGTGACGGTACTTTACAGCTGCTCAACTTGTATAAAGCGCTCATGCAAGTTTAGTCATGCATGGAGTATTGCTTTTCATCTCTGAGACGAATATGCTAAATACCTGATTGATGCACTTAAGTTTATTGACAGACGGCCCAAGAGCCTCATCGACAACGATGCACTGGTTGAGACAAGACTCCAGAGCCATCATCACAAACAGACCGACCCTCTGTTGATTTATTTATAGTGTTATTCTTTGTATTTTTTTAATTTATTTTTTATTATCTTCGACCTAATTTGTACACCAGCCAAGGTCAAACATGTTGAGCCAATAAAATTATTTGTAACACCTATAATCATACCATGTATAATTGTATATTATCTACACATGTTTTTGCAAATAAATGAATATGAATCTGAATCAAGGAGGAACCGGCCCACCGGGAAAAGTCCCGGTACTCCATGGTGCCAGTCCGACCCTGTTATCCATTGTCTCCTGTGGTAGTCTCTATCATTTCTAAACAAAGGCGCTTCACAGTTCACCCACATTGACAGGTGTAGGGATTTTTAAATTTGCCATTCCTTTTAGCAGGGCCTAGACGTTTTCTATCGAATGCATTTCTGGTGATCTCACCGGCTATTCCAAAACTGCCATATTGACATTATTAATTTATTTTATTACATTATTAAGATAAGGAGTTAAAAAGTGGTATGCGGCCGAGCATTATCCAACATAAATAAAACTTCTCTGCAGTATAATTATTATTTTCTTATTACATATTTTGTAATGCAACCCTGCTTTGAAACAAGCTGATAACAACATGGTAATGAGTCAGTCATCAACAATAATGACTGTTCAAACTCGATAACTATGGTAATTCACTAAATAACTTCATAATCAAGAAGATACATATTACTAATGTAGCAATACTGAAAAACAATAAAAACCAATTAAAGGTTTATTATACCCGCCTGATATTGTTCCACTGCAGGGCAAAGGCTTATTTTCGTACAGATAAGGCCCTCTTCATCCATCCATTCCTCCTTCTTTGTCCAGGCGATCTTCCTTTAGAATGCGCTCCCTCAGAACATCAGGATGGAAGCAGTCGGTACTCCTTCAAATTTAAGGCACGTGAGAATATTCGCAAAAGAAATGCAGAATCTACACACAGTTGATTTGCTGGATTCGGTTTCTCAATGACATTGTTTATGTATGTATGTATCTAAGTATATATTTTTAAGTAGTAAGTTTAGTCATTTCTTTTTATTTTTCTACTTGTTCTTTCATTTAGTTGCACCTGCCATGTTTTATCTCTGCACCACCCAAAGGTTGACTGCATTAAATCCGCCTTTGTATTTGTGAATAAAGTTTTAATAAATAAATAAATCAGGAGCAATAAATTCACTAGAGACCGGATTATATGCATTTGCACATGAAATTGCATATTTACCCCATTCAAACAGTATACGCTTTTATAACAAGTTGCCAAAGTCAGATAGAACTGACCGATGGAAAGTTCAAAAATCACATCAAACGTGTCCTTATTAAAAAAGCATAAATCAAGGACTACGTTGAAGATAAAAAAAATTGGCTTTAGCTCCTTCTGCGCATGCGGTTACCCTGGTAACTCATAAATGGCACAAATATGTGGATGGCTCTAACTATTCTCAATCTCATTTTTTCTTTATTTAATAAGACTTTTTACAATGGTTTTCAAGTTTTCAATCATCTTTATAGCCCTTTGCTAAGAATAGTTGCAGCACTGATAACAACATTTGTGCCACATGTTAAATTTAGTCTTGTTATACTTTGTATAGATTCTTTTACCGATTATTTGTAAATGTGTGAACATTGTAGGCCTTCTAGATACTTGTTAACATTTTATCTCGTTTTACTTTTTTATCTTTTGTTTATTTATTATATAATCATTATTTTTGTAGTTTCTGCGTTGTCCCCCCATCTAACTACTGCTGTAACATGGAAATATTGTAAAACCAAACAATTTTTTAAAAGAGTAACCATGGAGTTTCTTGCCGGTTCTTCTCCATAGGAAAAGTATTATAAGTGCCCATGTAGGCCTATGTGAAATAAAAATTATTGATTTTTATTTTGATTCACAGCGAAAATTGCTAATTATACCTAATATCTAGTGACGATGCATATTTTCGCTATATTTATTATATTTTTCGGTAGGTTACCCTATTGATAAGAGTAATAATAAAATCGTAAATAAAAAATTATAAGTTCGTGCGTCGGGCACCCTGCTGCAGCGCGTCACAACAATCCGCGATCTTGGTGTTATGCTGGACACTGAGCTGACTTTTAATGACCACATAACCGCTCTGTGCAAACGAGCACACAAATCTTTCGGGTTTTTCATGAGGCAGTCGGCTCGGTTTACCAGCAAACATGCTATTGTGGCGCTTTACTTCACATTTGTCCGCAGCAAGCTTGAATTTTAATTCGATTGTGACTCGTGTGGATCCCCACACGACTCAAAGTACAATCTGGTGTTGGAGCGGAAACATCGGAAGTTCTGCCGCTACCTGTACAAAAAAAATGTATCCCTGTTCGTATCAGAAATGGTGGGGATTGATACTCTCGAGCTGAGACGTAAATGCGCACTCCTTCTGCATTATTTTACTCAACGGTAAAATTGACAACCCTACGGCGTTGTCTCGCTGTGGACTATCCACGCCGGCTCAATACACGCGAGCGAAGTGCTCGCGTCGGCTTTTAGTGACATCCAGAGTCCGGACTCGTACCGCACAATATGCGGTAACAAATCAAGCTGTTTTATTGCTTGCTCAGCATCCGAAAGTGGACATATTCTACTCCAATGTGCGTGTATTTTTAAAGGGTTGCAAAGAGTATCTTAGCAACTAAATGAGTTAATTGGAAATCATTGAATACCTATTGTTGAATTATTATTATGAAATTGTTATTGTTGAATTATTACTGAATTTAAATTATTATTGTTGTTTTTTTTATTATTGGACTGTTATTAAGTATTGAATTGTTGAATTATTTTTTATTGAATTATGATTTGTTTATTAATGTGAGTTTAATTGATTTTCCTGTCTGTGTGAATTATTTGTCTTATGTAATTATATAATTGTTGTCTGTAACAGATTGCCCTGTGCGATAAGACCGCCCATTGTACACTTATCTTAATAAATGTTTTGTCCTGTAATTATTTAAGTGGTGAACAATAAAGTATATAATAAATAAATAAATGATTATTGACTCTCTGCATGTGTTGGGTCAAATTGTGAGTGCAGAGAGTAATAGGGTATAGAGTTAGTATCTGTGGTCTGTCTGAAATTCTCATGCCTAAACTAGTTCTCATCAACGTTTGCTGATCAAGAAACAAAGAAACGGGATAGTTAAAACAAAAATAAAGCAAAACATTTTTTTTTTTTTTTTGTTATATTATAACAAAATAAAACAGAAATGTCAGTGTTACAGTGTCTATAATTAACGATCTGAAAACAAGATTAAAATTATCTCAGAGTACTCAAATTCTCATAAAAATTACTATGCTTTAACCACTGCACGCTTTGTGACAGTCTTCCAAAGTCGCGAAATTGTTCGAATTTCCACCACATCCACCCCAGAAGAATTTTTCACACAATTTTGCACCAGAGTTGTAGGCATATCTGAAAAAAGAGCATAAGAATGTTACAGTTTTTAGCTTTTATATAACAATTCCACTGCTGGGACACGTACAGGCCTCCTCTCTGCGAGATCTCTGCGAGAGGGCAGTCAGCTGAAATTCACCACGCGGGTCCAGTGCGGTTTGCTGTATCTAAAAAGTCTTCGAATTTTTGGTAGTAGGATAAGCCGCACCTTGAGCGGAATCGTGAGAGGGCCGATCCCGCTCGCAATCAAGTGCTGCGGCAGTGCACAGCATGGCTCAGGGGAGACGCTTCTCAGTTTGCCCAGGTACGTGCCCTAAGAGGCGGTGCGCAGAAGCGGTTTCAGGGTGGTCTTTTAAGAGGTAACGGGTCCAAGTTCCGGGGTGGTCTTTTAAGAGGTAACGGGGCCAAGTTCCATTCGTACTTCATGTTTTTATCGTTTTGCTACTCCGACTTCCGAAATTCGTTTCGGATGTCGGAGTTATCTTGCATTTTTTTGTGTTTTGTTTTTGAAGTCAGTTCAGTTTTTTGCAAAAATATTTTTCTATCTTTTTAGTTTTGGTTCAACATCACTACAAATTGAGCAAGTTCCATATTAAAGTTCCTAAAGGATTGACAAAATACCCATAATAATTCAATACACACATTCGTGCTGTTTGTATGTCGGTAAAGAGTTCGGTTGTATGCATGCTACGCTATCTTGAAAACTACCTAACCAAAAAACATGCACTATGACCTAAGTTGAGAGATACTAAATCCAATTAAAAAAGAACGATCATGATCGGATTACTAATTTCGGAAAATACGTGGATAAACATACTTATATACATATAACGGATCCATATGGACGACGACGCGACGTCTCGGTGTATCCATTTGTTGTATACCAAAACCTTCTCCAGAATGTAACACAAAACTTTTTAGAAAGCTCATCAGAATCGGTTTAGAACGCGTGAAAATCGCGGGCCAACATACATACATACGGGTCAAACTGAGAACCACATTTTTTTTAAGTCAGTTAAAAATATAAACATTGGTTAAAACGAACCTGGGCATTTTAGCCCTACACCTTCCCACTTCAGCCGGTTGCAAGCATTTTGGATCTGCACAAATAGAAAAATTATTTGGTACAAAAATTTAATTGTATAATTAATATAGATACCTGTCTAATGATAAGTTACAACTGATTAAACAATACACCTGCTGCCATAGTTAAATTCTAGTTAATTATATGGAGTTTCTTGTCCGTTCTTCTCCACGTAGGCATTTCCGAACGGATGGTAGAATCACTTTATTAGATCCAGCCTTAGTTGTCCCCCCAGCGACGCCCTGAGCCGAGGTTCAACCCCACCTGGGGTAGCCCTCAGCGTTGTCGCTTGGGTTAAGAAATTTGTGCCTGGCTGGTAGGCTAAGAGATTAGTCTCCACAGGGAAGTCCGGTTAAGCATATGCCGGTCACTCTGACCGTTTGCGAGACGTCACATAGAAAAAAAATACAATACACCTGCCATATTATCTCTTCACCATTCTTGGTAGACAGGTAGAGAATGCCAAAGGAACCTAAATAAGTAATGGTGATGTCATCAACCTTGACTTTTATATATAAACTATAATCCTGAGTCTGAGACTAAGAAGTCCGATGATGTTTCTCATTTTACACGCCGCGAAAACTTTGTACGAAAGAAATTGAAAATTCAAATACACTATAACAACGAGTATCATTCTTAAGCATCAAGTTTAATTATTATTACTTATTTTTAAAGCTGTCAAATTCGACTTCTTATATTTCCTGCCACTATAACAACAAATACTAAAAAACAGAATAAAATAAATATTTAAGTGGGGCTCCCTTAGAAAAACGTGATTTTTGCGATAACGGTTGTTTTTATAATTTTACCTATCCACGAAAAAAAAGTACGTGTTTATACAATATATTTTTTAAATTCATATTTGGAACATTGCGTTGTGAGTGTAGATAAACTATTTGTAATATTCAAACTATTTGTAACTCACCTATAGCAGCGTATACAACTCCCAAAAATAATACAACAAGAAAACAATATAGTTTCATTTTGAACGAGATTATTATTGATACTCAATAGTCACTATTGCACTACTAAAGAAAATAACAGATGCTTGCCTTTTATATAAAGTAAAATAAGGAAAAATCGTTGGTAATACAGAGATGTATTAAGGATGCCTTATTCTTTTATTTTTATTATTAACTATGACCCGGCAAACTTTGTTTTGCCATAAAAATACCAAACATTTATCTACCCTACCTACCCTACCTTACACTACCTACCCTACCCTACCCTACACTACCCTACCCGACCCTTCACTACCCTACCCTACCCTACCCTACACTACCCTACCCTACCCTACCCGACCCTACACTACCCTACCCTACCCTAACCTACCCGACCCTACACTACCCTACACTACCCTACCCTACCCTACCTATAAACCTCACGGAGCCCGAGACTTTTCCAACGAATGCAAAACCGTGGAAATCGGTTCGTGCGTTCTGGCGTTATAGCGTCAGGGAGGAAAACCCGACTTATTTTTATATAGTAGATTAATTAGAATTTAATTAAGTAACCACGTTTCCGAACAAACAATGCTCTTTCAATATAGTCTATGGCTGTGAATGACATTGACATTCGTTACGCGCGTTTTTTTAAATATGCAAAATTAAATGTATATTTTTCAATATTTCTCAGAGATTTTCTTAATATTTTTTTCCGTAAGAACCTTCTCCTAATAATAACAAATACAACAAAAAAAGAATTAGTGAACTCGGTCTAGCCATTCACGCGTGATGCCGTGACCAAGGAAAACGGGTTTAATTTTTATATATATAGATAGAAGATAGGTTGTCGTGTTGGCCCAGTGGCTAAGACTTTGCCTCACGCACTTGACTGAGCAAATTCGGGCAAGTACCAATGTGACTTTTTCAATTCGTATGTACTTTCTCAGTTTATCTTGGACATCTCTAATAAAAGTAACGGAAAAGATCGAGCGGAACCCCCATGTTATCTCTCCACCATCCTTGGTTGACTGGTAGAGAATGCCTCAGGCATTACGTCCGCCTATGTATCTGTATGTTGCATGAAGTTTTAAATAAATAAATACATAAACACAGACTCTGGCAGGGATTTTCACTACTTACCAGCGACGGTGTAAGTATTCCCAAAGCGTTTAATGCATATGGGTGGGATTTCCAACATGTACAGATGGCACATCACCGCACTTCTTGTAGTCCGATGATAGAACGTGCTTGGCAAAATTAAATCGTGCCATTCCAATGCTCACTCACCGAAATGGAACCGATCAAAAAACAAAGGCTGGCAACCTATCGTCGATGTTCAAGACTTATTATCATTACCGATGAACCTCTTAACCCGTATCTCAATCGGCTCAAGCGCAACGACATGGTATTTGGCAGATTCTTCTCAGAGATGAGAGCAGTACTCCATATATAATCAAATTGCGTTGTAGTGCTGTCTCACCTGCGCAAGGTACCGTGACTTTTTGGCAGCCAAATAAGCCCTCGCCTCGATATACGGTCAAAAATTGTGATTGGATGTCAATGTAACACCAAGAAGCTCCAAGATGTTACACCACAGAAAGATGCAGCCTGGTGGCTCCTTTTACCGGAAAAAAGACGAACATAGGATTAAGCAGCATTGAACTTGACCATGCAGACATTGCCTTATTCGGCGATAATCTCCTAATGCTAATCTCCGAAACGGCTGGACCGATTTTGAAAAAAACGTTCACTGCATGATGCTAATGTTACAAAGAGTAACTTGGTATGGAGATAATTTAAGACCCTACAAAGGACATAGGATAGTTTTTATCCTAAATTCATCCTTATGGAGTGAATGTATATATCCAATAAATACTCAAGTAAGGCGTAAACGAAATCGAGAGCAAATGCTAATTAATAATACATAAATTGGTGTAAACTGACGGCTGGTTCTAGTGATACTTTGTAGTTTTATTTTATTGTATTTTCGTGGTTTGCAGTTAAGAATATTGTTAAAGATAACATCAGGATGTGTCACGATGAGCAATTTACAAAAGAGCCTCCATGTTCGGTATTTAATTTAATGATTATCCATCTACGGACTGTCCTCGGCACCATCAACACCAACCTTTTAATCTTCCCACTGCTGGGACACAGGCCTCCTCTCTGGGAGAGAGGGAATGGGCCTTAATGAACCACGCGGGCCGAGTGCGGATGTCACATGTCTATAATTTTTGGTGCTATGACATGCTGGATCCTTCACGATGTTTCGGCAAGCATTGGTTAATTTCGAAGATAGAAACTTGCGCTTATACTTATATTTTTACTTTTTTCAAAGGCTTCCCCCAAATCCTTCCTTGTTATTACTTAAATACAAAAAAAAAATCTTTATGGGCAATCTGGTACTCAATAGTGACAACAAATGTTTATTGTAACTTACAAAAAGATTGATGATGGTCTGTCAGAAGGAAGAATAAAAAGGTTTTTTAACAAAAAAAAACTAAACAGTCTTCCAAAATTAAACACTACAAAGCGAAAAATAACTTTCTTTTCGGAAGTCGGTGTCTTTGGTAGGTACCCATTTTTTTCGTTTTTGATATTTATGAATTATTTTTAGTTTTGTACCTTATACTACCATAAAAATCATACACATCATCGTACAGCTACTAAAGCTCCTAGCGATACACTCACTTATTTTTTACTTTTAAACTTTTATGTCTACCTGTGGACAGCGTTGTGGGTTATATTATTACTAACATTGTCATTGTTAAATTAGTTATTAGTTCTTATAATGTAACTGTTTGCTGTTCCTTTCAATAAAAAATAAAATAAAATAGCCAGAGGGCTTCTCATAACAATGCCAACAAGCCTAAACACGACTGGGATACATTGTTTTTTTACGGAGTACCAGTGCCAACATTCCTTCTTCATCACCAGAGCAGTTCGATGTTACCATTTTCTTTTAAATCATTTATTTAAATTTGCTTCATCACAGTCATTTAACTTTCCGGGATATCTCACCTATATCCAAAACACACATCCAAGCCCAAGTACATCTGATGACTATTCCAGTTAGCCCAAATACGAATAGGATACATTGTTTTATTTCGGAGTTCCAGTGCCTACCTGTGTACCTGGTCTTCTTCATCAAAATATACTTTCCGAATGCAAATGCTTGTCGTGTTGATGGAAATACCAAAATCGCTATAAGTATGCCTATAAAATTTTAGGAGTGCCCTCGATTTCCATGGGATCCTCTCATCAGATTCTGACTTGATAATTGACGGAGTAATCGGTGAACATACACAAAAATAAAATATGAAGTCGAACATAGGAACTCTTCCTTTTTAGAAATTCGGAATGTAGGTTTTAGGAAGAGGTGTACCGTTACTATTGGTACTGGGTGTACCATCTCGCCAGTTATGTTACTAAAACAATAAAATTTATAATATCATCATCATCATCATATCAGCCGAAAGACGTCCACTGCTGGACATAGGCCTCCCCGAAACGTCACCAATTTGACCGGTCCCGTGCGTCCCGCATCCAGCGCGTCCCCGCAACCTTCACCAGGTCATCGGTCCACCTGGTGGGAGGCCTTCCAACGCAACGTCTTCCATTTCGCTGTCGCCACTCCAGAGCCTATGTTATGATGACCTTATAAAATGTTGTTAACTATTTATTGGGTAGTTTGTAATTTAACTCTGCTTTAAACCAGTTGATACCAACATGTTATGCGTCAGTGCCTACTTTTTTACAATCGATACCTTACTACAGACTTTATTTAATTAACTTCATATAAAATTCTAGTAGGTACATTCATGGTAAAATGACCTTAACCTTATAGCAACTGGTTCTCTACTACTGCTACTCTAACTCTTATACTACCTATAAACACAAAGTTTGCTGTAGGATAACTTTTTAGGGTTCCGTACCGAAAGGGTAAAAACGGGACCTTATCTATCACTGTCCATTTGTCCATCGGTCTGTCTGTCTCAAGAACCGTAATAGCTAGACAGTATGAAATTTTCACAGATGATGTATTTCTGTAGCCGCTTTAACAACAAATACCAAAAACAGAATAAAATAAATATTTAAGTGGGGCTCCCTTGCAACAAACGTGACTTTTTTGCCGTTTTTTTGCGACAATGGTACGGATCCCTTCGTGCACAAGTCCGACTCGAACTTGGCCAGTTTTTAATATATTTAGTAAAAAAGACGATATCACAATTGACGCAGGAATTGATACGAACAAACTGTATGTCGATCGACTGCTTAGAACAATTGAAATAACCCTACCCAAGCCACATACCCCAAATCCACGGGGTATCTATCGACGCTTTAGGCTAACATAGTATGCACGAAATACCAGAAAATTTAAAAAATCTACTAGGGATTTTCTTAACACTAGCAAAACCAGTCATGCAGACGTTTTGGGGGACTGTTGTTATATCGTGCTTGTTCAAAAAGAGCTCAGCCTCAGCCTCAGTGCTCAGTGCTCTTGATAATATCAATTAAGTATGTTAGCATTGAACAGTTAGAAGTAAAGGAATAACTTAGAATAAATTGTAATACTCGAACCTTAGCTCCCTAAAAAAGGTTACTTATAATAAATAATTGCTCAAAACTTCAAAACTTGACGTGCCTTCAAAATTTAGGTAGGATTAGTTTAATAATATTTTAGTAAATAATAATTTAGTTACCCGAGGAAAATGTCCCAAATACAGATACAAATCATAAAAGGAAAAAATATCTTCCTTGTATCTTAGGTAACTAAGTACTTTTGTAAAGATGTAAAATCCCAGTATACCTACGAGGTAGAAAAAGCCCAAGTGCACGTCTCCTTCTCAAGGACATTTTTTCTCATCGACTAATCTGATCATCAATAATCACTTTGTAAGGAGCGACCTTCAACCATATGTTTAAGGATGTAAAGCATTTTATATACAACTAGCTCGTGAGGGAGGAGGGAGGAGCTCGTGGCTAAATAATAACAGCCGAACGGGTCGATCTTTAAGGTTAAGCAACGCTTGACGAGGTCGGTCCGTGGATGGGTGACCATTTCAACATACCGAGTTTCCTCCGTGCCTCAGAAAGCACGTTAAGCCGTTGGTCCCGGCTGTCATTTGAAGATCTTTGACAGTCGTTACGAATAGTCAGACGCTTGAGATCTGACACCAGTCTAGCCAAGGGGTATCGTGTTACCCAGTTACTGGGTTGTGGAGGTCAGATAGGCAGTCGCTCCATGTCAAACACTGGTACTCAGCTGAATCCGGTTAGACTGGAAGCCGACTCTAACGTAGTTGGGAAAAGGCTAGGCAGATGATGATGAGCTGTGCCCGTGGCTTCGCTACCATCAGCCGCCTAACCTACTCTACTTACCTAGGCCTACCAACCTTTTCTACTTACATACCTACCTATCCTACTTACCTTGTTGTTGCTGCCTACCGTACCTACATACCATTTTTTTTTCTGGGTCGTTCTTACGCGGAGAATCTTAACACCGCCAAGGGTGCCATACAAGGGGTCGTCTGGCACCCATGTTCTGTTTTGTTCCCTGAGGTGGTCACGGCGTGCAAAGTGTTCTGGTGCACCGGTGATCGGGGTACTCACCAGAGGAGGGTCCGGTGACGGACAGCGGCGGCGGATTCGCGTATGAGTGCTTACGCGTGCCCGTGTTCCTGCCATAAGCGGCACAGGAGGACACTGTGGAGTTTTTGTGGGTTGGAGTCCCACATAACTGCACTATTTCCACGTGATAGCGCAGTATGCATGAGTATTACTCCATGCAAAAAAAAGGTTTACTTTACCCTGGGCACATTTCTGATGACTGCGATGTGGGGCGTAGGTACTTCGACACCCGAGCGTATTTTGTTTTTGATTTTAAAATCTTTCCTTTACCTACTGTTATTTGAATCATAAAAATATACTTGGAAGCGGATTTTAAAATGGGGTTACTACTAAGGTCAAGCGTATAAGATAAAACTTTGATTGCATGTTACAAAACAGGTTCTCAATTCGTCCGAATCTTTTTCTTTTTAATCAAATACGTCTGAACCGATATTGTTTTTTTTTTTTTTTAAGTTTTATACTTCCCAAGTGGACCATGGATCATCAGGTCAGGATTTGTTGATGGGATCTTGGTAAAATTGAGGGAACTCCTCTAATAAGTTTAAAATAATACAGGATTTAAACAGCGGCTGCACCCCCTCCCCCACAAAGTGCACCTCACCAACATTAGAGGTCTGCACTCAAATCTCTCTGCAGTCCACTACCACTGGAGACTGAAAAACCAGCGCTGTTTTTCCTTACGGAGACGCAGATAGCGAGTCCGTCAGATCGTTCCATGGTCATCAGGTCAGGCTTTGATGATGGGATCTTGGTAAAATCGAGGGAATTCCTCTAATAAATAAATAATTGACATTCACATAGATATTGATATTTTCACCAATAATGCAATCATTTGCAAAAAGGTTTTTTTTTGCTTTCTGAAATCATCCAATCACTTCTCTCGCTTTGGGTGAAGCGGGAGTGTTAGACTTTTACTGACTAAAACCCACCCTTGTTCCTTCAGTTGCTTATGCCAAGACCTTGGCAACGACCAGGACCTTGACGTAAGCCTTAGGATTGTTTGTTGTATAACCAAATTCTTATTGCGAAAATTTTGAAATAAAATATGGTCGATGGAATGAATATTATAGAAAAAATAAAACGATCTCTATAACAAGCACAGGTTTTTAATAATCAGCGATAAAACATTTACAATCAAACTTACTTTGCGATCACAAAATATTAGAACTTTACTTGAGACACTGTGACTGTAATCATCGTAGGTATGACAACACTCACTAGTATTGTTCTCTTTTTTTAACATTTCTTATAAACTGCAATAAGCTCTAACAACATAATAACATTCTATCAGCGGCAACGATTGTCGAAAATGTAAAATGAATAAGTATTTGACAATGCAGCAATACATTTGTCTTTTTGACAATCTTTGTGCCTGACAAGCTAGTGGCTAAATATTTACCGCAGCAAAAGTCGATCTTCAAGGTTTGCCAAGGTCGGTCTGTGGATGGGTGACCACTCGAAAGCACGTTACGTTTTTGGTCCTGGCTGTCATTTGAAGATGTTTGACAGTCTTTACGTTATAAAAATTTGACACTAGTCTTGCCAAGACGTATAGTGATACCCAGTTACTGATGTGGAGGTCAGATAGGCAGTCGCTGCATGCAAAATACTGGCACTGAGCTGGATCCGGTTAGACTGGAAGCCAAACCCAATAAAGCTAGGAACAGGCTTGACAATTTGATATTGCCAATCGTTAGCGCTGATATAATTTCTAAAGATTATTTTGTGATGATTTACTCATGGCATGCACTGTTACACTCGGCTTCAGACATAAAAACATTGGAATTTACTGGGCATCCACCATAGGCAAAAGATTCACATCTCTTAGAAGAAGGGTTGTACGCATATCTGAAAACAAAAAAAAACATTTAAGTTTGTATGTAGATGGGTAACACACGCACATTTCTTCAGTTACGCATTTTATGTTACAAGTAATAGGAGGGCGAACCAATGTAGTGTTGAAACATGTGTACTACGCTTTACTTCTATTACCTTTTACTATAGACTATAGAGCATAGTTATCCCTCTATACAAAGACTATATTTTCAACTTCGTCATCGTCAATGAACTCACGTAATGAAAAAAGCCTTTCTTCCTAATTTCCTATTTTATGTGTGCCTGATGTTTCATATTAAGTTTGCTACTGAATATGTATTAATACTCGCTACTCCTGGACTGCTTGATAATCAAGAAATACATGAATGTTACCAGAACATTTTGTGTTTTTAATCTCACCGCATGCCACCTATCCTGCATGTAGCATTTTGCACGACCACGCCTTATTTTGACTTCGCTTTGCAGACAACTCCTCTGCTCAGATAGTTTGTAATTACATGTAGAGCTACAGAAATACTATTGAATAGACTCAATAACAATTTTCCCAACAAGAGATTTGTACCCAGCACTTGAGACTCGTCCTCATCATCCTCTCAGCTGAAAGACGTTTTCTGACATTGACTAATCCCGTCCTTCTTCCACGGATATCCAGCAGATTCCCACAGTTTTCACAAGGTCAACTTTCAGACTCGTATCTGTGTAAAATTTTAAATAGAACACCTCTACAGGTTACACTTTTCCCGATCCGAAGATAACGCTTGCCACCAGAAGACCAACGCAGTACTTGACTATGACGTAGTTGAGAAAAACGTACCTGATGAATTCTGCAAGACACCGTCCCGATTCAGCTGGTTGCAAGCATATAGGATCTGAAATAAATACAATATCTATTAAAAGAGAGCAGTGGTGGCTTAGTGTTTACAGCCCCGCCTTACGAGTCGTAGGTCGTTGGTTCTAACCCAAGCAGGTGCATTCGTTATCATTATTTCAGCCGTAGGACGTCCACTGCTGGACATAGGCCTCCCTCAAGTGTCGCCACCTCGATCGGTCCCGTGCGCCTCGCATCCAGTGGATGCCCGCAGCCTTAACCAGGTTATCGTCTTACGTTACGCGGTTACCACTCCAGAATATAATGTGAATTAATATGTGTAAAAAAAATTGAAATAACCCACGACGGTTAAAAAGTAATTAAAAAAGGATACAATAATTATAAAACCCCCGACTTAAAGCGGTACCCCGAGCAAAACGCCGCGCTAGCCGTTTCTCGTGCTGTTTTTAGGAGCTATCTACTCGTTATTTAAAAAGAAATATCAACTAATAAAAATACATTAAATTTATGCATATTATTGATTCTAAAATGGTCGTATACTTTTTTTAACTAATCACCTTGAAACAAAACCATAAAAATGAGAAATAATTATTGATAGCATGCATCTCCTCGTAAAGTGTTCATTAATTATTTTTTGTACTAACACTAATGATTAGACAATTTAATAACGAACATTTTGGTCGATTTTTAGGGTTCCGTACCCTAAGGGTAAAAACGGGACCCTATTACTAAGACTCCGCGGTCCGTCTGTCTGTCTGTCTGTCTGTCTGTCACCAGGCTGTATCTCATGAACCGTGATATCTAGACAGTTGAAATTTTCACAGATGATGTATTTCTATTGCTACAACAACAAATACTTAAAACAGAATAAAATTAATATTTAAGGAGGGCTCCCATACAACAAACGTGTCTTTTTTGCCGTTTTTGCGATAATGGTACGGAACCCTTCGTGCGCGAGTCCGACTCGCACTTGGCTGTTTTTTTTTCCAAAAGACTAAAATTCAATTTTATAAAGATTTTATTCTAAAATCTGAGCGTAATTCATACGCCACCAGTGACGCTAGGCCAATAGGAATGCTTATATCTCATGCTGATTTTTGCTTGGTCAGGGTACCGCCTTAAAAATAGATGTAACGCGAGATAATAAACGTAAAAAGATTTAAAAAGTAGATTTGATCTCTCGCGAAGTCGGTCATGTATGTAAACAATAGAGTATCAGTTTTCATAGCATTTCCCTACGTAACTACCTATTTGGTTCTCGATGATTGTAGAAGTGGCCATAACAAATTCAACTACCTATAAACTTAATAAAAAAAACAAGAATATCCGTCAGGGGCTGCTCTCAAAATAGTAAAGTTAGACTATACATAGGAAATCAAGTGTTATCTACCAACTCGCACTGGGCCAGCGTGG
The DNA here is from genome assembly GCA_949775005.1 of Orthosia gothica. Classification (NCBI taxonomy): domain Eukaryota; kingdom Metazoa; phylum Arthropoda; class Insecta; order Lepidoptera; family Noctuidae; genus Orthosia; species Orthosia gothica. The sequence continues at coordinate 11,602,708 of OX459035.1, read as the reverse complement.
TATATTAAGGCCCATTCCCTCTCACAGAGAGGAGATCTGTGCCCCAGCAGTGGGATCATAATAGGCTGAAAAGACTTATATGCTATTAAAAACAAAACGATTATGTGTCCGATCAGAGACAGAATTTTTTTTTTGCTATAAATCTTTGAGACAGTCCAAAACTTACCTAATTCGGCGAAGACAACTCCCATAAATACAATTACAAGGAAATAAAACAATTTCATTTTTATAAACGTAATAATTAAATACTCAAGACACAACAAATATGTTCTCTTGATGATCGTTGTCAAAATACAAAAAAGGAATGATTGGTTTTGCCATTTAAATAAAATTATTATCAAAGTTCAAGGAGTCGTTTGAATAACAGGGATGTATTTAGGATGCCTAAATAAATAACAAACGAATAAGTTTGGTACTTCTAGGCAAGCTTGCTCTATTTTCAACAACATCAGCATCATTTCAGCCGAAAGATGTCCACTGCTGGACATATGCTTCCGCCAAACGTCGCACACTAATCGGTCCTGTGCGTACTTCTGCAGTGAGGTGTGAGACAAGGAGACGTCATATCTAAAACTGTTCACCGCTGCACTGGAGGATGTCTTTAAGGTTCTGGACTGAATATGGCTAGGCATCTATCCATATTCAGTCCAGAACAATACATATACGTGGGACACTCAGAAAGTTTTGCGAAACTAAAAAAAATTGTTCTATACGTACATATATTTTTATTAAATCTTTTCAAAGTACTTTCCACCAGCCTCTATACAAAGATTCATGCGCCTAAACCAGTTTTCAAAACACTTTTTCCAGTCCGCCGCAGACACCTCGTTTACAGCCTGCTCGAACGCAGCCAGCGCATCTTCCGGCGACGAAAATTGTATCCCTTTGAGCTGATTTTTTATTTTTGGGAATAAAAAGAAGTCACACGGTGCTAGATCAGGGCTGTAAGGAGGGTGACCCAGGAGTTTGACTGGCGTGCTGTCCAGGAAGTCCCTCGTTTTGAGTGCGGTGTGCGCAGGTGCATTGTCGTGGTGGAGCAGTAGCCCGCGGAGCCCTGTGTTTGGTCGCTTGTTGCTTATAACAGAGAAAACTTCTGGCAAACATTTGGTAGTATACCATTCGGCATTAATGCTTCTTTGATCCCGTAAGGGAATTGATACCAAGTGGCCAGTCAAATTAAAAAAGCTAGCGATCAAAATCTTACCCCCGCTTCTAGATCGCTTCACTTTGGTAGGCGTTGGCTCATTTTGAAACACCCAAACAGTCGACTGGCGCTTGGTTTCTGGGTCGTATTGATAAATCCAGGACTCATCACCTGTAACGATGTCGTAAACACGCCGAGACGAGCCTGCTTCAAATTTGTTAAGCATATCACGGCACCATTCCACCCGGGCCTGCTTCTGAGCATCGGTGAGGTTGTGCGGCACCCAGCGTGATACTATCCTCCTCACGCGAAGATGGCTGTGTAGAATCTCGTGAACGCTTCCCGATCCAATCTTCAATATGTGTTGAATCTCCTGATATGTAATTCGCCTATTGTCTTGGATTAAATTTTTCACTGCTAGCACGTTTTCTTCGGTAACAGCCGTCAAAGGGCGACCGCTTCTTTCGTCATCCCCCAAAGTTGGTCGACCGCGCTTGAATTCGTTATACCAACGATACACGGTTGCCTTGGAAGGGCCTTCATCCATGAATGCCATTTGAAGTCTATCGTACGATTCATCCGGTTTCAGGCGACACTTGAAATCGTATAAAATCATAGCTCTAAAATGTTCCCGGCGCAGATCCATATTTCAGTGAGACACAATACTTTGAATTAACTCGCAAAAAATGTGGAGGGAAATTTTGAAATTGGAACTTACTTATTTTTACTTATAAATAATCATATTTTCGAAAAACATTATAACTGGCCAGTCTCCCATATATAAAAACTTTTTTTCGCAATACTTTCTGAGGGGCCTGGTACAGTACATCATTTATTGTAATTTTTTTAATTGTTTGTGTATTTGTATTATTACTAACAATAGTTTATAGATGTTTCTACTTACAAAGAATTAATCATATCATTCGATGCATAAATAAATCATTATACATACATTTGCCCTGTGATCTAAGAAGAAATAAAAGGGAAAATTTAATTCTTGGGAACATTTCGATAATCATGTCAAAAACTACAACAAACAAAAAAATACATGTTTTGCAATATGCAATCAAAGTTTAATTGCTTAATACGCTTGACCTTACAATATTTATTTTGGTCATTCAATACAGTAGTTTAAAAGTAACTTAAATATGTACCTAAATGTGATCACGTGCCATTTAATTAGCGCTTGGCATTCCCAAACATTTTTGCCTTTTTCCAATCGCTATCGCATCGCTTTCGGTGATAAAATGTCACTTGTCTGGAGCCACTGGGCACAAAGTGTCAATTAATCGGCGAGAGAGTAGAGTGACCTTGGTTTTTCCATGTTTATTTTAAGATACGCTCTTTCTGAGGATCTACTGAGGTCATCAAGCTTTGTACTGAGATCCTCCATATTTTTAGCTATGACCTCTATATCGTCGACAAACCGAAGGTGAGTGATTTATTCCCCATTGATGTAGATGCCTAGGCCTCTCCAGTTCTGAACCTTGAAGCAGCGGGGAACAGTTTCGGAGATATGACGACTCCCACCTAACTGTAGAAGAAAGCAGAGGACCGATCAGTGTGGCGACGCTTGGGGGAGGTCTATGTCTACCAGTGAACGTCTTTCAGCTGAAATGATGATGCGGTTGGCGATGGATCACGGTTGACTAGAAGTACCTAACTTATTCGTTGGTTACTTATTTAGGCACCCTAAATACATCCCTGTCATTCGAACGACTCTTTGACCTTTGATAATAATTATGTTTAATAAAAATGGCAAATCAAATGGTTCTTTTTAGTATTCAGACTACAATCATCAAGAGTACATCTTCGTTGTGTCTCGAATATTTTATTATTACGTTTATTCAAAATGAAATTATTTTATTTTTTTGTAATTTTATTTGTGGGAGTTGTCTTCGCCAAATTAGGTAAGTTTTGGACTGTCTCAAAGATTTATAGCAAGAAAGTTTCTGTCTCTGATCGGACACATAATCGTTTTGTTTTTAATAGCATATAAGTCTTTTCAGTCTATAATTATCCCACTGTTGGGTCACAGGTCTTCTCTCTGTGAGAGGGAATTGGCCATTATCTAACCACGCTGGCCCAGTGGGGGTTGGTAGATAACACATTATTTCCTATTTATAGTTTTAGGGTATGCCCGTTCCCTAACGATGTCTGCCTTCACTGTTTTGAGACCAGTGGTAATGATTAATATTTAACACATATTAAGGCGGTACCCCGAGCAAAACGCCGCGCAAGCCATTTTTTGTGCTGTTTTTAGGAGCTATCTACTCTTTATTTAAAAGAAATATCAATTAATAAAAATACATTAAATTTCTACATAATATTGATTCTAAAATGGTAGATTTAGTTTTTTTTTTAATGTTGTAATTTCACTAATCTACTTCCAAAAAAACCTGAAAATGAGAAATAATTATTGATATTATGCATCTCCTCGTAAAGTGTTCATTGATTATTTTTTGTACTAACACTAATGGATAGACAATTTAATAAGGAGCATTTTTGTAGAATTATTTTTTTCAAAAGACCAAAATTCGATTTTATAAAGATTTTATTCTAAAATCTGGGCGTATTCACTACTGTAATTCATGCACCACCAGTGCCGCTAGACCAATAGGAACGCTCATATCTCATGCCGATTTTTTGGTCAGGGTACCGTCTTAATGCACAATATGTTCTGGAGTGGTAACCGCGTAACGGAAGACAATAACCTGGTTAAGGCTGCAGGAATCCGCTGGATGCGATACGCACGGTACCGATCGAGGTGGCGACAGTTTAGGGAGGCCTATGTCCAGCAGTAGATGTCCTTCGGCTAAAATGATAATGATGATGAATGCACCTGCCTGGGTTCGAGCCCACGAACTCGCCATTGGTCTCTTTCAAACATATTGTTTTTTTTTCAGATCCTTTATGCTTGGAACCAGCTGAACCAGGAACATGTCGTGCAGAACTCACTGCGTAAGTTTTTCTCAACTACGTCATAGTCCAGTACAACGTTGGTTTTCTAGTGGCAAGCGTGGAATATTCGGATGAACCAAAGTGTTACCTGTAGAGATCTTCTATTTAAAATTTTACAGAGAAACGATTCTGAAACTTGTCCTGGTGAAGACTGTGAGAATCTGCTGGATACCCTGACAGACGCACGGGATTGGTCAATGTGGTGACCCTTGGAGAAGGCCTATGTTCAGCAGTGTACGTCTTAAAGCTGATATGATGGTGATGACGAGTCTCAAGTGCAGGGTTATAAACGACCCTTTGTGCCTATTGGCCTTGTTTGTTCTGACTCCTGCTTGATTTTGAGGGAAGTGGAAATTTATATTTTTCCTACTCCTCCGTTATTCTTTTCTGAATTATTTCGTTGCGGGATCCAAGACGGTCAAATTCATTCTCCGGGACTTCGTCGAGCTTCATTGCCTCGGCGCTTTTCTGGTGGTCGCCACTGTTGATTCTGGCTTTCAGGAGTTGCAGTGGTTTGGGAATAGTGTGGTGGGATTGTCCCAATAAAGAAAAAAACGAAAATTGCTGGGTTCAACTCTCTGGTCGCGAAAATTATTATTGTGTTTATTCAATGGTATTTCTGTAGCTCTACATTGTTTCGCCCTCCTATTACTTGTAACATAAGATTGGTAACTGACAAAATGTGCGGGTGTTACCCTACATACATCTACATACAAACTTAAATGTTATTTTTTTTTGTTTTCAGATATGCGTACAACCCTTCTTCTAAGAGATGTGAATCTTTTGCCTATGGTGGATGCCCAGAAAATTCGAATGTTTTTACGACTGAAGCCGAGTGTAACAGTGTATGCCATGAGTAAATCATCATAGTCTTCAGACAACGTGACATTATATCAGCGCTAACGATTGTCAATATCAATCTGTCAAGCCTGTTCCTAACTATGTTGGAGTCGGCTTCCAGTCTAACCGGATCCAGCTCAGTGCCAGTATATTGCTTGCCGCGACTGCCTATCTGACCTCCACAACTCAGTAACCGGAAATCACTATACCTCTTGGCAAGACTAGTGACAGATTTTTATGACTTCGGGCTATCTGAAGCTGCTATCAAAGATCTTCAAATGACAACCGGGATCAAAAACAACGTGCTTTCACTGGTCGCCAGGATGGTCACCCATCCACAGGCCGATCTTGGCAAATCTTGCAGATCAATCGTTGCGGCAGTTATTACTTAGCTTAGCTTGTCAGGCATAAAGATTGTCAAAAAGACAAATGTATTGACACGTTGTCAAATCTTTATTCATTTCACCTTTTCGACAGTCGTTGCCGCTGATACAATGTTACTTTGTGTAGGTACTAAGAGCTCGTTACAGTCACAGTGTCTAAAGTAAAGTTTTAATGTTTTGTGACCACAAAGTAAGTTTGACTGTAAATGTTTTATCGCTGATTATTAAAAAACTATTCTTGTTATAGAAATCGTTTTATTTTTTCTGTTATATTTAGTTACGTGAACCTCCATCGAACACATTTCATATTACAAAATTTTCACTATAAGAATTTGGATATATACAACAAAGAATCCTAAGGCTTACGTCGTGTGCTCCTTCAGTTTTAGGAGACCACAGCATGCATAAATATTCTCTTTGCAAAGTTCGAAGATGAGGGAGAGAAAATGTTGCCTGTCTGGGTCGCGGATAAATTTGAAAGAGAGTTACCGCGTCCCTTTTTTTTTTTTTTTTTTTTTTTTTTTTTTTTTTTGTTCCGGGGTGGAAAATCCTCATCGGATGTCCTCCGCCCTGGGGGGGGCGGAGGGGTCTGTCAGACTCCTACTGACTAAAAACCACCCCGGTGTTCCATCTCACACTTACGCTGGGGGTCGCGGGAACAATGATACTTCCGCAACCCTCGGCTAGTGCCGGCCTGCCTGTGCGGGCCACGGTCTCGGGTTGGAGGGGGAGTGAGGTGTTTGACTCCCCCTGCGACGTCAAAGAGGGGCGCGCGTGGAACACTACGCGCCGCCACCTCGGGTCCTGATGTGTGAGGGGCGACGGACGTCCCCGAGTCCGCCACCCCTGGACCCATTTAGGGGGGCTGGAAGAGGGCGTTGTCCGCCCTCCGCCGACGCCCGGCGCGTCTGCTGCGGATCGGGTTAGCAGATGAAATCTCCCTCTCCCTCTCCGCAGCCTCCTTCTGCGAGACGACTGTTTCGCAGAAGGATACCACCGCGTCCCAGGACTCCCCACTGCCGACCATAGACTCGACTACGGCCGGCAGCGACAGGTCACTGCCTACTTCAGAGATGAGGGCACGGCGTGGCTCCTCCCAAGCGGCACACTCTGCCAGCGTATGCCGCGCCGTGTCCTCCCGGCAGTCGACGCAGTGGTGACACCGGGCGTCCGGCTCCCTGTTTATGCGACACAGGTACTTCCCGAAGCAACCATGCCCCGAGAGCACCTGCGTCACCCGAAACGACAGGGAGCCGTGCCTCCTCCCGAGCCAGCGCTCGAGCACTGGCCGGACCGCCTCGATGGTAACGAGGCCGGCGGTAGGGCGTAAAAGCCTGTCCCGCCATTCCGCCACCAGAACCTCGCGGAGCTGAGACTGACGCAACTCCATATGTCGCTGCATCAGCCCTTCGCCCCGCGCCCGCGCTTCCTCGCGCCACCGGTACAGTGACGCGAGTACCTTTGCCTCCAGGTCCCAGGGCGGGGATCCGGCCAGTACGCAAGCCGCCTCGTAGGAGATCGTGCGATACCCCCTGATGACTCTGACGGCCATCGCTCTCTGCGGTTTCCGCAGAACAGCGATGCTGCCGGCCGTCAGGTCAGTCGCCCAGATCGGGGCCCCATACAGGGCCATCGATCGCACGATCCCCACGTAGAGCCGCCTACAGGCGGCGCTCGGGCCCCCCAGATTGGGAAGCAACGTTGACAGCGCCCCAGCCGCGCCCAACAACTTGGGCGCTAGCCGCCTGAAGTGGGGGCCGAAATCCCACCGGCTGTCGAGCACCAATCCTAGGTACTTCATAGTAGACTCGACAGCGATTCGAGCCCCCCCAACCACGATGTGGGCATCGGGCGGCGGCGCCCGCCGGGGACCATGAAAGACCATGGCCTCCGACTTGTTGAGGGCCACCTCCAGGCCAAGGCGCCGTATGCGGCTCACCACCTGTGAGACCGCAGCCGTCGCCAGCAACGCTGCCTCCCTGTACGAACTCCCCCGGGCGGTGACCAGCGTATCGTCCGCGTAACACGTCAGGTCTACGCCCGGTTGGAGTTCGCCCCTCAGCACCCAGTCGTACCCAATGTTCCACAGGGGCGGGCCCAGGACCGAGCCCTGTGGAACACCGCACGACATGCGGTGCTGGTTTCCGACGCCATCACGTCCCACGTAGGTGACACACCTCTCCGCCAAATAAGCCCCGACGATGCGGCGGAGGTAGGGAGGCACTCGATGATACCGCAGTGCCTCCCGAACACAACTCCAGGGCAGGGTGTTGAAGGCGTTGGAAATGTCCAAGGACACCGCCAACATCACCCCACCCCGGGACACCGCTTCCTCCGCCAGGACTCTCACCTGCGATATCGCGTGGATGGTGGAGCGTCCATGCCGAAAACCGAACTGGCTTTCGTCCAGGTCCGGCCCCTCTCTATTTAAGTGGCTGACGAGGCGGGCAGCGATAATCCGCTCGAACAGCTTACCCACCTCATCTAGCAGCACTATGGGCCGGTACGCGGACGGCGAGTCCGCAGGGCGCCCCGCCTTCCTGAGCAGGACCAGACGACCAGATTTCCACAAAGTGGGAAACTGGCCCCGCTCAAGGCACGCTGTGAAGAGTCCTCTCAGCCAGGGCTCTAGCTCCTTCAGAGCGAGGGCTAACACGTGGCCGTGGATCCCGTCGGGCCCCGGAGCCACGTTCTTGGCCTGGAGTCGAATCACGGCCGCCCTCATCTCTGCCTGTGTCACCTCTGGGACGCTGATGGCGTCCTCCTCTGTAGACTCTGCGGCCGTGGGCAACGCCATCGGTGGCGGGATGTGCTCCGCTCTCGCCGGGAAGAGGGCTGCGACTACCTCCTCCAGCAGCTCGGGTTGGAGACTCTCCGTAAGCGAAGGCGCGGCGGCTCGAAGTTTCCCTCGAACCGCTCGATAAGGGCGCCCCCACGGATCCCCGTCTAGAGTCTCCAACATCTCCTCCCTGGCTCGCTTCTTCGCCTCGCCGATGGCCAGCCGCAGAGTCTCCGTCGCCGCGCGGTACACCTCATACCGCGCGGTTTCTTCGTCAGGGACCCGCAGACGTCTCCTCCGGTAGCGGGTGTACTGGCGTCTGGCCGCTACGCACGCGACACGCAACTGTGCGATCTCGGCGGACCACCAGTACACCTGGCGCCTCGCTGATTGTGTGTGGACCCGGGGCATGGATGCGTCGCTGATTTGCGTCATCGCCCCGCGGAACCACAGCGCCTCCTGTTCGACGTCGACGGGTCCGGTTGTTGCCGACTCCCGGATCCAGGCCTGAACAATGGTGGCCTCCTCGAGAAGTTCCCTGTCGATGCGCTTGCGCGCCCATCGCGGACCGCCCGTTCGCGGGGCCGGTGAACCGCGGCCGCCTGCGGTCTGGGTGGAGACGTCGAAACGGATATATCTGTGATCTGATAACGTCTCCACCTCCACGGCGACATGCCACTCGTGGACACGGCTCGCGACAGCAGGGCTAGCAAACGAGACGTCTACTATTGAACCGCCCCGCTGCCGCACGCACGTTTGGACCGAGCCCCGGTTTAGGACGACCAGGCCAGTGGTGACTGCCCACTCTTCCAGCACCTCACCCCTAGCATCGGTTACTGGAGATCCCCACGCCGAAGACTTGGCATTGAGATCCCCTAGTAACAGCACAGGGCGAGGGTGGAGTCGGCCTACGACGGCACCCAACTCGACAAGGAAACTCTCGAAGTTGGCGAGACTCTTGTTGGGCGAAAAATACGCACCAACTATGCCAACGCCGTCCGCGAGGGCGGCAACCCAGCCATGACCTCGGGACGGGCTGACAAGAGCCCCGCCAATGATGGCCACCAAACCGTCGAGGTCTCCAACCCAGTTGTCTCTGGGTGGGACGAAATACGGCTCGGCGACCACAGCCACGTGAATCGACCACTCTGCCATGCTCTGGAGCAAGAGATCCTGAGCTCTGGCAGAGCGGTTGATATTGCCCTGGAGGAAATGGTAGAGCGCCATTATGCGCAATCCATTCCCTCCACGCCATTCCTAGGCCGGGAGTCGGCCGAAGGGCAGTCAGGTTGACGGGGGGGTAAAGAGCCCCCGGCAACCTTGGCCCTCCTTCTCTTCTGCTGCTGTGCGGGTGCGCCACAGGCCTTTCCGCCTGCTCTGTGCCCAGCGGGCCTCCCTGCAGCTGTACAGAGGCTGCAGTTTGGCGCCGCGGAGCACTGGGCCGCCTTGTGGCCGGGCTGACCGCAGCGATAGCACTGCTCGCTGCGGTCTGTTTCGGCGGTGCATCGTGCCCTGACATGCCCAATGTCCAGGCAACGATAGCATCGCAATGCCCTGGGTTGCAGCAGCTTCACCCTTGCTGAAACCCACCCCACCAACAGTCGCCCACCTTGAGCGACCTTGTTCGCCGCCGCCACCGGGCACCGCACCCAAATCATGCCGAGCCCGGTAGCGTCGGCGCGGATCTCGCCAGTCCGCACATCCTCAGACGGACATCCACCGGCTCGGGCGATGGCCGCCACGACCTCAGCTGGGGTTGTCGAGTCATCCAGACCGTCGATCCGCAGCTCAGCCGTCTTCATCGGCCTGGACACCCGGACGTCCTCAGGGTTGAAGACCTCCCGCAGCTTGGCGGCCAAAGTGTCCGCCTTTTCAGCGCTAGAGGCACCCGACACCTCAAGCAGCCGCGCCCCCGTAATCGCCGGCCTCATTTTGAAGCCGGACGGTGTTCCAAGGTCGGGGAACGCGACTTTGGCCCTTGCTTCTGTCAGGACCGCCTTGTAAGTGACGCCCCTTTCGACGGCTCCGGGCTGCAGCGTGATCACTACAGCCGCGGAGCGTGGGGCTCTGACCTTAGGCAGTCCTCCGGCCTTATTTGATGCCGGTACGGGTGCCCCAGCGGTTGCCGGCGGCGCCGTCCTCTTCTTTCGACGGCGGCTCCTCTTGACCACCGTCGTCCAGGCCTCCGTGAGGGGGCCAGGTGGCGTCGGTGGGGTCGCAGCTGCCGACTGATAAGTGGGCGCGGTCATACCCTCAGTGGACTTGCCAGCCTCTTGCCCGGCTCTTCCGGTTTCAACCGCTGCGGCCGCAGGGCCCGGTTTTGCGGGCGCCTGCTTTTTCCGCTTATCCGCAGCGAGCGGTGGGCGGAGGTTTTCGGCCGGCAGTCTCGCCTCTATGGCCTCTAACCGGGCACCCACCATTTGACCACACTGCATCATGCAGATGCGTGCAATCTTTTCTACTTCTGCGTCCGTAAGTGCAGACGCTGACGATGGGACCGGGGATTGAACCGACGAAGGGGCCAGCAATGGGGCCGTGACGGAGGAACCGGCTGCTTCCTTCTGGGCAGCAAACTGCCGCTTGAGGTCCTCCAACTCGAAACGGAGACGGCTGTTCTCCTCCCACAACTTCGCCGTCTCCTGCGTGGTTGTTCGGCTACTGAGGACCTCAACCGCCTCCTGGATGCTGTCCACCGCGTCTTTCAAGGCACGCGTGAACGTGCCCTTCAGGTTGCCCGATTTGGTGGCAACCTTCAGGACGACATCCAGGCCGTCTCTCACTTGGCGACTGAGCGCCACCGCCGATGCATCCACCGTCCGAGCCTGGCGCCGCTCTCGTGCCTGTCGGGCCAACTCATTGACCTCGTCTTCCGCGACAGCCCGTTGCTGCGCCCGCTTTACGGCATTCGCCTCCGCCTTGTTTGCCCCTAGCAGGGACGTAGTGGAGCCACCGCTCTGATCCGCACTCATGTGCCCGGGGTCGCTTTGCACGGTCTCTGCCGGTGCAGGCGTGTCGGGCCGAGACAAGAAGCGACCCCGCACGTCACGCTCTGGCACCCGAGTGATGGTCCCCACCGCGCGACCCCGTCCTCTTCGTCCGGTTGAAACCTTTGGGGCCGACAGGTTCTCCTCACTTGAGGAGAGACCCAGCGACCCCGAGTCCTTAATGCGCGGACGCTTCCTCCAAAATTTGGAGGTGCCACGCGAGCCCTGATCAGACAATTTGTCTCCAGGATCTGAGCCTCCTCGGCTCTTGTTGCCGCCGACGACGGCAAGAGGTACGTCCACATGGGGACTTGAGCCTCCTCGGCTCTTGTTGCCGTCGGCGACGGCAAGCGGTGCATCCACGTCGCGCAGTTGCTCCAGGTTAACCTGGAGCTCCTTTTCTCGCTCGTGGCGCAGGTCGGCGGTGGTCTGCCGGCCCGCGAGACTATTGGTGCCCCCCTCAGATACGATGGGGCTGCCCTCTAGGAGATCCCTAGAGGGGCGGGACTCTCCCTTGCGTTGCGCAAGGGTACCCGCCTGAGGATTGTTTTCCTTTAGTCCTGGTTCCATGTTTTTCCTTTTTAAGGGTGTGGTCCCTCTCCCAGCGCTAGGGACCGGATACAAACCCTCCGGCCATTCATCCCCTCGGCACGCTAGACCTTGGGATTGGGTTCCATCTCTACTACACGCCCACTCGACCTACCCTCTGTCAGCAGAGGGGGGGAGTAGGCGTTAGATGGCCACCGCAGCGACGGTTTACCCGTCCCGCCTCTAGTCCGGTTCCCTTCACAGACCATCATGGATGATGAACTGTGTTTGGAACCGTGACCTTTCCTCGTGTGTTGAAATTAGCCGCCCGCCCCAACTGTCCACCCAACGTGGGTGGGCAGCTGGAGCCGACGTTGCCCAGGGTGCGCCGCGTGGAGGCTTTCAGGCCCTGGCACAAGCAACTGAAGGAACACGGGTGGGTTTTACTCAGTAAAAATTCTAATTCATTTTGACTTTTTGACAGTTGTTATCGCTGATACAATATTATTTTTAATTAACCCCCGCCGGAAAAAGAGGGGTGTTATAAGTTTCACGTGTGTTGCTGTGTATCTTTGTATCTGTGTATCTGTGTGTCTGTCTGTGGCATCATAGCGCCTAAATGGATGAACCGATTTTGTTTTTTTTTTTTTTTTGTTTGAAAGTTGATTTTGTCGAGAGTGTTCTTAGCTACGTTTGAATAAAATCGGTTTAGCCGTTCATAAGTTGTGGGCGTTTTACTGTTTGAATCGGGGCGCTTTCGTAAGATAAATGTGTCGGGGGTTTTTAAATTTTGAAATTTTACTTGTGTTTAGTACACTTAACTTGTTTAGTGCAAGTAGGTGCACTTGGAGCTTATTGTATTTTTTAGGAAATATTACAAAAAATATCGACAATATCGTCTAATTCATAACGTTTTCATACCTAAGATCACAGTCACTAGTTTTTATTTTTTTCCTTAATCAAAGAAAAGTTTAAATTATTTGTGACCGCAAAGTAAATTTGTTTGTATAGATTTTTTTACTGATTAATAAAAAAGTGTGTTTTTAGAGGGATCGTTTTATTTTACCTGTAATATTTACGTGAACCTTCATCAACTAGATTTTATTTCAGAACTTTTGCTTTTCCAATATGGATTTCCGACAAAGGATACACAGATACCAGGCCCCTCAGAAAGTATTGCGAAAAAAAGTTTTTATATATGGGAGACTGGCCAGTTATAATGTTTTTCGAAAATATGATTATTTATAAGTAAAAATAAGTAAGTTCCAATTTCAAAATTTCCCTCCACATTTTTTGCGAGTTAATTCAAAGTATTGTGTCTCACTGAAATATGGATCTGCGCCGGGAACATTTTAGAGCTATGATTTTATACGATTTCAAGTGTCGCCTGAAACCGGATGAATCGTACGATAGACTTCAAATGGCATTCATGGATGAAGGCCCTTCCAAGGCAACCGTGTATCGTTGGTATAACGAATTCAAGCGCGGTCGACCAACTTTGGGGGATGACGAAAGAAGCGGTCGCCCTTTGACGGCTGTTACCGAAGAAAACGTGCTAGCAGTGAAAAATTTAATCCAAGACAATAGGCGAATTACATATCAGGAGATTCAACACACATTGAAGATTGGATCGGGAAGCGTTCACGAGATTCTACACAGCCATCTTCGCGTGAGGAGGATAGTATCACGCTGGGTGCCGCACAACCTCACCGATGCTCAGAAGCAGGCCCGGGTGGAATGGTGCCGTGATATGCTTAACAAATTTGAAGCAGGCTCGTCTCGGCGTGTTTACGACATCGTTACAGGTGATGAGTCCTGGATTTATCAATACGACCCAGAAACCAAGCGCCAGTCGACTGTTTGGGTGTTTCAAAATGAGCCAACGCCTACCAAAGTGAAGCGATCTAGAAGCGGGGGTAAGATTTTGATCGCTAGCTTTTTTAATTTGACTGGCCACTTGGTATCAATTCCCTTACGGGATCAAAGAAGCATTAATGCCGAATGGTATACTACCAAATGTTTGCCAGAAGTTTTCTCTGTTATAAGCAACAAGCGACCAAACACAGGGCTCCGCGGGCTACTGCTCCACCACGACAATGCACCTGCGCACACCGCACTCAAAACGAGGGACTTCCTGGACAGCACGCCAGTCAAACTCCTGGGTCACCCTCCTTACAGCCCTGATCTAGCACCGTGTGACTTCTTTTTATTCCCAAAAATAAAAAATCAGCTCAAAGGGATACAATTTTCGTCGCCGGAAGATGCGCTGGCTGCGTTCGAGCAGGCTGTAAACGAGGTGTCTGCGGCGGACTGGAAAAAGTGTTTTGAAAACTGGTTTAGGCGCATGAATCTTTGTATAGAGGCTGGTGGAAAGTACTTTGAAAAGATTTAATAAAAATATATGTACGTATAGAACAATTTTTTTTAGTTTCGCAAAACTTTCTGAGTGTCCCACGTACAATATAAATTACAAAAATAATCTTTTACGTAATTGCTTCTTCAGTTATAATAAAAGACTACATCATGCCTAGCTTACATTCGCTTTAAAAACTTTGAAGATAAGGGGAAAATGGTATTTTTGGGACCATTTTTGATAATCAAATAAAAAACTACGGCAGATAATAAAAATATATTTTGTAATAAGCAATCAGTTTTATCATATAATACGCTTGACCTTAGTTACCCCATTTTATAATTTTAGCTATCGTTCTAGGCTAAAGTTTTTGATTACGTATACTTCGGTCAAGTTATCTGAGGACTCGAAATGTCAATGTCACTCTGACGTTCGACTCTTGCTATTGGTTCACGAAGCGAACGCGGGGCGCCGCGCGGATTTGCAGGAGGAGTGGGGTCGTCTGACATTAAGGATGCTCATTTATTTTGACCGAGCTATCACTACATATTATAAAACAAAGTCCCCCGCCGCAAAAACTACTAAACGGATTTTCATGCGGTTTTCAGCAATAGACAGAGTGATTCATACAAAGAGTTTAGGTGTATAACTTGTTAAGGTTCTGTCTTAATTGGTAGAATTATGTCGATAATTGTTGAAAATGTGGAAAAAAGTTAAGCTGCATCGGAGCTTTCATCGAAAATGCAGCCTAATATTTAATTACCCGACTGCCGAAGGAGGGTAATATGTTTATCAGTCTATGTATGTAAGTATGTATGTATGTATGTTTGTTCCTATATGGCGTTCCAGAGACCAAACGCGTTGGCCGATTTTGATGATTCATACGTCAATCGATGCGTCTTAACCCTGCGAGTGTCATAGGCTACATTAAAATTGGATAATAGAAAAATGGCGGATTTTGGGTGCCATATTGTGGGGGCCCAAATTTTTTTTTTCTTCCATACCCATCGTGTGGGGTATCAAAATAAAGGATTTTAAGAGGTGATTTCAAAAACATACAACACTTATATGTTTAAATGTATCTAATTCGAAAAAAACTAACTAAAAAGTTATAAATAAAAAAAACTTAATTCAAAAAATCTAAAAACCCGACTGCTTCAAAAGCGAACTAAAAAGTCGTAAACAAGGAAAAAAATCATGCTGTGCAGGCGGAGGATACCAGATTTTGGTCAGCCAGCCCGCGAATATGTATCCTCCGACTGCACAGCATGATTTTTTCCTCGTTTACGACTTTTTTGTTCGCTTTTGAAGCAGTAGGGTTTTTTGATTTTTTTCTCATCTTATAAATATAATAAACTTACAGAAGGTAAAGCAATTAAAATTAAAGTAATTACTGGTAAAATAGTTCAAATTCAATCCCTTTGAAATATAACAAAACAATGTATGGTGCAATTGTTCAACTTTTATTGGTCTACGGAAAAGTCCGCGATGGCATTATGTCTATCTTTTAATTATAGCTTACTATACTCATTCGAACTATTAACTAATTGGTCACGTACAATACGATAATTGAAAAGCTATTTATGCGGGTACAGTAATAATCCGTTAGTTATCTTAAGCATTGTATGCACATTATGGTAATCCTTCTCGTCCAATTTACAGCAGTCATCATCATCATCATATCAGCCGAAAGACGTCCACTGCTAGACATAGGCCTCCCCCAAGCGTCGCTACACTGACCGGTCCCGTACGTCCCGCAACCAGCGGATCCCCGCAACCTTCATCAGGTCATCGGTCAACCTGGTGGGAGGCAATCTAGAAATGTCTTACGGTTCGCGGCCATCCGTCCTGCGAGCAATATGCCCTGCCCACTGCCACTTAAGTTTGGCAATTCTTCGGGCTATGTCGGTAACCCTGGTTCTCTTGCGGATCTCTACATTTCTGATTCGATCACGCAAGGAAACTCCGAGCATAGCCCTCTCCATTGCCCTTCGAGTGACTGTAAACTTTCTCATGAGGCCCATTGTAAGCGACCACGTCCCAGAGCCATATGTCATCACTGGCAACACACACTGGTCATAGACTTTCGTCTTGAGACACTGTGGTAAGTTGGACGAAAAGATACCGCGCAACTATTTACTTTTATTTATGACCAGTGTGTGTTACCTATAATAAATAATAAGACCGGAACCGAGACGAGGTGTCTCACAATGGGCCTTATTAGAAAGCTTTAAGTCACCCAATGGGCAATGGAGAGGGAGTTGGATGCTTGGAGTTGCATTGCGTGATCGCATCAGAAATGAGAATATCCGCAGGAGAAGCAAAGCTACAAACATAGCCCGAAGAATTGCGAAACTTAAGTGGCAGTGGGCAGGGCACATTGCTCGCAGAATGGATGGCCAATGGGGCTGAAATGTTCTGAAATGGCGACCATGAAGCGGCAGACGATGCGTTGTCAGGCCTTTCACTAGGTGAACTGATAACTTGGTTAAGATTGCGAGAATGCGCTGGATGCGAGACGCACGGGATCGGTTAATATGGCGACACCTTGTGGAGGCACATGTCATATGAAATGATGATGATAATGATAATTCTTTACATCATATAACTTAAATAAAGCCGACCCCAACATGGTTGGGAAAAGGCTATGCAGAGTGATTGTCTGTTTATCTGTTTGCCTGTTTAGTTGTGCATGCATCACATCAAATTTACGAGTGTGAAACATATGTAGATAACCTTAGTACATAAAAATTGTGCGTAAAACTTGAAATATTACTTTGTTTTTGTTTCATCTTAATCGGTTCACTCTATCAAGACTTAGATGAATTCAAAGTGTTCAAGTGTGGAAATTTCTTAGACCAATGGAAGTGGGCAAATCGCCCCAAGTTTCTATTCCTAAATATATATATTGAATTACTTAATCAACATTTTTCTACTTCCTCTAATGTCAATGGTACTATCAAATCAAAAACGTTTAATGATCTTTCCTCTCATCCCACTGCCGTTTATTCACCATTCCCTCTTCTTGGAAAGAAACCCAAGTTACCCCTCTTTCCTTCTCTGAATTCCGTCCTATCTCCATATTACCGTTTCTGTCCAAAGTCCTTGAACGCCTTATCCATAACCAACTTAGTACATTCCTGTGCAAGAAATACCTCCTTAATTTTTCCAATCCGGATTTCATCCAGGACATAGTACTACAATAGCCCCTGTAAGTATTATGGACGATATTAGACTTGGTATGGAAAATGGAAATCTGACGGTTCTTTCCTTAATAGACCTCAGAAATGCTTTTAAAACCGTCGATTTTGATATCTTACTCGAAAAATTTGGCTCTCTTAACATATCTCCAACGGCAATTGATTGGTTTCGTAGTTACCTGTGTGGTCGCTGACAACGTATTTGCATTGCAGGTTCCTATTCGTCATGGTGTAATACCTCTGCAGGCGTACCACAGGGGGGCGTTCTTTCTCCTCTTCTTTTCGCTTTTTTTTATTAATTCTATTTCCAATGAACTTCTCTCGTCCTACTACCTTTACGCTGACGATCTGCAAATATAGTCTCAAGCTCCGAAGAAATTGTCTGAGGCAGTTATTATGGTCAATAAAGATTTAGATCTCAGAGACTCAAGTCATTGTTGTAGGCAGTCCTAAGTTGCGCTCGAAAATAATCTGGTCGCAGCTCCCACGTATTGTCTTTGATGGCTCAGCTATTCCATACAGGGCCTCAGTGAAAGACCTAGGTATTTTAGTTGACAAAGACTTTTCGTGGGGTCCTCAGCTGCAGGAGGTTAGCACAAAGACAACTTATTACCACAAGGTGCTTACGCTCGCCCAATTGCTCCTTCTCCCAATCCTCGACTATGCCGATGTCATTTATTTAGATCTGACTGAAGTGCATCTAGATAAGCTTGAGTAACTCCAAAACTTTTGTATTTGATTCATATTTGGTTTACGCAAATATGACCATGAATTTCGGATTGATTGAGGATTGAGAGAAGGAGAGATATAGTTGGTTGAGCTTCATGGAAACATAACAGGAAAAATAAAAACGATTTCTCTTTCAAGCACAGTTTTTTTAATAATGTACCGAAAAAAATCCTTTACAAAACAAAAATATTAAATACCCTCGAAAGGCGAGTCCGACTCACTCTTTGCTGCATTTCATAACAATAATAAAATGACAATCTATTCAATTGGGTTGTTGAATTTAAAAAAAATGACGATTTTTTTTATGTATTTCGAAACTTTACATATCTTAAATTATATTGTCGTTTTAAAAAACTCATAAATATTTTTTTCAATTTATTATAAGCAATTGAAAATCGATAAAATTTTGATAAGAACCACGTGACTACAAACGGGCCAGAATTGGTCACCATGTTGGTGACGTCATAACGTTCAAGGAAATCATGATAATTTAGTGTCAATTACACGTAGATTGACTAAAAATATCCGAAAATGAGTGCAAAAATATTATTAAACAACAAATTTTATTTAGTCATGCGTGATAAAGGATTTATAAAAGCTAATGTCGATAATATACCCATCTGATGGACGATTTGGAAGTTTTGAGCATAAATAAAGTAGTCATGAATAATACGTGAGAGTGGACCGGTGTTAGATATGGTTGTTTACCAGGTACATTAGGAAACATAATTGTCATAACGTAGTCGTTTTTACATATGGGTAGGTGATATTGGTGTAAAATAAAAAGTAAACAAACACGATTGGCGCGAAACTTTGACTTTGGATATCAAAAAACTTCATTATATACCACAAAATATGATACACATAGGTACACATAAAATTTTCGGTAATTGCCAGTATTTACATATCCCTGAATAATATTGAACGCTAATGTATATATTATATATTTACAAACACTAGAAAGTTTGTAAAACAGAAACATAAAAATATTAACTTGGTAAATTTTCGTTACACTAATTCTTCAGTAAATATCTCTTAAATACGTTGACCGATTTTCACAATTCAAACAGAAATTTTAGTTTTACGCCTATATCTGTCATTTAAAAAAAAATAATAATAAATCACCATAAACATAAAAACATGTTTTCAAGTTACGTAATTATACAACAATGTCAACTTTGCTCGAAAGTTCCCTTAAAAATTTACTATTCTCAGTCTTTAATGATCAAAGTAAGAAATTAATACGAATCTAATACTAAATTAGAACAAGAGATCAACATAATTAACACATTATAATTGGAATCTAGTTAGACCTAGAACATTGCACAAATTTAGTAGATTGCTAGGTACTTGGCTAGTGCGCGAATCACATATAATTGGGTTCTTTATAATAATGGTACGAAGCAAGCACTATAACTTTTAAGGTTCGATATTTATGATCAATATATTCGATATTCATCAATATATTGACACTAATAACAAGATTTAATCGGTTAAAAGTCAAAACACTGTATCAGCTATGTGCTACAATGAGTAGAAATGAACGTTGTGACGTCACACGGGCTCGGATTTGTTCGGCAAACTATCGGGGTGTTTTCGGTACTGGATTCAAAAAAATATTTTCAATTGGATTTTACTTTGTAATTACAGTGAAAAACGAAAAACTAAAAATAGTTTTGTACTAAAACTTCTAATGATCTTTTCATTTTTAACAAAAAAAAAATTGGTTCAACAAACCAATTCAACAATTTTGAATTATAAATTAATAAAACAGAACAGTAGTAACTGTAAACGTCTGTAGGTCGATAACGTCGATAACGAGGGATCGATTCGAGATCTCATTTTTTTTTAAAGGTTGATACTGCAATAATCGCTAAGCACACAAAATAAAATTATATCAACGCTGTCGAAAAGTCAAAATGTTTTGTTTGCACTTGTGAACACTACGTACCATTTGTCTCTTTGACAATGAAGAGCTCTTGGCTTAGTAACATAACAACACCTTCAAGGGTCGATTTACAAGGTTTTTTTTTGTGTGGCGTCTCACAGTTCAATAAGAATGATTGTCTACTGCTTAACCAGGCGATCCTGTGGAGATTAAACCAGTTAACTAAAGCCTCCAGCCAGGGTCGATTTGCAAGGTTACATACAAGGATTAAATACCGAGGCTCCTCCGTGCCTCAAAAAGCACGATATGCTGTTGATCACGGCTGTCATTTGAAGATCTTTGACAGTCGTTACGGTAAAAAGAAATCATAAAAATGTGTCCGTAGTCTTGTCAAGAGGTATGTTGCTACCCAGTTACTGAGTTGTGGAGGTCAGATAAGCAGTCGCTGCATGCAAAATTTTGGTCCTGAGCTGGATCCGGTTAGACTGGAAGCCGACCATAACATAGTTAGGAACAGGCTTGACAGATTGATATTGAAAATCGTTATCGCTGATATAAATAATGTCACGTTGTCTGAAAACTACAATTTCAAAAAAAAAACAATGATGATTCAATCATAGCATGCACTGTTACAATCGTCCTTAGTTCTAAAATTATTTGAACCATACGCATCCACATTTCTTAGTAGATGAGTTGTACACATATCTGAAAACAAAAAATAACATTTAAGTGTATAGATAGGTAACACACACGTTTTGGCAGTTAACCATCTATTATTAGGTTACGCACTGCATCCGATCCGGATCCGAGAAATTTTGGTCTGAAGCATTGAGATAGGAAATATATGGAGGCGCCGCGATGTTGTATACAAACATTAGCTTATACAAATATGATTGAAATACGATACAGAATGTGAAACATCGTTTTGTTTCATTCTTTCTAATGTAGTAATCGTATTTGATGAAAGAGACAACAATATTTCAGTTGTTGCCCATAGTGGCAAAATTTTGTTATGACGTAGTGACGTGACGACGGTTGTAGGTACGTGCCATATTCGCCATTTTATGTGACGAATTTTGTGGTTGTGTTCGTGGTAGTCCTGCTGTCAAATGGTTGTTTACATAATGTATTATTGAGATTTGTGAGTGTGTGTGTGTTGCTTGATTGACACAACCTTAGAATCGGCGGCCATTTTATGAGACATTTTGAGGTTTAGGAAGGCACGTTTTTATCGTAGGTATTTCCAGTCCATATTATTTAGTATGTCTATGGTCTGAAGTAGCCGTAGTACTTCTTTTATGGGAGGTTACGCACTGTATCCGAATTCCGCATATCTGAAATCAGTACAATTCTAATCCGGTAGGCATTCGGATCTCGGATTCGGATCGGATGCAGTAAGTACGTAAACAACCTTACAATAATAGGGGGGCGAAGAAATATAGAGCTACTGAACTACTATTGAATAAATTCAATAACACATTTCTCGACCAGAGAGTTGAATCTAGAGGCTCTAGACAATGTGTCATTCTGTCGGCGATGGTAATTGTCAAAATGTAAGGGATTGAAAAAACGTACCTCTTGAATTCATCAAAACACGGTGTTGGTATTAGTATGCATGCAGGACCTGAAAAAAAAAGACAATATCTATTGAAAACTAAAAATACGTCATCTGAACGTGTCCCGATTTATAATGGGCCGTCAGCCCAAACTGGCGAATATGCTTACGTTCAAAGTACTTACTAACAATATTCAATACCGCACATTTTGTGTAGATAGATCTCTTTTATGGGCCCGACCTCAGACAAAAACTTTCTTGCCATAAATCTCTCAAACATTCTAAAACTCACCAAAATGGGCGAAGACGACTCCCACAAATAAAATTACAAGAAAACATACTAGTTTCATTTTGATTAAACGTATTAATCAAATACTCAAGACACGACAAAGATGTACTCTTAATGATCGTAGTCAAAATATAAAAAAATAACCATTTGTTTTGCCATTTATATATAATTATTATCAAAGAGTCGTATGAATGACAGAGATGTATTTAGGGCGCCTGCATACGTAAAAAATGAATAAGTTTGGTATTTATAGGCAAACGTGCTTCATCACCACCTGCACCATCATCATTTCAGCCGTAAGACGTCCACTGCTGAAAATAGGCCTGCCCCAAACGTCGCCACACTGGTCGGTCCTGTGCGTACTTCTGCAGTGAGGTGTGAGACAAGGAGACGTCATATCTCTGAAACTGTTCCCCGCTGCACTTCAAGGTTCAGAACTGTGGAGGGCTAGGCATCAACGTCAATAGCGAGTACATCACTTACCTTTGGTTTGCCGACGATATAGTGGTCATAGCTTAGACTATGGAGGACCTTAGTACAATGCTCGATGATCTCATTAGAGGCTCCGAAAGAATGGTTCCTAAAATGAACATGGACAAAACCATGGTCATGTTGAATGCCCATGTAACACCCACTCCTATATCGTCAACTAATCGACACTAAACAGAGCCTGAGCAAGGGTAATTATATCAACGAAAAAGTTGCGATAGCGATTCGTCAAAAAGTTATGGGCCCAAAAGTATCGGTATTGCCATTCAATGTGGCAATGCTGCCAGTCTTCTGGAGACGGTCCCGGGTGACAGTGATGTGGAGAAGTAGGTACTTAGATGCCTGAGTTTTTTTGTGTATATTTTACTTAATCAGGTTCAGTATAAACAGTTAAGTAAATATTTAAGTTACTTTGAAACTATTGTTATGAATGACTAAAATAAATATCCTAAGGTCAAGTGTATTATGAGATTAAACTTTGATTGTATATTGCAAAACATATTTTTCCTTGTTAGCTGTTTATCAAAAATAATTCCAAAAATTAAATAAATAAATGATAAGAGTGTGGAGCAAGTGAACGAGTTTGTATATCTGGAAAGTATTTTCACAAGGGATGGCAAGATTGAAGAGGATGTGGAAAGGAGAGTGAAAGCAGGGAATAAAGTTAATGGTGCTATACATGCAGTTGTGACCAACAAGTCGATGTCTCCGGAAGCCCGACTCGCCGTTCACAACAGCGTGCTGGTGCTTACACTTATGTATGGAAGTGAAAGTTGGGTATGGAAAAAAAAGGCATGAAAGTAGGATTAATGCAGTAGAAATGCGCTCCTTGCGGAGTATGTGTGGTGTAACTTTAAATGATAGATTGAGGAATGAGGTAATAAGACAACGTTGTGGTTTAAAAGGAGATGTAGTGACTAAAATTGAATAGAGTTTGTAAGATGGTTTGGCCATGTTGAGAGGATGAATGAAAGGCGACTAACGAAATGTATTTACAAGGCAGACGTGAATGGAAACGCTGGGAGGGGACGCCCTAGAAAGACATACATAGACCTTATAGGTGATGTCCTTCAGAAAGGCCAATTGCGCAGTACCCATAACCGGCGTGTGTGTATGACTAGATGTATGAATGTGTGTGAAGTAAAAGAAGAATGTAAGGATAATAGCAGGTAGCGTTCTGTAGTTTCTGCCTACCTCATGGGTAAAAAACGTGCGTTTATGTATGTATGTAACAAATATTACAATAAAATCGACAATATTGTCAAATCCTTAACGTTATCATACCTAAGATGATTACAGTCACTAGTGTCTGTTTTATTTCTTTCTTTAATCAAAAAAAAGTTTAGATTATTTGTGACCGCAAAGTAAGATTATTTACATAGGTTTTTTTGCTGATTATATAAAAGTCTGCTTTTAAAGAGATCGTTTTATTTTACCTATAATATTTACGTGAATCTTCATCAACTAGATTTTATTTCAGACTTTTCGCTTTACTAATATGGATCTCTGACAAAGGATCCTACACAGATACAATAGAAATTACAAAAAGACTCTTTTACATAAATGCTTCTTCAGTTATAATAAAAGACTACATCATGCCTACATTCGCTTCACAAACTTCGAAGATAAGGGGAAAATGCTATTTCTGGGATCATTTTTGATATTCAAATAAAAAAACTACGGCAAATAATTAATAGTAGTTTATGCAATTGTCATATAATAGGGTTTATTAAAACACGAGCGTGGGATTATATTAACACGCTCGTGTTTCAATACCTAATTATATGCCGTTGCATACACTATTTTATCTTCACTCATACAGTTGAAATAAAACAAAAGTGAAAACGGAAAAATATGTGGTATGGCGGGCAATTTAGATTCTCATTGTGCATGACTGCGCAGCGCGCGCATCCATAGACTATGACACTACTTTTCTACATTAAGTCAATGAGCCCATAAGCGTCAATAAATTAAAAAGTATATGTGTGCTATAAAAATTAAAAAGTTATTTTATGATGCATCATCATCTTCCTGCCCTTGTCCCATGTTACTTGGGGTCGGCGCAACACGTTTTCTTCTTCCATACCATCCTGTCCCCCGTCACTCCATCACTGACGCCCTTTTCTTTCATATCACTCCTCACACAGTCCATCCATCTTTTCTTTGGCCGTCCCCTCCCTCTCCATCCATTCACATCTATATTCATAACTCTTTTAGTAACATGCGTTTCATCCTTCCTCATCACTTGACCATACCAGGACAAACGGTTTCCTTTAATTTTTTTCTGTTACTGGCACCACTTTCAAACTACATCTAATATACTCATTTCTCACTTTATCCATTCTCGTCACTCCGCACATCCATCTCAACATTCTCATTTCTGCTACATGCAATCTCTTTTCATCCATCTTTTTCACAGCCCAACATTCTGATCCATACAATACGACAGGTCTAATCACGGACTTGTAAATTTTCCCCTTTAACTTGAGGGGCATCCGTGGGTCAGTTATTTTATGATGCAATTGTTTGAAATTCGAAGGAAAATGTTGAACTGTAATGGTTTGTTTTTTTAATTTTACCTATCCACGAATATAAAGTACGTGTTTATACAATATTTTTTGAATTCATAATCGGAACATTACGTTGTGAGTGTAGATAAAATATATTTTGTTATAAGCAATCAGTTTTATCATTTAATACGCTTGACCTTAGTTACCCCATTTTATAATTTTAGCTATCGTTCTAGGCTAAAGTTTTTGATTACGTATACTTCGGTCAAGTTATCTGAGGACTCGAAATGTCAATGTCACTCTGACGTTCGACTCTTGCTATTGGTTCACGAGGCGAACGCGGGGCGCCGCGCGGATTTGCAGGATAGTATAAGATCCCGTTATAAAACGACCTTCACCGAGATGCTTATTTAATGAAACGTATTTTATATTTAATTTAATATGTCAATAAATATAATCCATATGGGTTGCCTAGCAAATTTCAGTCCAGAGTATGTTTAATTAATAATTAAAAGAAAATATTTTTTTAAACATTTCACCGGTATGATCATTGTATAAATTCTATACCAATCGAAAGTATGAAGCCCATAGAATATGCAAACGTTAGGTTGCCTATTCTTTTCCGGTCACAACTATCGGGTTGCCAGGTATAAACAGGTAAATCTGTACTAGCATTTTGCAACGGTCTGTTTATTGAATGAAATTAAAATTAAATTAAAGATTATTTTATTCTGAACACGGTGGTATAGGGTTGCCTGCGAAAAATCAGTCCAGAATTGCGGTTGTCGAATTTAAAAAAGTAAAATATTGCTCCGAGTGAATGTGTGCGACTACGACGACGAAGAGGACACAGCATAGCAGCTGTTTAAAGTCCGCCCACTTAAAGAAAGAGAGTGCGCATGCTTTTTGGGCTTGGAAAAGAAAAGGATAGCGATAGACTCGTATATACTATGCATCATTTTGGAGTAGTTTATTATTTAAATAGAGAAATAGTTTTTTTTTTTTATAAAAATAAATAAATATAAATCTATGAATGTAAACAGAGAAATTGAAATCAATTGAAACTATTGGAAAAATTCAAAACATATTCATATTCTATGGGCTTCATACTTTCGATTGGTATAGAATATATACAATAATCATACCGGTGAAATGTTTAAAAAAATATTTTCTTTTAATTATTAATTAAACATACTCTGGACTGAAATTTGCTAGGCAACCCATATGGATTATATTTATTGACATATTAAATTAAATATAAAATACGTTTCATTAAATAAGCATCTCGGTGAAGGTCGTTTTATAACGGGATCTTAGACTAGGAGGAGTGGGGTCGTCTGACATTAAGGATGCTCATTTATTTTATCACTACATATTATAAAACAAAGTCCCCCGCCGCAAAAACTACTGAACGGATTTTCATGCGGTTTTCAGCAATAGACAGAGTGATTCATATAAAAATTTGTTTGCATAATTTGTTAATGTTCTGTCTAAATTGGTAGAAATATGACGATAATTGTTAAAAATGTCGGCAAAAGTTAAGTTTCTTGGGAGCTTTCATCGGGTACGCAGCCCAATATTTAGTTTATCTAATAAATATAATAAACTGATAGAAGGTAAAGCAATTAAAATTAAAGTAATTACTGGTAAAATAGTTCAAATTCAATCCCTTTGAAATATAACAAAACATTGTATGGTGCAATTGTTCAACTTTTATTGGTCTACGGAAAAGTCCGCGATGGCATTATGTCTATCTTTTAATGATAGCTTACTATACTCATTGGAACTTCTAACTAAATGGTCACGTACAATACGATAATTGAAAAGCTATTTATGCGGATACAGTAATAATCCGTTAGTTATCTTAAGCATTGTATGCACTATGATAATCCTTCTCGTCCAATTTACCGCAGTTATCATCATCATCATCATATCAGCCGAAAGACGTCCACTGCTAGACATAGGCCTCCCCCAAGCGTCGCTACACTGACCGGTCCCGTACGTCCCGCAACCAGCGGATCCCCGCAACCTTCACCAGGTCATCGGTCCACCTGGTGGGAGGCATTCTAGAAATGTCTTTCGGTTCGCGGCCATCCGTCCTGCGAGCAATATGCCCACTGCTACTTAAGTTTGGCAATTCTTCGGGCTATGTCGGTAACCCTGGTTCTCTTGCGGATCTCTACATTTCTGATTCGATCACGCAAGGAAACTCCGAGCATAGCCCTCTCCATTGCCCTTCGAGTGACTGTAAGCTTTCTCATGAGGCCCATTGTAAGCGACCACGTCTCAGAGCCATATGTCATCACTGGCGACACACACTGGTCATAGACTTTCGCCTTGAGACACTGTGGTAAGTTGGAAGAAAATATACCGCGCAACTATTTACTTTTATTTATGACCACTGTGTGTTACCTATGGGACCGAGACGAGGTGTCTCACAATGGGCCTTATTAGAAAGCTTTAAGTCACCCAAAGGGCAATGGAGAGGGAGACGGATGCTTGGAGTTGCATTGCGTGATCGCATCAGAAATGAGAATATCCGCAGGAGAAGCAAAGCTACCAACATAGCCCGAAGAATTGCGAAACTTAAGTGGCAGTGGGCAGGGCACATTGCTCGCAGAATGGATGGCCGATGGGTCTGAAATGTTCTGGAATGGCGACCATGAACCGGCAGACGATGCGTTGGAAGGCCTCCCACTAGCTGAACCGATAACTTGGTTAAAATTGCGAGAATGCGCTGGATGCGAGACGCACGGGATCGGTTAATATGGCGACACCTTGGGGAGGCACATGTCATATGAAATGATGATGATGATGATAATCCTTTACATCATATAACTTAAATAAAGCTGACCCCAACATGGTTGGGAAAAGGCTATGCAGATTGATTGTCTGTTTATCTGTTTGCCTGTTTAGTTGTGCATGCATCACATCAAATGTACGAGTACGAAACCTATGTAGATAAACTTTGTACATAAAAATTGTGCGTAAAACTTGAAATATTACTTTGTTTTTGTTTCATCGCAATCGGTTCACTCTATCAAGAGTTAGATGAATTCAAAGTGTTCAAGTGTGGAAATTTCTTAGACCAATGGAAGTGGGGAAATATCTTGAATTACTCAATCAACATTTTTCTACTTCCTCTAACTTCAATGGTACTATCAAATCAAAAACGTTTAATGATCTTTCCTCTCATCCCACTTCCGTTTATTCACCATTCCCTCTTCTTGGAAAGAAACCCAACTTACCCCTCTTCCTAAAAATCATAATCCTGTTTCCTTCTCTGAATTCCGTCCTATCTCCGTATTACCGTTGCTGTCCAAAGTCCTTGAACGCCTTATCCATAACCAACTTAGTACATTCCTGTGCAAGAAATACCTCCTTAATATTTCCAATCCGGATTTCGTCCAGGACATAGTACTACAATATAGCCCTTGTAAGTATTACGGACGATATTAGACTTGGTATGGAAAATGGAAATCTGACGGTTCTTTCTTATTTACACGGCATACTTGGCTCTCTTAAAATTTATCCAACGGCAATTAAATGGTTTCATAGTTACCTGTGTGGCCGCCGACAACGTATTTGCATTGCAGGTTCCTATTCGTCATGGTGTAATAGCTCTGCAGGTGTTCCAGAAGAGGGCGTTCTTTCTCCACTTCTTTTCGCTATTTTTATTAATTCTGTTTCCAATTAACTTCTCTCGTCCTACCACCTTCACGCTGACGATCTGCAAATATAATCTCAAGCTCCGAAGAATTGTCTGAGGCAGTTATTATGGTCAATAAAGATTTAGATCTCAGAGACTCAAGTCATTGTTGTAGGCAGTCCTAAGTTGCGCTCGAAAATAAACTGGTCACAGCTTCCCCCGTATTGTTTTTGATGGCTCAGCTATTCCATACAGGGGCTCAGTGAAAGACCTAGGTATTTTAGTTGACAAAGACTTTTCGTGGGGTCCTCATCTGCAGGAGGTTAGCCACAAAGTGTTTACGCTCGCCCAATTGCTCCTTCTCCCAATCCTTGACTATGCCGATGTCATTTATTAAGATCTGACTGAAGTCTAGATAAGCTTGAGTGACTCCAAAACTTTTGTATTTGATTCATATTTGGTTAACGCAAATATGACCATGAATTTCGGATTGATTGAGGATTGAGAGAAGGAGAGATATAGTTGGTTGAGCTTCATGGAAACATAACAGGAAAAATAAAAACGATGTCTCTTTCAAGCACAGTTTTTTTAATAATCTACCGAAAAAAATCCTTTACAAAACAAAAATATTAAATACCCTCGAAAGGCGAATCCGACTCACTCTTTGCTGCATTTCATAACAATAATAAAATGACAATCTATTCAATTCTACAATTTTGAATTATAAATTAATAAAACAGATTAGTAGTGACTGTATACGTCTGTAGGTCGATAACGTCGATAACGAGGGATCGATTCGAGATCTCAATTTTTTTTTAAAGGTTGATACTGCAATAATCGCTAAGCACACAACATAAAATTATATCAACGGGGCTGTCGAAAAGTCAAAATGTTTTGTTTGCACTTGTGAATACTACGTACCATTTGTCTCTTTGACAATGAAGAGCTCTTGGCTTAGTAACATAACAACACCCGCAAGGGTCGATTTACAAGGTCTTTTTTTTGTGTGGCGTCTCACAGTTCAATAAGAATGATTGGCTACTGCTTAACCAGGCGATCCTGTGGAGACTAAACCAGTTAACTAAAGCCTCCAGCCAGGGTCGATTTGCAAGGTTACATACAAGTATTAAATACCGAGGCTCCTCCGTGCCTCAAAAAGCACGATATGCTGTTGATCACGGCTGTCATTTGAAGATCTTTGACAGTCGTTACGGTAAAAAGAAATCATAAAAATGTGTCCGTAGTCTTGCCAAGAGATATATTGCTACCCAGTTACTGAGTTGTGGAGGTCAGATAAGCAGTCGCTGCATGCAAAATACTGGTCCTGAGCTGGATCCGGTTAGACTGGAAGCCGACCATAACATAGTTAGGAACAGGCTTGACAGATTGATATTGAAAATCGTTATCGCTGATATAATGTCACGTTGTCTGAAAACTACAATAAAAAAAAAAACAATGATGATTTTATCATAGCATGCACTGTTACAATCGACCTTAGTTCTAAAATTATTTGAACCATACGCATCCACATTTCTTAGTAGATGAGTTGTACACATATCTGAAAACAAAAAATAACATTTAAGTGTATAGATAGGTAACACACACGTTTTGGCAGTAAACCATCTATTATTAGGTTACGCACTGCATCCGATCCGGATCCGAGAAATTTTGGTCTGAAGCATTGAGATAGGAAATATATGGAGGCGCCGCGATGTTCTATACATACATTAGCGTATACAAATATGAGTGAAATACGATACAGAATGTGAAACCGCGTTTTGTTTCATTCTTTCTAATGTAGTAATCGTATTTGATGAAAGAGACAACAATATTTCAGTTGTTGCTCATTATGGCAAAATTTTGTTATGACGTAGTGACGTGACGACGGTTGTAGGTACGTGCCATATTCGCCATTTTATGCGACGAATTTTGTGGTTGTGTTCGTGGTAGTCCTGCTGTAAAATGGTTGTTTACATATTGTATTATTGAGATTTGTGAGTGTGTGTGTGTTGCTTGATTGACACAACCTTAGAATCGGCGGCCATTTTATGAGACATTTTGAGGTATAGGTAGGCACGTTTTTATCGTAGGTATTTCCAGTCCATATTATTTAGTATGTCTATGGTCTGAAGTAGCCGTAGTACTTCTTTTATGGGAGGTTACGCACTGTATCCGAATTCCGTATATCTGAAATCAGTACAATTCTAATCCGGTAGGCATTCGGATCTCGGCTTCGGATCGGATGCGGTAAGTACGTAAACAACCTTACAATAATAGGGGGGCGAAGAAATATAGAGCTACTGAACTACTATTGAATAAATTCAATAACACAATTCTCGACCAGAGAGTTGAATCTAGAGGCTCTAGACAATGTGTCATTCTGTCGGCGATGGCAATTGTCAAAATGTAAGGGATTGAAAAAACGTACCTCTTGAATTCATCAAAACTCGGTGTTGGTATTAGTATGCATGCAGGACCTGAAAAAAAAAGACAATATCTATTGAAAACTAAAAATACGTCATCTGAACGTGTCCCGATTTATAATGGGCCGTCAGCCCAAACTGGCGAATATGCTTACGTTCAAAGTACTTACTAACACTATTCAATACCGCACATTTTCTGTAAATAGATCTCTTTTATGGGCCCGACCTCAGACAAAAACTTTCTTGCCATAAATCTCTCAAACATTCTAAAACTCACCAAAATGGGCGAAGACGACTCCCACAAATAAAATTACAAGAAAACATACTAGTTTCATTTTGAATAAACGTATTAATCAAATACTCAAGACACGACAAAGATGTACTCTTGGTGATCGTAGTCAAAATACAAAAAATAACCATTTGTTTTGCCATTTATATATAATTATTATCAAAGAGTCGTATGAATGACAGAGATGTATTTAGGGCGCCTGCATACGTAAAAAAATGAATAAGTTTGGTATTTATAGGCAAACGTGCTTCATCACCACCTGCACCATCATCATCATTTCAGCCGTAAGACGTCTACTGCTGAACATAGGCCTGCCCCCAAACGTCGCCACACTGATCGGTCCTGTGCGTACTTCTGCAGTGTGAGACAAAGAGACGTCATATCTCTGAAACTGTTCCCCGCTGCACTTCAAGGTTCTGAACTGTAGAGGGCTAGGCATCAACGTCAACAGCGAGTACATCACTTACCTTTGGTTTGCCGACTATATAGTGGTCATAGCTGAGACTATGGAGGACCTCAGTACAATGCTCGATGATCTCATTAGAGGCTCCGAAAGAATGGTTCCTAAAATGAACATGGACAAAACCATGGTCATGTTGAATGCCCATGTAATACCCACTCCTATATCGTCGACTAATCGACACTGTTTATAAACAGAGCCTGAGCAAGTGTCATTATATTAACGAAAACGTTGCGATATGCGATTCGTCAAAAATGTATGGGCCCAAAAGTATCGGTATTTCCATTCAATATGGCAATGCTGCCAGTCTTCTGGAGACGGTCCCGGGTGACAGTGATGTGGAGAAGTAGGTACTTTGATGCCTGAAGTTGTTTGTGTATATTTTACGTAATCAGGTTCAGTATAAACAGTTAAGTAAATATTTGAGTTACTCTGAAACTATTGTTATGAATGACTAAAATAACTATCCTAAGGTCAAGCGTATTATGAGATTAAACTTTGATTGTATATTGCAAAACATATTTTTCCTTGTTAGCTGTTTATCAAAAGTAATTCCAAAAATTAAATGATGTGAGTGTGGAGCAAGTGAACGAGTTTGTATATCTGGGAAGTATTTTCACAAGGGATGGAAAGATTGAAGAGGATGTGGAAAGGAGAGTGAATGCAGGGAATATAGTTAATGGTGCTATACATGCAGTTGTGACCAACAAGTCGATGTCTCCGGAAGCCCGACTCGCCGTTTACAACAGCGTGCTGGTGCCTACACTTATGTATGGTAGTGAAAGTTGGGTATGAAAAAAAAAGGCATGAAAGTAGGATTAATGCAGTAGAAATGCGCTCCTTGCGGAGTATGTGTGGTGTAACTTTAAATGATAGATTGAGGAATGAGGTAATAAGACAACGTTGTGGTTTAATAGAAGATGTCGTGACTAAAATTGAAAAGAGTATGTTCAGATGGTTTAGGTTTAGCCATGTTGAGAGGATGAATGAAAGGCGACTAACGAAATGTATTTAAAAGGCAGACGTTAATGGAAACGCCGGGAGGGGACGCTCTAGAAAGACATACATAGTCCTTATAGGTGATGTTCTTCAGAAAGGCCAGGTGCGCAGTACCCATAACCGGCGTGTGTGTATGACTAGATGTATGAATGTGTGTGAAGCAAAAGAAGTATGTAAGGATCGTAGCAGGTGGCGTTCTGTAGTTTCTGCCTACCCCCATGGGAAAAAGACGTGAGTTTATGTATGAATGTAATTCCAAAAACACCCCTTATCTTCTTCTTATCTAACAAGGCAAATTTATGTATGGTGTGGTCTCCTAAAACTGAAAGCATACTCGCAAAAGGTGTATCATCAGATGTCTCCTATTGTCCAGAAGCATGCTTCTGGACAATAGGAGACCTTTGTTGGAGACCAACATTGATAAAACGAAAAATCTGAATTAATATTTAGTTGATAGAGTTTCATATAAATATAACAGGAAAAATAAAACGATATCTCTTTCAAGCACAGTTTTTATTAATAATTTGCCAAAAAAAATCCTTTACGTAACAAACATATTAGGTACCCTCGAATAACGAGTCCGACTCACTCTTTGATGGATTTTATAACAACAATAAAATTATATTCTAAATTTTTTCAGAATTATAAATTAATAAATCAGAACAGTAGTGACGATAAACGTCTGTACACATGATAACGAGGGAACGATTCGACAACATTGAACTCAATATTTTTATAAATGTCAGTGCTGCAATAAGTTCTAAGCACACAAAATAACATTATATCAACGATAACGAATGTCAAAAAGTCAAAATGAATAAGGATTTGACAATCGGGCAATACGTGGGACACTCAGAAAGTTTTGCGAAACTAAAAAAAATTGTTCTATACGTACATATATTTTTATTAAATCTTTTCAAAGTACTTTCCACCAGCCTCTATACAAAGATTCATGCGCCTAAACCAGTTTTCAAAACACTTTTTCCAGTCCGCCGCAGACACCTCGTTTACAGCCTGCTCGAACGCAGCCAGCGCATCTTCCGGCGACGAAAATTGTATCCCTTTGAGCTGATTTTTTATTTTTGGGAATAAAAAGAAGTCACACGGTGCTAGATCAGGGCTGTAAGGAGGGTGACCCAGGAGTTTGACTGGCGTGCTGTCCAGGAAGTCCCTCGTTTTGAGTGCGGTGTGCGCAGGTGCATTGTCGTGGTGGAGCAGTAGCCCGCGGAGCCCTGTGTTTGGTCGCTTGTTGCTTATAACAGAGAAAACTTCTGGCAAACATTTGGTAGTATACCATTCGGCATTAATGCTTCTTTGATCCCGTAAGGGAATTGATACCAAGTGGCCAGTCAAATTAAAAAAGCTAGCGATCAAAATCTTACCCCCGCTTCTAGATCGCTTCACTTTGGTAGGCGTTGGCTCATTTTGAAACACCCAAACAGTCGACTGGCGCTTGGTTTCTGGGTCGTATTGATAAATCCAGGACTCATCACCTGTAACGATGTCGTAAACACGCCGAGACGAGCCTGCTTCAAATTTGTTAAGCATATCACGGCACCATTCCACC
Organism: Orthosia gothica; assembly: GCA_949775005.1. Lineage (NCBI taxonomy): Eukaryota > Metazoa > Arthropoda > Insecta > Lepidoptera > Noctuidae > Orthosia > Orthosia gothica. The sequence goes on along the minus strand of OX459035.1, from coordinate 11,568,689 downwards.
CGGGCCTGCTTCTGAGCATCGGTGAGGTTGTGCGGCACCCAGCGTGATACTATCCTCCTCACGCGAAGATGGCTGTGTAGAATCTCGTGAACGCTTCCCGATCCAATCTTCAATATGTGTTGAATCTCCTGATATGTAATTCGCCTATTGTCTTGGATTAAATTTTTCACTGCTAGCACGTTTTCTTCGGTAACAGCCGTCAAAGGGCGACCGCTTCTTTCGTCATCCCCCAAAGTTGGTCGACCGCGCTTGAATTCGTTATACCAACGATACACGGTTGCCTTGGAAGGGCCTTCATCCATGAATGCCATTTGAAGTCTATCGTACGATTCATCCGGTTTCAGGCGACACTTGAAATCGTATAAAATCATAGCTCTAAAATGTTCCCGGCGCAGATCCATATTTCAGTGAGACACAATACTTTGAATTAACTGGCAAAAAATGTGGAGGGAAATTTTGAAATTGGAACTTACTTATTTTTACTTATAAATAATCATATTTTCGAAAAACATTATAACTGGCCAGTCTCCCATATATAAAAACTTTTTTTCGCAATACTTTCTGAGGGGCCTGGTACATTTGTCTTTTTGACAATCTTTATGCCTGACAAGCTAATAGCTAAGAAATAACTGCCGCAAGGGTCGATCTTCAAGGTCGGTCGGTACGTAGATGGATGACCACCCGAAAGCATTTTTGGTCCTGGCTATCATTTGAAGATATTTGACAATCTTACGGTAGTCCGACATCATAAAAATCTGACACTAGTCGTGCCAAGAGGTATCGTGTTACCCAGTTACTGAGTTGTGGAGGTCAGATAGGCATTCACTGATTGCAAAATACTGGTTCTGAGCTGGATCCGATTAGACTGGAAGCCGACCCCAGCATAGTTAGGAACAGGATTGACAGATTGATATTGACAATCGTTATCGCTGAAATAATGTCACGTTGTCTGAAGACTACTTAATGATAATTTACTCATAGCATGCACTGTTACACTCGACCTTAGTCATAAAATTATTTGAATTGCCTCCGCATCCACCATAGGCGAAAGGTTCACATCTCTTAGAAGTATGGTTGTACGCATATCTGAAAACAAAAATTAAACATTTAAGTGTTTTAATAGATAACACACATACGTTTCGCCACAACTATCTGGTAGAGCACTGTATCAGATCCGAATCCGAGAAATTATGGTCAAAAGTAGCCGTAGTACTTCTTCTGGAGAGTTTACGCACTGTATCCGTCTCCGTCCGTCTGAAATCAGTACATTTCTAATCCAGTTGGAAATTGGTACTTGGATTCGGAATACAGAAGGTATGCAATGCGTAAACGCCCTTACAAATAATAGGGGAGCGAACCAATCTAGACCTACTAAAACACTATTGAATAAACTCAATTAAACTTTCCCCGACCAGAGAGTTGCCGTCTTATTAATAAACGTAGACTAAGGTAACATTAACTTTATTCCAAGCATTAGGTTGGTACTATCAAATTTCCGTATTAATAAACACGGAATAAGGAGGGATCATACTAATCTGAGTCTAGTCTCGGACTAAAAGTTACACTATGGTGCTAGCTAGTTTAAGGTCGGATTAAAGTTGGATTAAGAGTGTATCCATGGTGACTGCAATTATTATATTTTTATTTTCTTTTTAAACAGTGCAGTGGACAAGTGACAAGTTGGACTAAAACACTACATTTGAGCTTTAACGCAGTGAAAATTCACACTTAACGGACTTTTATGTTCATCTGAAATCAATTGAACCGTAATTATTACCAAATCTTATAAAAAAGTGCTTTTTCAAAAGTGATAAAACACGTGGAGTGATAGCTATTCAAACAAAGACCTGACCTTTGGACCATAATTACGCTCAGTGACGTATATCACTTAGCAACCGTACCTTTATTTCAAAACAGTTAGTTAAGTACCTGTTGGTCAAGTGGCAAATACCTTGACCGCGACGCGTCATTGCAGTGGTTCGAGTCTCAACTCCTACGGCACTTTTTGTGAATCTTTAAATTGTTGATACTGGTTTTTCTAAATACATAGATATGGAACAACAACAGCGTACACCTCCATTTGTTGATTTAAGTATGACACAGTCATACTCGGATTCGGCACTTAATCTTTCTAATAATCTTGAAGGACAGGTAAATGTCACGAGAAGATACAAACGAAGACTTGATGACGAACATTCGGAATGTCTCGAGAACTTCACGTCACAAATGAAGTTAATGTTCACTTCATTTCAAGATCAACAAAACCACAAATTTGACGTTCTTAACCAGTCAATAAACGGAATCAGGGAATTGCATGCTGAGCTAAGGAAGTCGGTTGAATTTGTAACTGCGAAATATGACGAATCATTGTCGAAAATTGAACAACTCCAACAAGAAAACAAGTCCTTTAAAAAACAAATATCTTTTCTAGAGCAAAAATTGGAATACGGTGAAAAAGCCTCGAAAGCCTCGACCCTCGAAATACGCAATATTCCTAAGACCGAACCGGAGACAAAACAACAACTCATAGGCATGGTTAAGGAATTGGGCTCGGCGATTCAACTTAAGTCAAATGTAAACACAACGGAAATACGTGATATTTACAGAACGAAATCTAAGGCTGAGGCCGTTGTAGTTGAGTTTACAACTGTCGCTAGGAAGACTGAAATTATTGGGTTGGTCTTCAAATACAATAGGTCACAGAAAGTGAAAAAAGAACTGCCATTAAACACCAACGACATCAAGATTAAAGGAGCCCCTCAGAATATTTATGTATCTGATTCTCTAACAGTAAAGACAAAACAACTATTTTACTTGTCCAGACAGCTCACTAAGAGGCGAGGTTTCCATGGATGCTGGATCTCATTCGGAAGAATATATATTCGTATGAATGAGGGTGATTCACCCATTCATATTAAGGGTACTGAGGATTTGGATAGAATTATATGACTTTATAAGCTTTCGCTCGAGGTTTTTGCTATTGTTTTTAAAATATATCTAAGAACTTATGTTAACACACTACACATTATACACATCTTTCTATTCCTATTGTCACTAATTATAATTAAAATTGAACATACAAACGAAAACAAACAAAATACACACATACATCCATGCATACAGTATTTGCAAGGGTTAATTTGCTATTATCAATGTACACTGCTTTGGATGAAACTATGCTCATGTTTACCAAATAGGTGCGCTGGTTCGGAGTTCCATACATTTAATATCTTATTCGTAATAATATTTAAAACCGTAAATAGTCTAAATCTTTCTTTCTCCTACTCAAATTGTCATACGAGTTTTTTTTTATGTTACAACATTCGCGATGGTAAATGACTTATTAAATAATATAGATCAATTTAATGTATCTTTCTCACTTAGCTGTCACCCAGAGAACTGTTCCAAATATATTACAACTGCTACCAACTACCTAAAAATTCTACAACAAAATATACGTAGTATCAATTGCAATTTCAATGAACTTTCAGTGCTCCTGTCTAGATTTAGCTTCAAATGTGACGTTATAGTATTATCAGAGTGCTGGCTTCGTCAGGTATCTGATCTTCCTACTGTAAATGGTTACAACTCTTATAAGACGAACCGTACCTTTAATCAAAACGATGGAGTGGTGGTCATGGTCAGTAACGAACATTTGTACACAATAGAAGAACCATTTCTTTATGAGTGCAACTGTTTGCTAATTAAATTTGGGACTAACACTGTTATAGTGGCAATCTACAGGTCACCGTCATTCAAAAAGTTAGATACTTTTCTGCAGTCACTCCACAACATTCTTGAACAGTTGCGATCATTTCAAAATATAATAATAGTAGGTGACATAAATGTAAATATATTGAATGTTGATTCTAGTGTTTCTTCATATCTGGATCTAATTTCATTTCATGGCCTACTTCCGGCTCATAACTTACCTACTAGAGGAAATAGCTGCCTAGATCATGTTATTGTTAAGAGCAAGTTACAGGCTTATACATTTAATCTTCAAACCTCAATAACTGATCATGACGCTATTCTCTTTTGTCTCAAGCACGGGGGCTCAAAGAAACCCTTAAATAGTAGAGAGGTCAGGAAGGTGAACTGGGCCTACATCATCTCTGATTGCTCACATTTAGATTTTAGTCAAATTTACGCTGAAAATGATTTGGAGTTGGCGACCAATAGATTTATAGAATTATTGTCTAACCTAACAATGAAACATGTGTCGATTATTAGGATGCCGCGAAATAAAACTACCTTAAAACCCTGGATAACGCCGGGACTACTAAGATGTATTAAAAATAGGGACAGGATGCATATTAAAACTAAAAATGAACCAGATAATGAAATTGTAAGTATAACATATAAACGATACAGGAACTATTGCAACAATCTTCTTAAAAAAATAAAACGACAATATGAACAGAACCAACTAAATATGGCTAAAGGTAACTCCAAATTGTTATGGGACTCTATTAAAACTATAACAAATTACAATAAAAATCATGAATCTTCTGATAAACTTCTATATACGGATGAAAGCCCTCAATCGTCTATTAATAATGTCAATACCTTCTTTTCTACAATTGGAAGAGTATTAGCTCAACGCATTCCTTCGAATATTTCACCTTTCAATAACAACGGTGTAAACAGAGACACCTCCCCTTGCAACTCATTCGTACTTCTCAAAACGGATATTATGGAAGTTAAGGCTACTATCTTGAATTTGAGGAGTGAATGCTCACCTGGATGGGACACCATCTCATCCAAGTTATTGCAGAGTGTTGTAGATTTGGTGGCTCCAGTTATTGCTGATCTCATAAATCGTTGCTTTGATACGGGTGTCTTTACTAAAGCACTAAAAAAATCAATTGTAAGCCCCATACATAAAGCAGGGGATACAGGCTGTGTCAACAACTATAGGCCCATCTCTATCCTTTCTGCACTGTCTAAAGTGTTTGAGCGCACGATTAATTATAGATTAATAAAATTCTTAGAGTCAAATAAATTACTTGCCGACGCACAATATGGTTTTCGAGCGCGCAAATCCACTGATGAGGCTGTTCACACTTTTACTAATTTTGTGGTAAAAAACCTAGACAATAACAAAAAGTGTTTGACCATCTTTCTCGATCTCGCCAAGGCTTTTGACACAGTCTCTATCCTCACCCTAATTCGTAAATTAAATAATATGGGCATACGGGGCAACGAATTATTATTAATGTCTGACTATTTATCGGATCGTACGCAGCAAGTAAAGATTGGTGACTACATGAGTGATGAACTTCCTATCGAATATGGAGTTCCCCAGGGAAGTATTCTTGGCCCCACTTTGTTTCTATGCTATATAAATGAGCTATGTCAGCTTAATCTTGAAAACTGCAAAATAATATCTTATGCAGATGACACAACTCTTACTTTCACGGGCAATTCTTGGGAAGAAGTATATTCGTTAGCTCAAAAAGGTCTGAACACCGTCTGCCACTGGCTCGCTGAAAACTCGCTCACACTTAACGCAGATAAAACAAAATACATACCTTTTGCAATACGGAGCGCAGAAACCTTCTTACAAGACAAACCTCTCATTTATGTTCATCAGTGTTCATTTCCTCCCTTGAATCATTGTAGCTGCTCAACTATACAGCCAACACAAAGTATTCGTTACTTGGGTGTAATCATAGATAAAAGATTGTCCTTTGACGAACACATTCACAACTTATCTAAAAGAGTACGAAAACTTATTTATATTTTCAAGCAGCTTAGACATGTAGCAAGTGGTAAAACACTAAAAATGATATACATTGCCCTTGTTCAATCTATCTTAATATATTGTGTAACAACTTGGGGAGGTGCCGTCAAAACTAAAATGTTGGAAATAGAAAGAGCCCAAAGGCTGATTCTGAAGGTTGGCCTTTCTAAACCACGACTCTACCCCACTGCCACACTATATCAGGAAGCTGAGGTTTTAACTGTCAGACAGCTTTACATCCTTTTTACTATTCTCCGACAACATTCAGATCCATCCTCTTTTATTATTTCTAAATTAACTACTAGGAGGCAGTACGACGTATGTAGCACCATTAAATGTAAAACTGCCTTTGCCCAAAAATTTTACACTTTCCGAGGACCCGAACTCTATAATAAATTAAATAAAGAATTAGGTATTTTCCATTACAATAAATCTAAATGTAAACAAATTTTAACTAACTGGCTACTAAAGTTGGACTACACAAAAATAGAAGAACTGCTCGTCATAAAAACATAAATAATGTATCCTACCAACACCATACCTACTTTTTGAACCCACTCATATAGCTTCTCACCCTCTCAACACCTCACATACAAACACACACACACACAAACATAAACACAAACTCACATATACACAAATTGACACTCTTACTTCACATAATAAAAAAAAACCTTACAATTAAGTGTTTGCACTTGTAACATAAAAATTTCACTTTTGTAAAGAATGATTTATCTTTAGTAATAGTTTTTGATGATATGTATAATTATTATTATTCCTTTTTTCCCTGTAGGGGGGAGTCTCTGGTGTCCTGAAATACAGGTTACGGCTTAGCTCAGGCACCAGTCTCCCGCAAATAACTATGTGGCATATCGTTATTATTATTTTTCCTTTTTGAGTTTTTAGTTGTTAAGTGTTATTTGTGGAAGAAAAATAAAGATGATTTTGATTTTGATTGATTTTGATTGACATTTTGTTCGTTGTGATTTGATGATGAAAATTGTGCAATAATATTGTAGAGAAAAAACGTACCTCTTGAATTCTGCACGACACGTTCCCGTCTTAGCTGGTAGCAAGCATATAGGATCTAAAAAAAACAATATCTATTGAAATTTAAAATTACGCCATCTGACGGATTTATAATGGGCCGTCAGCCCAAACTAGCAAGTATGGTAACGTTCAATGTAGTACATACTAACACTATTCAATCCTACAAATGTTGTGTAGAGCTCTCGGTAACGTCTAGGGTCTCGTCTCACGCAAAAATTTTCGAGCCATTTTTAGGGTTCCGTAGCCAAATGGCAAAAAACGGAACCCTTATAGATTCGTCATGTCTGTCTGTCTGTCTGTCCTTCCGTATGTCACAGCCACGTTTAAAAAAAAAAAATAGAAAAAAAAACAATAAATTCTGGGGGTCCCCATACATGAAACTGAAACTAAAAAAAAAAACCATCAAACCCATACGTGTGGGGTATCTATGGATAGGTCTTCAAAAATGATATTGAGGTTTCTAATACATTTTTTTTCTAAACGGAATAGTTTGCGCGAGAGACACTTCCAAAGTGGTAAAATGTGTGTCCTCCCCCCTGTAACTTCTAAAATAAGAGAATGATAAAACTAAAAAAATATATGGTGTAAATTACCATGTAAACTACCACCGAAAATTGGTTTAAACGAGATCTAGTAAGTAGTTTTTTTTTAATACGTCATAAATCGTAAACCGCAATTTACCAAGTACGGAACCCTTCGTGCGCGAGTCCGAATCGCACTTGGCTGGTTTTTTTATTTTATTATTTTTGATAGGCTTGCGCTTGACCACTATCTCACCTGATGGTAAGCGACCATGTCATCGGCAATGAAGCACGCTTGCCTAGAAGTAACCTATTCACTGTTGACTTAAAGACTTCCAGGTTGTAGCAAACAGGAAACACAGACTCCGGCAGGGAATTCCAATCCTTTGATGTAAGTATAATAAAAGGATGGCCAAAAAGTTTGGTGTATATGGGTGGGATGTCAACCATGTACCCATGACGCATCGCCGTACGTCTTGTAGTCCGATGATGGTACGGGATAAATATATAATAAACCTTACAGACAATCCAAAACTTACCTAATTCGGCAAACACAACTCCCACAAATAGAATAACAAAAAAACAAAATAGTTTCATTTTGAATAAAGGTAATAATAAAATACTCAAGACACAAATAAGATGTACTCTTGATGATCGTTGTCAAAATACAAAATAATAACCATATGTTTTGCCATTTAAATATAATTATTATCAAACATCAAAGAGTCGTTTGAATGACAGGGATGTATTTAGGGTGCCTAAATAAGTAACTAACGAATTAGTTAGGTACTTCTAGGCAAACGTGCTTCATTGCTAATCATTTCAGCTGAAAGACGTCCACTGCTGGACATAGGCTTCCCCCAAGCGTCGCTATACTGATCGGTCATGTGCGTCCAGCGGACTCCCGCAACCCTAACCAGGTCATCGGTCCACCTAGTGCGGGGGTCTTTCAACGCAGCGTCTTTCAGTAAGCTGTTGCCATCAACAGAACTTTTCGGCCCATCGATCATCTGTTCCGCGAACCATTCACACAATCTTGGCCCGCTCTTGGCTCATGTTACCTACTTAGGGTTTTCTCCTCCCATTCTGTCAGTCTTCACGCTATCACTGACTGCTCCTCATAAGGAAAAACAGGAACACTTCGTTGTCTGTTTGTCCGCGCGTGTGTCAAGACCTTTTTCCCTGAAACGCCTACATGTGTGAAGTTGAAATATTATCATTACTCAAAACTGCAATCCCTTGGAGCTGTGAAAAATTAAACTTAAAAATCAACGCAATCAAAAAAGGCAAAATTTTTTTTTTTGAAAAAACCCTCGACGGTTAAAAAGTAATTGAAAAAGGTTAAAATAATTTAAAAAGCCTCGACTTAAAAAAACAATGTAACGCGAGATAATAATCGTAAAAAGATTTAGGTTTATTTATGCCATTAAATGAGCTAGTTTTGCAGTTTTATAGTAACGTGAATATTTGGAGGTTTTATACCGCTATACGTACACCCTTAATATGTAGGCCGTGTCCCTACAGTGGGGCCTTTTAGAAGTTGATTGTGATACTTGTTTTTGTTTACGATGACATTTAAAATATTAATGGCAGCCCCCGACGAATATTCCTGGTTTTTTAACAAGTTTATAGGTAGTTGAATATGTTATTGCCACATCTACAATAATCGAGAACAACATAGTTATGTACGTAGGGAAATGCTATGAAAACTTATAATTGTTTACATACATGACCGACTCCGCAAGAGATCAACTATTCTTATTAAATCTTTTTACATTAAGGGCCGATTTCACCAAAGAAACTAAACGCGATTAGTTCAACTAAACTCAGTTTATGCAAATACAGCGTTCTGATTGGTTGAGACCGCTGAGAAACTGCCAATTAGCACGCTGTATTTGCATAAACTGAGTTTAGTTGAAATAATCGCGATTAGTTTCATTGGTGAAATGGGCCCTTGATATCTCGCGATACATTTATTGTTTAAGTCGTGGCTTTTTAAATTATTTTATCCTTTTTCAATTACTTTTTAACCGTCGTGGGTATTTTCAAAAAAAAAAAAACTTTTATTTTAAACTTTTTAGAGAGCATAGATATTATCTACATAATGCGCCGCTAGTAGTTTTGGTTTTGTACAAACAAATGTTTACTGCAGCGCCCCCTGGTGCGTTGTCACCGTAATACATTAGTATTATTTATTACATTAGTATTTCCTTTATTTATTTTCTTTCCTATTTATTACATTTTTAAATATTTAAAAAAAGAAAACTTAAAAATATAATAATAAAGGCCAATCAGTATCGGGAACAGGGTCCAAGCTACCGGTGGTTAGGGCTCCAGAGACAGAAACATACTCACAATGCGAGCCGTATCGAGGAGTACTGCCTTCTGTATCAGACCCTTGATCTAACCACCCAATGACAGCCTCGACAGATGGTCGTCGAGGCTCTTGGCTATCAGGCCGTTGGCCGTAACGACAATCGGCACAATGATCGCCGAGTCCACATTCCACATGTCGACATCCTCGTTTGCTAAGTCGAGATACTTGATTTGTTTCTCTTTCTCAGCTTTCACGAGGTTCTCGTCATGCGTCATTGGTTTCTTCCGTTGAGTACTTTGTACTTTACATTAGTATTAATATTAGAACATGCACTAATCAAACCCAAACCCTTAACTGAAAACTGCATCAAAATCGGACTAGTAGTTTGGAGCAAAATGTCAACATGGATTTGCACTAACAAACATCCTCTAACCCCAAACACATATACTGGCTCCGTTCCGTCGTGGGTAAAAAGATACAGACGTTTATGACGCGTATTTTACACGAACAAGGGAAACAAAACCTACAGGATATTTCCCGTTAACCTAGAATCATGAAATTTGCCAATAAGTAATGTCTTATAGGACAAGTAAAGGGAAAAAACCGAAAACCATAAATTAGTACCTACATAAAAAAAACTATATCAATGTTCCTTCTGTCAATACCTTTTTCTCAGGAATACGTGGAGGTATAAAGTTGAAATTATTATGATGGCTGCAATGCCTTGAAACTGTGAAAAATCTAAATCAACGCAATCAAATGCTACGGCCGTTTGTGACGTATATTTGACACTCGTAAGGGAATCAAAACCTTCAGGGTACTTCAAGTTGACCTAGAATCATGAAATTCTCATATAGCACAAGTAAAGGAAAAAATCGGCAAACCCTAAATTAGGACCTTAATAAAATATGATTACTAACTTAATTGCAGTTGGTAAACTAAGTGCGACTTATGTCGTTGTATACCGAAAACAATATTTATCGGTACGTATGGAACTATTTACAACTGTTTTCCAACCGCAAAGTTAATTGTTTCCCTCAATCCTTTATATCGTTTATCTTTTCGATACAACCAAGTTCGGTGCTAGTTGCTATCTATATTTCTATAGTAATAATATTATAAGGAGGCAATATTTTCTTGTTTGTACCAAATAAGCTCCGAATCTACTGGACCGGTTTTAACCATTTTTTACCAATAGGAAGAAATTTTTTTTAATTAAAAAAAAAAGAGATATTTAAGAAAATTTCGACGGATACAGTATTAATCCTTATCAACTTAATTATGTTAGTGACCATACCGTTATTTCATGCAAATTTTGATAATCCTTTACACCATTTAATTTAAATGAATATCTTAGTAGTTATTGCAAAATAAAAACTAACGTGCGCGAAAATAATATCAAGCGGGTGAGCCTCACACCGCATGACGGGGACCAGCGAAAGAAAATGCGTGGTAGGTATAATAATATGCTCTACTATCCAGTGCGAAGCCGGGGCGGTATTGCTAGTACTTAAGGCGGTACCCCGAGAAAAACGCCGCGCAAGCCGTTTTTCGTGCTGTTTTTAGGAGCTATCTACCCGTTATTTAAAAAGAAATATCACTTAAAAAAAATACGTTAAATTTCTACATAATATTTATTCTAAAATGGTAGATTTAGTTTTTTTTTAATGTTGTATATATTTCACTAATCTCCTTCCAAAAAAAACTAATTAATAGCATGCATCTCCTCGTAAAGTGTTCATTAAAAAAAAATGTACTAACCGTAATGGATAGACAATACCGGTACCGGTACCGGTACCGTCTTAAATAAAATGTTTGTATAGATATCCAGGAAATATTTGTTATAATCCAGCCCTGTTTCAAGCTACAAACAAACATATCGATGCCGTGATGTCATTCGATCTTGATCTGTATGCCAGTCGTTTATCAGAAACGACTGTTTATATACTCGATAGTGATTCTAAGAATTTTTGAAATAATAAGTATTGATTCGGAATAGGTACTTATTTAAATAATAATAACCTCCCTTTTTTTTGAATGTTCATGTGATGAGGAGGGATGAAACGCATGTTACTAAAAGAGTTATGAATATAAATATGGATAGATGGATGGATTGTGTGAGGAGTGATATCAAAGAAAAGGGAGACAGTGATAGCGTGACAGGGTTCAGGATTGTATGGAGGAAGAAAATGTGGTGCGCCGACCACAAATAACATGGAATAAGGGCAGGAAGATGATGTACCTCCTTTTTTTTGAAGTCGATAAAAAGACTAATATATAGAGCAGCTAAAAAAAATTATTACTTATCGGCTTTTCATTGTGGAACCAATTATTTATTTTACTAAATTAATGTTCTATCTACAAAGTCAAAGTCAAAAGTCAAAATTCTTTATTTCAATTAAGCCATCAAGCGGGACTTTTGGACGTAAAAATTTGAAAATATGTGAAAATATAACATACTTACAAAAATATAGTGGTGGCCCAGTGGCAACGATCTCGCCGCACATGCTTGAGGTCGTGGGTTCAAATCCGGCCAATGTGACTTACATTAATTCATATGTAGTTATGTACTTTCTAGGCTTATCTTGGACATCGCTGACTTCAGTGAAGGAAAAGATTGTCAAGAAACCAACAACATAATTGCGTAAGTAAATTGGGCACGGCATAGGGTTTGACCCCATAAAAGAGTATGACAAATACTCTTTAGGAATTGCCAAAAATTATTGGACTCTTTCGAAAAGAGTTGGCCCTTTCGTATCTTCATCAATGAAAGCGTCCAATATTTTTTTGGCAATACCTAATTATTTAAAGAGTATTTGTCATACTCTTTCATGGGGTCAAACTGTTTGCCTTGCCGAATTCACTTACGCAATTAGCCTGCTTGACTTTATAGTTAACTAGCGGATTCCTCACGGTTTCACCCGCGTATTTCTCAATTTATTACCATTATCTCAAAATTGTTTAATTGTGGGTGGATCGTCAGAGTTCTCACTAAAAAAAAGGTAATATTTAATCATAACATAATGGTCGTCCACTGTCTCTTAAGATACAAGTATACCCTAGTTTAAGAGACAGGGCAACGCAAATTGTCCACAGATGTACCATGTACTTCATAACATGTTCTACCATCATAATATATTATACTGTAATTTTCATAACCTTGCTGTAACTATTTAGTGTAAGTTTTTCTCACCATCTGTACCTTTTTGTTCAATAAACAATTTATTATTATTATTATTATTTCTCGTTCCCGTGGGAATACAGGGATAAAAAGTAGCCTTTGTCACCCGGGGATAGTGTAGCTTCGAACGGTGAAAGAATTTTTGAAATCGGTCCAGTAGTTTTAAGTTTATTCGTTACACACAAACATCCAAAAATACAATAATACAAATCTTTCCTCTTTATAATATTAGTTAAGCCTGAAATCGCCAACCTGTCTTGAACCTGCGAGGTGATTAACGCTGATGTCTTCTCTGTATGAGAAGATGCCTTTGCCCTGCAGTGAAACAGTTAGAGGCTAGTATTATTTTATTTTATTAGGGGATTCATACAAAAAAAAAAAGAAAAGTGACTGCATTTTGCATAGAAGAGAATGTTGATATGGATGTGCGGAGTGACGAGAATAGATAAAGTGAGAAATGAGTATTAGAGGAAGTTTGAAAGTGGTGCCAGTGAGAGAAAACTTGAAAGGAAACCGTCTTCGTTGTCTTGGTATGGTCATGTGATGACGAGGAATGAAACGCATGTTTCTAAAAGAGTTCAATCAATCTACCTAGCCTTTTCCTAACTATATTAGGGTCGGCTTCCAGTCTTACCGGATTCGGCTGAGTACCAGTGTTTTACATGGAGCGACTGCCTATCTGACCTCCACAACCCAGTAACTGGGTGACACAGTACCCCTTGGCAAGACTGGTGTCAGATCTCAAGCTTCTGACTACTCGTAACGACTGTCAAAGATCTTCAAATGACAGCCGGGACCAACGGCTTAACGTGCTTTCCGAGGCACGGAGGAAACTCGGTATGTTGAAATGGTCACCCATCCACGGACCGGCCTTGTCAAGCGATGCTTAACCTTGATAGTCGACCAGTGCGGCTGTTAGTATTTAGCCACGAGCTCCTATGTTTATAAAAGAGTTATGAATATAAATGTGGATGGATGGAGAGGGAGGGGACGGCCAAAGAAAAGGTGGATGGACTGTGTGAGGAGTGATATGAAAGACAAGGGAGACAATGATGGCGTGACGGGGGATAGGACGATATGGAAGAAGAAAACGTGTTGCGCCGACCCCAAGTAACATGGGACAAGGGCAGGAAGATGATGATAGGGGATTCATTCAAACACAAATATTTAACCTACTTTCTTCACAATTATATTTACTCCCCAACTCTTAAAAACCATGAAATGCAGCACAGTTTCCCATTTAAAGGTGCTTGTTCCTTTATTCATTATTTTAAAAACTATTCGTCAATAGAGCCTCATCGAAGCATAAACAAGCGCTGAACATTTGAAATGACACTCGAAAAAGAAAAAATAAATTCGCGCGCTTTTTATCCGCTAACAAGAAATTGCGTAAATGACATCGAGGTATTAAATATGGAGCGGTATAACAAATACATTAATTAAGTGTGTCATTTATCTATACCAATATTATAAAGAGGAAAGATTTTTTTATTTGTGTGTTTGTTTGTTTGTACCGAATAGGCTCCGAAACTACTAGACTGATTTTAAAAATTCTTTTACATCTATATCTATAAAAGCGAAAGGTGACTGACTGACAGACTGACTGACTGATCAATCAACGCACAGCCAAAACTGCTAAGCCTAGAAGCATGAAATTTGGCAGAAAGGTTCCTCAAGTGACGTAAGTGTGCACTAAGAAATATTTTTTGGAAATTTCACCCCTAAGGGGGTAAAAAGGGGGTTGAAAGTTTGTATGAAAAATCTAATTCCTTTGACCAAAATTCTTGAAACTTAGCACAAATAGTATTCTATGTAAATGATAAAGATTGACATTATTAGTTTTTCGAAATTACCCCCAAATAATGATTTAAGGGTTGTTGAAATTTGTATGGAAAATCTGATTTCTTGGGTCAATAAACTTGAAACTTGCCACAAATACTAAGCTAAATGAATAATAAAGGTTGTTATTATTATTTTTTGAAACTACCCCCAATAGACGATTTAGGGGTGTTAAAGATTTTTTGAAGAATCTTATTACTTCAGTTAATAAATTTAAAACTTGACATAAATACTAATCTAAATAAACAATAAAGACTTTCATTGTTAGTTTTTCGAAACTACCCCCAAAAGATGATTTAGGGGATGTTATTTTTTTTGAAGAATCTGATTTCTGGGGTGAATAAACATGAAACTTGACATAAATACCATCCTAAATAAACAATAAAGTTTGTGATCATTAGTTTTTTGCAACTACCCCCAAAAGACGATTTAGGAGGTATTACAGTGTTTTTGAAAAATCTGATTTCTTGGGTCAATAAACTTGAATCTTGCCACAAATACTAACCTAAATGAATAATAAAGGTCGCTATTATTATTTTTTAACTACCCCCAAAAGAAGATTTAGGGGATATTAGTTTTTTTGAAGAATCTGATTTCTTGGGTGAATAAACTTGAAACTTGGCATAAATACCATCCTAAATAAACAATAAAGGTTATCATTATTAGTTTTTTGCAACTACCCCCAAAAGACGATTTAGGAGGTATTACAGTGTTTTTGAAAAATCTGATTTCTTGGGTCAATAAACTTGAAACTTGCCACAAATACTAACCTAAATGAATAAAAAGGTTGCTGTTATTATTTTTTGAAACTACCCCCAAAAGACGATTTCGGGTATGTTATTTTTTTTTTAAGAATCTTATTTCTTGGGTGAATAAACATGAAACTTGACATTAATACCATCCTAAATAAACAATAAAGGTTGTCATTATTAGTTTTTTGCAACTACCCCCAAAAGAAGATTTAGGGAATGTAATTTTTTTTGAAGAATATGATTTCATGCGTGAATAAACATGAGACTTGACATAAATACCATCCTAAATAAACAATAAAGTTTCTCCTCATTAGTTTTTTGCAACTACCCCCATAAGACGATTAAGGAGGTATTACAGTGTTTTTGAAAATCTGATTTCTTGGGTCAATAAACTTGCCACTAATATACTAACCTAAATTAATAATAAAGGTTGCACTTATTATTTTATGAAATTACCCCCAAAATATGACTTAGGGGATGTTAATTTTTTTGAAGGATCTGATTTCTTGGGTGAATAAACATGAAACTTGACATAAATACCATACTAAATAATCAATAAAGTTTGTGATTATTAGTTTTTTGCAACTAACCCCAAAAGACGATTTAGGAGGAATACTGTGTTTTTGAAGAATCTTATTACTTTAGTTAATAAACTTAAAACTTGACACAAATACTAATCTAAATAAACAATAAAGACTTTCATTGTTAGTTTTTCGAAACTACCCCCAAAAGATGATTTAGGGGATGTTATTTTTTTTGAAGAATCTGATTTCTTGGGTGAATAAACATGAGACTTGACATAAATACCATCCTAAATAAATAATAAAGTTTGTGATTATTAGTTTTTTGCAACTAATAATCACAAACCTAAGCCACTTTTAAAGACGATTTAGGAGGTATTACAGTGTTTTTGAAAAATCTGATTTCTTGGGTCAATAAACTTGAAACTTGCCACAAATACTAAGCTTAATTAATAATAAAGGTCACTATTATTATTTTTTGAAACTACCCCCAAAAGAAGATTTAGGGGATGTTAGTTTTTTTGAAGAATCTGATTTCTTGGTTGAATAAACTTGAAACTTGGCATAAATACCATCCTAAATAAACAATAAAGGTTGTCATTATCAGTTTTTTGCAACTACCCCCAAAAGACGATTTAGGAGTTATTACAGTGTTTTTGAAAAATTTGGTTTCTTGGGTCAATATACTTGCCACAAATACTAACCTAAATGAATAATAAAGGTTGCTGTTATTATTTTTTGAAACTACCCCCAAAAGACGATTTAGGGTATCTTAATTTTTTTGAAGAATCTTATTTCTTGGGTGAATAAACATGAAACTTGACATAAATACCATCCTAAATAAACAATAAAGGTTGTCATTATTAGTTTTTTGCAACTACCCCCATAAGACGATTTAGGGGATGTAATTTTTTTTGGAGAATGTGATTTCTTGGGTGAATAAACATGAAACTTGACATAAATACCATCCTAAATAAACAATAAAGGTTGTCATTATTAGTTTTTTGCAACTACCCCCAGAAGACGATTTAGGAGGTATTACAATGTTTTAAAAAAAAAAAAACTTGGGTCAATAAACTTGCCACTAATATACTAACCTAAATGAATAATAAAGATTGCTCTTATTATTTTTTGGAACTACCCCCAAAAGACGACTTAGGGGATGTTAATTTATTTGAAGATTCTGATTTATTGGGTGAATAAACATGAAACTTGACATAAATACCAACCTAAATAAACAATAAAGGTTTTCATTGTTAGTTTTTCGAAACTACCCTTATAATACGACTTCGGGGTCGTAAAGATTTTTGATTACTTTCACTGCACATAGCTTCTTTTTATGACGTTGGGGAGCACTTAGGAGGGGTTTTTGGAAATTCAACTTTTTAAAGGGTTTAAAGGGAGACATTTATTTGTATAAAAATCTTATTCCTTTGGCAAAATAATAAAGGATGGCATCATTAGTTTTTCGGATTTACCCCCAGAAGACGATTTAGGGGTGTCAAAGTTTCTTTGAAGAATCAAATGGCACTAGGATGGCGACCTCTACATCGATTTGGAACTACCGAACTGGACCCTTTGTCTCAGGTTTAATAGCAGCTTATTTTTGGTTGCCATCACACGAACGAAGTCGCGGGCGGAGTTAATATTATAAATGTGAAAGTGATTCTGTCTGTCTCTCTGTCCACCTTTTCACGCTTAAACCGTTGAAACGATTTAGATTCAATTTGGTTCGGAGATATTTTGAGACGCTGGGCAGGACATAGCATAGTTTTTATCCCGGAAATCATACTTAAGGGGGTGGAAAGAGAGGTAGAAGTTTGTATGGAAGACCCACAATATTATGCTACGATATAAAATATAAGCTATTCGAATTACTAATGCTTCGCAGACGAAGTCGCGGGCAACAGCTAGTAGGCTATAAATTATTTTCATAAAAATTATAGATCCTTATGAAAATTGCAACAATGTGACCCAAAGTAGCAACATTTTGCCCATAAATTGTTTTATTTGGTACAAGCTGACCCCCGCGGCTTCGCTCCCGTCAAAATTATAGCCTATGTTACTCGGGAATAATGTAGCTTACCATAGGTGAAAGAATTTTTAAAATCGGTCCAGTAGTTTCGGAGACTATTCGGTACAAACAAACAAACAAACAAATCTTTTTCCTCTTTATAATTTTGGTATAGATAGCTGACTATGATAGTGAGATATATTCTCTCATAGTCTGTTTTGTAGTAAATAATGAGTACTTTAATCATATGGTACATCATTTTTATGTATCATCAATAGTTTTCTCAGCGCATACCAAATAATGAATTTTATAAGCAAACAAAATATTGCTACTTTGGGTTTCATCATTGCAATTTTCATAAGGAATTAATTTTTTTTTGGAAATAAATTATAGCCTATGTTACTCGGGAATAATGTAGCTTTCATTAGGTAAAATAATTTTTAAAATCGGTCCAGAAGTTTCGGAGCCTATTCGGTACAAACAAACAAACATACAAACAAACAAAAAAATCTAGGGTTGGAAGGTGATAGGTAGGTAGATAGTAGGTTGACGGGAGCGAAGCCGCAGGGGTCAGCTAGTTTTAATATAATTTAATACGTTATTTCATTCAGTAGTCAGTATTTAAATTGGGTAATTACATTTTCTAGGCGCTTTTCTTTTGAATTGTGAGTGCGATTGCCGTTTTGACAGACATAAATATCACAAATAGTTTTTCCTACATGTCCAATCACTCTGCTGGTTGCTTCGCTGGTTGTAAGAAAAGGGACAGACCTTTATTTTTATGTCGAATCAATCAATTGATTGATTTGATTTAATGTTAGCCAAATTGTCTGGTCATTCAATTAAAGCGTTTTTTTTACAGCTAGACTCGCGTTTGACCACTATCTCGTCTATAAGCGATGATGTGTTTCCTTATTCCGAGTTTTCTAACGTACTCACTCGTGATAACGTAAACGTTCTCTTATGTCAAAATGTATACAAAAAAGAGGTTTCTCCATACCGTCACCAGACGCTTATCCAGTTCCAATACAAATTGACGTTTACGTTAACGTGATTGAGCATGAATAAAAACTAAGGCCTCTGGTATAACTCACTGTCGCAAATTATTCAAATCACATGTGTCATTAATTGATAGCTAATATTTACGAAAGATGTAAACTATGCTATCTAGGGCAAAGAATAAAACAAACACGACAGCATACGGCATGAGCTACAATATGCAAGGTTAATTTTCAATTACTGCTGGCTGGTCATTGAAAATAAACCTGGTATACTAAGTAAGTGTAATTGAAAAATCTCGTGAATTCAACAAGCCAACATACATCTGCTTTGTTGATTTTTGCAAAGCATTTGACTCTGTAAAATGGCCAATCTTGTGTGAAAACTTTACTTGACATGGGCACGCCGAAACACCTAGTTCATCTTCTGAGGAGGCTGTACGAAGAAAGCACAGCCTCGGTACGAACAGATCACATTCTGTCCAGTAACTTTCACCCCAGTGCAGGTGTCCGCCAAGGGTGCATTATATCGCCGCTCTTATTTAATACCTACACAGAGCTTATAATGCGCATAACTTTGGAACATGGGACAGATGGGGTTGTGGTTGGTGGCTACAACATTGCGAATTTGCGCTACGCAGATGACACCACTCTTTTTGCATCTAGTGCTCGCCATATGAAAGAACTCCTACGCAAAATGGAACCAATTAATCCAAATGCAAGGCTGTCTGCCTTGAATTTGGATTGATGATTAATCGCAGCAAGACCAAGGTGATGATTGTGGACCGTGCTAACAATAATTCGCCAGAAGTTACTCAGATCGCGAACTGCGACGTAGTCCAATCCTACGTATATCTTGGAGCTTTGATCTCGAATAACGGCGGATGTATTGACGAGATAAAGAGGCGTATGGCGATCACAAGAACTGCAATCGACAAATACCGCACAAATGTCTCGATACTCTAAGAACTCCACATCAAGCAGCGTCTGTCTGCAATAGTACAGTCCCTAATACTCTCTTTCTTCGGACACGTTTCAAGGCGAGACAGTCCTTCTATAAAGCGGTTAGTCGTCCAAGGAAAAGTGGAAGGCACTAGACCGCGTGGTAGTGACCTATGCGTTGGACCGACCAGATCAAGTCTGCTGCGGGCGGTCCCGTGCACGAATGTACGAGTACCCGGATAACGTCTAATCGGGCAAGGTGGCGAGACATTGTGAGACGCATTTCACGCATTACATCTGCCCCATGTACTACCAATACTTCATGACGACCACGACCGCTCTGTCAAGAGCGTAACGACTAAGAAGAAGAAGACTAAGTAAGTAGAAATGTAAGTTTTTTAGGGTTTCGTATCGAAAAAGGAAAAAAGGAACCCTTATATGATCTCTTCGTTGTGTATCTGTCTGTCCGTATATAAAGACCTTTTTCTCTGGAATACCTACCGGTTGAAGTTGAAATTAATATGATACACTTAGGTTTGCATTCTTTTGGAGCTGTGAAAAAATCATTCTAAATCATTGCAATCAAAATATACACCCGGTTAAGCCGTGTATATTTGAGAGTACTTAGAATCATGAAATTTGGTAAGAAGCAATGTCTTACAGCACAAATAAAAGCAAAGGTCTGAAAAATGAAAATTAATAGCTACAACAAAGAGAACGATTATGAACTTATTTATAGTTGGTAAACACACCGCGACTTATATCGATGGATAGGGTCAACAGTTTTCCAATGCCAAAGTTTATTTTGTCCCTTCGTTAGAGCAATGTTCGGTGCTTTCATTGTTTATGAACGTCAGTAATGTTAACTAATTATTTTGTTGAATGCAGCTGTTTATACGGAACCCTCGGTGTGTGAGTAAAACTCGTACTTGACCGTGTTTTTTTAAAACGTGTTTGTACAATTTCCCCTCAATCGAACACTTGGAAATGGGCCAAAATTAATTTGCATTGTTTGATTATGGACGGGACAGTTGAACTTAAAAATAAAAGCTTGTAAAAACTAAATTCTTCTCCAAAAATTAGTACATGCATGTAGTGCGTATACGAATAGCGACGGAAAATCACATTAATGCGACGGTGTGGTCTAATTTAACTATAAAAGTGTATGCTTTCCCCAGCCCTAGCACGATCAAAGAGGAAAGTAGGCAAAGGAAAGGTTTAGAGGCGGCAGTAGGAAAACATCTGTATTGCTTTTTGAGAATTAAAAAGTATGAAAGAAATTAGGTTTATATGTTTAATCCAGAGATAAATTGTAGACTAAATTGACCATTGTAATTATATTATAGGTCAGATGATACATAGTCGCGAGCTGGCTGACAAAAACCAGCCAGCCGTATTGCGTAAGTGCGCAAAGAGTTTAGACTCTATTCAACCGACCAAATCTGCCAATCACACTAAACGGAAATCCAAATCGCATCATTCATCTGGCGTGTGATTGGCCGATTTCTTTAGTTTGAATTTGAATCATTCTTGATGAATTAAATTCAAACTAAAGAAAAACAATTTACCTGCTGATATTTGCAATGGGGTCTCATACTATTACTAGACATTCAAATATCGCCACCCTTAAAGACGTTTTTTCAGCGTTTCCGCAAAAAATCTTTTGCCAGGTCTAGTCTTCCTATGTCTAGGTGCACACAGCGAGGTCTATGTCCTCTGCAGTGGCTGCGTGTGCGAGTAATAGATGTTTAGCCGTGCGCCGGCTCGCATAATGTGAACACTCCGAGCCTCATCGTGTCCCAGTTACCGGCTAAGCTGTGGCTAAAATGGCGGGCGATTTGATAATTTTTACATAAGTTTACATGAGGTAAATTTTGTTAGAATTTTTGGGGAAGCTGCAAAAAGACGTCTTTGAAAAATAAGTTTTTATATTAAAAATTGGATTGTCACAAGAAAGCAACGTGTGTGCCATATTTCAGCTCAATGGGACACTGGAAGTAGGTTAAAGGAGATTGCCCATACACAGGCCCGTTATTATACAAAAATAGGATTAATTTTTTGTGTTATTTTCCATCTGTGTCCTTAACTTTATATGTACAGACAACAACAGATCAGGTTCCTTCACTTGGATATTTGTATGCACCTTATTGCATTGTAATAAGGGTTCATTTCAAGAACAGAAACATCGATAAATCTCGTGAACCCCGCAAAATAAATAAAAAATGTTTTCTAATTATGAATTAATTAGAAAACATTTTTTATTTATTTATATAACATGTTTTTCTACAACATACAACCAAATTCATCAAGATACAACCATTTTTACAAAAGGGCCCAAGTTCCCTTACAAAATGGGCATTCTCCTTTAACTTGCAAAATTTTTCTTACAGACACCGGGACAGGTGAAAGTAAAATAATAAAAAACAAATTATTCATTAAAAAAAAAAAAATTAACAAACTTTTTTCGTATTCTTTTCAGAAAACCCTTTAATTTGATACCCATATCATGGTAGTGCAGAAACAATTACTAGTCCGCCATCTTGGGACGTCGACCATATTGGATTTAGCATGACGTCACTTAGCTAACCATGCATTGTCATCCAAACTAAATGTGTTTGCAAAATTTCATCTTAATCGGTGGAAGATAACTGCTTTAAAATTCAGTTGCAAGACTTGACCCGAAGACATTTACATACATACATACATTGCAAGTTAAATAAAAGCTTGTAAAATGTAGACTCATATACCCATACAGGGTGTAACAGAAAGTTGCGGTCACATTTTAAAAACTGCTTCTGCCTATGTATGAACAACTTTCTCCAAAGAAGCCGTAATAAATAAAAAAAAAAACTCTGATTCAAATTTTGGTCAGCCAAGTACAAAGTTTTGTATGGCAAACCAAAAAATGAACGCACCTTTCTGTTACACCCTGTATACTGGTTAGTACAAAGTGTCACAAGAAAAGAAGGCCTGGAAAGATATAGAAGAGGCTTAAGTATGCCCAGCGATGAAAAGTTTATTTATTTATTTATTATTAATGTACACACAGAAAATACATATAGAAAACACATCATGACAAAGGAGTACAAGGGTACTGCTTATTGTTTTAGAAATTTCTACCAGCAGACCCGCGAAAAGGAGATATGAAGAAGAAATGTAGACAAATATTGTGTGACAGCAGGAAGAGTAGAAAAGTAAACAACTAACCTAAGATATAAATAATAATAATAATAATAATAAATAATAAATTTCTTTATTTGTATAGAATGCAGGTATTACAATAATGGTGTTAGTTTAGATTAGATATATTCCCAGTACATTCTGCCTGTTGGCATACAAAAATATGGTGGTTAACATACAGATATTTTAGAGACTAGGTACTTAGATTCAAAATCAGATCATTAATCACCTAATTCTTAAACTTATTTACATAATAATTAACTTAGTAAATGAGATAAAGTGAAGCAAATTTTACAATTGATCATTTATAAAATCGGTAACAGAGTAATAACATTTCTCTGTCAGCAACGATGATAGCAGTTTCTTGAATTTTACTAAGGGCTGATCCTTAATACAGCTTGGCAATTTGTTAAATATAACAGGTGCCATTCCAATAATGTTTTTTTTAAGCAAAGCAGTGTTATATCTACCAGTACACAATAGATTCTGATATTTTGATCTCATGGCAGTAGTTCGCATCCTGGTATCATTAAATGCAGGAAATAGATGCTTGTTAGTTTTAACGAATATAGCTACTTCGAGAATGTATATACAAGGAAAAGTTAGTATTTTGTGTTTCTTAAAAAAAGGAATGCAACTATCTGTAACCTTGAGACCAAAAATGGATCTTAAGCATCGTTTTTGGGCTTTAAATATGGACTCCCGTTCGGAACAATTACCCCAGAATACTACACCAAACCTTAGAACAGAGACCACCAAACCGTGATATGCAACCATTAATGTATCTAAGTTAACTTTCTTGGACAGATTGTAGAGAGCATACGCAGACGTGCTTAATCTTTTGCAAACTTCTTCAGCCTGCGGTTTCCAAGTTAATTGACTGTCTATCAAAATACCCAAGAATTTTGCCACGCTAACGCTATCAATAGTTTGTCCTTTATAATTAATTTTTAGGTTTAAAGGAAGAATTTTTTGATAGAAATGCATTATATTTGTTTTATTGAGGTTTATGATTAGATTATTGTCGTTGAGCCAGTTTATTATTAATGTTAGAGAATTATTTATTTCATGTTCATAAAGCTCTTTGTTGAGGCAGTCTATTAGGATAGTACTGTCATCGGCAAATAAAACACAAGGGTATGGGATGTGTCGGGGTAGATCATTTATATACAGCAGGAATAATAATGGCCCAAGAACGCTGCCCTGTGGAACGCCACATTTAATTTCCCTAGGACCAGATAAAAATTTAATCTCACGTTTTGATTTGACGCAAATTTTAGAGATTTCTGTATATTGAAGACGTCCACTTAGATATGATTTTATTAGACGTAGAGCATTCCCACGTATACCGTAAGCATCAAGTTTGACCAAAAGGGTTTCATGACTCACGTAATCAAAAGCTTTGGTCATATCGGTAAAAATGGAACAAATTGGTATTTTTTTATCCACATTATCCATTATTTTATTTATTAGATCGTATATGGCCATATTTATATTTTTATTTTTACGAAAACCTTTTTGTTCCTCACATAATATATAATATTTTGACAGAAATGAATAAAATGACTCATAAATTACTTTTTCAATTATTTTGGAAAATACGGGGATTAAAGCTATTGGTCTATAGTTAGCCATGTCTTCTTTATTGTTCTTCTTATGGAGTGGTTTAACTATTGTGGTTTTAAGACTATTGGGGAATGTTCCAGCGGATATGCTTGCGTTAATAATATGGCTTAAAGGGTTAGCTATAGTAGAACTGACAAATTTTATAACGTTTGTTGAAATACCGTCATATCCATAACTCTTCTTGTTCTTTAAAGTTTTGATCACCCTTATAATGTCTTGAGGGACAACAGGGGCCATAAAAATAGAATGAGGGTTAAAATTTATTCTTAGAGACTGTTTAGTTGTGTTCAGGGGTGGATCTGAGATCTGATCAATAAAGAAATCGTTGAAAGATTGAGCTATTTCATTAGGGTCTGTTAATATTAAATCATGTTTTTTTATTCTAGCCATGGGCTCTTTTATTGTTTTTGTTCTATTTATTATTTGCCAGGAAGTTTTGGATTTATTTTTGGAATTTTTAATTAGAAAGTTGTTCTGTGCTTTCTGGGTCAGTTTGATAATTTTTTTAAATGTTTTTGAGTACTCTTTAAATGTCGTTTTATTTTCACTAGTAGGATAAAGTCTTTGTTTCCAGAGTAATTGGCGTTGTTTTTTGCTGCAGATCCTAATACCTCTAGATACCCATTTAATCTTATTTTGAGATCTTAATGTGACTGTTTTGAAGGGGAAGCATAGATCATACAGGAGTTTAAATATTTCTAAAAAGTTATCATAAGCTTCATTTGGATCCTCTGTGCTATATATATCTGAAAAAGATAAGTTATACAGATGATTTCTAAAGATAATTAAATTTTCTTCAGATATGTCTCGTCTTGATGTCTTCCATGTTTTAACTTGACTAAATTTACTAACTTTCATAGTAAATATTTGAGCTGTATGATCGGATAAGCCGAAGTCAATTATTTCACTTTGGCAATTTTGTTTTGAATTGTGCGCAAAGTTATCTAAGCAAGTTTTACTAAGAAATCTGGTCGGTCTATTTATTTCTAGCTTCATATCGTAGTTCATAAGAAAATATTCGAAATCCATGCTAATTCTGTTCTTTTTCAAAATATCTATGTTAAAATCACCGCACATAATAATTTTTTTGTTTAATACATACACTTATAGTATAAGTGATATATACTTAAATAAATACTCTAAAATATATAGATACTGAATATATAAACATATGCTGATAAAGATCAGATTTGAGAGGAAAGATAATGCTCTTTTAATCGTTTTTTAAAAAGTGAGATAGTATCTAGATCTCTAATGCTAGGCGGAAGTGAGTTCCACAATCTTACAGCATGGACAGAGAAGGAATATGAATAATAGCTAGTTTTATGAGGATGGGATTTAAGGAGGGATCTAAGATGTGACCTACATAATGCATCTCTAAGGCGAGTATAAGAAAATCGCTCACGCAGGTAGGAAGGATAAGACGGGTTGTGTAAGATGTTGAAGAGGAGTCATAAAAAGTTCTAAGCTAACAAATACAAACACCAACATATTATGTATCTAATTCACCTACTTATCTCGTTATTGTTTCGTCAGTCGTCGGCTTTCTATCAGAGTCCCAAGTTGATAGACAGCGTCAAGTCTACACCAAGTGCAAAGAGCAACTGATAGAAATCCGACGACTGACGAAACACGAAGTTTGCCGAGGTTCATTAACAAAATAGTTGTGCTGTACAATAAAGTGCCTCTGGACCAGTTGATAGTGAATACGCTTGGAAAGGCTATGTCCAACAGTGGATGCCTTTCAGTTGAAATTATGGCGATGACTTCCTTGTAAGTCCATGAGTTTCATTTACTCTTTATTTAAATAGTCTTGAAAAATAAGTTTTCCTCATTACTAGGGCCTAACTCGCATAAACAAAGGTACGCCTCTGGTATTTAAAGCGTTGCTGGCAATAGTGCTAGGGAGAAAAGTTGAGTGTAGGTATTTACGACCCTCTTTAGAAGAACTGAATCCAATTGCTTTTGACTTCTTCCAAATTGCATTTTTAAAATGGTAGTAGCAGCCTTTAACTATTAATCCAATACCTACCTCATTTATAAAAAAATTATCTCATTCACATAAATGGGATTGTTTGTGTGACTACATCATTCTTATTAATACTCTCACCACCTGGCCACATAGCCTGCTGCTTTGCAAAACTGTATATGCGTAGCGGTGAGTGTTATTGGCCTAAAGTAGTGTGCGGAACTGTACCTTTTCTGTCTTTATGCGAAAATGTCCTTATGAGAATCTGTCCTTCTGCTAATCTGTCTTTATGAGAATCTGTCCTTATGCGAACAAAGGATAAATTACACATATACCTTAACTTATTAAATATAGAAAATAAAAATACATACATATACTTAATATATAAAATTACAAGATAGTGGAGAGGTAATGTTCTTTGACTTGTTTTTTGAATAAAGATACATTGTTCCCGGAGAATGACAATCACACCCAACTCATGGAAAAAACACAACAACACATGGAATTTAAATGCAACTTGCCAAATCTGGGTTTACCTACTACCTATAGGTAGATACAGTGGAAGGCAAGTCTGTGTTATTCAACAATAACTTAAACTTAGTGTAGTTGAGATTCAACAGTAGCGTGGCCAGCTTAAACTGCTTTTGTTACCACTGCAGTGCGGTGACTGTACGACATAGACTTACATCATCACGTTTTTTCTTTAAAAACAGGAAATAAGAAGTATCGTTTTATTTTTTTCAAGTACTCCTGAAAGCAAGGTATGCATGTATTAGAATATCCTGAAATGTTGGTTATGAATAATGCAGGAACTCGACGCCTCCCGCACTTATCTTACGTCGACGACTTGACGAGAAACTTGGATGGTAAACAACGAAGAAAACACTGTTTTTCTTTTGTTATAGTGATATGCAGCATATTCCTTGTGTTACTCAGTTACTGGGTTTTGTCGCTAATGTAAAATACTCCGACCCGAACACATTGAGAATATTTGCATATATCTATCTATTTTTGACTCACGAAGGCCTCATTTCGGAGGACATCGCAGTACACGCTGGTGTCCGTCAGGGCTGTCTTCTTTCGCTCCTCCTTTTTATAATCGTTCTCGACGGAATCATGTTGCGCACTCACGATGGCAGGCGTCGCGGGATAGAGTGGGGATTGACCAACGTCTTGGAAGACCTGGACTATAACGATGATCTATGCCTGCTGAGTCATACACACGCTGACATGCAAGCGAACTGAACGACCTGCGCCAGGAGGCGGCGAAAACTGGGCTCAAAATTAACATCCGAAAGACTCAAGAGATTCGTACAGGTGTGAGGAATTCTACACCGATATTAATCGGCACAGACGTTGTGGAAAGCGTCCACAAATTCACGTACCTCGGGAGCGTCGTGTCAGAGACTGGAGGAACTGAAGAGGATATCGCTTCTCGGATTGCCAAAGCGCGAGCCACCTTCGCACAGCTGAGACCTGTGTGGCAATCGCGGAAACTGACCCGAAGGGTTAAACTCAAAATCTTCGGGTCCAATGTCAAATCCGTGCTGCTCTGCGGGTGCGAGACGTGGAAGGTAACAAAGGACATCTCACGCCAAATCCAGGTCTTCGTCAACCGATGTCTTCGTCGCATCCTCGGAATTTACTGGCCCGAGATCATCTCTAATGTAGAGCTGTTGGAGAGATGCAACGAGACCCCGATCGACCGACAGATCAAGCGGCGTAAATGGAGTTGGATTGGTCACACGCTCCGGAGGGATTCCGATCACATTCCTAAACAGGCCTTAGATTGGAATCCTCAAGGAAAAAGGAAGTGAGGCCGTCCCCGTCAATCTTGGCGACGTACCGTATTAGCTGAAGCGACAAGCATTGGAATGGCGTGGAGCGAGGTGAAGCGCGAAGCTCAAGACCGGTCTCGATGGAGGACTACTGTGGAAGCCCTCTGCCCCAGTTAGGGGACATAGGATCTTAACTCAAGTAAGTCAAGTAAGTCATCTATATTTATAAAAGCGAATGGTCACTCACTCACCTATCTCGAAATATCGAAAACCGTTTGACGTTTAAAGATGAAATTTGGCAGGAAGGTTTCTCAAGTGACGTAAGTGCGCACTAATAAAGGATTTTTGACCCCTTAGGGGTGAAATTTTATATGGAATTTCTACAGTTTGTAAGTTGGACACGTGAAATTTTAGATTTACGCTCTTGGTTGATAAAAAGAATTCATGTATTTATTGGTTTTTAGCAATTCTACCCCTAATGAGATAAAATGGGGGTTGAAAGTTTGTTTGAAATTTCTCCAGTTTGGAAGGCAACAACAGCGTAAACCAACAATTGCAGATGTTAAAACATCTGAAATAAAAGAAATACAATGAGTCTTTTTTTCATAAATTCTACCCATAAGGGAGTAAAAAGGGGGTTGAAAGTTTGTATAAAATTTCTACAGTTTGTAAGTTAGACACCAGAACTTTTAGATTTATACTCTTGGTTAATAAAAAGAATTCATGTATTTATTGATTTTTGGCAATTTTACCCCCGACCTAACCTAAGTAAATAGTAAAGGTTTTCATCATTCGTTTTTCAGAACTATTCCTAAAAGACGATTTAGGGGGTGATAAAGTTTTGTGATGAATTTTATTGTACTTTTATTTTCCTTTTCTTTTGTTTTTATGATGTAGGGGAGCACTAAGAGGGGGTTTTTGGAAATTCAACATTTAATAAAATACGGAACATGCGAACGAAGTCGCGAGCGAAGTGCTAGTTGGTTTATATTCAGCATTATGGTTTCTTTACGAGATAGTTTCTTTAGGAGCTAACGAAAATATTAAAAAAATACTAGGTGCCGCCCACGGCTCCACCCTTGTGGTATTAATACTTCTCCCAATATCTTTATAAATTAAGGCCTGTGTATTATTTTGATGTATAAGCTATATTTCTGTGAAGTTTTATCAAAATCCGTTCTGTAGTTTTTGCGTGAAAGAGTAACAATTATCCATCCATACATCCTCACAGACTTTCACGTTTATAATAGTAAAGTAGGCAGTAGGATTTTCAAACACATGAAAAGGGTACGAGCCAATTTTTTGATCGGTCATTTTCAAAATGTTCGCAGTAAGAAATGAAAACAAATGGAAAGATGTAATAAAGAAAGAAAGAAAGAAAAATATTTATTTGTGACCCGCACAGGAGACACGAGAAAATAAGCATACACTTAAACAATAATAAAATAAAAACCCTGTGCGAGACCAAAAAGGCTCTTATCTCAGCATGTGCAGCGATATCCAAAAAAAGTAATAACGCTGCGCTGATATAGAAAAAAAAAACAAAATTAAACAAATAACTGACATTTGGGTGTATCTCCGCTTCATCATCAATTCAGCTGAAAGACGTCCACAGCTGAACATAAGCCTCCTCAAGTGTCAGCACAGTATCTCTGCTGAACACAATGGTAAAATCATTCCTGTATGAATTTTGTGTTAAACCAAAATAAAATAATCTCACGGTGATAAACTTCTTTATTCCTTTACTGTTAATTATTTCTACCTAAGATATCCGACCGACAGTGACACCGGTATCGGTATCAGTGTAACTAGAATAAAAATGTGAATGTCATCTAATAAAAAATAATAACGATTTATGACTAACATTTGAAATTTCACAATTACAATAAAAAGCTGTTTAACAAAAACATTAACATATTGCTTTTTTCAACACCTACTTCGGAAAAGAAAGTTCGCTTTGTAGTGTTTTGTATTGGAAGTCGGTTTTTTTTCTGTTTTTGTTTTCGTACCTCAAATTACCATGAAAATGATTTATAGCCAAAGTACATCTCATGGCGATTCCAATAATGGCCATTGGAACTCCTTAATGCTAAGTATGTCACGGGTATCAGATATCTCGAATAGTTAATCAACTATGATCAAGCAAATACTTATAAATAAATGGTACTGATGAAAATGGTACCATCGAACTGATCTGATGATGGAGCTGGAAGGTAAGCATTGAAACTCCGAAATAAAACAAAGTATCAAGTTCATGGTATTTTCACGGTAATTGGAGGTAGCTTACCAAAAGTCGATGTCGAGAAATCGAAAACAATAGGTACCTAACAAAGACACCGACTTCGGAAAATAAAGTTATTTTTCGCTTTGTAGGGTTTTGTTCTGGAGTAAATTTGACTTTTTTGTTAAAAAGTATTTATACTACACCTGCTCGGAAAGTACCTTGATACTTTATCAAATTTACGGTAGAAAGTACGTCATTGCATATCGAACAAATATGCGGCGAGAAAACGCATCTGAGCGGGAGAGAAAAGTGTATGAAAATCCATTTCTTACGTGGTTTTTCTTTTTCAATTTTGGGTAAGACTATGCGCTGGTAACCTAAATATCAAAAGCCAAAAAGTTTTTACAGTGAGTTTTTATCTCCAAGTTCGCAAAATGACACTGGCCACTAGCTGTGTGTTGGATGGTGTCAAACAATTTGAAAAAAGAACTTGTGAAAATTGCAGACGCCATTGGCGCCATTTTCAATTTCAATATAAATTTCAATTAGTAAAGATTTAGTTTTTTATTTTCCTCGTAGGTGTAGTATAAAGCACTATGTATCACTCGAGAGAAAGTGCGATTCCCGATCTCGGGTGTTTTAAAGCCCTCGCCTACGGCTCGGGCTTCAAACGACACCCTCGACGGTAATCGGTCACTTTCTCCTCTCGGTGAACAATGTACTATTATACCGTCAACTGGTCACAAATTTTCCTGACTACTACGGAGAAATACCAGATAGAACAACCCAATAACGCTTTACCCAAACAGCAAATCGTAACTAGGATATCATGGTCAGATATAGCGCTCGCAACCGCTATACATACGAGCCAGAATGCCTTATTAATCACTTGGTCCATGACATGTTTATATTTTAATTTATGAACGTATGTATGTCTGTGTATGTATTATTATTATAAGTACTAGGTATAAGGGTCAAAAGTGCAGTCACACTCTACCAAAACAAAAAAGGCATTTTTTTTGTAGGCTGTAAAATCTCAACTTTTCTCGGTTAGTAGGAATAATCTATATTTTAATTTCTATACAAAATATTAAATCAGTTGTGGATAATTTAACTTCTTCTACAAAAACCAGCCATTTGAGTTTTGGGAGAGTCTGACTGCACTTTTGACCCTTGACTGTACATTTAATTAAATCTTACTGTAACATATTGTATGATCTCTATCACTCAAAAGTTTGCTGAAAGAAAATTCAATTTGGAGTTAAGCTTACCTTTGTACATGAATATTCTTTTCACTTTGTGTAAATTTATTGTTTTCGTGTACAATAAAAAACAGTACAGTTCAGTCGAACAGTGTGAGTTTCGGATCGCCAAATCTAGTGCGTAGAACATGGGTATATATCGATGTGTACGCTTAACTGGAAGTCTTTTGAAGGAACACAATATTCTACTTTAAGGTTCAACTAGTCGACGGCACGAACTATTTTATTCGCGGGGTTAAAATGCATGCTATCTTATCCGACAACACGCATGAAAGAAAAAGATGCTGTGATGAGCAGTAAGAAGCTAGTTCGCATACGAATTAGCACTTCCGGTTCGCGGTCACCACTCCAGAACCTTTCTGCCCCATCGGCCATCCGTTCTGCGAGCAATGTGCCCTGCCCACTGCCACTTAAGTTTGGCAATTCTTCGAGCTATGTCGGTAACATTAGTTCTCTTACGGATCTCTACATTTCTGATTCGATCACGCAAGGAAACGCCGAGCATAGCCCTCTCCATTGCCCTTTGAGTGACTGTAAGCTTTCTGATGAGACCCATTGAGAAGAAGTTATGAGAAGTTAAGAGTTTCTATAGAACTTAAATTATGGAAAATAACCTACACAATATAAAGAAAAATAAAAGTGTTAGTTAGGTCTACCTACAAGACACGCATACTAAGATGGGTTCACGCATATCTCTTGACATATTTCTATTCACTTACATCAAAGACGCAGCCACATAGGGATGTCCCCTCGCTAAAGCATACACTATGTAGTCGTGAATAACTTGCCACCTAGGGTCGGCAGGGGTCTAGAAAAGGGAGAGGGGTAAACTAGAGCAAAATATTAGAAAAATAGTTCCGGATGTAATTATGTAGTTGCCGAGGGTGGCTTAGTGGCTAGATTTGCTGTTTTTTAAAAGAGGATGTTTTTATGTATGTATTTGTAGTTGCTGCGGATAGAGATAATATAATACTAGCATACAGACGCCTCATCACATACAAAGAATCCGTGCCGGGTTACGTACTAGCGTTTTTCGTCTGATTAATATGATATTTTTTTGTACATCGAATTTGTTTGGTTCTGTTTCACGGTGATAGATAGATGGTGTTAGCAGCGACTTGCAAGTAAAAGGGTTTACTAGGTTCGTGAATATTTTTTTCTTTAAATACAGTGAAGGTTCGTTTTATAGTATTATTTTGCAGGTTTTTACAGCTTTTTTGCACCAAAATGTGTTACAATGCAAATTTTAACAATCGAGTGGAATGCCTCAGAAATGTGAAAAATCCGCCATCTATTGGCATCAATTTTAAATTATCCATTCATATAATCTTTGAAATGTGAATTAAGAGCCCAATATTCCATAGTTTTGTACTTAGGAGAGTTGCTTAAACAATAACTTACATTTTTTATGTTCAAATCCAGAAAATGTTAATTTTACACATATTCAATATCAGATAGGTGCATATCGCGCCATCTAGTGAGATTTATTTGAACTAAATTTTCTTTCTTAGCAATGAGACCCCGTGCTACGGGAAACAGTAGTAGAAAATTTATAGTAAGGTGACATTTTGTTCTAGGGAAACTGGTTTTATTATTATTAACCAATGCTAAAGTCTTTTTTAACATGTAGTTGCGTTGACATACAACAGAGACTGATTTTCTATTGCCAAGATAATCAATCTAATAATGACTCATTCGCTATATACTGAACTAGCTGTTCCCCGCGGCTTCGCTCCCGTGGGCCACCCCACAGGACCCGTTTTCAGGATAAATAGCCTATGTCACTCAGGAATAATGTAGCTTTCTATTGGTGAAAGAATTTTTAAAATCGGTACAGTAGTTTCGGAGCCTATTCGGTACAAACAAACAAACAAACAAAAAAATCTTTCCTCTTTTTAATATTGGTATAGATTGGCGAATTGAAAACAAGTTTGATGAATTATTTAAATTGTCCCCTACTCTTAGGAATCGTGGTTTTATTTAAAACACTTATATTTTATTCTTGATCCTAGTTTACGTCACTTTAAAGTTGAGAACTGTGTGCAATATTATATTTTTCGTACCACTTGCTCAAAAAAGTGACATTCTATGCCACAAAAAGCGAAAATAACTATAGTCATTTTTAATCTGTTAAAAACAGGGAAAGAAAATTGTACTGAATTTCATTCATCCTCTAGGGGGAGAATGTGATTTAAATTTGGAATACTTACCGAAATTTATACTGAACTACATTTGTGTTTACACCATTGAGTTTGTATATAAAGCAGTATACATCTTTTTGAAAAAGGAAGACGCATTTATTATGCAGTTATGATTATTAAATAAAATTACGAAAACTGACGAGGCCCTATGAGCTTCACGCCTTTGCTTTTCCGACAAAAAAATATTAGTCTAGGAATTTGCCGCGTCTTTGTTTTCTTCAAATACATAAACGTTAAGTTTATTTTAATTTATTTTTATATGTCATTATTTTTAATAAATGCTTATCTCATATTATTATTGTGTTAATTTTTTCGCAAATGGTACGAAAAGTAGAGTATTTTCCTCGGTGATAAAGCTGTCTTAGTCTTGGGTGAACTTAAATCCCTCGCTACACTCAGGACTCGTCTTAAATCCCTCGCTTCGCTCGTGATTTAAGTTTTTGACACCCTCGCTACGCTCGGGAGTAAACCTCGAGTCCTTCGTTACGCTCGCGATTTAAATCATCACCCGCGACAGAAGACACTGCTTTATCCCCTTGGTTAATAATCTACTATTCAGTGTTTAAGATATGCCTACAATTTTAGCACTATGTTATAGTATCTACTTTTCGGCAAATTGCACAATTTTCAAATTCGCAACACCTTTGTTCACATTTTTGATCTCGAATTCGATTTTTGGATTTAAGTATCTTGGTCTGGCTCTCTGAAAAAAATAACAATCTGACATTGACAATGCCTTTAAGTCGTACAGGTAAAGGCGATTTTCGTAGTGAATATGAGGTTGACTGTACTCTAAATATCTTCGAAATCGATAAGGAATGTTGACTCAAAAGCGTCTTTGTTAAATTCCTTATTAAACTACATTAATTACTATATGTAGGTAACTAGGCATAAAGCCTGGTGTTGACGGGTAGACTTATCGCTAGAGTCAATAAGCGTAGTACCTACTCTATCAACTCAAAGTACTCTACCAGTTTCAGTAGAGTAACTGTCTTCACGTAAATTTATATTTTATTAGTTAAGTAACTAGTATATCTATACCAATATTATAAAAAGGAAAGATTTTGTTTGTTTGTTTGTACCGAATAGGCTCCGAAAGTACTGGACCGATTTTAAAATTCTTTCACCTATGGAAAGCTACATTATGCCCAAATAACATAGGGTATAAATTATTTTCAAAAAAATTGATATCCTTATGAAAATTTCAATAATATAAACTCCAAGTAACACAATTTTTCCTATAAAATGCATTATTTGGTAGTGGCAAGGTTGGTGGGTAGGTAGGTAGGGTAGATAGGTAGGTGATCGGTAGGTAGATAGCCAGTTGGCGTGAGCAAAGCCGCGGGGGTCAGCTAGTAGGCAATAAAGTGTGAGGTACAGTAGAGTGGGAGCCCTGGTATTCATATTCATATTCATTTAATCATTTGTAGACATAGGTAACATTAGGTCTTAAATAACATTTTTGCCGCTATGTTAGCCAAAAATAGCATACAAGTATATCACAATTAGATTAATAAATAAGATTCATTCATTATTATTACAAAATGTCAATACAATTATTAATACATAGTTACAGCACACAAAATTATAAGTTTGAAATGTCACAATATTAAACAAGTACAATGTCATATAATTCATACACAATGTCAATACAATTATTAAAAATTACAGCACATAAAATTATAAATTTGAAATGTCACAATATTAAATAAGTACAATGTCATATAATCCATTTTTTTTGTCATATCTTATCTTCTAAGTATTCAGTGACACTGTAATAGGCCTTAGAAATCAAAAGCTTTTTTAAAGTACTTTTAAAAACATTCAAAGATTGTATCTGTAGCAGTTCTTTTGGCAAATGATTATACAACCTTGGTGGGGGAAGGCAAGTGGCAGAGTAGCTTGCCCACGGGGCTTACTCTAATCTTTCAAGTTTTAGTACTCTACTCTCCCAATGTTGTCTACATTCGAAATTAAAATAAATTTATTTCAAATAAACCGTATAGGTACTTTTGAATAGTCAAACAAAAAAAAAAGATGAAACTTGTTGCACTTTCGCAAACGTCAGTAGGTCTCTATGGAGAAGAATGGGCAAGAAACTCCACGGATACTCTTTTCCATCAATAAGTTTTCATTACAAGTACTTGGTTGCATCATTATTTGGGAAAATTACATATTTCGTGCGCCCGTTCACGAACATGACGCATGGATTGGCACCACTCAACTCAACCATCATGAAGGGAACCGAATTATCCAACACATGTGCCACCATCAGAGACACGTTTGAGAGAGAATGACACACAACTGCTAGGGCACACACAAGTCAACGAACGACATATAGGTACAGTAAATGGTAGATTTACAAATATATTCATACAGTCTTCAGCAGGTTTAACAATACTTTAAAACTTTTCTGCCCATCTGTTGTTTTTGCGCCCTAGTGGCTACAGAGCAAGACCAGCATTGAACCAAGCCAACGATGTAATCGCGCAACTTATAATATGCCTGCCTGCATAGTGTGCCTTTTATTAACCGACTTACCAAAAAGGAGGAGGTTCTATGTTCGACTTCTTGTATGTTATTTTTTTTTTTTTTTTTTTTATATTTGTTCTCCGATATCTCCGTCAATTGTGGACCGATTTTAAAAATTCTTTTTTTGTTTGAAAGAGTATATTTCGAAATTGGTCCCATTTTAATTTGGTGAAGGTCTGATGAAGAACTTCGGAGATACACAACAGAACTCTTCAATAAATAACGGCAAAACTCTCGGGATTGCTGCAATCGCATGTCTGTTTGTTGTTTATACCATTTCATAACATAACATCACGCCAGTACGCTCTAAAGGGGTACGCAGATCTCTCATTTCACCGGTTATGTTCAAGTTTCATGTTATTCGGTTAATCTATTCTGGAGTTATAGGGACCTTAATAAACAACTTGCTCTTAGGTAGGTAAAACTAAAAAGAGAAAAATAAAAAACTTTTTTGCAAAAAAATACTACCGACTTCCAAATGAAAAACTACAAAGTGAAAAATAACTTAACTTTTGGAAGTCGGTGTCCATATCGCAAAAAAATGGTTCCTACGAAAGACACCGACTTCCAAAAGTTAAGTTATTTTTCACTTTGTAGTTTTTCATTTGGAAGTCGGTAGTATTTTTTTGCAAAAAAGTTTTTTATACTAGTTTAAAATTTCGTCTCAATCAGTTCTAGCAGAGCATTCAGTCTCATTGGTATAGTTAGTACTCTACGGTAATACTACACCGTTAACTCTACCCGTGTACACCAGGCTTTAGTTAGATACTAGTTGTATGCTATAGGAAATTTTAAATGTTCAAATTATTGAATTGTCTCGTTGGTCTTGCGATCGCAAGCACTACTGTTGAGCATGAGGGCCTGGGTTACATGCTCGGGGTGGGCTTTGTTGTTGAGTTTCTGAAACTGGAATTTCTTAAGGCGCAGGTAACCCTCAGTAAATGATTTTAAAATGAGAATCAAGTCTAAACGGATAATTGTAATTTTATTAAATATATGTTACTTTAGACCATTTTTTTAATAATTTGATCTCTGAACATTTTGAATTTAATTCGTGTAATATATTTGATGTTATGAAAAGTTATATCTGACACGGATATAATAAAAACGACAATCGCACCAAAACCGCTGGGCGTATTTTAACAAAATTTTCACTATCTCAAAAACAATTTAATTACCTTCATTTAGATCTAAGGCTTTTTTTTAAAGTAAGTGGATAATAAAGTACAGAAAACTACTGAATGTTGGGTCGCGCGGGTGTGAAACGAGTGCGTGTGAATTCAACTTGACTGTCGACATCTTAAGACGACGAGTAACGCAGACGACCTAGAATTCACACGCAATCGTTTCACACCCGCGCGACCCAAAATTCAGTAGTCTTTTGTACTTTCCTTATTATTCTATGACTTTAAAAAAAAACTTCAGATCAAAATGTAGATAATTAAATTGTCTTTGATTTTCGTGTTTTTGTCGGTTTTAGACATAACTTTACAAATTAATTACACCATGTTATACAAATAAAACACAAATTTTCTTGAATCAAATTATTAAGAAAATGGTCTAATGTAACATATATTTTTCCAAAAAATTACGACAAGCCGTTTAGCCGTGATTCTCATTTTAAAATCAGCTACTCAGGGGTATCTGCGCCTTAATAGCAGCCCGCAGTTTCAACCTGTTCCTGTTAGATGGCACCTTCGGAGATACAGGCAGCATGTTATTTCAAAGGAAAGGAAACGAAAGGAGTTATGAAGTTTAATCTAGTGATTGTGAAAATGAGAAAACAATTATCTATCTTTCTTTAAAATTTGTCCAGTTTGAACAAATTACAGTCTACTGCACCTCCACGGCGATAATTAAATGTGCCTGTATATTGTAGCAGGGCGATATATTTCATATTCCAAGAATTTTATTTTTTATTTATTTATTTAATTAAGGTTCACCAACAGTAGCTATTTTTGTGTAAAGCTGAAGATAGCATTATATAACCGTCTCTTATACTCGCTTATGTTTGTCGCATCGTCCTATCTCGCTTACTCTATGCAGTATACTCGATGACAGACTGTTTCTTGCGCAATGGTTGGCAGAGCCAAGTTTAGAGACACAAAGATTCGCTGTGACTATTATAAGTCCATTAATTTACCTTTGCGTTGCACAAGTTAAACATACAAAGATAAAAAACTACCAACTTACAAAGATTCATTAAAGAATTACTCGACACTTCGATCCCCCTCTTCAACCAAAAAGAGATTCCTTACTTAAAAAAAAAACTCTCTTTAAATATGAAATATGGTAACCACTTTTTCTTGACCTGCTTCCCCCTTTTCTTCCCCAGTTTTGTTTAACCACGAGGGGTTGTTGAGGGGAGATGAGGGATCTTGGTACGCTAGGTGGGTTATTGAACGCGTGACACACCCGTACAATGGCTATTATGCAGTGACAAAGAGTCTGCAACCCTCTTTCACACCTCCTTCGCTTTTCAATTTGATGTGGTATTTGCTTACATGGAATTACTAATGGATTGATTTTGCATTTAAGTTCCAATTAATTATCTACCTGACTGATGATCGATTTCTGAACTGAGAATTTAGAGTTAAAACCTAGGTGCAGGTAGTGGGGGTAAGTTGACCATCTACAATATAGAGCGAACGGAACGGGATGCGACGCGATTGGTCAGTCGATCCTTGTGTTAAGTGAACAAACAATCGCGCGCTCGGAACGATGCCAAACGTTCCCCGCGTCCCGCTTGGTAACCAAAAAGACCTTAAAAACGACTTGATCGCATCTTACGACTCTTATGTGCTATACTTATGTATTCAATTTTGACAGGGTTTCAGGCTGAAGTAGATCTAGACGAATGATCAAATTTAAATTCATAATTCAGAAATTGAAGTTAATGTGGATGGCTCGACATCATTCCTGAAGGACACTTCAGGAACTGTGACTTCTCCACTGCGATAAAAAGAAACAAATATTGTAAACAGCGATAGTGAAAATTTTTATCAGTATCATAAAGAATTTCAGTAATCGGATCAGCCGAAAGACGTCCAGTGCTGGACATATGCCTCTCCCAAGCGTCGCCACATTGACCGGTTCCGTGCGCCTCGCATCCAGTGGATCCCTGCAACCTTCCCGATCCCGAGGCTAGTCTGACTACCCGTAACGACTGTCAAAGATCATCAAATGACAGCCGGGACCAACGGCTTAGTGTGCTTTCCGAGGCACGGAGGAAACTCGGTATGTTGAAAATGGTCCCCCATCCACGGACCGTCCTCGGCAAGCGTTGCTTAACCTTGAAGATTGACCCGTGCGGCTGTTATTATTTAGCCACGAGCTCCTCCTCAAATTATATAAGTACAAACTTATATGAATACTCATATATTATATAAGTATAAACTTATAACTAAATTATGTAATATGGTGTAAAAAGTCGTGATTACTTATTGTTTAAAATTGCTTTAGATTGTGATAAAAAGATTTTTACACAGTTAGGATGCCGATTTCGAGATATTCTTATTACTCATTTTACTGATAAATAAATCAATATATTTTAAATAAAATAAAATCAATACCAACTCCAACGAACTTCGTAGTTCATTCACAATCATTCACACCTCGAGGTATGGTGACAAGCGTGCCACTCGAGAACTGTGGGACTCCATAATTTTTATAATGAACATAGCTTTTATCATAGAACACTCACCGTAGGCCCCATACAACACTAGCTCAATGGCTATACGTCGTGAACATTATGTAAAACGTTTGAAGGAGGTAGGTAAATGCATTTGATGCAGTACCTATGATATTGCAGAAAAAAAATTGGTAGGTCTATTTAATATGACCTATGGATAACTCATATTTACGATGAAGATTTTGTAATTAGATACATGTTGATTTCTAAAAAAAACTTTTTACAAAAAAATACAACCAACTTTCAATTAAAACACTACAAAGTGAAAAATAACTTCAATTTCGGAATTCGGTTCTTGTTTTGGTTTTGTCGTCTTTTGACACCAGCTTCCAAATTTGAAGTTATTTTTTACTTTTTATTTGGATTTCGGTTGTATTTTTTTGTAACGGTTTTTATTTTTCACAATTTAGTTGTGGTACATGTCTATAATGCCAACCGTTATGCCAGAATAAATTACCCAAAATACTATACTTGAACACAACCGGTAAAATTAGAGTGTACCAGGGTGAACTGTGCATATTTTTCCGGCGTGTTATTATGTTATGAAATGGTGTAAACACACAACAAAAAGACATGCGATTGCAGCAATCCCGAGAGATTTGCTGTCATTTATTGTAGAGATCATATCTATACTAATATTATAAAGCTGAAGAGTTTGTTTGTTTGAACGCGCTACTAATCATAGGAACTGCTGGTTGGAATTGAAAAAAATATTTTTGTGTTATATAGTCAATTTATCGAGAAATGTTATAGGCTATATAACATCACGCTACAACTAATAGGAGCCAAGCATGAAAGAAAAATGTTGCAAAAACGGATACAAATATTCCTTTTTGAGAGCTTCCGTTGCGTGCGCTGCGTAAACGGTTTAAGTTACGCAAATATCATGTATCATGGAATTATTCCTCTTTAACAAAAAAGTCCGCGACAGCATATGACTATCTTTTAAGATTGACTCACAATAGCAGCTTAAATGTTCTAAATTTTAACTAGATCGCCGCCGCCGGTAGAAACAAAAGTTGGTTACATTCGTATAGTAGTATATATTATTTCTTATTCCAATAAAAAGTTCAACAAATTGGTAGGTAGGGTAGGGTAGTTATGGTAGGGTAGGTAGGGTAGGGTAGGGTAGGTAGGGTAGGGTAGGGTAGGTATGGTAGGGTAGGTAGGGTAGGGTAGGTAGGGTAGGGTAGGTAGGGTAGGGTAGGTAGGGTAGGATAGGTAGGGTAGGGTAGGTGGGCTACGGTAGTTATGGTAGCTAGGTAGCCAGTTGACGGGAGCGAAGCCGCGGGGGTCAGCTAGTATATATATAAATCCGAAGTTCTTCATTTGATCTTGATTAAATTTAAATGGGATCACATGAGAAGTAACAACTTTAAAATAATAAAAGATTAATCAAAATCGGCTCACCTAGTATAAAGTTCTAACAACAATAAAAAATAATAAAAAATATTCTAATTGAGAACCTCCCCCTTTTTGTAGTCGGTTAATAAAATAACAGAGTTCGACAAAATAAAAGGGAACAGGAGAGATTTCTTCGTTTTGTGGGATTGTCTCATAGTTAATCTGGTATTTCGGGAATCTGATTCTATGGGAACGAAGGTAAACTTTGCCTTTCAAGCGACGATACAATTATGAATACGCAGAGATGCTACGGAGATAGTTTTATCGGAACCGAAGTTGGAGTCGGATTTTATCAATTAGTTTTGATGGAATCGGAACCGGAACCGGAGCTGGTGACAGAAGATAGATGTGTAAATATTATTACGGGCAGGACAATTCTAAAAAAAAACAACATCTAT
This sequence comes from Orthosia gothica, assembly GCA_949775005.1. NCBI lineage: Eukaryota > Metazoa > Arthropoda > Insecta > Lepidoptera > Noctuidae > Orthosia > Orthosia gothica. Next base: position 11,526,543 of record OX459035.1, on the reverse strand, counting down.
AATTTTAGTTTAATAAATATTACACCTACAAAAAAAAAATTAAAAAAAACAAATCTTAAATAATATCTAAAAGGGTACAGACAAAGAACGGTTATATAATCGTTTTCAATCACTAACTATTTTTTTAAATAAACGTAAGACGTCAAAATGAAGTTTTAATTTATGGCCGAAACGAAAAGCTCCGAGACTGTCCATGACATACCGATAAATACCGGTAAAGAAGAAGGATAAAAATTACATACTCCTAAACTTTTAACTGCGTTTTTCTCAAAATCTATAAAAAAAAAAAAAAAAAAAAAAATTTGTCTATAGGCTCGCGTTTGACCACTATCTCGCCTGATGGTAAGTGATGATGTGGTCGACGGTGAAGCACGCTTGCCTAGAAGTATTCTATTCACTCTTGACTTAAAGACACCAAGGTCGTAGCCATCAGGAAACAAAGACTCCGGTAGGGAATTCCACTCCTTAGCTGTATTAATTGGGACATTCCCTGTTTTTTGCCTGTACCCTTCTTAATAAGTGACTGCAAAAGTAGAAATTGACTTTTAGATTTTATAGTGTGGGAACCGAAGTCGGAGTTGGACATGTACCGTGTAATATCAATTTTAAGTTTCGACTTTTCAGAATCGAAATCGAACCTCTGTAACATCCCTAGAATCCAAGTAGGTAGGTAAAGGCAGTTTCGTCAAGCTTATCTATTGAATTCCCCGCTATGCTCTTAACGACGACAGGCTGATTAAGAACTTGTTGTTGACTTAGGTTTTGTACTTTGGTAAGTAAGATTTTGTCTTGTACAATGTTAATATTATGAAATAGCACATCACAGGCGCCTTGGCTTAGTTGGTTAAAGCGCCTGTCTAGTAAACAGGAGATCGTGAGTTCGAATCTCGCCGGGGCCTAGGTGTAACATTTTTTACCCGACTACGGCGAAGCAAAGGGTAGGGTTATTTTTTTTCCGATATGTGGGTATATATGTATGTATGCACGTATGTATGTATGTTCATCTGTTCCTACATAACTTCTAAACTACTGATCTTAATTTGACAAATGAGGTGTCGTTGGAAGCGTCAAGTTCGTCCGCTTGCCATAGGAGATGACGTCACATTAAATTGAATATGACGCCCTTTAAGGAGCCTGAAGTCAAGAACAAGAAATTTCGGAACAGAGTTTCATGGTATCGTGGAACAGGGATTTCATAGTAGTGTTCCGAGTATAACCGTGGCCGTATGCTACTTAGCAGAACGTATTTTAGATGGCATAAGGTCTCGGTTATACTCTGAACACCACTATGAATATTATTATGAAATACAATAATAGTAGTTTATGCAATGGTCATATAACAGGGGTTATTAAAACACGAGCGTGGGTTTATCACATGAGGCGAAGCCGAATATGATAATATTAACACGCGAGTGTTTTAATACCTAATTATATGCCGTTGCATACACTACTTTATCTTCACTCATACAGTTGAAATAAAATAAAAGTGGAAAAGGAAAAAATATGCAGTATGGCGGGCAATTTAGATTCTCATTGCACCATGACTGTCAATGTCAATGAGCCCAAGCGCCAATAAATTAAAAAGTAAAAGTGTGCTATAAAAATTAAAAAGTTATTTGTCATCCCACCATCTCGAAAAGAGTATTTTTAATCTTCAATATCTGAGTGGAAAAGCCGTTTTTATTCAGAAGAGGATAAATTAAATTGAATTTAGAACATCGTGTGCACTAAGTTTGTGAATTAAAAAAGCATTAAACCTATTTACTGCTACCTCTATGGTGCCGAATATATCATACAACTTTTTTTTAATTTGTTAAAAACTCAGACTCGGAACCTTCTTGGTGTTCTTTTTTCAATTTGCTTTGTACGCGGTTCTAACCATCTCCCTCTCTCTCCAACATTCACGCCAAGGGAATCCGATGAATCGGTACAACTATTAAGTATGACAGATAGTTTACCGAAAAACAGTACACAAGTGACTAACACCAATATTACAATACCAAACAAAAATATTACACTCAATTTAAATAACTGTAGCAACGTTACTTTAAAATTTTCTTAATTATACCTTAGTATTATTTTGTTATAATTTAAAGATTATTCTGTAATACTTACCTGTCATAATGTAGTAATTAATACCTAAACTGAAATAAAAGTGTACCTATCGTGTGATTGTATACGTTTTTTTTTGCATTTAGTCATTTCCTCGCTGAGGTGGAATGAAAAGTTACGTGTTGCACTCGAGTGCAAAGATTTTTCACCTCGTGCTCTTTTGAGAAATTGAACACGCGGTTAAAAAGCAACTTTGCACTCTTGTATAACAAATAACTATTATGATGCAGTTTTTTGAAAATCGAAGGAAAATGTTGAACTGTAATGTTTTTTTTTTATTTTACCTATCCACGAACATAAAGTACGTGTTTATGCAATATTTTTTGAATTCATATTTGGAACATTACGTTGTGAGTGTAGATAAATTATTGTTTACCATGTAAGTTGTTTATATAATACAGGATACGTATCGAATAGTGTGTACATAACAATTTCAGATGAGAATATTTTCTTGTTTCATACATTTTAGAGCGCGATTTTTCAGTAGTCGGGTATTAGTTTTTGAACTTATTTTATAAAATAAATCTGATGGATGGATCTGTAAATATGGCTAGTTCTTATCGCCACCTATAGCATACTTATCTGAGTAATTCCTCTATGTATGACGACACGGTTGGCGCAGTGGTTGATCGGCTGCTGCGCCGCGTGTCGTGGGTTCGATTTCCGCACGGATCAAATATTTGTAAGGCCTACAGATAGTTGTTCTGTTTTGCTTGTTTGTGTTTATAAGTCTATATTTTGTTTTTAAATAAACTTTAGTGGTGGGCAACGTTTAAAAAAAGTATTGAGTAACCAAAGATAAAAAAAATATCCAATGAGTAACATATATGAATGACATCCTATTTATCTAATATTATAAATGAGAAAGTTTTTATGTTTGTGTTTCAATCACGCAGAAACGACTGAAAAGATTTGTATAAAATTTTCACACATATAGTTCATAACGCACTGTTTTTTTACCTATTACAAAAAATAACAAAAACAAAATTGACTTCTTGATCTAAAACTAAATCGACTTTCGTTTAGGAAGTCGGTTGAATTTGTTTGTTCAAAAAGTGTTTTATTTTTCCTCTTTAGTTTTGATACCTCAAATTACCATGCAAATCATTTATAGCCAAAGTACATCTCATGATGATTCCAATAAGCCCAAACACGACAAGGATACAGTGTTATATTTCGGAGTTCCAGTGCCTACCTTCCGGCTTCATCATCGGATCAGTTCAACTGTGGCATTTTCATCAGTACCATTTATTTATAAGTATTTGCTTTATCATAGTCGGTTAACTATTCGAGATATCTTATACCCGTGACATACTTATCATGAAGGAGTTGCAATGGTCATCTGTGGTGTGTTTCATCAGTTCCACTTCACCAAATGATACTTTCTGAGTGCAAATGATTACATTGTTAATGAAAATACCAAAATTGCTATATGTATGCCTATAATAATTCCCTTTATTTATATAGGATTCCATCATCAGATCCTGACCTGATGTCCATGGGATTACCTGGGAAGTATACCCTTTCAAACAAAAGAAGAATTTTCAAAATCGATCCAGGGCCTGCAGTCTCGACATAGCTAACGATCGTTACGCTAGCTAACATTCGTTAACTCTTACCACAAAATAGTAAGTATACAGAAGGGCCACTCCCGCCGTTTGGAAAATTGACAGCTAAACTTGACAGATTCACTAGGGTTGTAGTGTCCGTGATATTAAATGGATATTTGATGCCCTGTCTACCCTCTAAGGCATGTAAGCATGATATGATGTATGTTTAGACGAATCTATGTATTTATGTTTGTAACTTGGGCAACCTACCCTTTTTTTTTATTCGGAATCAATATAGTAGCAACCCTAGTGAATCTGTCAAGTTTAGCTGTCAATTATCCAAACGGCGGGAGTGGCCCTTCTGTATACTTACTATTTTGTGGTAAGAGTTAACGAATGTTAGCTAGCGTAACGATCGTTAGCTATGTCGAGACTGCAGGCCCAGGCGTCTTTGAGTAATCGGGAAACATACATAAAAAAAGATTACGACGAATTAAGAACGGTACGTATACATATTCGCGGGCTGGCTGACCAAAATCTGGTGTATCCTCCGCCTGCACAGCATGATTTTTTCCTTGTTTACGACTTTTTAGTTCGCTTTTGAAGCAGTCGGGTTTTTTGATTTTTTGATTTAACTTTTTTTATTTATAACTTTTTAGTTAGTTTTTTTTCGAATTAGATACATTTAAACATATAAGTGTTATATATTTTTGAAATCACCTCATTTAACCCTTTATTTTGATACCCCACACGATGGGTTTAGAAAGAAAAAATATTTTGGGCCTCCACAATATGGCGCCCAATATCCGCCATTTTTATATTGTCCAATTTTAATGTAGCCTATGACACTCGCAGGGTTAAGACGAATCGATTGACGTACGAATCATCAAAATTGGCCAACGCGTTTGGTCTCTGGAACGCCATATAGGAACAAACATACATACATACATAGACTGATAAACACATTACCCTCCTTCGGCAGTCGGGTAAAAAGATTCAGACGAATTGAGAACGGTCTAATTTTTTTGAACTCGGTTAAAAATAACGTATCATATCCATAGTTATTATTATACCTAAATACAAAAGTATCTCTGTTTGTTTTATTTTTACCATATCACGACTAAACGGCTGAAACGAATTTGATGAAATTTGGTATGGAGATAGTTCGAGACCCTAGGAATGACATATTATGATAGTTTTTATCCCGGTAGTGACGTGTTCCCTTGTGATGATAAAATAGTTTTTATGAGGGTGAAGCCGCGAGCAGAATCTATAAGTCTTTACAATCTGAGAAGTCCCATGACATTTTATATGCCGCGATACCTCTGCACGTAAGACATTGAAAAAAAAACCGGACAAGTGTGAGTCGGACTCGCGCACGAAGGTTCTGTACCATTATCGCAAAAAACGGCAAAAAAATCACGTTTGTTGTATGAGAGCCCCACTTAAATATTTTTTTTATTCTGTTTTTAGTGTTTGTCGTTATAGCAGCAACAGAAATACATCACCTGTGAAAATTTCAACTGTCTATCGGTTCATGAGATACCAAAGACCTTATACGTTTTTCTTACTACGAAGTATAAGGTCTTTGTGAGATACAGCCTGGTGACAATCGGACAGACAGACGGATCGTGGAGTCTTAGTAACAGGGTCCCGTTTTTACCCTTTGGGTAAGGAACCCTAAAAATCAAATTCATAATCCTAATTAATTAATGTTACCCATACACTATAACAACGAGTATCATTCGTAAGCATCAAAGGGGAATGCCCATTTTGTAAGGGAACTTGGGCCGCTTTGAAAAACTAGTTGTATCTTGGTGAATTTGGTTGTATATTGTAGAAAAACATGTTATATTCATAATTAGAAAACAGTTTTTTATTTATTTTGCGGGGTTCACGAGATATAACGATGTTTTTCTTGAAATTAACCCTTATTACAATGCAATAAGGTGCATACAAATGTCCAAGTTAAGGAACCTGATCTGTTGTTGTCTGTACATATAAAGTAAAGGACACAGATGGAAAATAACACAAAATATAAATCGTATTTTTGTATAATATTGAAATCGCAGACACGATAGATATCTCATAAGAGGCCTGTGTATGGGCAATCTCCTTTAATTATAATTAAGTAGGTATTTGTATACCTGCCCAATCCGACTTCTTAAATTGTCACGACTTTATATACATTTATATACACTTACTCAGTGGTGGGAAAGTTTATACACAATATAAACTTTCCCACCACTGAGTTTTCCACCACCATTGAAATGTACCTAAAAGATCCAAAGACAACAAAGATTTCTGACCACCCCAGAAACAAAATTCACATTCTGAAACTCTTGCCAAGTTAATTTATTATTTAGCCAAGCCTTGCCAAGGTGGCGTTACGGTAAATGTATTAAAAAGCCAATTTTAGGCAATTACTACGCCGCCGTTCTGTAATCCTAAGAGAGTGCGCTTAAATTATCTAAGATCTTGTACACGCTGATAGATGGCTAAGTAACAGTCGTAAGGTCTCAATTGTAATTGTTATTATTGAATTGTTAAATTAATTATTATTATTGATTTTTTATTACTAAATTGTTGTATTATTTTTATTAAATTATTATTTTTATTCATGTTAGTTTTATTGATATGTCTGACTGTGTGAATTGTAAATTATTAATAACTTAAGTACTTTTATAAGTATTGACTCTGCAAGTGTTGGGTCAAATTGTAAGTGCAGAGAGTAATTGCAATAAATAAATAGATCGATAAAGAGCTACGCTTTCGATGATTGGTCCATGGAGAGGACATCCATTTTATAATAATGCGCTTTCAAGCCTGATTAGCTAAGACGCTGCTGTCGGCTGTTATTCGTAGATCTTCGGCAGTGGTTACCTTTAGGTAGTCGTGCCAGTCCCACTAAGGGGTTTCGTAAGACCCAGTTATTGGGTAGTGAAAGTCAGATTGGCAGTCACTCCACGTAAAATACTGGTATTCAACTGCATCCGACTGGAAACAGATCCCAAAATATTTATTGATTATATAGTTTATTGTACACCACTTAAATAATTCAGGACAAAACATTTATAAAGATAAGTGTACAATGGGCGGTCTTATCGCACAGGGCAATCTCTTACAGACAACCTTTGGGTGGACTGGACGAGAAAAGATAGACATAGGGCTGTCAGTGTACAAAACATCATAAATAACATTACTTAGATATAACATAAAATACATACATACAATATAAAATAATATACTAATAAATATCAAATATAAAACAGAGAAACGAGAAGAATAATTACAGAGAAAGAAAATGCTCCTTCACCATTTTTTTATGTAGGTAATGTTTGTGCACGCCTTACCTCAACAGGTAATGCATTCCACAAACGAGCTGCTAACCGTAAAAGATTTGTCGAATCAAGATGTGGAATGCATACGAATGTTTTATTACATAGTATGGAAAAAAGAAGTTTTTGTGATTGGATGATTAATACAGCTGACAAAAAAAACTTAATTCAAAAAATCAAAAAACCCGCGAATATGCATCCTCCGACTGCAAGGCATGATTTTTTCCTTGTTTACGACTTTTTAGTTTGCTTTTGAAGCAGTGGGGTTTTTTGATTTATTGAATTAAGTTTTTTTATTTATAACTTTTTAGTTATTTTTTTTTGAAATAGATACATTTAAACATATAAGTATTTTATATTTTTGAAATCACCTCTTAAAACCCTTTATTTTGATACCCCACACGATGGGTTTGGAAGAAAAAAAGAATTGGGCCCTCACAATATGGCGCCCAAAATCTGCCATTTTTCAATTATCCAATTTTAATGTAGCCTATGACACTCGCAGGGTTAAGACGCATCGATTGACGTATGAATCATCAAAATCGGCCAACGCGTTTGGTCTCTGGAACGCCATAAAGGAACAAACATACATACATACATACATACTTACATACATACATACATACATAGACTGATAAACACATTACCCTCCTTCGGCAGTCAGGTAAAAAATACAGAACCTTCAAGTATAATGTGGCTGATAAAACACATCAACTAAGGGGCAACTAAATGTGTCTCAGTATAAACTAGGCGTTATTTCTCAGGGACTAAGTGATTAGTAATTTTAGCTAAAATTCCGGGTCTCTAAGGATATAGGTATTAAGTCATCATCTCTGTTAAGACTAGGATTTATGTTGTAAGTAGTTTAAGAGCCAATAGATAGACACTAGGATACTTGTGTCAATAGTTTAGGAGAAATTTTAACAATACTACACTTTATACCCATTTGCATCTTCGTTCGAAGTGTTGAGTATTATACCCAATTCCAAGCCAGTTAGGTACCTAAGATCAACATCGAGAAAGATGTCAATCGTCGAATCCGACTTGGCTGAGCTGCGTTCGGGAAGCTGCTCAATATTTTCTCTTCTTACATACCCCGGTGTTTCAAGAAGATCCATGAAAAATGCACGTCGGCCATAATGTGTGGCACAGAAATTGCGTCTTTTAACGAAAAAATTATTAAAAATGTTTTCCTTGGTACCATCTGATTCGCGATGAAACGGTTTTCGTATCGTCAACAAAATAATATATCTCGTGATTGAATTGAAGGCTTGACCTGTGGGTTGTACCGTCTAGTGCTGTATATCTAATACCTTTAAACAAGCAATATCTTGTTAAATATATTATAAGCGGTAACTTGTTTTTATTATAAAAAAACACAGATAAACAAAGAAAACACTAACTTTAATCAATTATTCAAAATTACAAAAGTACGACAAACATGAAGGTAGGTAAAGAAAATAACCAGACACGAATAAACAAGTAGGTAGTAAGAGATTATGAACCAGTTAACCAACGATGCGAACACCACGAAGTCTCGATGCAAAAAAGGGGCGATACAAATGGTGCGCATTGCTTATATACCCTCGCCGTCATGTCAGTTGACGTTCAAAAGTGACGTCTTCATTCGAAATCTTCTAACACGGCTTCTCCTGACTATATGTCGTCCTCGACACGAGTAAGTCACGCAGAGTGAGTGAGGTCGGAGTTCACGGCGGTGGATGTCATCGGTTCTCGTCCCACGTCGTCATCCAGCAGAGGCATAGACGGGTCAGCCACACGCTGTGCTCCGGCTGCAGGCACAGTCTCATTTGCTTCCGCATGTCACCTGGATACAAAATTACATTAAGAAGACAATTCAAAAAGACCAAATGAACACATTTCACCATTCACAACTTTCTATACGTCATCTTTCAATTAATTCACTTATCATCTGTCAAAGGATTCACACAGCAACCACACATTCATCATTCTAGAACTATGCTGAGACGTCTCTCTGTTTTAAAAATTCAAACCCAACTGAGCCCTTTATTTTGAAGGTCTCCGTTGTCCTCGGGGCAGCTCCCTGCACCTCGTGCCGACTGTCCTTGACGACCAGTCTTAGTTATCTGAAACATGCTCGACGCAGACCGTATTCATACGTCAAGCTGCTTGACACGCAGACCGTATTCTTAAGTGCAAGCCGCTTACCACGCAGACCGTATTCGTACGTGTAAGCTTGTCTAACATGCGGGCCATATCCATACATGAGAGAAGTCAGACAAAAAAACATGCTTGACGCAGTCCGTATTCATACGTCAAGCTGCTTGACACGCAGACCGTATTCATACGTGCAAGCCGCTTAGCACGCAGACACCGTGCAAGTGCAGCAGCACACAGACACCGTGCCCGTGCAGCAGCACACAGACACCGTGCAAGTGCAGCAGCACACAGACACCGTGCAAGTGCAGCAGCACACAGACACCGTGCAAGTGCAGCAGCACACAGACACCGTGCCCGTGCAGCAGCGCACAGGCGCCATCGAGATCGGCAGCGCACAGGCACCAACCAGGTGCGGCAGCGCACAGGAAGCGCATAGGCACCAACCATGTGCGGCAGCGCACTGGCACCGACCAGGTGCGGCAGCTCATAGACGCCAGCCAGGAGCAGCAGCTCACAAGCTCCAGCCAGGAGCAGCAGCTCAAAGACGCCAGCCAGAAGCAGCGGCTCACAGGCACCAGCCAGGTGCATCAGCAGCTCACAGGCGCCAGCCAGGAGCAGCAGCTCACAGGCGCCAGCCAAGAGCAGCAGCTCGTAGGCAGCACAAGTGTCTGGGCACCACTCGCCTTGCCATGGCACCATGTGTTGAGCCGCCGCCTGCGCTGTCTTGCCATAGCCTCCGCTCAACAAGCGCAGTGTATAGCGTCCACTAGGTAACACTTTTACCACTTTGTAGGGGCCACGCATACTGGGATCGAGTTTTCTCAGAATCGTTAATATTAAATTGGCGAGGTGGTTGTCGCCCTTGGTTAACTCGTTCATCCTGCTTATCCCGATTGTGTTTCAACAGTTGTGTAAGTCCCATGAAGAGGCTCAATAAGAAAATTACAAGCCATTGTAACTTTACGTAACCCTCCGTGTAAACTATGAAGCTGCGGTATGGCGGTTAAATATCTTAAAGTTATCAAACCTGTCTTGTGATTGTGGGTAGTAGACCAATACTTGCTTCTTTTTTGTATGCTCGGTCTAACCTGACTTTCTAATATTGTACAACGGATATTAACCTCATTTGAGTTAACGAACAACACATTTTTAACGTCAGCATCATTGGAACTAGGAATCGGCTCAATTTGTTGTTGATTATTTGCACAAATATTAATCATCGCAGTTCAACACATCCGTCCCTATTAGCACTAGTTCATCAATGCATTTTTAAGGCTCTACAAACATACTTTGAATTAAATATAACAAAATCTGTGACCAAAATAACCAGACTACTACACTAAATATTTTGATTAATCCCATAAAACTTGATGTGAGAGTACAAGCACAAATTTAAAATGGTTTAGCATAAATTCAGAAATGAGCGACACGCGCGAACCTGTATAGCCATAGTTACATCAAATTTCTTACAAAACGAACATGTTTCGGTCGGTTTGGACACAGTGTCTGTTTTCATATTTTTTTTGGACACTGGCGTTACACATGGACCAGTCGTAAGACATGAAAAACACTTAGCATCGCTGGTTTTATTATTGTAAGGGTGTTTTCGCGGGTTTTGGTCTGAGAACTTATCTTGTCGTTTCACAGAATTCTCAATAGATTTAGATTTTGGTTTTGTATAAATTGAAAAGAATTTGACGAGATCTTTAGGCAATAGATGAGCATTAGTTGCAGCGGCACGCACAGGTGCGTCAGTTAGGTTAAAATTCATGTTTAAAATTGATCCACGAACGAACGTTGGTAACCCACTCATCGAGCTAACCACGAGCATCGATCGCACTTTAAACAATGTGCAATCCGTGATAAACATTCATAATCGTCCTAATTATTGATATCACGTACATGTTCAACTTCTTCACACCAAGAATCGATATCGTGTACATAAGGTTCGAAATTCGAAATATAAAAATGGTTTGATCTAACCTTGGACAAAGCACTCAAAGCTCCAATGAGGCGATCGGTAACGTCCAATGACGTTGAAGTACTTGCGAGTGACTCTCCAACGGTGCTGGTGTGTGATGCAGTCGCCGCTGGTGGTAATGACTGCGGTGTCGACATGGCGACAATGCCTGGTGCCACGACAGCATCCGTGCCCAGCAACGCCGTCGCCGTCACTGCTGGTTCGACGCTCGCTGCGGGAATATGGCTATTCTCCAGCGCATTGAGACGCGCTAGAATAGCTCTAAGTGTTTCCTGCAACCCACCTACCTCATTGTCTTGTTCGTGAATATTCCTACCTCTACCACGAGTAGCAGACCGTTCTGCCATAATTAAAATTTTATTATAAAACAAAAATAAAATTTTACTATCAAACAAAAATTAGCTTGTTTGCTGATGACCAGAGAGCGGTGATAGACTATGGAGCCTATCCCACTTCTGATATAAGCGGTAACTTGTTTTTATTACAAAAAAAACACAGATAAACACAGAAAACACTAACTTTAATCAATTATTCAAAATTACAAAAGTACGACAAACATGAAGGTAGGTAAAGAAAATAACCAGACACGAATAAACAAGTAGGTAGTAAGAGATTATGAACCAGTTTACCAACGATGCGAACACCACGAAGTCTCGATGCAAAAAAGGGCCGATACAAATGGTGCGCATTGCTTATATACTCTCGCCGTCATGTCAGTTCACGTTCAAAAGTGACGTCTTCATTTGAAATCTTCTAACAATATATATAATCTGAATCTCGGAAACGGCTCCAACGATTTTCATGAAATTTAGTATGCGGGGGTTTCAGAGGCGATAAATTGATCTAGTTAGGTTTCATTTTTAGAAAACGTCGTTTTCTCTATTTTCACCCGAGCAGAGCTCGGTCACCCAGGAACTGTTTTTAAAATAAGTAGACCAATGTAACTTGCCTCTTAGTACGGTCTACGCTTACACTATCTAGTGCTTTCATCATCGAACAATCATGGAGGATGCCCAAATCCCTCCAAAAACCTCAGTACGACCAAAGAATTGTCCTCAATTTATGTGTAGGTGGTCCTATATCTAAGTGTGTGAAAATGTACCCGTAGTCGGACTCGCGCACGAAGGGTTCCGTGGTTGGTAAATTGCAGTTTACGATTTATGACGTATTAAAAAAAAACTACTTCCTAGATCTCATTCAAACCAATTTTTGGTGGAAGTTTACATTGTAATGTACATCATATATTTTTTTCGGAAAAAAGTGGCTGTGACATAAAGACGGACAAACAGACAGAGAGACAGACAGACATGACGAATCTAATAGGGTTCCGTTTTTCTCATTTGGCTACGGAACCCTAAAAAGAGTATTAAATCTACTTAAATCCCTCCTTTAAGAAACTGTCACTAGCAAAGAAGAATAATTTCATAATTGTGGTGACATGTCACAAATCTGTCACATGTCCTCAGTTGGCCTGAAAAATGAAATAAAACGAAAATAAAAATCTTTAATTTTTATCACCACAATGCCATAACCAAAAACAATAGCCAGAAAAATGTTACATTTTTAAAGACGCCAATTTGGAAACCGAAAACACAAATACAATAGTGAGCCATAACAAACAGATAAAAAAGAAATAATCCAATATGGGAGACGATGATGGTAAGATATTTTTTAAATTATGACCTATTAATATGATCACTACCTTTTCGTTATGGCTTCGCTCCTGTGGCTTATTAAGCAAGAACCGTTAATTAAATAATTGGTTCCTTGTAGAAAGCTACAAAAAGGATAGGATAGATGGACCCCTTTTTCCGCACATAAGGTGAACGCGCACCTGGCCGCACCGCACTCGCCGCACGCGCCGCACGCATTGTATCCACTTCTGTACATCTTGAACTATATTTTCATACGGATACGGATCATGTTTCCGCGCCGCCCGCATCGTCCGCCGAATCTGATGACGTCATCCGCACGCGCTGGTGGAATCCGTATACCTACAGCATTTTGCTGAAATGCGGCTCGTGCGGCGCGGATAGGTGCGCGAGGCTGCATACGATTTCATATAAGATTTATAAAATGCGATGACTGCGGCGCGGACAGGTGCGCGTTCACCTTAAGTCTCCTCCTCAAGACCTCCTCTCTGTGAGAGGGAATGGGCCATAATCCACCAATGCCCAGTTCGGGTCGGTAAATGTCACATGTCTTTGAATTTTTGGTTCAAAGGCATGGCGGTTTCCTCACGATGTTTTGCTTCACCGTTTAGAAAGCAGTGGTGTTGAAATAATTAACACAAAGAAAAGTGCCTGCCTGGGTTCAAACTCACGACCCGCAGCCGTTACCACTAGGCCACCACTGCTCTCGAAAGGAGTGCGAATGATTTCTACCAGCAGTGAAAGAATTTTATAGAGCTAACACGTCCGGATTTGGTACGGCTGGACTTACTCTGCCCACAAATCCGTTCTCACTTAAACACGCTCGGAAATGGTACGAGCGGACTATCTTCGCCCACACATCCTAGTGTTGCCGTTTTAGATATTTTTTTCCATTTTTATTTATGACTAAGTTGAATGTAAAAATATCGGGTGTATTGAACCAAAATCATCAGATCTTCCATAATTCGGGGACTTTTTCAACGCTGGTCGTAGTTGTTACGGCCCAACCAACCGACAACTGTACGCGCGTTCATCCGGATTTGGTACGGAGCAGACCATATCCGATATGTAAACAAGCGGACCGAGGCGGACTCAATTAATAACAATAATGTCCGGTGGACCACTCTACACACGCTCGGATATGGTACGTGCGGACTAACTCCGCCCAAAAATCCTTGGTCCGGCCGTACCAAATCCGGACGTGTGTTAGCACTATTAGTAATCGGATCAAGACTCCCAGGGATACTGCCTACCAACTAACGACTTAACTCTTTATCATACTAGGTTCAGTACCATAAGCTCCTAGAGCAAGGTTATTTCCATTCTGCGATGTATATGCATGATATGGTTTACTGAACTAGTCATCGCACCTTTTCAAAATCTAGCTGCTTTGGATTTCACCCTCGCTTGCCTTTCGCCAGTTTGTGCTAGTAGACTCATATAAAGGAAGCCTGTCTCAGTAATGGCAACGGAATCATTTGTGGGTCACCTTTTTTGTTTCGCAATGCGACCGAGGAACGATTTCAATACGTCTAACACTACCATTAACTCGAGCTCTTACACACCACGTTTTTCTTGCGCCGTCGACGCCCGTTTTGATATCGCGCGTTGTCGGCGCTGCTAAATTTGAAATAGGCAGATTATTTACGATTGCATCGCTGCAAACTCACGAGAAACGCGCTACAGACGCGCGTGAGCAATTCTCCTTGCAAAGTAAAACGCGAGTAGCACGCGCACGAACTAGCGTGTATCGCGCTGGAATTTTCAAAGTGATATTATAATGAGCATTTAATTTCCTTTCGCTCTTAAATGGGTGTATCCAATATTTACGTTTTCCGAGACATTTTTACGTTTCCTTTTTAACAACGTACTAAGACCAGCCTAAGAAGTGTTGCCTAGATTGATGGCATCGTAATACTATCGGCAAATATCCGATTCAAACGCGCGGTACATGTGTTTCCAGCTAAAGAGACGCACTGTGACAGCGCGTTTGCATAGCGATGTAACTTCGGACTAGTAGCGCGTTGACAGCTCGCGAAAAAGTCGTCGTCTGCATACTACAATTTAATGAACGTGTGAATAGGTAAATTGGTTGCGATAACATCGCGATTGCAGTGCGTTATAGCTGCGTGTGACGCGCGTCGACGGCGCCCGAAAAAAACGTGGTGTGTAAGAGCTTTAAGACCCTTTCGTGATGACGCGATTGCGTCGATAGGCGATATCGCGCACTTATTTTCTAAGAAAAATGAAGTGCGTATCGATCAAATTGCTTAGAATTGCGTCAATGTGAACATACAAAACACTTATCATTGTGATATAAATCGAATTGTGTCCCGCCTTCAGAAAAGGCACTAACGCTGTCTATCTATACCTCTATAAATAACAAAATTATAAAGAGGAAAGATTTTTTTGTTTGTTTGTACCGGATAGGCTTCGAAACTACTGGACCGATTTTAAAAAATCTTTCACCTATGGAAAGCTACAATATACCCAAGTAACACAGGCCATAATTTATTTTCGAAGAAATTAGAAATACTTATGAAAATTGCAAAAATGTAACCCAAAGTGGCAAAATTTTGCCTATAAAATTCATAATAGGGTAGGATAGGTAGGGTAGGTAGGGTAGGTGGGTAGGTAGGTAGGATAGGTGGGTAGGTAGGTAGGTTAGGTGGGTGGCTAGGTTGGCAGGGTAGGGTAATGTAGGATAGAATAGGGTAGGATAGGTAGGTATGTACGATAGGGTAGGGTAGGTAGCTTGATCGGTAGGGCAGGTGAGTAGGTTGGTAACGTAGGTGGGTAGATAGGTAGGTGGTAGGTAGGTAGTAGCCAATTGACGGGAGCGAAGCCGCGGGGGTCAGCTAGTAACAATTCATTGTAAGTGATTTTTTGTTAATTTCGCGTCAAATGACTTGGCCGGTCTGAAGTTGGCTACAAATCGCTGCGCAGTAGTCAATTTCATATTCAAACAGCAGCGCGTCCATTATGTACCACTAAAAGGTGAAAATAAAACACTTTTTTACAAAAAATATACAACCGACTTTAAAAAAAAATACTACAAAGTGAAAAACTAACTTCAAAGTCGGAAGACGTTGTCCAAAAACGAAGAAACGAAAACAGGAACACAGACTTCCGAAGTTGAGGTTATTTTTCACTTTGTAGTGTTTTTTTGGAAGTCGGTTCTATTTTTAGTAGATTTTTTCATGTATTGTGGGTGAGTTTACAAACATTAAACTCACATACACGAACAGCTAGACTCGGAACAACAATCTGTAGGCATATTTGTTTCGTGCATATTTGTTCTACACGCAATTCAGCAGGCGACCGCTCAACCACTGCCCCAACTGTGTCTTCTACTAAACATTTTATTGCCGTTGACAGATGATGCCGGTGATGTCGACGGGGCTATGAACGTGGTCAAGTACCCCGTCATGCCCTCTCTGGTGTCCCTACAGCAGATGAGGAACAGGCTTCATCTCGCATTTCTGGGGAGAAAGCTGATGAAATGGACAGCTTTGGCCACTGGAAAAGAGCAACGAAGACTAGCAGCGGAGATAGGACCGTGAGTTTAATAAGTATAACCTGTAAGGGACGTCCTCACTGAGAGCATTAACGTG
Source organism: Orthosia gothica (assembly GCA_949775005.1). Lineage (NCBI taxonomy): Eukaryota > Metazoa > Arthropoda > Insecta > Lepidoptera > Noctuidae > Orthosia > Orthosia gothica. Next base: position 11,510,154 of record OX459035.1, on the reverse strand, counting down.
TAATGAGCATTCGACGTTGAATATTCGAGTGAAAGAAAGAAAGAAAAGAAAGAAAGAAAACTTGTTTATTTGGCACACACAGATACACACAATGTACAAATATAAGGAAAAAGAATTTAATAAAAACAATTACATTCATAGTAGTGATGTGGACGTTGAGCCGAGCGTTAGCTTACACGCAAGCGCGAACTTCGGCGGGTGTGGACGTTGCAACGATTTTCGCTGAAACAGCCGAAATTCGAATGTTCACGCAAATAAAACGCTCGAAAGCGAGTTCTCATATAATGAAATCAATGACTATGTTTGAGGAATATTAGTGGCTTTTGTATAACAAGGGACAGTTCTTTGATCTTAAGTATTTGTGATTTTTGGTCTATCGTATTATCGAATGAATGACATTTAACGAAATCGTATTCGAATGATCCAAGCTCGCAAGGGAACATTCGACTCGAACGTGAATGCTGTGCTCGCTGGGAAGCATTTTTTGCTCGTATACGATTGCTTGTTTACAAATGCTCACGAAAGAATGCTCTCAGTGAGGATACTCCTGTTGAATACTCAGCCTCACACCGCATTTTTTTACAAGAAACCCAAAATTTCTAAAATAAAAGTAGCTATTATCACTACATATTATAAAAGAAAGTCTCCCGCCGCGTCTGTTTGCGATATACTCTAATATTACTGAATGGATTTTGCATGCGGTTTTCACCAATAGTGGGAAACGATGAAGGTATTCGTTAATAATTTGTCATTGGCGAAGCCGGGGCAGGTCTCTAGTTCCTTATAACATTAGCTTGCTGCCTGTGGAAGTTACGTCAACACCGGTCTAGCCGTTTCAGCGATTACCCGGAGCAGACAGACATACTGAAACTTTAAATATTGTTTTGTATCACACTAATCACGACAAAGGCGAAAGTTTGCGAGTGTGTGTGTGTGTGTTTGTATGTTTTTCACTTCTTCACGCTCAAACAGCTGGACGGATCTAGATGAAATTTGGCACAAAGATAGATTATACTCAGGAATAGCAAATAAAATACTTTTTATCCCGGGCTTATGTTCCCTTGGGATAATTTTCGAAATTCACGCGGCGATGTCGCTGACAGAAGCTGGTAGAAGATAAAAAAGTTAGGATTGTATTTCTCCAAAGGTGTAAGCAGAGAAATATGCAAGGAGCGTTACGGTATTCTAGTTTAAAGGGTATAAGCGTAACCATAGACACGAGATACTTTCGCTTTGCCACTGGGTTTGAAATGCATACAGGTGCAAGCTGAAATTCAGCAGCAAACCAGAGTTATCACAGGATGTTTTAGTATTGCAAATGCCTTGAAGTGAATGTGGCCAATTACTGTGGGATCAAAAATCGGCTTGTCTTATCAGAATCAGAATTTATTTGTAAAACATAGGTTATACAGCAGTGTGTGGGGTGTTACAACATTAAAGATACTCTCTATGTTTTGCCATGAGGCGTACAAATATGATTTGCAATATCCAATATAATTAATTACTGATACAATATTATTATATTATTATTATTTCTTTTATTCATCTTCTGTCTTATTTAATACATTTTTAAATATTTAAAAAAGAAAACTTAAAAACATTTAAAAATATAAAAGATAGAGGCCAACCGGTATCGGGCAAAGGGTTCAAGCTACCAGTGGTTAGGACTCCAGAGACAGGAACCTCCTCACAATGCGAGCCGTATCGAGGAGTACTGCCTTCTGTATCAGACCCTTGATCCAACCGTCCAATGACAGTCCCGACAGATGGTCGTCGAGGCTCTTGGCCATCAGGCCGTTGGCCGTAACGACAATCGGCACAATGATCGCCGAGTCCACATTCCACATGTCGACAACCTCGTGTGCTAAGTCGAGATACTTGATTTGTTTCTCTTTCTCAGCTTTCACGAGGTCATGGATCATGCAGGATAGTGACATCGATTATCATTGTGCGGCGCGCTAATCGGTCTACCACCACTATATCCGGCTTATTGGCAACAATAGTCCTATCAGTGATGATAGACCGATCCCAGTACAACGTGACATAGTCATTTTCGAGAACTGGGTCGGGCACATACTTGTAATACGGGACCTCCGATTCCACTAGATTGTACTTCAAAGCAAGTTGTTGGTGAATAATCCTGGCCACTTGGTTATGCCTGTGTAAGTACTCGCCGTTAGCCAGACGAGAACAACCAGAGATAATATGTCTGATGGATTCTCCCGGATGGTGGCATGCCCGACATATGTCAACCGTCCCGTCCTTCATTATATGTCTCTGCTAGTTATTCGTCAGGATAACTTCGTCCAGAATTGCACAGACAAAACCTTCAGTTTCCCCGAAAAGGTCGCCGAAACGTAGCCAGGATACGGATGCTGGGAAATCTACATCGGGCCCATGGAAAGCCCGATAGATGCACCCGTGTAGCTCCTTGCCTTGCCATATCTCTTTGCGTTCATCAGTCGTTAGTATTACAGGTTTGCGCCACTTATCTTTATTTTTTATAATTATTCTTGTCCACTGCGGCCACATCCCGGTGCATACCCACTTCAGCTTTCAAAAAGTATTCTCTGAGGCTGCACATCTCGCGGTTGTGAAGAGTCTTGGCGTTTAAAAAGCCTTGACCGCGGGATGTAGTCTCATCACCGATGATTGTGGGTGATGCATCCGGTTTGGGGTCAGCAGTGTCCGGACCCTCCTATCGAGGGCGTCGAGCTCAGTCTGAGTCCATTTGAATATGCCGAAAGAGTACATCAAAACCGGCATAATCCAACTGTTGAAGGCGTCAATATTGAAATCACCGCATATTACAATACGTGGGACACTCAGAAAGTTTTGCGAAACTAAAAAAAATTGTTCTATACGTACATATATTTTTATTAAATCTTTTCAAAGTACTTTCCACCAGCCTCTATACAAAGATTCATGCGCCTAAACCAGTTTTCAAAACACTTTTTCCAGTCCGCCGCAGACACCTCGTTTACAGCCTGCTCGAACGCAGCCAGCGCATCTTCCGGCGACGAAAATTGTATCCCTTTGAGCTGATTTTTTATTTTTGGGAATAAAAAGAAGTCACACGGTGCTAGATCAGGGCTGTAAGGAGGGTGACCCAGGAGTTTGACTGGCGTGCTGTCCAGGAAGTACCTCGTTTTGAGTGCGGTGTGCGCAGGTGCATTGTCGTGGTGGAGCAGTAGCCCGCGGAGCCCTGTGTTTGGTCGCTTGTTGCTTATAACAGAGAAAACTTCTGGCAAACATTTGGTAGTATACCATTCGGCATTAATGCTTCTTTGATCCCGTAAGGGAATTGATACCAAGTGGCCAGTCAAATTAAAAAAGCTAGCGATCAAAATCTTACCCCCGCTTCTAGATCGCTTCACTTTGGTAGGCATTGGCTCATTTTGAAACACCCAAACAGTCGACTGGCGCTTGGTTTCTGGGTCGTATTGATAAATCCAGGACTCATCACCTGTAACGATGTCGTAAACACGCCGAGACGAGCCTGCTTCAAATTTGTTAAGCATATCACGGCACCATTCCACCCGGGCCTGCTTCTGAGCATCGGTGAGGTTGTGCGGCACCCAGCGTGATACTATCCTCCTCACGCGAAGATGGCTGTGTAGAATCTCGTGAACGCTTCCCGATCCAATCTTCAATATGTGTTGAATCTCCTGATATGTAATTCGCCTATTGTCTTGGATTAAATTTTTCACTGCTAGCACGTTTTCTTCGGTAACAGCCGTCAAAGGGCGACCGCTTCTTTCGTCATCCCCCAAAGTTGGTCGACCGCGCTTGAATTCGTTATACCAACGATACACGGTTGCCTTGGAAGGGCCTTCATCCATGAATGCCATTTGAAGTCTATCGTACGATTCATCCGGTTTCAGGCGACACTTGAAATCGTATAAAATCATAGCTCTAAAATGTTCCCGGCGCAGATCCATATTTCAGTGAGACACAATACTTTGAATTAACTCGCAAAAAATGTGGAGGGAAATTTTGAAATTGGAACTTACTTATTTTTACTTATAAATAATCATATTTTCGAAAAACATTATAACTGGCCAGTCTCCCATATATAAAAACTTTTTTTCGCAATACTTTCTGAGGGGCCTGGTATGTTGATTTTGTTTCTTTGTTATTATCTATATACTAGCTGACCCGGCAAACTTTGTTTTGCCATAAAAATACCAAACATTTATCTACCTTACCTTACACTACTTACCCTACACTACCCTACACTACCCTACACTACCCTACCCTACCCTATACTACCCTACCCTACCATACACTACCCTACCCTACACTACCTTCCCTACCCTACGCTACCCTACCCTATCCTACACTTCCCTACCCTACCCTACACTACCCTAAACTACCCTACACTACCCTACACTACCCTACACTACACTACACTACCCTACACCACCCTACACTACCCTTCACTACCCTACACTACCCTACACTACCCTACACTACCCTACACTACCCTACACTACACTACACTACCCTACACTACCCTACACTACCCTACACTACCCTACACTACCCTACACTACACTACACTACCCTACACTACCCTACACTACCCTACACTACCCTACACTACCCTACACTACCCTACACTACCCTACACTACCCTACACTACCCTACACTACCCTACACTATCCTACACTACCCTACACTACCCTACACTACCCTACACTACCCTACACTACCCTACACTACCCTACACTACCCTACACTACCCTACACTACCCTACACTACCCTACACTACCCTACACTACCCTACACTACCCTACACTACCCTACACTACCCTACACTACCCTACACTACCCTACCCTACGCTACACTACCCTACCCTACACTACACTACCCTACCCTACCCTACCCTACCCGACACTACCCTACACTACCCTACACTACCCTACACTACCCTACACTACCCTACACTACCCACCACTACCCTACACTACCCTACACTACCCTACACTACCCTACACTACCCTACACTACCCTACACTACCCTACACTACCCTACCCTACGCTACACTACCCTACCCTACACTACACTACCCTACCCTACCCTACCCTACCCGACACTACCCTACCCCACACAAAGCAAAAATAGCTTATACAATAGCAATAAAGCTCAAATTGACTCTACGTTTTAGTTAGAAAACTTTTGTATGGGAAAAAGAAAAGGGCTATTTTGTTTTTTTTTCCGCAACTATTAGAATTTTTCTCCCCGTAAAAACCATCTTTGAACTTCAACAACCATTTAAAAAAAAGAATTGGCCAAATTGGTCCATGCGTTGTTGAGTTATGCGCTTACCAACACATTTTGCGATTCATTTTTATATTATAGATATAAAAATCAATTGCTGTTCGTTAGTCTCGCTAAAACTCAAGAACGGCTGGACCGATTTGAATAATTCTTTTTTTGTTATATTCGACAGAATACAGGGAAGGTTTAAAAGCAAAAAAAAAAAGAAAAAAAAAAGTTTGGTTGGATAGGGTAGGTAGGTAGAGTAGTGTAGTGTAGGTAGGTAGGTAGGTAGGGTAGGGTAGGGTAGGGTAGGGTAGGGTAGGTAGGTAGAGTAGTGTAGTGTAGGTAGGTAGGTAGGGTAGGGTAGCGTAGGGTAGGGTAGGGTAGGGTAGGGTAGGGTAGGGTAGTGTAGGGTATGGTAGGGTAGTGTAGGGTAGTGTTGGGTAGAGTAGTGTAGGATAGGGTAGTGTAGCGTAGGGTAGGGTAGTGTAGGGTAGGGTAGGGTAGTGTAGGGTCGGGTAGGGTAGGGTAGGGTAGGTAGGGTAGATAAATGTTTGATGTTTTTATGGCAAAACAAAGTTTGCCGGGTCAGCTAGTCAGAAATAAATTTTGCAAGCGTTCAAAAATTTTTGTCAATTTACTAGTTTTTGGGATTCTATAAATACAGACAACAATGGTGTTTGATTGAGTTAATTTGATAGCACAACATACAAATGACAAACTTATTGCTAGTTTATTTATATCAGGCAAAGCTACGCACTGAAGTCCCTTTTTACCGGACTGCCGAAGGAGGGTAATGTGTTTATCAGTCTATGTATGTATGTATGTATGTATGTATGTAAGTATGTATGTATGTATGTATATTTGTTTGTTCCTATATGGCGTTCCAGAGACCAAACGCGTGGGCCGATTTTGATGATTCATACGTCAATCGATGCGTCTTAACCCTGCGAGTGTCATAGGCTACATTAAAATTGGACAATAGAAAAATGGCGCATTTTGGGTGCCATATTGTGGGGGCCCAATTTTTTTTTTTCTTCCAAACCCATCGTGTGGGGTATCAAAATAAAGGGTTTTAAGAGGTGATTTCAAATATATATATATTACTTATATGTTTAAATGTATCTAATTCGAAAAAAAACTAAGTGAAAAGTTATAAATAAAAAACTTAATTCAAAAAATCTAAAAACCCGTCTGTTTCAAAAGTGAACTAAAAATTCGTAAACAAGGAAAACATCATGCTACGCAGGCGGAGGATACACCAGATTTTGGTCAGCCAGCCCGCGAATATGTATCCTCCGACTGCACAGCATGATTTTTTCCTTGTTTACGACTTTTTAGTTCACTTTTGAAACAGTCGGGTTTTTTTATTTTTTGTTAACCAAGATACATGTACCACCTCGTTTTGCTTCTGTTCTACTAAAACACGCAGCCAGATTGTAGTTTGGAATAGTCAGAAAATCTTCATAGCCTTGTCATACAAATAACTGGTTACTCGGAAATTCGTCAGTTTGGTACAGCTCCTTTACATTGGTTTTGTCTATAAATAATGTCATATGTTTTTAAACCCTCAATAAAGATGTCAATATCTTTGAAAATTAATTATTTATTAGTCCAGTGCGTTTTGAAAACATCGTGTAATCATTTGATAGATTCTTACTTGAGTCCAGGAAGTATGCATGCTCATGTGTCAATGTGTCGAGATAAAGTAGGTTGTTAAAAACTTCGACCCTCCAATTGTACATAGTCTTAATTATAGTCATTGTATTTATAAGTCGGGGCACAGATTATGACATTCGTGTGTTTTATTTTCTGCAAGGTCGTCCGAATACATAATACCAGCTGGAAGTAGTCGATTGTACTGCTAAATTCCTCCTCCCCTATTAATATATAATGCAAAAATCATTGTTATATAATAAATGTTCGGTTTAACAGTTCGGCATTAAATAATGGCATATGTTTGCCGAATGTTTACTAAGTGTTGTTCCTGCAATATTTCTAACTCTGTTTTTGTTGTTGGTACTCAAAATGCAAATATTACAGTCTATTGTCTTTAATTTTAATATCATCCAGTAGCATAAAATAACTAGCAATGTACAAGTCAGACTCACGCGTCGTATAAATCTGTTTATGAATACACAGATTACCTCCCAATTACAAACCTCCATTTACTGTACCTTTGTGTCGATGGTTGACTTAGTGTGCCCTGGCAGTTGATAGTGTATCATGCTTTCTCTAATGTCTCTCTGATGGTGGCACATATGCTGGATCATTCGGTTCCCTTGATGATGGTTGAGCTGAGTGGTGCCGATCCATGTATCATGTTCGTGAACGGGCGCCATCAGTTGGGATTGGTCATAACTTAGCTGCCTCCACCTGTTTTTAATTACCTATTTATTGTATTTTTAATTGTTTGTTTTACTCTAGACGCTTTTAAGTGCGTTTATTTTACATCGTTCTCACATATATGTATTTTTCTAACAAGAATAATGTAATCAAATACTTGTAAAACAGTTTTTTTTTTTAAAAGAGTAAGTGTGAAGTTTCTTGTCCGTTCAAGCTACATTGCCGCATGGACGGTAGAATCAATTATTATTAGTTTATTTTTTATTTTTTTTGACTTTCGAAAGTGCCGCTTAATAGCCTAATTGAATAAAGAAATCTTGATTTTCATTTTGATTTTGAATATCTCCTTCGTTAGGTTTACGGAAAAGGTTTCCTGCTGATGGCAGCATGCAGGCTGGCCGAAAACACTTCCCACCGCACTAATGATCTACTTAGTTTATTTTTTATTAACGATAAGCTCGCGTTTGACCACTATCTCACCTGATGGTAAGCGTTGTTATGATCGACGGTGAAGCAAGCTTGCCTGTTCATTCTTGTCTTAATTTTTTTGCTACTTGTTACAGATACCTGACGGGGTACCGAGAGGAAGTGATCGAGGCATACATGATGCTTGCCCGATGCAGATACTTTATCGAACATATGAACACCATCGTCATGGAAACCATGCCTCTTTCGGTAAGTCATCTTTTGCCTATCCTTTTACCAATTTTTGTTGGGGTCGGCTTCCAGTCTTACCGTATTCAGCTGAGTACCAGTGTTTTACATGGAGCGACTGCTTATCTGACCCCCACAACCCAGTAACTGGGTAACACGATACCCCTTGGCAAGACTGGTGTCAGATCTCAAGCTTCTGACGACCCGTAACGACTGTCAAATATCTTCAAATGACAGCCGGGACCAACGGCTTAACGTGCTTTCCGAGGCACGGAGGAAACTCAGTATGTTGGCAAGCGTTGCTTAACCTTGAAGATCGACCCGTGTGGCTGTTATTAATTACCCCTCTCATTATTTATGCCTCTTTCGGTAAGTACTGAATTTTAATCTAAAGTTTGATGTCCATGGAGGCGTTGTTTCAAGGCTCCCAAAGCGTTTTCATAGACCTGATATTTGACCTGCTGCGGCGAAAACCAAAAGGAGAGTTATGTATGTCCGTTTCTTTCTTCCATTTGAAAAGTTATGCGTCGCGTCGTGGTCTTGATGACGCGAATTTTACTGGCATATGTTAAAATCAAAAGTGGCTGTGTTTGTTTTTTCTTCCAACGCTATCAATCATCATCATTATCAAAAGACGTCCACTGATCGGTCTCGTGCGTCTCGCATCCACCGGTCTCCCGCAGCCTTGACCAGGTCGTCGCTCCACCTGGTGGGAGGTCTTCTAATGCAACGTTTTCCGGTTTGCTGTCGCAATTCCAGAAATTATTGGCCCAACGGCCATCCGTTCTGCAAGCAATGTGCCCTGCCCAATGCCACTTAAGCTTCGTAATTCTTCAAGCTATTTCGGTAACCTTGGTTCTCTTGCGGATTTCTTCAATTCTGATTTGATCACGCAAGAAAACTACGAGCATAGCTCTCTCCATTGCATTTTGGTGTATTTAAGCTTTCTGATAAAGCCCATTGTGAGCGACCACGTCTCGGTCCCATAGGTGATCACTGGCAACACACACTGGTCAATAGTCACAACACAACTTTTGTCTTGAGACACTGCGGTAAATTGGACGAGACGATACCACGCAACTTCTCGAACGCCGCCCAGCCGAGTCGGATTCGACGATCGACCTGTTTCTGTAATTATAGCGAAAAAAAAACATTAAATAGTTTTGTACGAAAACTTATATAAATGATATTTCCATTTATTACAAAAAAAAGTTGGTTCTACAAACCAATTGCACAATATTCACTATGTTACTCTGTATGAGCTTCTAAACACGTGTGCCAAATTTCATAAGTGTATGTATATTAGTTTGTATGTATGTTTGTCCACGCATTTCTCCAAAAATACTTAATGGATCGTGGTCATTATTTTTGTGTTGGATTGAATATTTCTCAACTTAGGGAAAAGTGTAAGTTTGATCAAAATCGGTCTAGCAGTTTCCAAGATATGGACAAACAACACGAATGTGTAAATTGAGTTATTATGGGTATTTTGTAAGTCCTTTACTATAGAACTTGCAAAATTTTAGTGATGGTGTACTAAAACTAAAAAAGAGAAGAAATAAAAGCTAGAAGTAAAAAAAAACACATCCAAAACGAAAGTTATTTTGCACTTTTTAATGTTTTGTTTTTTTAAAAGGTCCTAAGTTCACGATGAGTGGTATATCATAAAAACTATAATGTTTTGAAGTTTTGAAACGAATCATCGGCTGAATGTGTCATGAATCAACTTGCTTGACTGTATACAGCATGCAAAACTTTAGGTACATATTTACCTGCAAAGACATTTCACCTTCCTAAATTATTTTTTAACCCCGCCGGAAAAAGAGGGGTGTTATAAGTTTCACGTGTGTTGCTGTGTATCTGTATGTTTGTCTGTGGTATCATATTTATTATATTATTTTTTTTCGTTTAATAGGTGTTTTTTTTTTTCTTAGCTACGTTTGAATAAAATCGGTTCAGCCGTTTAAAAGTTATTTATTTATTTAAACTTTATGTACAATGGTGATACATAGGCGGACTTAATGCAGCAAGGCATTCTCTCTTCTCTCAGTAAACCTTTGGGTTAAAAAGAACACAACAGTAGTAGGAGTCCAAAATAAAAATAAAAAATGAACAATAATTAAAATTGGATTAAACTATCTAACTAATAAAATACATAAATAATTTCTAAAACAATAGACTAATAAATATTATAATAAATACTATATTCTAAACGAAACAGAAATTTAGTTATGGGCGTTTTACTGTTTGAATCGGAGTATTTTCGAAAGATATCGTGTTAATTACGTGTTCAATAGTTTGCCGGTCGAAGCGTATCTATCTACTATGTACTAGATAAATTATGTAGCATGAAATAAAAATATGTCGGGGATTTTTTTATATTTTGAAATTTTCTTGATATAGTTTAAGAACTATGTTCATTTAAACGCTTGAAATTTAATTTTTTCAGCAGAAAACAATAGCCCCTCAAAAAAAAAAACTAAATTTTTAATCACAAAAAGTTTGAGCGATCAAAAATGGCAACCGCCCGGTGCACAGATTTAAAAAATAAATATTTCGATCTTGGGCGGATCCAAAGACCAGCGGGGTATTTTTTTTTCATAATTGTCTATTAAACTATCGAATGAAACCAAGATTTGTCGAGAATATCCTCCTTACTGACATATTTCAAGCCAAAAACAAGAACAACCTTAAAATGTCAAAAATTGGCAGAGAGGCAGACTGGACAAATGAGCGACCGTTGACAGTTGGCAGAGAGGCAGAGTGGACAACGGAAGGGATATTCTTTTGAATGTCCAAGGAAGTAGGCTCTAAACAGAAAATACAATGCAGCCTTTTCCTTTTTTGTCTCGCAAGGGATTTTTCTATTTTTGTTAATTTTTTTGTTATTGCTTATTCTTAGTCTCCTGTAGAGGTCAAATATAAATATTTTTCTTTGTTTCTTTCTTTCTCTCTTTTCTATCAGCAGGATTAGAAGGGAACGGTGAGATAAACTGGATTCCTTTTGTAAGGACAACGTGTCTAGGTAATCCTTAGAAGATTCTGGTAGTAACTCTACGATAATAATATTATTGCTAAAAGATCAAAAACTTTAATAAATATTTTTCTGTAAAAAATATTTCTTATTTTCAATTTTTTGTTGATAGGCAAGTTCTTTAGTAAGGTACACCTATAATGTCAGAATAGATTACTCGAATATCATGAAACTTGAACATAACCGGTGAAATGAGAATGTACCAAGGTGAACTGTTCACATCTGCATACTGCATACCACTTTAAAGCGCGCGGTTTTTGGGCGCACGGTTGGCGCAGTGGTTGAGCGATTGACTGCTGCGCTGCGTGTCGCGGGTTCGATTCCCGCACGGAACAAATATTTGTATGACCTACAGATAATTGTTCCGGCTCTGGGTGTTGTGTATGTGAGTTTATATGTTTGTAAACGCACCCACGATACAGGAAGAAATTCCTAGTGTGGGGCAACGTTTTTCTGGCGTGATTTTATGTTATGAAATGGTATAAAAAATAAACAGATGCGATTGCAGCAATCCCGAGAGTATGCCGTCATTTCTTGAAAAGTTATGTTGTATATAACGTACTTAGTATTTCTAAGTATTAAAAATATTTAGCCGCCCCCGGGTGGGCTCGAACCACCAACCTTTCGGTTAACAGCCGAACGCGCTAGCCATTGCGCCACGGAGGCTTACGGTCTAGCTTGCAAAAATCATAGGTATTTTTTATCAAGAAATTAGCTAGTAATGTTTCCAAGATTGTAAGAATTTGTACTAGTACGGTTTCATTCGAATTATTCGTAGATAACACGTAAGTAGGTATTAGTAGTAGAAGGTGAATAATAATAATATTGGTATGTTCAATTGCTATCAAAATTAATTCAAAATTACATTAGCTAGACACATAGCCTCCGTGGCGCAATGGCTAGCGCGTTCGGCTGTTAACCGAAAGGTTGGTGGTTCGAGCCCACCCGGGGGCGATTCTACTTTTGAAAGGACTCTCAAACAAATAGCATGGTTTTTATGTTTTTAATTAGGTAAAACCTTTTTGTATTAGTATCCACATAGTAATGCATGAAACGGTCGCTCACATTTGGGCCTAACACGGGCGGGTTTTAGTCAGTAAAAGTCTGACATGCCCGCCCCTATTTTTTTTTTTTAGCCTTTAGTAATGCTCATGCATACTGCGCTACCACGGGAAGATAGCGCAGTTATGTGGGACTCTAACCCACTAAAACTCCACGGTGTCCTCCTGTGCCGCTTATGGCGGGAACACGGGTACGCGTCAGCACTCACCGCGAACCCGCCGCGGCTGTCCGTCACCGGACCGGACCGGGAGAAATCATTGGATGATTTCCGACCCAAAAAAAAATAATATTATTGGAACTATAAGGCAATAACCCAGCCATTCGTAAATGGAGAGAGCTATACCGTGAGTTTCCATTGCGTCATCAATTATGAAACTAAGAGATCTGGAGGTCATTATGAGCTTCCTGCCCTTGTCCCATGTTACTTGGGGACGGTGCAAAACATTTTCTTCTTAAATACCGTCCAGTGCTAACACGGACTCCTTTTTCTTTCATATCACTCCTCACACAGTCCATCTAACTTTTCTTTGGCCTTCCACTCCCTCCTCATCCATCCACATTTTGTATTCATAACTCTTTTGGTGTTAGGAAGTTTTGGCTCGGCGCAAACGGGCCTCCGACCACGGTCACCGGTGGCCAGCGACAACGACTTAACACACTTTTCCAAATAATAATATATTGTATAGACGCGCCGCACACGTGTAGACGGTAGCGGCCCCTCGTTAAAGAAGTGTCCGCAGCTCACCACTTATGGTTGCTGCGGACCACACAAGTCTCCGATGGAATGCACAACGACGCCTAACTGGATATCGATACTTTCATATCGAAAATCCAATTACGTCCCGTTAATTGGGATTCACATTCTGATCTATAAAGCAATAGGAACTTGGCGGCTTCCGAACATCGGTGGCTGTCGTGCACTTCTGCCGCTGTTAATAATGTAGCGCGCGACAGCCACCGATGGCTGTAGTCAGTGGCCCGTTTGCACCGAGCCTAAGGAGATCCGAAGGTAAACCACGGCAACCAACATATTCCGAAAGAATACCCACTCCATGTAACATACTGGTGTTCAGTTGCCACCAGTTAGACTGGAAGTCGAGATCATGGCTGATGTACACTGTGTCTGTCGCTGATTTCGGCGCGCCGCAGCCGACTCGGTGGAGGTGTTGCTTACGTTTATCGACTTCGGGTGCGAACTAAACGCCTCAGCAATGAAACTATTAATCGCGATTAGTTCAAACCACAGATAATATAATACTAGCATACAGATGCCTCATCCCATACAAAGAAACCGTGCCGACGTAACTAGCGTGTTTCATCTGATTATACCGATTTTTTTTTTATTCGGTCGCGTTCGGTTGCGTTCCATGGCGGTCGGCGATAGATAGGTCACCATCTATATCCGTGGAACGAAACTGAACGGAATCTAACGATATCGATGCACAAAAAATAACCAGTATAGAACGTCGGCACGGTATCTTTGTATGGGAAGAGACACCACTGGTTCAAACTAACCTCAGTTTACGAAAATACAGCTTTCTGATTGGTAGTTTCTCAGCAGTCTCAACCAATCAGAACGCTGTATTTGCGTAAACTGAGTTTAGTTAAACTAATCACGATTACTTTCATTGGCGAAATCGGCCCTAAGACGTCAGAAAACTAGTCGTTTAAACTGGGTCGTTGGACATCTTTAAAATATTATGTTGATAATGATTAATTACATCATAATTATCTTAATGAATTGAACAACACTGTTACGTATTTAAATAATCTAATTTTATTTTATCACTAAAAAATAATTGCTATCAAATTAATTTTATCAGCCACGTCAATTGATAGGTACCTATATATTTTAATGCTTAACACTAATATAAGTATATCATTACTTTATGCTAGAAGAATCGCCCCCGTTGGGCTCGAACCACCAACTATTCGGTTACCAGCCGAACGCGCTAGCAATTGCATTCATTATCATCATTATATCAGCCGAAAGACGTCCACTGCTGGACCCCAAGCGTCGCCACATTGACCGGTCCCGTGCGTCCCGCAACCAGCGGATCCCCGCAACCTTCACCAGGTCATCGGTCCACCTGGTGGGAGGCCTTCCAACGCAACGTCTTCCACTTCGCGGTCGCCACTCCAGAACCTTTCTGCCCCATCGGCCATCCGTTCTGCGAGCAATGTGCCCTGCCCACTGCCACTTAAGTTTGGCAATTCTTCGGGCTATGTCGGTAACCCTGGTTCTCTTACGGATCTCAACATTTCTGATTCGATCACGCAAGGAAACGCCGAGCATAGGCCTCTTCATTGCCCTTTGAGTGACTGTAAGCTTTCTGATGAGGCCCATTGTAAGCGACCACTAATTATCCTGAAGTCGAACTGACATGGTGGTGTTTTTGTACAAACACTTCAACACCCCGATGTACCGGTAGTCTATTTGGCACCGTTGGTCCACCAAGTCACGATAGTTTCGAAGGTTTTCTCTTTGCCACAAACGCTAAGCAGAGAGACAGATTGTACTCTTCGGTCTTCTGTATAACCTTCCGCAACTTATGTATGTGGTCTACGGTGTTGTAGCCTCTGCGGAATCCGGCCTGTTCGGGAGGCTGGAAATCTTCAAACCTGCGCGCGAGACGATTCGTGATAACTCTTGAAAACGAAAAGAAAGAAATGAGATGGGCCTATAGTTCTTTAATAGGGTCTTTAATAGGGTATTTATTTATTATATGCTTTATTGTACACCTTAAAATACAATTATAACAAGAAACTTAAAACTAATACAAATACAATGGGCGGCCTTATCGCATAGCGCGATCTCTTCCAGGCAACCTGTGTCACCCTTCTTGAAGAAGAGTACTACCACATCCCCGCACCATGCCTGCGCCGTTTTCCCCTCAAGTATGACGGAACCAAAAAGCTTCTGAAGAGCCTTAAGTACTGGTTTTCCACTAGCCTTCAGGCGTTCGGGTGTCATTCCGTCATCACCCGGTGCCTTGTTGTTATTAAGCTGTTTAAGAGCCATCCTAATCTCTTACAGGCTGACGTCCAGAATGTCTTCAGTATAGTGACGGGCCAATCTAGCTCTTGGGTCTTTTACTAGATTCGCGACGGGTTTACTGGTTGACGCGTACAATTGCCCATAGAATCTCTCGATCTCCCTCAGAAGCTCCGGTTTCGCGGATACGATCCTGCCATCGTCGGTCTTCAGTTTCGTGAGCTGGCTCTGCCCCATATTCAGACCTTGGAGCCCTTATTCCGCTCAATCGCGTCTTTAATACGCTCGGTATTCGGCAGGGGTCGCTTTTCAAGGTCTTTGAGATCCTTCTATTAAGCTGCCGGTATTTTAACGCATCGTCTTAAGACTGCAGGATCATCTCACGCCTTTCCTTCATGAGCTTGAGAGTTGGATCAGAGAACGTTTTATTTATATCTGTATGGCGGGTCTTGAAAAACTTAGACCCGACCTTATGGACAGCTTCCACGAACCCATCGCTGTATTCGTCCACGGAGCTCCCTAGGCATAGAAAAGACTGAAAGCTCTCGGGGTTTTGGATCTGGATATGTGCTGGACGGAGCGTAGACTTCATCAATTGAGACCTTTCAAGGTTGATATTAATGTTCAATGAGACTCTTACCATGCGGTGATCGCTCTCGGTTTTTACCGAATTGATCACAGAGACATCATTGAACATTTGCTTCTTGGTTGACATGATGAACTCGATCTCGTTTATAGTTGCACCATCGGGGCTTTGCCAGGTCCACTTCCTGTGCTCACGCTTTCTGAAGAAGGAGTTCATCATATAGAAGCCTTCTTTCTCCATAAAACTGGCCGGTAGGTGACCCCGGTAGTTCCGACCACCAACTTGCAGCTCATCCTTGTCTCGTTTGCCCAATTTCGCGTTGGAGTCCCCCATAACAACGGTGAAGTGAGTTTTGAAACCATGCATGGCTATAGAAATATCCTCATACATGGTCTCTACCACGTCGTCGGGGTGCGCCGAGGTCAGGGCGTAGACCTGTACGACCTTTAGCGAATATCTCGAGGATATTCGGAGTAGAAGGTATGCCACCCTGGTCAACACACTCTCGATCTTCCCCACGTTGTTCACAATTAATGGACTTGTGGACGATAAACCCGACACCACTCTGGAACTGCCGGTCACCCTCTCGGCAATAGTGCGACCCTTCGTAAAAAATGTGTGCGTTTGCAAAAAGATCGTTTTATCACTGAAAGATATGATATAAAAATAAAAAACACGCCTGCCTTGTCAAAAAGTGAATTAAAACATTTATTAAAAAAAACAAGCTAAACTGGAGGAGGGTAATGTGTTTATCAAAGTATGTTCGTATATTGTTCCTATGTATTATTAATATTAAATTAAAATTGAAAAATCCAAATCCATCATCACCTCTTAAAACCTTTTTTTTGATACCCCATATCAAAAAAAAGGTTTTAAGAGGTGATTTAAAATATATGTCTCAGAAGTAATTCGAAAAAAAAATATATTAATGTTCTAAAAATATACATTTAGTAGTTTTTTCATGATTTATAGACTCCCAAAGGTGTGTTTATAAAATTTCGCGCTCTCGTTTTCGTCCTAAATCATCATTCATTTCGATACAAATTTGCAAACGTGCTAATTCGTACGCGAAACAGCTTCTTACAGCTCATCACAGCATCTATATCTTTCGCACGTGTTGTCGGATGAGATAACATGCATTTTAACCTCGCGCACAAAATAGTTCGTGCCGTCGACTAGGGGAACCTTAATAGGTTTAATCTATACTTTAATTTCAGTTGTGGATAACTTAACTTCTTCTACAAAAACCGGCGTTTTGGGAATGAAGACTGCACTTTTGACCCTAATTTATCTTAACATTTGTATAAATAGATATTTTGATCTCATGCGTTTTTGATAAACAATTCAATTTCTACTTTTCGCCACTTTCAAACTTCTTATTTCATATATTGCCTACTTTATCCTTTTCGTCACTTACCGTATCATCAGCTAGGTACTATTCTTAGCCCGATGAGAGAAATACGCTGCGGCAATTAGTGTGGTTATTTTAATAACAAAATGTTATTTTAGTTTTTCAAGAACTTTCCATGTCATTTGTTTAGTTTTTCTTATGCTATCTCCTAGAGAATTTGTAAAAAAACCGACGTAACAGATATTTTAAGCTATATAGGTCATGAGTATTATTTTACATGGGTAAAAATAAATACCAGCGCACCCATAAAGAAACAGAAAGCTAATTTTCACAATGACATTCGCAGGCGCCGTGGCTTAGTTGGTTAAAGCGCCTGTCTAGTAAACAGGAGATCGTGAGTTCGAATCTCGCCGGGGCCTTTGTGGTATGATTTTTAGATCTGTTAAATTTTATTTTAAACCTTCTACTTTTAATAATAAACAAAATAAAAAAACCCTTCACATTTATATTCATGCTACATAATTTATAAAGTAGTAGACATGCATCGATGGACAATCTATTGAAAACCTAAATAAGACACGTTATCCTTCGAAAATACCCCGATTCAAACAGTAAAACACCCATAACTTTGGAACGGCTGAACCGATTTTCATCAAACAGCTAAGAACAGTCTCGATAAAGTAACCTTTCAAACAAAATAAAATGAAATCACAATCGGTTCATCTGTTTAGGAGCAATGATGCCACAGACAGATACACAAACACACAGGTACACACGTCAACACCCCTCTTTTTCCGTGGGGGTTAAAAATGTTTGTTAATTCGAATGTTTCTTTATCAGTCACGTGACGCTTTAATAGCATTTGGACGGTATTTGGCACTCGATTAGACCAATCTCTGGGCATTATACTTTTTATACCAATTGCAATAGATAAAGTGCGATCATTCTTGACTAGCACTAAAAAAGGCTTAATTAGCACATTTTAGGCTCGTTTTAGAGTCACGCTAACGTCGGCGCTGACGGTCGCCGTGAGCTCGAGATGGGCGTGCCTCAAGGTTCAATTCTCGGCCCATACCTCTTCCTTGTTTACATTAATGACCTTCCTTTTATGATGGCCAAATTATCGGATATTCTATTTGCTGATGATACTTCGCTATTTTTTAAAATAGATAGGAAAGATACGGATGTCTTACAGGTCAACGAAAGTCTAATTATTCTCTCAAAATGGTTCGCAGCTAATAATCTTTTACTGAATGTGAATTACTGAATAAAAAACTAAATGTCTTAAGTTCTCTTGACCAAATGTACCACAACGTGACCTTAATTTAAATCTTGACGGCAAAAATCTTGAAGTTATAGCTGAAACTGTATTCTTAGGGATTACTATCAATTCAAAGGTACAGTGGGCGCGCACATTAGAACTCTTTCGGGTAGGTTAAGTTCAGCTGCAAATGAAGTAAGGAAAATAAGGCAGCTAACCGATGTAGCCACAGCTAGGTTAGTATACTATGCTTATTTCCACAGTATTATGTCTTATGGCATTCTGCTGTGGGGATCAGCAGCAGACGTTGACTCAATTTTCATATTACAAAAGACGGCAATCCGCGCGAGATCTATAAAATGGGTCCTCACGAAACCCTCAGAGTAAACTTTAAAGAGATCGATTTACTGACTCTACCTTCACTTTATATTTTAGAATGAATTTTGTATGTCCGCAAAAATCGAGGGCTTTTCAAAACTAGAAGTGACTTCCATAATTTAAATACACGCAGTAAACACGAAATTGTAATACCTAAATTCAGATTAACGAAAACTAGCTAGTCTTTTCTTATAAACAGTATACGCTTTTATAACAAGTTGCCAAAGTCAGTTATAGAACTGACCGATGGAAAGTTCAAAAATCACATTAAACGTGTCCTTATTAAAAAGGCATATTATAAAATCAAGGACTACAATGAAGATAAAAATATTTGGTTTTAGCTCCTTCTGCGCATGCGACTTCCCTGGTAACTCATAAACGGCACAAATATGTAGATGTCTCTAACTATTCTCAATCTCATTTTTTCTTCATTTAATAAAACTTTTTACAATGGTTTTCAATTATCTTTATAGCCCTTTGCTAAGAATAGTTACAGCACTGATAACAACATTTGTCCCATAAGTTAAATTTAGTCTTGTTATACTTTGTATAGATTCTTTTACCGATTGTTTTGAAAATATGTGTGAACAGTGTCGACCTTCTAGATTGTTAACATTTTTTAACAGTTTATCTCGTTTTTTTTTTTAATCTTTTGTTTATTTATTATTTAGTCATTTTTTGTTTTAGTTTCTTACGACTTATTGTCGGGCCTGCGTTTTCCCCCCATCTAAGTACTGCTCTAACATGGAAATACGTGGGACACTCAGAAAGTTTTGCGAAACTAAAAAAAATTGTTCTATACGTACATATATTTTTATTAAATCTTTTCAAAGTACTTTCCACCAGCCTCTATACAAAGATTCATGCGCCTAAACCAGTTTTCAAAACACTTTTTCCAGTCCGCCGCAGACACCTCGTTTACAGCCTGCTCGAACGCAGCCAGCGCATCTTCCGGCGACGAAAATTGTATCCCTTTGAGCTGATTTTTTATTTTTGGGAATAAAAAGAAGTCACACGGTGCTAGATCAGGGCTGTAAGGAGGGTGACCCAGGAGTTTGACTGGCGTGCTGTCCAGGAAGTCCCTCGTTTTGAGTGCGGTGTGCGCAGGTGCATTGTCGTGGTGGAGCAGTAGCCCGCGGAGCCCTGTGTTTGGTCGCTTGTTGCTTATAACAGAGAAAACTTCTGGCAAACATTTGGTAGTATACCATTCGGCATTAATGCTTCTTTGATCCCGTAAGGGAATTGATACCAAGTGGCCAGTCAAATTAAAAAAGCTAGCGATCAAAATCTTACCCCCGCTTCTAGATCGCTTCACTTTGGTAGGCGTTGGCTCATTTTGAAACACCCAAACAGTCGACTGGCGCTTGGTTTCTGGGTCATATTGATAAATCCAGGACTCATCACCTGTAACGATGTCGTAAACACGCCGAGACGAGCCTGCTTCAAATTTGTTAAGCATATCACGGCACCATTCCACCCGGGCCTGCTTCTGAGCATCGGTGAGGTTGTGCGGCACCCAGCGTGATACTATCCTCCTCACACGAAGATGGCTGTGTAGAATCTCGTGAACGCTTCCCGATCCAATCTTCAATATGTGTTGAATCTCCTGATATGTAATTCGCCTATTGTCTTGGATTAAATTTTTCACTGCTAGCACGTTTTCTTCGGTAACAGCCGTCAAAGGGCGACCGCTTCTTTCGTCATCCCCCAAAGTTGGTCGACCGCGCTTGAATTCGTTATACCAACGATACACGGTTGCCTTGGAAGGGCCTTCATCCATGAATGCCATTTGAAGTCTATCGTACGATTCATCCGGTTTCAGGCGACACTTGAAATCGTATAAAATCATAGCTCTAAAATGTTCCCGGCGCAGATCCATATTTCAGTGAGACACAATACTTTGAATTAACTCGCAAAAAATGTGGAGGGAAATTTTGAAATTGGAACTTACTTATTTTTACTTATAAATAATCATATTTTCGAAAAACATTATAACTGGCCAGTCTCCCATATATAAAAACTTTTTTTCGCAATACTTTCTGAGGGGCCTGGTATTGTAAAATCAAACAATTTTTTAAAATAACTACCTAACTAGTTTTACTGCGCTACAATCTGGACTTTAATAATTTAAATTAATAAAAGTTTAATTAATTTTAAATCTATAGTTGTTATGTTTATTAAAAGTTTATTTTTATTTAGACAACTATTCGCCAAATGTCGAATAATAGACACTATTTATTCGGTATTCGACGATTAACAGAAAAATGTTGATTAATATAGAGTAATGACGAATACTGAATAATAGCGAGTATTCGCGGCATCTCTAATTATATATAATACATTGGCACGGTATATAGTAAGAGGTATAACGAAACAACGAAAAGTAGTTAATTTTTCGGAATAATCCAATTTCTCATCGGCAATGAGTTATTTTGATGACAGCGAATTCGAATTGTAAACCTTAAATAATCGGGCAAGTTGATCCAAATTTCATGTTTTGTACTTATATAAATAATAATCGCTAAACGTATACTTAATCTTAAACAATTTGAATCGACATTATTTCTAACCTAAAAAAATTCAATTCGTTTATTCGCCTCTCATAATTTTTCACAGATACAATAAAATAGATAACAAAATGGTAAACGTGTAAACTAAACGTGTAAAAATGGTAAACGCAATCAAAATTAATACTTTATATTGTAAAAATATTATCAAGATCATTAAAATTAAGTACAATTAATCGCTAATTACTAGCGTATATAGATAATGGCGCCATGTTATAAGTTTTGATAAGGTCGGTACGTCATTCTGTAATCAATGACCGTCAAAATAAAATATACGTTTTGCATCATTTATTTATTAAATTATGTTGGATACCAAATACGTAAAATAACTTTATAACTAATAGCTTTTACCGACTTCCAAAACAAAAAAACTACAATACAGCAAAACATATATCTTTATTTTCGAAAGTTGGAGTCATTTTTTTTTTATTGATAGTGTTTTGTTTTGGAAGCTGGTTTAATTTTTTTGTTTAAAGTCTTTTATCTTTATCTTTTTAGTTTTGGTACCTTATATTAATTTCGGAAAGTGAAGGCTGGGTATGGCAAAAAAGACATGAAAGTAGGATTAATGCAGTAGAAATGCGCTCCTTGCGGAGTATGTGTGGTGTAACTTTAACTGATAGATTGAGGAATGAGGTAATAAGACAACGTTGTGGTTTAAAAGAAGATGTAGTGACTAAAATTGAAAAGAGTATGTTAAGATGGTTTGGCCATGTTGAGAGGATGAATGAAAGTCGACTAACGAAAGGTATTTACAAGGCAGACGTGAATGGAAACGCCGGGATCGGACGCCCTAGAAAGACATACATAGACCTTATAGGTGATGTTCTTCAGAAAGGCCAAGTGCGCAGTACCCATAACCGGCGTGTGTGTATGACTAGATGTATGAATGTGTGTGAAGCAAAAGAAGTATGTAAGAATCGTAGCAGGTGGCGTTCTGTAGTTTCTGCCAACCCCCATGGGAAAAAGGCGTGAGTTTATGTATGTATGTATGTATATTAATTTCAATGAAAATCATTTATAGCCCGAGGCCTTCTCATAACATTTCCAACAAGCCTAAACACGACTGGGATACATTGTTTTTTTACGGATTTCTGGTGCTTACCTTCTGTGTCTGGTACTTATCGTTTTTGGACACCGACTTCCAAACCTAAAGTTATTTTGCACTCTTTAGTGTTTTTCTTTTGAAGTCGGTTTTCTTTTTTTTTTTAAATGTTTTAATATCTCACTGATTGTCGCTAAGAAGTTCGATTGTATGTTCCGTAACTTGCTAGACCGATTAATGCAACTTACACTATACCATAAGTTGAGAGATACTCAATTTAACACAAAAAGAATAATCACGATCCGATGAGTAGTTTTGGAGAAATACGTGGACAAACATACATACAAACTTGGTTGGTTCTTGGAAGATCTGATGAAGAACTTCGGAAATATACAACAGAACACTTCAATAAACGACGGCAAATCTCTCAGGATTGCTGTAATTGCTTGTACGTTTATTGTTTACACCATTTCATAATAAAACATCACGCCCGTACGCTGTAAAAGGGTAAGCAAATGTATACAGTTCACCCTAGAACACTCTTATTCCACCGGTTATGTTCAAGCTTCATGTTATTTGGATAATCTATTCTGGCATCACTTTGGGCATTATAAAGAACTTGTCCATTATGTAAATTACAACTAAAAAAATAAAAACAAAAAGGTTTTCACATAAAAATACATCCGACTTCCAAAAACACTACAAAGAGAAAAATTACTTCAATTTCGGAAGTCGGTGTTGCTGTTTTCGTTTCTTGGTTTTATAACACCGACTTCCGATATTTAAGTTATTTCTAGGGTTCCGTACCTTAAAAAAGTTAAAAAGAACCCTTATAAGATCACTCTCTTGCCCGTATGTCCGTGTGTCACCAAAATTTATACCAGGTATAGTCCCTATTAGGTGTATAAAAATGAAGGTCCTGAATCAACACGATAAAAAGATATGGGCAAATTTATATTTTCGCGAAAACTTGTTTCGGGATTTTCCCTTTATATGTGCTAGAAGACCTAGCGTGCTTTTAACCAAAATTGACCATTCTAGGTCAACCGAAAGTATATATAGATTTTGGGTCGAAAAACGTAGTTCCTATTAATTCTAGGAATCACGAAATTTGGCAAAAAGTAAGGTCTTACAGCAAAAAAAAAAAAACCGGCCAAGTGCGAGTCGGACTCGCGCACGAAGGGTTCCGTACCAATATCGCAAAAAACGGCTCAAAATCACGTTTGTTGTATGGACACCCACTTAAATATTTATTTTATTCTTTTTTTAATATTTGTTGTTATAGCGGCAACAGAAATACATCATCTGTGAAAATTTCAACTGTCTAGCTATCACGGTTCATGAGATACAGCCTGGTGACAGACAGACAGACAGACAGACAGACATACAGACAGACAGACAGACGGACCGCGGAGTCTCAGTAATAGGGTCCCGTTTTTACCCTTTGGGTACGGAACCCTAAAAAGTAAAAATTCCAAAAAAAAAAAAACCGATCACATCCGATTTGCGTATTTATTTAACTGCCTAAACATGGACATAATGGTAAATGGGACTGGCCTAATAATGAAGCCGGAATGTCGGCAAATGACCATAGCAACTTCTCAACTGGACAAGATAGTACCATCGTCTTTGGGCTCATTAGACAAAAGACAATAGTAACACGAACAAGTAGTGAATAAAAGACGGATTTAAAGCGAGGGCCACAGATGAATCAAGAGCAAGTGAATGATTCTAACGACTGAATCACGACCGTAGGGAGTGATTCATGATGATTGAATCACGAGCATAGCGAGTGATTCAAGTGTTAGAATCATGAGCGACGCGAGTGATTCATGGCCCTCGATATAAATCCGTTTTATTCAAGAGTTGCATACTATATTTTATACCATGACTTTGAGAAAAAGAAAGATTTAAGCGAAAAGCACAAGGAATATTACGAGTAATAAATAAATGGTTTATTACCTTCAAAATTTATATAAAATGTGAAACCCCGACCCCTGAGCTAGGTAACAGCACCTGTGTTTCAGGGACCAGTAACCACCTCCGTTAAGTGACATAATTATAATTAATTAAATACCATTGTAATTAATATTAGAATTACAATCCAAACAAGTATTCAATAAATATCTTAGATTAAAATCAAAATCATTATTAAAATCCTAAATAACAAACTCAAAATTAAAATCGAAGTAGGAGTTTGTGTATCGAGTATTTTTTTGCGCAAGGAGGTTACATAGCATTGAGATGGAAGAAAAGATATAAAGATAGATGAAAGTGCTTTTTATTCACTGTTTTCAGTGAATTACCCACCAGTTATTTAAATCCTGCAAAGTCTTGACTGTTCGGCAAATTTATTTACTGCACATAACACTAAAACAGCATGCAATGCTTAAATATAACCTAGATATAACTAACAAAAGGCGAAACGATATAGTATGCAGTTCAACCTCTACCTCTAAATTTGCATTTACATATAGATTCTTTACATTTTTAGGGCCCTTTTTATATAATAGATTAAATGGAATACTAAGTATATATAATTTAAATTATTTTAGCTGTAAAAGCATTGTTTTAAACTATTTGCAAGGTTTGTCATATGACCAGACTGAAGACCTGCTTCTAGTATTAAAATAAAATTAGATTAAAACTACGTAAGCATGATTAAAAATAACACTACTATGTATATTTCCGCAGTGTCCTAGTTTTACTTAAAATTGTTAATTTATTGCAATACCTACATTATTAAATATAAATAAGCACTTTTACGCCTGAAGCACAGGTTCTACCTAGTTCAGGCAAATTATACATCAGCACTTTTTAGAACATAAGCAAATTATTGTAAATTTTGTACTTTAAGAAATAAATAAACGATTTTATTATTATTTATTATTATTTTATTATTATTAATTCTGAGCCGCAGAAATCCGCAGCCGCGGCTGTCCGTCTCCGGACCCTCCTCTGGGGTTTAGCCACGGCTACTGAGCCCCCCCGCCTCGACAATGCGGGAACCCACCGGGGGGGATGAATCGGCACCACCCAGCTCAACCATCATGAAGGGAACCGAATGATCCAACACACGCGCCACCATCAGAGAGCATGACACACTCAACTGCCAGGGCACACACAAGCCAACGAACGACACAAAGGTAGGTACAGCAAATGGTAGATTTACAGTTGGGTACATAGTATTTACACACGTACTGTGCAGTTATATAATACTAAAAGAAATTGAGTTTATATAATACAAATATATTCATACAGTCTTCAGCAGGTCCAACAATACTTCAAAACAATAATGTTCTGCATATCACTGCGCTAGTGGTTGTGGAGCAGGTCTAGCATTGAAAATTTGTATATGCAATGATACATTATCCAATGAGCCCAAAACACGAGCGATATAACATTTCGTACTTTATGGTCCATTTAAAGATTTTTACTTTTAATTATTATTTTAGTATTGTCCGCATCATTTTAAGCAAACCGTTGAGTTATTTTACGAGGTTGGATCGTTATTATAGGTAAACGCCCATAGGCGCCGTGGCTTAGTTGGTTAAAGCGCCTGTCTAGTAAACAGGAGATCGTGAGTTCGAATCTCGCCGGGGCCTTGGTGGAATTTCTTATTTTTGATAATATGTATAATATTATAACGGCAACCAAGTCATTACGTAGTACTTGATATCTGCATTACCAACCACTGCCTACATACTACTAGCACCATGGGTTTTAGCCGCTACACGCAGGTTTTTTTACAAGCTTTTATTTAACATGTATGTGTGTTCGGGTCAAATCTTGCAACTGAATTTTAAAGCAGTTATACTCCACCGATTAAAATAAAATTTTGCATACACGTTTATTTTAGATCCTTGCTAAATCCAATATGGCGGACGGCCCAAGATGGCGGACTAGTTATTTTTTTGCTTTGCCATAATATGGGTATCAAATGAAAGGGTTTACTGAGAAGAATACAAAAAAGCTTGATTTATTAAAAGATATTGTTGATAAATAATTTTGTTTACCCTGATACCGATATTGAGCTTCGGGATGATGATTCGTATATTTGACACTCTAACCGTAAGTACCCATGGTGTACAGATGCTATATTTCAGTCACAATTAAAAAAACGGGAAATACGGGGGTGAAACCGCGAGGCATCCGGTAGTATTAATTATAATTCCAGGTCCCTTCACGATGTTTTCTTTCACCGTTATCAGTGGTATCCAAGATAAACTTAGAAAGTGCTTGTGAAATTGAAAAAGTTACATATTGGTACTTGCTTGGATTTGAACCTACGAACTCAAGCACGAGAGGCGAGTTCTGAGGTACTGGGCCACTTAAAAATAAAGTTTTTTCTTTTTTTCAGGCTGTTACAACTGTGCAATCTTACAATAGGAGTGTTTCGGGCGTGAAATTGAGAAGCACAATCGTAGTTGAGGTAAGTAATTTTTCTTTAAAACATTTAAAAATGTAAATACTTAATATTATTTTTTCATATCTAAGGTCCACTTGCGCCAAATACTTAACTCTGAGTTAGTTAGCAACTCTACGAATTAAGACCCAGTTTTTTTATCGCTAGTTAACTCACATCACACGTCACATCATCAGCCTATTAATGTTCCCACTGCTGGGACACAGACCTCCTCTCTGTGAGAGGGAATGGGCCGTAATCCACCACGCGGGCCCAGTGCGGGTTGGTGGATGTCACATGTCTTCGATTTTTTGTTTCTAGGACATGCCGGTTTCCTCACGATGTTTTCCTTCACCGTTTTGAGAGCAGTGGTGTTTGGGTTTACACAAATATAGCGCCTGCCTGGGCTCGAACCCACGACCTACAACTTGTAAGTCGCGGCCGATACCACTGGGCCACCACTGCTCCAGTAGTTAACTCAATCAATGGTTAAATATGCAATGGTTTCAAAATTCAGTCATCATCTTCCTGCCCTTGACCCTTGATACTTGGGGTCGGCGCAACACATTTTCTTCTGCCATACCGTCCTGTCACCCGTCACGCTATCACTGACTCCCTTTTCTTTCATATCACTCCTCATACAGTCCCTTCATCTTTTCTTTGGCCGTCCCCTCCCTCTCCTTTCATCCACATTTATATATCTTTTAGTAACATGCGTTTCATTCCACCTGACATTCAAATGACCATACCAGGACAAATGGTTTCCATTCAACTTTTCTGGTTTAAAAATTCGTTTTATTAAAATTAAAGGTTTGAAATTCAGGAAAATGCGTTTTATTATCAATTGCAATCCTCACAAATAGTCAAATAAGCTGATGATTAGACACGTTTTACCGAAATTTTAAACAACTAGTTATCATATTTAACCATTGGTCGAGTTAACTAGCGATCAACAAACTGCGCATAACTAACACGAGGTTAAAAACATAATGTCCTAAGTAAATTATTGGCCTTTTTAGCTACTGACTCGGAGTTGATAAGATAACCGGTGGCACAAGCGACCCTAAATTATGAAAGTTATTTAATAATCAGAACGTTCTTCCCCTGAACCTTGAATGTTTTGAAGTGTTCAAATGAATTATCGGCTGACTACGCCATGAATCAAATAGTTTGCTGTATATAATTGTCGCAGACATCTGATTAACAACAACGATAATAAAACAAGAACGAAACCTATCATTCACGGTTTGCACTGTTGACGCCATATTTGTTGTCTACTAGCGCCACAGTGGGAAAAACCTGAACTAAATTTTAATCACTTGGCTGAGTCTTGGTCAGTCATCTTTAAAGGCCTTTCAATACGCCAAGTAGTTAAACGTTGGATGATTCTAGATTAATTAACTATCGGCCTAGGCGTTTAGCTGGCTTATTTTACCAGATGGCTGCGACATAAACATATTATGTATTAAATTTGTTCGTCACTGTATTTTACGGTTATAGCTAAGGAAAATTTATTTCTAATCTTGAAATGTGAACGATTAGTACTCTTGGAATTGTTTATGAAATTTAGGCAAAACAAAAATAGCCTCCGTGGCGCAATGGCTAGCGCGTTCGGCTGTTAACCGAAAGGTTGGTGGTTCGAGCCCACCCGGGGGCGATCTTCTCTTTTTGACATTAAAAATACATTTTCTTGCTTTTAAATCTCAGCAGTAACCAATTCCCTTCTTTGCCTCTAATTCTACGTAAGAGTAATGTGATATCAATAGAGATTGAATAATCAGAAGTATATTTGTCTAAAATCGAGGTGTTGGCTCACTCACTCAGTGGAGGTTAGAGAGATATCACGAAATTTAGATTATACGTGTTCGAGACCTTTCAGTGCCATCATTGTTCTGGAAAATATAAGGAAACTGGGGGCGAAACCGGCCCAATAACAATCAGTCGATTAAAATATAAAAAAACGGGTTTGGCCCTACAGTGGGGCACTACCACAAAGTACTTAAGCGGCGGCGCGCCGCAGACAGAGGGGCCACTACGAACAAAGTGTCATTTTGCACACAAACTTTGACATTGCGGTTTTACAGGGAATATTGGGCAATATTGGACCGAGCTCAGTCGCGGTTGTCATGAGTGCTTTGTGCGAGCGTTTGTCACGTCATTCATACATTAAGTACTGTAACGAGGTTGGTTGCATTGGATGGGTTTTCCTTTATTATTTGTTACAGACCGAATTTACTTTTTTGATTTTAATTCTTTCTTTCAATAATTTTTAAATTATAAAGGTCATTAAATTTTTCAAGATGACAAATAAGAAATTCATTATCTAGGGTTATAATAAATTATTTTAGGTCCATAGACGAAATTGGGAACTTGTCATAATAATAAGGTTCAAGTCATACTGTTTACAAATATGTTTCCTCCGACTGCACGACATAATTTTCTTCTTGTTGAAGATCATATTTAGTTTTTTGATTTTATTAGGTACCCGTTTTTCACATTTATATTTTTGTCTACTATTACTACGTCTTGTTACTTCGTCGTATGAGGCGTAATATTAAATGTTTCGTGATATAAATGGATATTTGATGCCCTGTCTACCCTCTAAGGCATGTATGCATGATATAGAAAGAAAGAAAAATATTTATTTGTGACCCGCACAGGAGACACGAAAAATTAAGCATACACTTAAACAATAATAAAATAAAAACCCTGTGCGAGACCAAAAAGGCTCCTATCTCAGCATGTGCAGCGATATACAAAAAAGGTAATAACGCTGCGCTGATATTCTGATAGGGCCTCTGTATTTATGTTTGTAACTTAAACAAACCATTCTTTTTTAACCAACTTACAAAAAAAGGAGGAGGTTCTATGTTCGACTTTATTTAAAATTCGGAATCAATATAGTAGCAACCCTAGTGAATCTGTCAAGTTTAGCTGTCAATTTTCTAAACGGTGGGAGTGGCCCTTCTGTATACTTACTATTTTGTGGCAATACTGATACGATTGGGCAATTTTCATGGAGCACAACCGATTTTGCCGTCACTGGCAAAAATCACAGACATACTCGAAATTGTCTTCTTCATTTATGCCTGTACAGGCACCATGAGCTCAACCAGGATATTTTTATTTGTAGTAGTTTCAATCGTCTTATTTTCTTTAAATTACTTTGTTGTTAGTGGGTTTTGCCTTTACCTTTGCCTTTTGTAACACCGGGGGTCTTTGTTTTAAATTCTTTATCTGGAAAAGTAGCTTCCAGTTCTGATTTATACGGAGAACCTGTCAAAATATCAGTCTTTCCTTTTCTTTTTGTCTGGCGATATTTTTCTTTTTTTGTCTTCATATATTAATTGTTATTGTACAAAAAACAAACATATACAAATACAGTAGCTTAAGTACAAAGGCGAGCTTAACCTGTAATTGGGTTTACGTACAGCAAACCTCAGTGTCTTGATTAAATGAGGACAGTATACCAAAGTGCACAATAATTCTTAGCATTTAAATTCTTACTAACTAAATAAACTAAACAAATACTTGTACATACAGCACACAATGCATAAATATAATACATACTATTATATAACTAAAAGCCTAAATTAATAAATACAAAGCCTTTTGGGGTTCAAACAAGGTCCGAGGGCGCATCGAGTTTTTCGAGAAATTTGCACAAAGCTCGTCGACTCTTCACGTGACCAGATGGCTAGCCTTTTGTTCGGCCAGAGAATCAGCATTGCCATCCAACGTGGCACGTTTCCCATTTACATCGATGTGGACGAATTTATTGATGCACAATGAGCCCTTTTCGCCCCCTCTTTTTATTTGTATATAGGTTTGTTTATTTTTATAATATTCAATTATATATGTTAATATATTTTATGCATGAAAAAAAAAACCTACATAACCATTTACGCGTTATGCTGACAGAAAATCTTCAGTCTTCCTTTAACAGGCGATTTAACTAGGTCTCTAGGAGACGAGAATTTAAAAGTGGATGGTGCTAGTTGTGGTAAATGTGGAACTGGTTTATGATGAACAAATGTGGATGTTGATGGTATTAGTGAATGTACCAAGCACATTCACGAAGACTTTGCTTGATAGTGGTACTAGTTTGCTATGAGTTGATCCGTAACCGTCATTGAACTGTAAGGGTGGAGATGTTTTTATATTATTATTGGTGCATTGAATGCGGAGATGCGCATGTTATTTCATCATCGTGTAAAATAGCTTCCAAATGATCCAAAATGAAAGGTAGCAGGATTGAATCTGATGCATTTGATTCCTGAGAGTCATTGTCATGATTATCTTCTACCTGGGCAGTCTAGAAGTTTCATTGATCAGCAGCATTTTCTACTGTTGCTTGTAGCTCCGGAGGATCTGGCTTGTTCGTGGTTTCTGCGGGTTCAAACCTCCAATCTTCAAAAACGTCGGCTTTTAAAGGGTTAATGTCGCTCTTAAACTGTTAACAGCCGCTTGCATTTATTATATTTGTGGGAGCTGAAGCTCAGTCCAGTCACCATCCTTGGATATTTTTTTTGCAATCTTTTCTTCACTTCTGTTGAACAATATTGACTCAGTAGTGACATAAACCTAACGTTCAGTGGCTGGATACTGGGGGAACAGTGGGGCGGAAAACAAACCACAATGACGTGGTTTTCTCGAGCCTTGTTGATTAAAGACAAAGTTTTGGTATCCATAGAGTGGACATCTAATAATAGAAATATCGGCTTTCCTTTGTTGGCTTTGTCAGAAAGTGACCAAACCACGTCGGAAATATGTCCGTTTGCATCCAGCCACTTGTTGCAACGGAAGCTGGTGGATTCGTTTTTGCAAGGGCACCCAAAAATTTCAACAATTTGGATAGGGGATCCAAAATGTTGAAATTTTTGGGTGCTCTGACCCTTGGAAAAACGAATATAGTTGAACCTGAAATCAGTATAGTATTTTTTCATGAATCCGAATATTCATATCCTTCACACCCATGATTTTATATCTTCTTCTTGAGTCCCAAAACATGCAGCACCCGATCGATGACACCGTGGAAGTGGTTAAGTTCTGGGCCTAAAAACACAGCTCATTTTTGGCTAGGAAATGCAGCAATGTTGTTTTAACATACTATTTCTTTAGTTTTTTAAAAAACCTGCATAACTTCAGGCTATTATTTTCACAGAAAATAATAATTGCATTGATTATAGACCAGACCTTTGCCATGTTTCCTTTTTTTCGAAATTTTAACCAAATATTGTTATTTTGTAACTTCCTGAACTTCCTCAGAGTTAATCGCTCTGAGACTGATATTCATCTAAACACCTCCAACAATGTAAAATGGTTTTTCGGATAATGGTTTTTACACTAAGGCATTCCTTCTTAGTTGTCAAAGTCAAAGATTTATTTGTCGTGCTAGGCACTCCAATGAAGAAGAATCTTTCACATCACATCATCAGCCTATTAATGTTCCCACTGCTGGGACACAGGCCTCCTCTCTGTGAGAGGGAATGGGCTGTATTCCACCACGCGGGCCCAGTGCGGGTTGGTGGATCACATGTCTTCGAATTTTTGGTTCTAGGACATGCCGGTTTCCTCACGATGTTTTCCTTCACCGTTTTGAGAGCAGTGGTGAAGAAATAATTTACACAAAGTAAAGCGCCTGCCTGGGCTCGAACCCACGACCTACAACTTATAAGTCACGGCCGATACCACTGGGCCACCACTGCTCTCAGAATCTTTCTAACACGCTTTTATTGGCTTGGTATGTATGTATCTATGTAACGGAATCTTTGAACGTGATTTTAACTCCTTCATAACGTCGCATTAATTTGTAACTTTGTACACTAATCAAGTACCGATGACAATGCAATAATTTAAATAGTTTGTCCTATTATCTGGATCTACAGGATTAGCCTTTTTTAATGCAATACCCGGTAGTGTCACTGTGCCAAGTACCAGGGTGCGCGCAATACCTTAAAAAGCACTCCACGCTTTTTTTATAATAAAATATACTTTACACTATTCTTAATTGAATATGATTTTCTTCTTTTTTTAGTTTGGATTTCTATTTAAGTGTATTTTTTTGTGTTTTTATAACTATTCTTTTTTAAACAAATGCCCCATTAAAGTGTCCTTTTTTACAGGTTGGCGAAAATGGATTCCGATATCTGGGACTGGGCAGAGGTGGCGTTGTAGTTCGGAAAGCTAGAGAGGCGTGGCTGGCGCTCATCAAGAGAATGGTATTCATTTGTCAGTTCCGGGTGGCATTCAACATGATCGACGTAGCGCATAAAAATGCTACCAAGTAAGTGAATGTAACTTTAATGTGATTTTTAATTTCGTAGACTAAACTGACAGCTGTCAAAAACTTTATTTTTTTAAATGTTGCAAGCGTGGAACATAGTGTTGTAGGTAAGGCTCTATCATAAACGATTCATCGAATCGATGTTACTTGACTCCTCAATTTAATTTTGCTAATTGTTGTATAACAGTGATAATACACACAGTTAATAAACTTTTATTGTAATAAATAAGAAATAAACAATAAAATAAATGCGAGTTGAACTTAAATAAGGGCCGCTAGTAAAAAAACGAATTTACTATATCATCATAATACCTACTTCGATTTTCGAATCAACTTTGGATCTACACTTTCAATCACTGTTTTTATGATACGAAAAAGTGGCAACACCCAAATGTCAGTTTAGCTTACGAAAAAAAAACAGATTGGTAGTGAGTTTTGACAGTAGCTAAAATGTTTGTGTGCAGCCATTATCGTAATTAGGCGACTAAATTAAGGGTCCTACAAAAAATCTAATGTGTAAATATAATAATTATATCACAGTGCGTTATGCGGGATCCCTAATTCAACAAGAACATACTCAGGTTTTTGAACTTGCCGCATATTGTTAAAATTATCCGTGTTGGTTTTTTTTTTTTTTTTTCTTCCCGAGCAAAATTACTCAAAGCTTATTCTTATCTTAATGCTCTAAACATTACTTAATACAAACACCGTTTCATTTTATTTCCAGCAAGTGTTTTCAGAGAAAAATTATATCTTGCACACTTATTCTTTAGTTGCTGTCACAATTGTTGTTGTGTCAATTTCAAAAATAGTATGATTCAAACTGCCTATAAGTTATATTGTTTAATTTATATTATTACTAACTGAGTTACCGTCTCACCACTATCACACACGAAGGGTTTTATAAATAACTTAACTTCATCCCGCGTAAAAAGCGTTTTATCATCCCAAAGGAATACACTAGTTTACACTACCGTGATGAAAACTGTCCTATGTCCTTTCCAGGGTCTCAAACAATTTCCATATCAGTTTTCATCTAAAACAGTTCAGCTGTTTAGTCGTGAAAAGGTAACAAACTAACAAAGTTACTGTCGCATCTATACTTAAATTACTATAAAGCTGAAGAGTTTGTTTGAACACGCTAATCTCAGAAACTACAGGTTGGCTTTGAAAAATATTTTTGTGTAGGGTACTTCATTTATCGAGGAAGGTTATAGGCTATATAAAATCACGCTACGACCAATAGGAGCGGAGCATCAATTAAAAATGTTCTAAAAACGGGGAAAATTTATTATTTTTGCGAGATTGCTTTGCGTGCGCTGCGTAAACGGTTAAAGTTACGCAACAATCATGTATGTAGGGTAGGTAGAGTAGATGGGTAGGTAGCTAGTTGACGGGAGCGAAGCCGCGTGGGACAGCTAGTTCATAATATTAGTATGGATGGATTGACGATGTGTGATATTCACGCTATTCCGTTTTACTCTCAGGGAATACTGGCTTGATGTGAAATGTTTGCTTGACCTGCGGAATTATAACGCAACTTTCAAGAGCAAAACGATAGCAATTTTTGCGCATTCATTGCTCTTCAATACAGATTTTAGAGATGTTGGCGTTTTTTAGAAACAAGTGCATTTGATAAACAGCGAGTGATTAGCAAACGATTGTGTAGGACATATTTTTTTGTTTACTTGTGGAAACCTTCAAAAGGCGCGTGGACTTTTGGGGAAAGACCATCAGCATTTGGAAGGGGCCTCGTTACCTCTTTAAAGACCACCCTGGAACCCCCTCTGTGCAACGCCTGTTAGGGCACGACCCTGGGGAGACTGAGAGGCGTCTCCCCTGAGCCACGCTGTGCACGGCAACACGTGATCACTGTGCCACCGTCTTACCTAGAGTCACTTGGTGGGCGGTCAGAGCCCCAGTCCGAGGGCCCGTGAACGGCAATGCCGACTTTTATGACATAAAACGTTTGATCGCGTGATGATTGCTGATTGCTGTTTCTTACGTAGTAAGCTTGCTGGATGCCGCCCTAAAATAGTCAGCAGCATGGGTAGGTACATGAAATCAATCATCATCTTCCTGCCCTTGTCCCATGTTACTTGGGATCGGCGTACCACAGTCATCAGTTACGCAATCACTGACTCACTTTTCATCTTTATTCGTACGAATCATCTTACGAGCGCTTAGAGATACTTGCGACCCCTGTAAAAAAAACTTGCAATAAGGAGCGTCCTTACTGAGAGCATTCACTTGTAATGAGCATTCGACGTCGAATATTCGAGTGGTGTGGACGTTGAGCCGAGCGTTACAAAGCTTACACGCAAGCGCAAACTTCGGCCGGTGTTGACGTCACAACGATTTTCGCGGAAACGGCTCGCATTCGAATGTTCACGCAAATAAAACGAAAAATACTCGAAAGCGCATACTCAGATGATGAAATGAATGAGTATGTATGTACGAATATTACTGGCCACTTGTAAAGCAAGTAACAGTTTCTTGATCTTAAGTGTTTGTGACCTTCGAGGTCAATAAAAAAAATCAAAAATGCTGCAGCCATAACCGTTCTATCTGACATTTTTAGATGAATGACAATTAACGTGATCGTATTCGAATGATCCAAGCTCGCAAGGGATTGTTCAACTGGAACTATAGTTTTGCTCGAAAGTGAATGCTCGCTGGTAAGCATTTGTTGCTCGCCTACGATTGCTTGTTTACAAATGCTCACGAAAGAATGCTGCCAGTGAGGACGTTCCTTTAAAATTTAAATAAAAGCCTGTTTTGTGAGAATAGCAATAATGTGCTACAAAATATTGCTATATATTACCATGATAGTGTTGTTGTAAATATCATGCTGGTTATAATATCGGAATAAATAATGAATCTGTTAAAATTACAAGTGTTTTTCAAAAAAGCAACGCAGTTATTAGAGGGATTAATAGCGTTAGCGTTAGCGTTGTCAAGTAGAAAGGGATAAATCATTATTATATCATGTCACCGCCTGTTAAGAAGTGTATAGCAACAAAATTGTAACAAGTTCTGTCCCAATTGCGGCTGAAAAATTCCATGGAGTATTTTAAAAACTGGAGAGGGTTATGCTCGGAGTTTTCTTACGTGATTGCACTAGAAACAAGGATATCCTCATGAGGACCAAAGTTACTGACATAGCCCGAAGAATATCGCAGGACGGATAGCCGATAGGGCCTAAAAGTTCTGGAGTGGCGACCGCGAACTGGAAGACGCTGCGTAGGAAAGTGTCCTACTAAGTCGCCCGATGTCCTAGCTAAAGTTGAGGGAATCCGCTCGAAGCGAGACGCACGGGATCTGTTAACGTGGCAACACTTCGGGGAGGCCTATATCCAGCAGTAGATATATTTCGACTAAAATAATGATGATAATGATTGTCAAAACTTACCCATGCTGCATACAAAATCTAACTTACGATATTTTTACTGAACCTTACATAAGATTACGCCTGTAATCTATATCCTGATAGGTAGAGGTAAACGTGGTAGCGACGGTTCTCAAATAATGACTGATGGGACAGCTCTCAAAGAGGATTGATATGAATAACCTATGTATTACTTATCGTTACTCGAATTGCACAATCTTCTAGAAAGGGAAAGGAGAGGGGTATACTCAGTGTTTCCATGCGTGATCAAATAATAAATGAAGAGTTACGCAGTAGAACCAAGGCCGATGGGGCTGATAGGTTAAGAGGTGCCCGCACCGATGACCTGCAGCCTTATCGCGTAAGTGAATTCGGTAAGGCAGGAGCCAAAGTTTAGGTCAGAGGTGACAGAAAACTAGAGCCAAGAGCAAACCAATCTCAAAAAAAATAAAAAAAATTGTAACTTCACCAATGAAAGCGTCTAATATTTTTTGGCTTATTCAAAAATAATTTTTCATACGTTTTCATGGGGTCAAACCCTTTGCCTTGCTCAATTCAATTACGCAATTAGGCTACTTACTGGTTTAGGTAACGGAAATCCACTGGATACGAGATGCGCGATTTGTTCTATAGTATTTTTTGCACGTTTTTACAGTTTCAATCTACCAAAATGTGTTACAATACAAATTTTAAAAAATCGAGTGCCGTGCCTCAGAAATTTCAAACCACGCCATCTATTGGAATCTTTGAAATGTGAATTAAGAGC
Source organism: Orthosia gothica (assembly GCA_949775005.1). Classification (NCBI taxonomy): domain Eukaryota; kingdom Metazoa; phylum Arthropoda; class Insecta; order Lepidoptera; family Noctuidae; genus Orthosia; species Orthosia gothica. Next base: position 11,472,761 of record OX459035.1, on the reverse strand, counting down.
CCAATATGCCATAATTTTGTGCTTAAGAGAGTTGATTAAAAAAAAACATACAATTTTTATGATTAATTCTAGAAAATGTTAATTTTACACACAAATCAATGCATATCGCGCCATCTAGTGACATTTATTTGAACCAAATTTTCTTTCTTAATGCTGGGATCCCGTGGTAATACCTACATACACATACATAAACTTACACCCTTTACCAATTTAAAGTTCGACCAACCGCGATTAATAGTTTGAATCATGCTATTTCTTTATTATTGTGTTTTTCAGTATTGTTTGCTAAAATGATAAAACGCAAAGTCAGATTTGAAATTTAATGTACCTATTTTGTTGCTTGTTATCATTTAAATATATTATCAGTACAAAAAATAAAGGTTTTGTTATTCGACAATTTTTGTTATCGTTTTCGTTAGTTGGTATTTTTATCTGGCTTTGCATATATTATTAAGGTAAGTCAAGTAGATTAAATACAAGAATATTTTAAAATAATACAATGATCTTAAAATATTTTTGTATTTGTACTTGAAGAGAAATGGTTCATAATATTAAGTAAAGTAATTGATACTTCATCGAAATTTTATTTATTTATTCGAAAATGAGCAAAGTGATGTTCAAGTCTCTTATTTATTTTGCTTAGTTTTACTGGCAATTCTCTTCTTTCTTTTTTTACTTTTTCGGTTACAAGAAATATGATATTTTTCGTTTTGATTTTATTTAAGCATTCTCAATTGTAAAGACGATACAATAATCTTTTGGTGTTTGAATAAGATTGTTGGGGAGCATCGTAAGTGATCATTTAGTGGAGGCTAATATTGAACAAGTAAAATTTAAAAATTTAAAAAACCCCCGACACATTTTATTTTCATGCTACATAATTTATCAAGTAGTAGACACGCTTCGATCGACAATCTATTGAACACGTAATTATGATACGATATCTTGTGAAAACACCCCGATTCAAACAGTAAAACGCCCATAACTTTAGAACGGCTGAACCGATTTTCATCAATTATAGCTAAGATCACTCTTGATAACATCACCTTACAAACAAAGGAAAAATGAAAATCGGTTTATCCATTCAGGAGCTATGTTGCCATACAGATACACATATACACACGTCAAACTTATAACACCTCTCTTTTTCCGTCGGGGGTTAAAAACAAGATGGTTGGTTTTGTTCCGATCCGCGTAAAAACATCCAGAATGTACAAAACATAAAAATCATCATGTTTCTCTTGAATCACAAATTTAAGATTATGTGTAGTTAGTAGTAGTATCTAGTTTTTATAGTTAAGTTAAAAGCCCTTTATTAAGGACCAGGCTGCCGATGAACTCACCCTTCCTTCTCTATTTAAGGACTGGACAGCACCCTTAATTTCTTAAACCTCTAAAATAGACCTTATTAATAGTTATACGATCTAACTCCATTATACCAAACTTACCTGATACAGTACTCGCGGAGTAGTTGCTTAACATACAACCAATAGAAATGGCTTCCATTTTGACAGATCAGCAACATTTGCGAGCTGACGATTTTTCAGATATGCGGAGCTAAATTTTAGTAATTTCTATCAAAGTACATCGGATTATGATAGAAAATGTTTTATGTGGTGTCTCATCCCATACAAAGAAACCGTTCCAACGTTTTATAATGATTATTCTGATAATTTTTTACATACATCGATCGCGTTCGGTTCCGTTCCGTTCCGTTCAACGGATATAGATGGTGAACTATCTATCGCCGTGGAACGGAACCGTACGCGATCGATTTACAAAAAATAATCGGTATAATCAGATGAAAAACGCTAGTTAGGTCGGCACGGTTTCTTTGTATGGGATGAGGCATCTGTATGCTAGTATTGTATTAGCTGTGGCAATGTCAAGGACGGCGCAAGGTCGAAAATGAAATAGGTTTAGAATAAAATTGCAACTTAATGTTGATTACACGAATTTTCGTTACGTTGGACCATTTTCGCCCTTACAATTAAACGCTGTAAGGTTGAAAAATTGTCCACAGGCTATTTATATACTTTTTATAACTTCTATGTGATTACTCCCGGGTACTAATTTAATTTAATTTACATTAATTCCTTTCCTTTTGCCCACGAAAACGTTTTTATTTTATATTATAAAATCGATTAATATTAATAATATAATTTTACTTCGATTTCCTCCGTATTAGTGCCCTAAAACGGTTACATTTTAAAGCATACTCCTTAGTAACGGCTAGGTTAAAAGGTTTGAAATAGTAGATTATTAACCAAGGGGATAAAGCAGTGTCTTCTGTCGCGGGTGACGATTTAAATCGCGAGCGTAACGAAGGACTCGAGGTTTACTCCCGAGCGTAGCGAGGGTGTTAAAAACTTAAATCACGAGCGAAGCGAGCGATTTAAGACTAGTCCTGAGTGTAGCGAAGGATTTAAGTTCACCCAAGACTAAGACAGCTGTATCACTGAGGAAAATACTCTACTTTTCGTACCATTTGCGAAAAAATTAACACAATAATAATATGAGAAGCATTTATTAAAAATAATGACAATTAAAAGTAAAATAAACTTAACGTTTATGTATTTGAAGAAAACAAAAACGCTGCAAATTCCTAGACTAATATTTTTTTGTCGGAAAACCAAAGGCATCTAGCTCATACGGCCTCGTCGGTTTTCGTAATTTTATTTAATAATCATAACTGCATAATAAATGCATATTCCTTTTTCAAAAAGATGTATAATGCTTTATATACAAACTCAATGGTGTAAACACAGATGTAGTTCAGTATAAATTTCGTTAAGTATTCCAAATTTAAATCACATTCTCCCCCTAGAGGATGAATGAAATTCAGTACAATTTTCTTTCCCTGTTTTTAACAGATTAAAAATGACTATTGTTATGTTCGCTTTTTGTGGCATAGAATGTCACTTTTTTGAGCAAGTGGTACGAAAATAATATATATTTATGTTTGACTCATGTGACCTACATTATTTTTCAAACAAGGTTTTTTTGTGTTACTAATAATAGTATTACTTTAAAAAAAATATTAACAACACGATATTTTTTCGCAACTTTTGCGTACTCCTCCAAAACGACTTGGATGAGTCAACATTTTTACACAATAAAATTGATGGCTGGAATTTCTTCATAACTGAAATAGCATATGTAAATCAAATAATATTTTTCAAATAAAACTGTCCAAAAGGAGGTTCAATATGGATAGCAAAGCAATTGGAAATAGAACTGTTTTTAGAAAAGACAATGTTTGAAATTATTTGTTTTACTGAGCATTGGCTGAAGGAATATTCAATGCTTATTAATTTTGAAAATTATACTGTGGGTAGCTGTTTTAACAGAAATGTTATGTTGCGTGGAGGTTCACTTATATTAATCAAAAATGGTATTAAATCAAAACCTCGTAAAGATATTGTAGATCTATCAGTTGAACATAGTGTTGAACTGTCCTGTGTTGAGCTGGATAAGCATGTTATAGTGTGCGTTTACAGACCCCCCAATTATAAAAACTACTGTATATTTGAGTCAGTGATGGAAGATGTTCTGGCAAAACTTGCAACTGGTAATAAACTAGTCATAATCTGTGGTGACTTTAATATAAATATTTTAGAAAATAATTCAGATAGTAGTAGACTATTAAATCTCTTCAAATCATTTAATTTGTCGCATGTGTTTGAGGAACCAACCCGAACAACTGTGACTACTGCTACATGTATTGATAATGTTTTTTGTTGCTGCGAATACTTAAACAAAGCCATTGTGAATTGTCTGCCTTCGGATCATAGTGGGCTACTGGTAACATTTGAGTCCAGCATACCAATACAACAAGTGCAGATTCAATCCAGACCAATAACATCCGGTAAATTAAATAAATTTAACAGCACTTTAATTGGTAAATTAAGTTATCAGGACCTCACAGTGAATGATGGTAATAGTTTGTACAAGAATGTTTTCTCAGTTGTTCAAACAGAATTCAATAATACTTTTAAGAAGAAAACTAAAACTATATGCCCTAAGTTTTTATTCAGTGACTGGGCGACAAAAGGAATCAGGAAAAGTAGGGAAAGACTTTACGAGCTGTATGGCCTTAAGCCTTATATTAACACTGAAACTTTTAGTAAATATGTTGCTACTTACTCGAGAATTTTTAAAAATACGTGTAAACTAGCTAAGGCTATATACATTAGCAATAAGGTTAAATTCGCAGAAAATAAAATTAAGACGGTTTGGAAAATTATAAACAATGAAACAAACAGGAACAAAAGAAATAATACTGATTACACGCTTGAGACTAGACTACACATGGACTTATTAGAGATAACAAAGAAGTTGCTCAAGAATTTGTAAATTTCTTTACCAGCATCCCAATTAAAACTACTGAACCCTTAAATTCTTCGCCGTCGCTCGCTTCTGGTTTATTACACGCTAACGTTTCAGCCTGCCCCAATGAATTTCACTTTTCACATATAAACCCAATAACAGTAATAAAGGCTTTTAAGCAAATAAAGGTAAAACTGACCGAAGATCTATGGGGCATGTCCATCAAAGTTTGTACCTCCATTATTCAGACTATAGCGCCGTACTTAGCTTTGATTTTTAATTTGTGTGTAGATCAAGGAGTCTTTCCGGATCTAATGAAACATAGTAAGGTAATACCACTTTTTAAATCCGGGGACAGTAAAGAGACAAATAATTATAGACCAGTGTCCGTGCTGCCGGTTTTCAGCAAGGTATTTGAAAAGATAATGCTAAATCAAATGCTCATTCATTTTAATACGAATAAAATCCTACACGAGAAACAGTATGGTTTCACCAAAGGACGTTGTACAACCGACGCTGGTGTCACCTTATTAAAACACATCTTTGATGCGTGGGAGGAGGGGCAAGATGCCATAGGTATTTTCTGTGACCTATCGAAGGCGTTTGATTGCGTTGATCATGAAACATTGCTTTTGAAACTTGAGCATTACGGGCTAGGCCTTTTAGCATTAAGTTTAGTAAAATCCTATTTGAATGATAGACAGCAATTAGTCCAAATAAACGGTGTCAATTCGTCGGGGTTGAACGTGAAAATGGGGGTACCCCAAGGCTCAATTTTGGGTCCTTTCTTATTTTTAGTATACATTAATGATTTACCCCATCTATTGAAAAACAAACTAAACATGGTGTTATTTGCTGACGACACTTCTTTGATTTTTAAGATAAATAGACGTACGAGTAACGTTTTCGACGTAAATAATGCATTGCAGCAAGTTCTGAATTGGTTCACTGCTAATAATTTAGTTTTAAATGCTAAAAAAATAAGTAAAATGTGTAAGTAAATGTCTAAGTGTGTAAAATTTGCCTTGCCGAATGTCAAAAGTTATGATTGTCACATTATATTAAACAACGAGAAGCTAGAATTCGTCGACAAAACGGTTTTCCTGGGGATCACGCTAGACTCAAGGTTACAATGGGGTCCTCATATAATATCACTTGCGGGGCGGTTAAGTTCGGCAGCTTATGCTGTTAGAAAAAATCGTCAATTTACTGATGTAGATACCGCGAGGCTGGTCTATTTTAGTTACTTTCATAGCATAATGTCTTACGGTATATTACTATGGGGAAGGGCTGCAGACATTCAGTCAATTTTTATTCTGCAAAAACGAGCCATCAGAGCGATATACAATCTTCGCCGGCGCGATTCTCTAAGGGAACTGTTTAAGGAAATTAACATCATGACGGTACCTTGTCAATATATTTACGAAAACATCATGTACGTGAGAAAGAATTTACATCTTTTTAGTAAAAACAGCGATAGACATAGTTATGTTACTAGAAATAGGGACCAATTAATTCAACCAGGTTTCAGGCTGGCTAAAGTAGCTTCATCTTTTATGGTGTACTGTATAAAATGTTACAAGAAAATACCGCCTCACATTCTAGAACTGACTGAGGCGAAATTCAAAACTTTTATAAAACGCACACTATGCAGGCAGGCATATTATAGGTTGGGGGATTACATCGCTGATAAAAATGCTTGGCTCAGCGCTGGTCCAGCTCCACAGTCACTAGGGCACAATAACAAGTTATAAGCAGAAAAGTTCTGAAGTATTGTTGTATAAACTCAATTTATTTTTATATTATATAACTGCACAGCACATATGTGAGTACTATGTACCAACTGTAAATCTACCATTTGCTATACCTTTGTGTCGTACGTTGACTTCAGTGTGCCCTGGCAGTTGATAGTGTGTCATGCTATCTCTAATGTCACTCTGATGGTGGCACATGTGTTGGATCATTCGGTTCCCTTCATGATGGTTGAGCTGAGTGGTGCCGATCCATGTGTCATGTTCGTGAACGGGCGCCATCAGTTGGGCTTGGTCATAACTTAGCTGCCTCCGCCTGTTTTTAATTACCTAATTATTGTATTTTTAATTGTTTGTTTTACTGTAGAAGCTTTTAAGTGCGTTACTTTTTTTTTGTTTTTTTTTACATCGTTCTCACATGTATGTATTTTTTTTTTTTTTCCAACAAGATAATGTAACCAAATACATGTAAAACACATTTTTTGTAAAAGAGTATGTGTGGAGTTTCTTGTCCATTCTTCTCCACAACAAGCTACATTTCCGAATGGACGGTAGAATCAATTGCCCCCGGTTTCCCAGCTCGGAATTGTCGGGGGTTTGGTGTGGCGGGTTGTCGGGCGCGCGTTGTCTGCTGTGATTGGTTGAATGAATTTTCAACAGCCAATCGCAGCGGATAGCGCTTGCTTGGCAGTTTGTCGCATTGGTTCGCCGATGATTTTGGGCTGGGAAACTGGAGGTTAGTATTAGATTCAATTTTTTTTTTTTGACGTTCGAAAGTGCCGCTTAATGGCCTAATTGAATAAATAAATTTTGATTGATTGATTGATAAGTGCGTTACTTTTTTTTATTTATTTTTTACATCGTTCTCACATGTATGTATTTTTTTTTTTTTCCCAACAAGATAATGTAACCAAATACATGTAAAACACATTTTTTGTAAAAGAGTATGTGTGGAGTTTCTTGTCCATTCTTCTCCACAACAAGCTACATTTCCGAATGGACGGTAGAATCAATTGCCCCCGGTTTCCCAGCTCGGAATTGTCGGGGGTTTGGTGTGGCGGGTTGTCGGGCGCGCGTTGTCTGCTGTGATTGGTTGAATGAATTTTCAACAGCCAATCGCAGCGGATAGCGCTTGCTTGGCAGTTTGTCGCATTGGTTCGCCGATGATTTTGAGCTGGGAAACTGGAGGTTAGTATTAGATTCAATTTTTTTTTTTTTTGACGTTCGAAAGTGCCGCTTAATGGCCTAATTGAATAAATAAAATTTTGATTTGATTTTGATTTGATTTGATATTTTGGCTCCAAGTGGGCGCACGGCCAGTACTGCGTTAATATTGGGGCGTACCTATATATCGCCTTAAGTTAAGACGGGCTGGTGTCCGCAACTCCGCGTCTAAGCGCGTATTTTTCTTACGGGATTTCTTCTGTAGTATCTATTTTATACAAAGCATTAATTTATATTCAATTAATAACTAGTTATTTAATAGGAAGTCTCTAACTAACGTCACACGTTGTAGAAATACACATTGATTGTTAAACATACAACTTTCAACAGTGTTAAATACCATTTAGATGCTTCATCATCGGAATACCAGACGTACGGCGATGCGTCATCGGTACATGATGGACATCCCACCCATACGCACAAAACGTTTTGGAAACACTTTTATTGTGCGTACAGCTAAAGAGTGGAATTCCCTGCCTGAGTCTGTGTTTCCCGACAACTACAATCTAGGAGTCTAAGTCAAGAGTGAATAGGTTATTTCTAGGCAAGCGTGTTTCACCGTCGCGTCGACCACATCATCGCTTACCAACAGGTGAGATAGTGGTCAAGCGCTAGCTTATAAAGTAAAAAAAAGCGTTTAAAACAATTTCAATAACGCATTGCATGAAAAAAATTTTTCTTACATAAGTTCTACAGTTGTATTTTATTACAAGTTTTATCGCAAACTAAAAAGTTCGTGTGATTTTCTTCTTGTTTGAATATTACCCGAATTTGTTAAGCATTTCTAAGTCTAAACTTATCAACGAGACTAATCGAATGAGCCCTAAGGAGACGTCCCAATAGAAGGCAATCATCGCGATCACCAAAGGACGAAAGTTACCGACACTGCCCGAAGAATTGCGAAACTTATGTGGCAGTGGGCAGGGCAAATTGCTCGCAAAACGGATGGTTGATGGGGCAGAAAAGATCTGGAGTAGCGACCGCGAACCGGAAGACGTTGCGTTGGAAGGCCTTCCACCAAGTGGAACGATGACCTGGTGAAGGTTGCGGTGATCCACTGGATGCGGGACGCACAGGACCGGTCAATGTGGTGACGCTTTGGGGAGGCCTATGTCCAGCAGTGGATGTCTTTGGCCCGATATGATGATGATGATGAAGCCTGCTGGATGCCGCCCTAAAAAAGTCATCAGCATGGGTAGATACATGCAATCAATCATCATATTCCTGCCCTTGTCTCGTTCATTTGTTTGGCAAAACCGGACAGCATCCTCTGTCGGCGCGACGACTCTGGTTCGCCGAACAAATACGAGTATCTCGTATTTGCGCGATGATCGCTTTTTTTAAGGACGACACTTAAAATGATATTTCGGCAAGTTCCTCAATAGTTAGATAGTCTGTAGTGATTTTTGACTCAATGTCATTGGGGTCAAGGTCAGCCACACTATTTTCTACCATCTACAACTAAGTCAATCCTGTTTACGATTAGTCTGGCCGTGATCCCGTGACTACCGTTCTTTAGACTATGTTCACCAGCTTTATCGAAAACACTAACGACCTACTTCCCGCAACTGAGTTTATTAACATAAAATGTAGCACTTGTTAATGGTAACTAAAAAAGTTTGCTTAAATTTAAATCTACAAAACTTTTCAGGTTTTAAACGACTTAAGTTAATAGAAAATAAGCTTCAATAAAATAATACAAAACTAATTTGCAATTAGCAATATTCTGTTTTGTTTCTAATAAGAAAAAAAATCCAAACTTCTCAAGTGTACCTAAGACCACATAATAGTTCATACTAAGTCACCAATAAGGTATACGCTGAATAAAAATAATTCTAATATCGTCGCAGTTTTGGTCTGTGCTCATTTAGAGAACAAATGATTGATTTAAAATTCTTCATATTCCTCTCAGCAAACGTTTTCCTTGGATATCCAATAAGAGAATAATAAAAGGAGTGCATAAAAAATAAATTGATCCGCCATCCTTGAGAGTCCGCCATTTTGAATGTGGAATGATATCACTTAGCTAACACGTGCGACGTCCACCAACCTGCACTGCCTGCGTAGATAAGGTCCATTCCCTCTCTCGTAGAGAGGAGCCCTGTGTCCCAGCAGAAGGAACATTAAAAAAGACTGATGATGAACCGAGCTTCATAACTTATTTCTAATCCAGTTGCAAGATTGGTAAAATAAGTAGCTGGGCTAACAATTGATCAAAAAATTAAACCGACTTCTAAGTCTTTGGAACCTATTATTTTTCGTTTTTTTCCACCGACTTCGGAAAACAAAGTTATTTTTCGCTTTGTAGTGTTTTGCTTTAGAAGCCAGTTTATTTTTTTGTAAAAAATGGTTTTTATTTTACTCTTTTAGTTTTGGTGCTTCATATTACAATGAAAATCATTTAAAGCCAGTGAGTACATCTCATTTCGATACCAATAAGCCCAAACACGACTAGGATACATTATTTTATTACGGAGTTCCAGTGTCTTCTTTCCGTCTTCATCATCGGATCAGTGCGATGGTACCATTATCATCAGTACCATTTATTTAGGTATTTTCTTCATCACAGTCGCCTAATATATTCGAGATATTTTATAACCTATGACATACTTATTAAGGAGTGGCCATCTATGGTCTTCTCTATCAGTTTCACTTTTTACCAAATGATACTTTCTGCCATGCTATTGAAAATATCAAAATCGCTATATCTCGTATAATATTTGAGGAGTTCCCTTGATTTTGATGGGATCCCATCATCAGATTGTGATTTGTGATTTCTGATATAATACCAGCGTCAGGCACTAGTTGTCTGGCATTTTTGCTGAACTTGGCGCAGCCGTGAGGCACACTTTCCTGCTAATTTCTGATGTCAGACTTTACACTTTTTTTATTTGTTTGTATTTTATCAGATGTAAAATATTATATTGTGTGTCTTTTAGTCTATGCTATATAAATGTATTTTCATTCTTTCTTTCTATTTGGTGACAATGGGACCACCTTAAGAGTATCCCATTCGAAACAAAAAAAAAAGATACGCCTAGTATGGAGAACCTCCTCCTTTTTGAGAAGTCGGTTATGAACGCATTTTATCGTAATTTGGAACTTATTACCACTACGAATAAAAAAGTACTGGGCCGATGTATATTTAACTAGCTTCTGCCCGCGGCTTCGCCCGCTTACAAAAAAAAAAGGTTCCGATCGCCACCAAACTTTACAGGATTACCCGCTGGGTCAATCTAAAGATTGTCTGAAAATTTCATTAAGTTCAGTCCAGCCGTTTCGGATTCTATAAGGATCATACATACATACTTTCTCTTTTATATTTATAGAAGAATATGTACATCATTATTAAGCATTTAGTCTACCTCTGTATATTTGTGTGCGTGAAGTATTAAATAAATAAATGAATATCAAGTCGAGTTAAATAAAAGTTTGTAGAATAGGAAACTTTACCGCTCTTTGTAAGTTTCTCACCTCCCGGTATTATTAGGAACAAATGAGTTCACTTTTCAGTGCACGACTCAAATCGGAGCTAAAGTTTTGACATACTTACTCTCCTATAATTTTCCCAATTAATTTGCAATCTGTACTATGACTTTATTACTGCAATTGCAGAATTGCCAGTTAACTTATTACATAGAACGACGTCCGTGAGAGAGCACCAAGACGCCCCGAGGCGTCGCGGCACATAGTTTGAGAACTCCTGGCTTAGGCGATTAGTACCTTAATCTTTCTTGCCAATTGCATCTGGTTTTCCAATACTGATATTAGCCATTTGTTGGGTTTTTCGGTAGTGCTTTATAAACATAAAAGTCGCACATTGTTATTTAGTCAAGTTTTGCGCATCAAATTTGATGACATATAGTTAATGATACTTAGGATGTTTAATTATGATTGAGGGATACAACTGAAGCCTGGGCTCTTGAATCTCACTGTGCTTACATGCCTCACTTTTCTGGCTCATCCATTTGGGCGGTCGGGTCCCAAAGATCTTAAGTTATTGCTATCTTTAAAATGCCAAAATGTAAGGTATTGATCACGTGATGTTTCGGTACCGCTTGGCATTCCCGTTCTTTTTTGACTTTTTTCAAATCGCTATTGTGACGCTTTTATTGACAGAATGTCACGTGTCTAAATTTCCCGTCACGAGAAGCTAAACATTTTGTAAATAAAGACTTCATACTAAGTTACGCCGCAACAAATAAAAATAATAATAATCATTATTTCTCCATAAATGCAGTACATTGTTTTGATCTAAAGATTGCTTAAGCTAGTGCTCCAGAGTGAAAAACCCTGACTTCTAAACTAGGTCTAAGTACCTGTATCGTAGAAGTCAGTGTCGCTTCAGAGTGATATGCTTACAGAAAAATAGGACACACTTTATACAGTTCAAGAGAAACAAAATAATAATTAAAAAAACTAATAATAAAAAAAAAGTGTAGTGTATTTAACTAGTGTATTTGTCTGGAGAATATGTGTGTGTGTGTTTAAAAGTATGTATATACTGTGTATGTTTGAGAAAGAGTGTGTGTGACTGTGAGTGAAAGTATGAGTGAGTGTTTAAGCTTATGCGAAATAATAAAACTCGTTCCATGAATCAGACGTGTTCCAGTACCACAAAACATTACAAGACAGCGCTTTATATCACTAAAATATAAGCCAACCAAGTGAAATTGCTCGTAATTTTCGTATTACAGGTATGTTACTTTGGGTTGATTGAATTTGGAATTATTTGTCGTTGATTGAATTGTCAATACGTAACATAGTAGAAGTTCTTTATTTACCAAATTTATAGCTTCTCGTGACGGTGTCTTTATAGAGCCTCAATTTTAATATCGCTTAACATCAGGTGAGATAGTGGTCAAGCGCGAGCATATAGATTATAAAAAAAACGGTTTAGTCTCCCCATTGCCATTAACCAGTTTCCATAGAAAATAATTCAAACCCTTATTCTAATATGGCAGATTATATGTAATAGATTTAAACCCCATTTATAAAGGTATATCCTTTTTTTAGAAATTGCAACATGATCTAATCTTAATTTACAAAATAGAGCATCTCCTTTAATAGAACAAATTTTTTTTTTCATGATCATACTTTAATTATTCTTATTATAATTACAATTTTAGTAGGTTATTTAATATCAAGAATTCTATTTAATAAATATACTAATCGATTTTATTAGAAGGACAAATAATTGAATTAATTTGAACTATTTTACCAGCAATTACTTTAATCTTTTATGATCGACAACTTTTACAACAAGTTGTAGGCGAGTTACTATGGCAAATATAAAATTGAATGAATCATACACTGTCCAAAATATCTGTTGAAAAAATTGTCCTTAAAAGAAAGGGTGGTTTACGGCAGCAAATAAAACACAGTTTTATTTGGAGGAAATAGTGTGCTCAAGAAAACTTTGCTACCAAAATAATTTCGGTTGCAGAAGTCCACTTACCATCAGGCTCACCACGACTGCAGACTGTACCTTTGAAATGTTTAGTTAATTTATCATCATCATCATTTTCTGCTCTTATCTCCTGTCAATCGATAGAATATCGTTTACGTTTACTTCCTTATGAATCCATGGAATCCATGCATCTTTTATTTGGCTTTCTCCTCCTTTTTGATCTATCAACTTGGTTTCCTAAATTTTAGGACGTGTCAAACTTTACTTTTATGCCAAAGTTTGATAGTTTCATATGATTTTACTCAATTTAAAATTAGTATTGGAGCAAATACGGGTATTGCAGTTTTTCGTTTTTATCCTATTTTCACCACTCAAAATATTGTGCACTATTATGTTAACGCCGCGGTGAAGCGCATTTTGCAATTCTTCATGGCTGCTTCGTTCTCCTTTGATATTTCAATATCCGCTTAGGTGCGCCTAGCTTGTTGGAAATCATAGGTACCTACGATTTGAGACAGAGAAAATGAAAAAGTATGAATACTCTTAATTATAATAAAGCCACTAGGTAAATAAACACGAAATAAAAAGTGATTCTTACAAACAATTTATAAGCAGATCATACGTAAACTTTACGTCATACACCAAAAGCTTTCACGTTTAATGTTAACAATAAAAGGTGAGATTTTAGGACAAGAAACTAAATACTGTCCAGATGTATAACAGACAAAAATTCCAAATCGTTACTGAGTTTATGAAGCATCGATTTCTTGTACATCAATTTTTATTTTAGTCGGAGATGGCAGGATGAACTGGACATCTTCAATAAGAACTGGTCCTTAGCAGCTTTAAATAAAGAGGAGTGGAAAGAGAGTAGGGTGGTTCTTACTTTTTCAGTGGGACACCACAGGCTTAATACAATAGTAATTATTATTTTAAATATACGATAAAACAACACACGATATGAATTTTAAACTAAAGAAGGGTGAGTTCAGCGGATTTCTCTAAGAATGCATGTTATCAACAAGAGGTTTGTATTCGCAGGAAACAGAATGTACTACAGAGGAACATAATACCGAGAATAGTTATAACAATGAGGTACATTCTGTCTGAACTGGATGAACAAGAGAGAGAGGAATCGTTCAGACTGAAGAGATTCAAACAGCTTAAGTATAAAGTCAAAGCCAAGGATGTTCCGAAATTAAAAGAAGAAACACCTTCACCTCCGCCTGAAACAACACGTCCGCCTAAAACAACACCTCCTCCGCCTCCATCTCCTAAAATAGTACCTCCTTCACCACCTCCTAAAAAAGAAGTTCCTCCTACTCCACCACCACCACCTCCTAAAAAAGAAGTTCCTCCTACTCCACCACCATCACCTCCACCTGTATTACCTCCTCAACCTCCTCTTGTAATAATACCACCTCCTCCACCACCTATAGTTCTAGTTCTAGTTCCACCTAGTCCGGAACCAGAACCAGTTTATGAGGATCCGTTGGAAGTTCTTATAGTACATTTAATAAAAGGAGTAGAACTTGTAGAAGAAGTGGAAAGAGCAGGTAGGTTTTCAATAATAGAACGTTTTACTAAACGTGCTATCGCGATTCGCGATGCCTTAAGAACGTACACGATTGAGAAGTAACCTATCCTCCTAACGCGTCAGACCTTTCAAATGACGGCTACTGTAAATCTAGCATCCTCCCACTAATATGCAGCAATTCACAATAGTCACCGTGCGTCGTCGTCACAACAGGCGACAACAATACAATTCTTATAACCATCAAAGACTTTCAAATAAATAAGAACCGTGTTACACAGTTTAGTATATGAAAGAGTGTTATGAGAACGATAGCCAGGCGGAAACGTAAGCGAATAAAACAGATTATAACCTAACTAAATGATATAGTCGGGATTGCTAGAGAAACGATTCAACTGTCTTGACAGAAAAAAATAATCAGGAAAAAACAGCGGAGGAATTGGAAGAAAAACCTGATCCTTGACTTGGACACACGCTCGTAAGAATTTCGGGATCTTTGGGACCTGACTGCTCAAATGGACAAGTCAGACAAGTGAGGCATGTAAGCACAGTGAGATTCTAGAGCCCAGGCTTCAGTTGTATCCCTCAATCATAATTAAACATCCTAAGTATCATTAACTATATGTCATCAAATTTGATGCGCAAAACTTGATTAAATTACAATGTGTGACTGTTATATGTTTATAAAGCACTACCGAAAAACCCAACAAATGGCTATATTAAATGCAATTGGCAAGAAAGATTAAGGTACTAATCGCCTAAGCCAGGAGTTCTCAAACTGTGCGCCGCGACGCCTAGGGGCGTCGTGGTTATCTCTCACGGACGTCGTTCTACATATTATGCTAACTGGCTATTCTGCAATTGCAGTAATAAAGTCGTGGTATAGATTGCAAATCATTTGAGAAAATGATAGGAGAGTAAGTATTTTAGAACTTTAGCGCCTATTTGAAAAGTCATGCACAGAAAAGCGAACTCATTTGTTCCTAATAAGCAATATTTTTCAAGCAACAAGAAAAACACGTTATCACGATACAAGGGCGTCGCAAAAAATACACTATGTAAAGGTACTCACAATAAAAAAAAGGTTGGGCAAAGCCCTGGCCTAAGCAAAAAAATTGAGAAAAGTTAGCATTTAAAATATAGTGAGAATATATGTAGCCAAGCACACACACACGGCAAAAAAGGAACGGATTCTTTCTTCTTCTTCTCGAGAAAAAATCTTCAAATATTTTGGGCCACGCCAATTGCGGCGTCAGTGGCGAGCATAAGGTCTTCCAAAGCGAAGGTGTATGAGCATTTGAGAACTCCAGCATGTGTGTCATATTCTTCTTCTTCTCCGTCGATACACTCTTGGCAGAGCGGTCGTGGTCATCATGTTGCAGTAAGACTTCGGGTTGCCATATTCTACAACACTGCATTCACACAGTATATCAAGCGAGTCTATAAAACTCTTTCTTGAGACGTGCTTACTCATACGCCGGTAAACCTGGACTTAGCCAACGAATATATTGTTCGTGCTCAGTTGGAAACCCTCATTAGTTTGGTTATTGAAGAGTTGCAAGCGCCCACTGGATACTCACGAGTCTAGCAAAATTGTAGACGTGCCGTGATGGAAGCTGACGCGGTACCAAAACCTAGTATGGGTTGTTAGGGGGATAGGTTCAAACTTCTCTTTCTAGGTTATGTTAGCAGTAACACAAATTCGTATACATTTATTTGCATAAGTGCGGCTTTTGTCTGAAAACCACTTGCAGTTGTACTGTTATGAATCAGTGTTTCAAGGCACATGGAGGTTTTCAAAAAGTTTCGAGTTTTTTTTTCGTCACTATTTGTGTCTTTTAAAACTCAATGTGCCATAAAAGTGTCCTTACTGTATTTATTTTAACTAAAGGTTCTTACGGTAAACTTTAATTCGACGTATACTTTTCACTTTATAAGAAGCTGCATTCTGATCTATTTGCTACCTACAAATTAGTACCCCATATTTGTGGTTTTGACTCAAGTATGTCGTTTTCAAACGAGAGGAAACGAACTTAACTATAATATGTATTAGACACCATAACGAAAACATCTCGACAAGACTATACTTAATGTCATTAACAAAATAATGAAAGTCATTAATCTCGAAAAGTATTATTGAAAATAACTCAAAAATCACACAAGCATAGTTAATAAAACATCCGCGTTTTAGATTTGCGTCTTGTTTTTCTTTGCATCAGTACACACTAACACTGATTTTAAAGAAACTTATACTGTTCCATAACCAAAGTTTAAACCAAGTAAGAAATAATCATAAAATTGCAATCTAACGTCTAGTTTCTGAGAAAAAGTGGACATAGATCTTTCTACCCTTGTCTCACGGTGCATCACGTTTTCTTCTTCCATTCCATACTGTCAACCGCCACACTTTCACTGACTCCCTTTTCTTTCATATAGTTCCTCACACAATCCAGCCACGCTTCACCATTCTTCATTCACTGCTACTTCATCCATACCTCATTCTCTGGTTTATCCTCAACCTCACCAATCCAGTTACATTCCTCATTAAAAATAACCCTGCCGTCTTTCCTCGATTTTCGTATCTGAAAGAACCACTCAAGCTTCATCCTTTATACATCTTATCTGATAAACATACATCGCCTTTTTCTCTCTAGCTCTAGCAAGCCGATATAGATATTTTGGCCAGCTGGATTATCCAGTATGTCAGAGTTTGTCTTGGGTTTTTGTTAACCCTCTAAAGCAATCTGTGGCTATCCAGTTTTCTTGAGAGCATCATACTTTTCTTAGCGAGTACTGTATGTATAGCCTATAAGCGCCCTTACGCACTAGCAGTTAGCCGCGGGAGCGGTTAACCGCGCGGCTAGCCGCTTTTCCATTTTAATATGCAACCGCTTGGTTATCGTACGTACTTAAGAGGGGACTCTAGTGAGACTTTCTCCATACAAACACATTCTGCTGTTTTCTTCGTGGATAATGCCTCTCGAGCAATGATTTTATTCCATAAAATCTAGGTCTAATTAATACGTGCCTGTATCATTTCCTTTTTTCCAAAACATAATCACAAAAAGAAATATGACAATCCAAAAATCCGAAAAAAATGCCCGTTTTTACCGCCATGTTCAGAAGACTTTCAGACAAAATTTATAAGTTTTTAACAAAAAAGGAAATGATAGGAGCATAGATATACTTTTCCTCTAAATTTTGATATAAGAATTTTTTAGATCAGACCAGTTTTCATGAAGAAAACAGCAGAATACGAAACGTCTTTTAGTCAAAGTTTTTGTAGGTAAAATCAGCCTGAGCTGCAGTTGTCCCTTTCGCACTTTACGGGGTGAGGTTGGAGGGGACGCGACGGCAATAGTTTCTTCAAATACCTATTTTTCAAATTCCTCTTGACTAGAGTCCGCTCTTAACCACCAAGGGCGGCGCCGCCGCCGGTTGACCGCGGTCCTCTACGCGGCCGCCATCTTAAACGCACTGGTGGTTTAAGGTGGTTCAGTTTGCGGCGAACCGCCGCTGATGTATGTATGGATTGTGGGATCCTCGAGCCTAGGTCTTTGCATACCACCTAATTATTTAGTCCTCATTTTGTGCTGCCGTAATTATTTGTATTTTAATATCATGCTCCAAAGATGTTGCAGTGGAGCTCACTTGTGAAGCAAAGCTTCCACCAGCGGGGCCTTCTATGTTTACGAAAACAAAGGAACGAAACTTATGTAACTATTTAGTAAATTATTTAATTAATAATTAAATAATTTATTATTTAATTATTTATTTATTATTTAGCGCTATCTATACCAATATTATAAAGAATAAAGATTTTTTTGTTTGTTTGTACCGAATAGGCTCCGAAACTACTGGACCGATTTTAAAAATTCTTTCACCTATGGAAAGCTACATTATTCCCGAATAACATAGGCTATAATTTTGACGGGAGCGAAGCCGCAGGGGTCAGCTCGTATTTAATATTTCATACCAATAAAAAATACATATAACCTACAGAACAACGATGAGTTAAATAACAATTCGTAAAATTATAGAACAACAATTAGAAAAAATAACAATACTATTTGTCGTAAAATAAACTAGTAACTGTTTCTGAGTTTCTATAAATAGCACAATTATAAATTCTTTAAATATCAGAACACCTAAGAGTCCAGGGTCCCGCTCTGCGTACGTACATGAGTGGTCCAACCGCTTGACGCGGTTTCATCGCAGTTGGCATCCATGGCAGTCTGCCACTATTCCAACCTCGTCAAGTGGCTGGCCGCTCAAATTAACCGCCTACGCGGCTAACCGCTTGTGCGTAAGGGGGCTAAGAAGTTTGTACTCCGATAAATCTCTCAATAACGTTCGTACATTAGCAATTGTAATGTTTGAGAGAACATATTTTAACTACAACGTTATGTTTGTTCTTAAAACATAACCGCTCGGGTCGAAAAGAGTTTGTGGCCCATTTCGAGGTTTAAGCAATGCTTGTTGAGGTCAGTCTATGGGCACCAGCCCTAGCGGGCCCCGTCACTTTTACTGACATCTCTTTGAGGCGCACGCCGTAAACTCGTGCATGGTCCTTATCGGACGGCGAGCAAACCATTACTTGCCGTCCGCAAGCCAGCGCCTACAGTGGCCGGGAATCAGCTTGTGACTCCCGACGCCCGGGGCGTCTCGTGAAGGCGTCTCCTTTGCGTCTCCCTTACGCGTTCCACCTCCTCCTTTGCGAGCATTACTGCTTCGCAGAAGGAGGAGACAGCATCACATGTCTCGCTCCGTACCATGGTCTGAACCAGGGCCGGACGCGCGAGGTCGCCACCGCCGATCGCAACTGCGATGACACGGCGGTGCTCAGTCCGAGCGGGACAGACCACCACCGTATGCTCCACCGTGTCTTTCGGGTGGTCAACACAATGGTGACAACCCCCGGGCGTTTCCTTCCGCCTTATCCTGAACAGGAACCGCCCGAAACAGCCGTGACCGGTGGGGACCTGCGCCAGGTGGAAGGTGAGGACGCCGTGACGCCTTTCCAGCCATTCCTCAAAGAGGGGCATTACCGCTGCAATTGTGGCTTGACCAGCACTGGGTTGCAACAGTCGCCCTCTCCATGTCGCCATGAGATCCTGCCGGAGTTCTGTCCGCCAAGCCACGTTTTGTTGCGGTAACGGAGTTTGGCCACGGCAATTCGCGTCCTCGCGCCACTCCCATATTTGCACGAGAACTATTGCCTCCAGATCTCATGGTGGCATTCCAAGGAAGCAAGCAAGGAATGCCACCCACACCGCGGAAACGGGTGTTATCCCCGGACCAGCCGGGTAGCCATAACCCTTTGAACGGGTTTAACCAGCGGGCTGGTCGTCGCCTCATGGAACGAGCCCATACCAGTGCCCAGTTAAGAGCCATGGACCGCACGACCTCCACGTAGAGCCTCCGGCAGGAGGCGTTTGGACCCCCTCGATTGGGCAGGAGCCGCTTGAGGGCAGTCAAGCGGCTCAGTCACGGTTCGCCCCACTCCAGCCTGGGAGTCAAACGTCTGAAATGCTCCACGAAATTCCACGGGCTGTCAAGGACGAGTCCCAGATACTTCTTCGTCGACCCGTAGTCGATTTGAACCCCTCCTACCGTTTTTTGGGAAACTGGCGGTGGCATGTTCTGAGAACCGTGAAAACACATGGCCTCGCTTGTGCAGGGCCACCTCGAGTCCCAATTGCTGGATCCTCTCGACGATCGTTGTAACCCCGCGTGTCGCAGCCCTGCGTGTCGCTTGGTGCGACCTCCCCAGTGGTAGGACCAGCGTGTCGTAGCAAACCATGCCAACGCCACAAGGGAGATCGGCGAGCAGCACCCAGTCGTAGGAGACGACAGCGCTCTTTAAATGTCTTGTGGAGTCGGCTGACGTAGCATAGCAACGGCACCCAACCGCAAAGCTTAATTTTCCTGGGGGACTTCAACGCCTATTATAAGTGGTTGTACCCGTACCTGAAAACTGACCATGCCAGGTTAGAGACGCGCAAGTTTGCTCTATCGCTAGATATGCTGACAACTGATCCGGTCAGTCATTCAGTATCGGTCTCAGCCCCGCTGTGAACGTTTGACCACTGTCTGGTGAAATCCGTGTCGACTTGTGAGACGAGACTTGCTTCTAGATGAGAGTCCTAGAGGCACGAAGCGAGTATAGCGATACGAGTCGGCAGGCTGGGAAGAGTTGCGGCACTTTTTTGCGTCTTATCCTTGGACAAGATACGTCTGGACGCTGGCTCCAAGCAACCACCTACTGTATCCTGTACCTCCAAGCAAACACCTCATTGTGTCTCTTCGATGCCGGAGATCGCACTGCACACTAAAGAGGTCCGGAGAATATTGTGCAGTCTAGACGTGAACAAGGCCAGCGGACCTGACGGCATTTTAGTGAGAGTGCTGAGGCAGTGCCTGCCTGAACTGTCTCCTGTATTGACACGCTTGTTTCGCCTCTCTCTTGTCAAAAGAACGGTGCCAAAATCCTGGAAGCTTGCAAATGTGCAACCAGTGTCCAAAAAGGCAGCCGTGCAGACCCTGCCCTTTACCGTCCGATCGCCATTACCTCCGTTTTGTGCAAAGTTAAGGAAATGGTACTAAACAGTAAGTTGCTGACAACAATAATCAATCAATCAATAATCAATAATTGAAGAGTTGAACTGGTGGATACATACTTATTACGTCTTTTTTAGTTCGCTTTCTAAGCAGTCGGGTTTTATTTATTTATAACTTTTTAGTTGTCTTTTGTTTTCGAAATAGGTACATTTAAACATATAAGTGTATTATTTTTGAAATTACCTCTTAAATTATTTAGATACCCCACGATGGGAATGGATATAAAAAATGTGACCCCACAATATGGGGCCCCTAAAACCGCAATTTTTCTATTTTCCAATATCGATTTGATCATCAAAATCGGCCAACGCGTTTGGTCTCTGGTCTCATACATATATAGACTGATAAACACATTACCCTCTTTCGGCAGTCGGGTAATTTACACTGACAGAATTCTGTCATTAAAGTCGATGAAGTGGTCATTAAGTTGAAAAACAAAACCGGCCAAGTGCGAGTCGGACTCGCGCACGAAGGGTTCCGTACTTGGTAAATTGCGGTTTACGATTTATGACGTAGAAAAAAAAAAACTACTAACTAGATCTCATTCAAACCAATTTTCGGTGGTAGTTTACATGGTAATGTACATCATATATTTTTTTTAGTTTTATCAATCTCTTATTTTAGAAGTTACAGGGGGGGGGGACACATTTTACCACTTTGGAAGTGTCTCTCGCGCAAACTATTCAGTTTAGAAAAAAATGATATTAGAAACCTCGATATCATTTTTGAAGACCTATCCATAGATACCCCACACGTGTGGGTTAAAAGGAAAAAAAAAATAGTTTCAGTTTCAAGTATGTCCCCATACTTGAAACTGAAACTATTTTTTTTTTAAAATGATTGTTTTTTTTCTATTTTTGAGTGAAAATCTTAATGCGGTTCACAGAATACATCTACTTACTAAGTTTCAACAGCATAGTTCTTATAGTTTCGGAAAAAAGTGGCTGTGACATACGGACGGACAGACAGACAGACAGACAGACATGACGAATCTATAAGGGTTCCGTTTTTTGCCATTTGGCTACGGAACCCTAAAAATGGTGCATCCGTTTAGGAGCTATGATACCACAGACAGTGAATCTAGACGAAGACCTAATTTTGCAACTTATCTCTTTAATAATGTTTTACATTTCTCAAGTTATTAACGGTTTATCTTCATAATGTGTCTTAAATCGTATCCAATTATGGTTCTTCTTTTTTAAGTTAAGTGTTCTTATTTTCTCGAAAACTATATACAAACTTATAGTATGGGGTACTAATGTGGGCTTCGTTTTACCGTGCATTTTTAGGCATGATCATTCAAAATATACCGTTTATGCGAAAACAAGGAGAAATCACACCTCTCTGTATTAGACGAGGCCTTTGCCCTGGAATTTTTATAGCATATAATAGGTCACAAATTTTCAGGACTGGGTTCCGTCAGTTTTGTGTGTTCGTCAGAGCATGCTCTGGGAAACTGAACGGCAAGGACGCGCCTAAAAAGAAACAAGTTCATACAAAGCACCTATTAATATTTATACCGAGATTTTTTTCATTTTCCTCGTTAACAGTGACGGGACACAGACCCAGAAATGAGTGGCTCTTAGTCATACAAACACAAAATACGTCAAATTGAAGTTTACTCTGTAATCAATATATAACAAACTACTTATATCTGTTACAAACTAAGAGCTATAGCTACAGAGGGATAAATTCTGTATTAATTGGCCTATACTCGATTAAAAAGATTTTTCAAAAATTTTCAAGCCCTTGGCCAGATTGGTCAAAAACAACCAATATATTAGATTTTTCAATCAATCAAGCTTTACAAACGGAAAACTTACTCAGGTCCGACAAGAATGTGATCGGTCCCAGTTTCTTTGTTCAACTTCATGGATTTGTTGTGATGGGCAAATGGCCGAGTGGTAGTCGCGGCCCGAGGCCTGATGCCGAGGCCTCCGAACAGCATGCCAAAGCACACGGCGCATGGCGTACAATGCAGGCCTGAACAGATGAAAAGTTTTTAACCCAACTTCGGCGGAGCAAAAATGAGGCTAATTTAATTTGCAGTCATAGACGTAAAGATTTCAACAGAATTAACTGGCCTAGTAAAAAAAATGCATTCCATTTATAAAGCCGAAGATTCTTTACGAACAGCTATATTTAACAAAATAATTTGGTAACATGTATACAAAAATGTTTATAAACAATGAAAGTACGGACCCTACGTTGATCTAAAGAAAAGATAAACTGTATTGAAGGACAAAATTAACTTGAAAAACTGTTGTACCCATCGACATAGGTCAAGGTCAGTTTGTAAATAAGTTCATAATCGCTGCAGATTATTGCAGACCGGAGTGTTTGATATTAATTTCAAGTTGAACACTCCACGCGTTCCTTTGAAAAAGGTCTTGACAGACGGTTAACGGATAACGGCAGACAACGAAGCGATCCTATAAGGGTTCCTCTTTTTCCTTTTAAGGAACGGAACCCTAATGGCAGTAATACCAGGCCCCTCAGAAAGTATTGCGAAAAAAAGTTTTTATATATGGGAGACTGGCCAGTTATAATGTTTTTCGAAAATATGATTATTTATAAGTAAAAATAAGTAAGTTCCAATTTCAAAATTTCCCTCCACATTTTTTGCGAGTTAATTCAAAGTATTGTGTCTCACTGAAATATGGATCTGCGCCGGGAACATTTTAGAGCTATGATTTTATACGATTTCAAGTGTCGCCTGAAACCGGATGAATCGTACGATAGACTTCAAATGGCATTCATGGATGAAGGCCCTTCCAAGGCAACCGTGTATCGTTGGTATAACGAATTCAAGCGCGGTCGACCAACTTTGGGGGATGACGAAAGAAGCGGTCGCCCTTTGACGGCTGTTACCGAAGAAAACGTGCTAGCAGTGAAAAATTTAATCCAAGACAATAGGCGAATTACATATCAGGAGATTCAACACATATTGAAGATTGGATCGGGAAGCGTTCACGAGATTCTACACAGCCATCTTCGCGTGAGGAGGATAGTATCACGCTGGGTGCCGCACAACCTCACCGATGCTCAGAAGCAGGCCCGGGTGGAATGGTGCCGTGATATGCTTAACAAATTTGAAGCAGGCTCGTCTCGGCGTGTTTACGACATCGTTACAGGTGATGAGTCCTGGATTTATCAATACGACCCAGAAACCAAGCGCCAGTCGACTGTTTGGGTGTTTCAAAATGAGCCAACGCCTACCAAAGTGAAGCGATCTAGAAGCGGGGGTAAGATTTTAATCGCTAGCTTTTTTAATTTGACTGGCCACTTGGTATCAATTCCCTTACGGGATCAAAGAAGCATTAATGCCGAATGGTATACTACCAAATGTTTGCCAGAAGTTTTCTCTGTTATAAGCAACAAGCGACCAAACACAGGGCTCCGCGGGCTACTGCTCCACCACGACAATGCACCTGCGCACACCGCACTCAAAACGAGGGACTTCCTGGACAGCACGCCAGTCAAACTCCTGGGTCACCCTCCTTACAGCCCTGATCTAGCACCGTGTGACTTCTTTTTATTCCCAAAAATAAAAAATCAGCTCAAAGGGATACAATTTTCGTCGCCGGAAGATGCGCTGGCTGCGTTCGAGCAGGCTGTAAACGAGGTGTCTGCGGCGGACTGGAAAAAGTGTTTTGAAAACTGGTTTAGGCGCATGAATCTTTGTATAGAGGCTGGTGGAAAGTACTTTGAAAAGATTTAATAAAAATATATGTACGTATAGAACAATTTTTTTTAGTTTCGCAAAACTTTCTGAGTGTCCCACGTATGCTCACAAGCGGCGTTTCCTACGAGTAGGTACAGAAAAGCTGAATGAATATCGACTATTGAAAAAAATACCCATCTGAAATCCTCTTGCGATTTAATCTTCATGACCGGGAGGGCGGACCAGCGACCAGCCGGATACTATAAATACAATAATAACATACGACTACTTACACAAGTATGAAATACAAGCACACTTCATATCGTGCCTAGGAGCCAGTTTTCGAGTGTGTTGAAAACACTACTATTGTTATAAAGTCGATTAAAAAAAAAAACTGGTCTCATATATGTCGGGTCTGAGTTAGTTTTTTGTGGGTTTTAGCCATCCATGTTCAGTTCAGTGAGTCTTGATTGATTAACAACCACCCAAACATCCACAATTATAATATTAGTGGGATTTTAGTCTTTTTATTATATAAAGGTATTATTATAATAGATAGGTACATAGTACAATGTACATAGTATTGACATAATCACAATTTTTGGCAGAGATACCAGCACAGGTCTCAGGGATAACTCAATGTGACCTGATACGACTGAAAATTGAGTTGGCTAAAATTCTTAAACGAAGAGCAGCCCCTGACAAAGAACAAATTGATGACACGTGCTCATGTAAACCGAAGGAAGAACATCCTATTGAGGAATTTTTGCCTATTCAGGAACCTGGTAGTTTTTGGCCTAAATCCAAGGTAGTGACAAAAATTCCTGACTATATTTTGAAGCCCGGACCTTCGTTAGCTCACAGCCCGGACCTTCACGAACCAGAGATCATCAAAGATCATTTACAAGAATTAGAATCTAATGTTAATCAAGTTATTTGCATGACTAATTACTACAAAAGTGAAGGGTTGTTGAGTAAAAGTACAGAAGATTTTTTAAAATGTTGCGAATCTGTTAAAATAAAAATACAGGAGCACAGATGTCAAAAAAAAATTAAAAGGAAATTAGATAGTTTGAAAGAGCAAGTTACAAATTTGGAAAAGATAACAGATATCGTACAAAGAGAAGACCTATCGACAACAACCATAAGCAGCTTTATCTCATGTTGTAAAGAATTTAAGACTAAACTCGATAAGCGTAAATCATGCAAAGGAGCACCATCAGTTCACAGTATAGAAAAACTTATAAACCAAATTGGTGATAGCATAGCATTAAGTAATGAAGCAAAAAAGGAAGGACTAGTAAGTGAAAGCGTTGAAGAATTCATTCAAAGTTGCAAAGAAATAAAATCAAAAATAGTTTCAACCCATGAACCAAAACCACGAGTGATTGACGACCTGCTATTTAATATAAACTATATTACAGATTTTATATCAAGGTATAAAGATGATGGATTAATGTCGGAGAGCATCGAAAAATTTTATTTTACCTGTCAAGCTACTAAAGAAAAGCTTGAGAACTCTCCACTAAAGACGAAAACATGTGCGAAAAATACTTGTCCCAATGCTGAACCTGCAACATGTAGGACAAACGAATCTCAGGCTCCCATAACCCCATGCAGCCAGAGTGCTGAAGAGTCTAAAGCAAAATGTACTGAATCTATATGCACCCAAAAAAGTGAAAAATCCAGCCAAACAAATTCATCCAAACGTACTAAATGCAGATGTATAGGTGCAAAACAGGAATCGCAACGTTCTTGCAAATCCCAATCATCCCAATCTTCTAAATCAAAATGTACTGAGTCTACATGCAGCCGTAAAAGTGCAAAGCAGGGATCGCAACATTCCTGCACATCCAAGTCATCCCGAAGTTCTAAATCAAAATATACTGTATCTACATGCAGTCTTAAAATTTCAAAACCGGAATTGCAACGTTCCTGCACATCCAAATCAACCCAAAGTTTTAAACTACCATGTACCGAATCTACTTGTAGTCATGCAAAACAAGAATCGCAACGTTCCCGCAAATCCAAATCATTCCAAGATTGTAAAAACATATATACTGAATTCACATGCGGCCAAAACACTGCAAAACAGGAATCGCAACGCTCCTACAAATCCGATTGTTGTCTAGCAAATGCACCAGAATCATCTAAAACTAACCAATGTACTGCTGCACAACCGTCGCAACATTCACAAAAATCATGCGCTGCAATTATATTACCAATTGAGGGAAAGAACAAGCAGGAGCGGAAATGGTGCAAATCTAGTAAATGTGCAGCTCCAGAAACATCATCATCATTAACCAGATGTATTGGTAGCAATTTTTCCTTAACAACAATTGTAGGACCAATCGAAGAAAATAATCCGAAGGAGAGCTGCTGCGGCAAAACAGAGGGTACAGTGACTACAATAGAAACAGTGAAGAGATTTAAAGAGAAAGATGGTAGCATTGTTGAACAAACAGTAACTGTAAAGCAACGTATTTTCGGACCAGAATATTTACCGTCAGAGACATCTAGCTATGCGACTGGATCTTGTGAATCAGTAAAAAGTTCTAGGGCAGTTAATGTATGTGAAGTACCGGTGACGAGAGGGTTTATACAAACTGTGAGAAACGTCAAATCGGAAACATTAATCAGAACTCAAAACTTGTCACATCCATGTCCACCGTTGGTTTGGTCTTGTGTATCAGCAGACGCTTTGGGTTTTGAGGAAGGCAGCAGTGAAACTGAGAATGTACAGCAAGATCCGTTCTTCTGTGGTAGCCCAACAAATAATAACGACGCTGACAGTTCCGGATCAATTTTGTGATGATTACAATACTCTTTTAAAGAATTAAGTCCTTAAATTCTAATTTATTTGATTAAAAACCATTGAGAAAACACATTATCATGGAGTCCATGGAGTCCATTCCATGTCCACTAATCGTTTAGAATAAAAATAAGTAACATATTAATTAAGTTATTTGCATGGTGATAAAGTTAATTTTCTAAAAAGCCGACGTTATCTTATTTAAACACTGCCGATCAGTTAAAATTAAACTAAAAGAGTTGAGAGATCAGAAAAAAACAATGTGAAACTAGATCGTGTGAAAATGCAAATTATTACACATAATACTGCACAAAAAGATTTCTGAACCTCTAGACAAAGTTATGTTCTATCAGCGATAACAATTTTGAAAGAAATTAAAAAGTATGGGATTGACATTGCCGTTTGTCTAAAATCCCTTTTCAGTTTGTGATCATTGAGTCTTTTTAAGAGTTACTTAGTTCGTAAATCTATTATAATTTTTAACAATAAATTATTGTGGATTATCAATTTTTAATAAATACTTATTATTAATAACACTCATTGGTTTTTTTTACTTGTCTCTCCTTTATGACCCATCTAAGAAAACTTGTAGTTTTCTAAAAGTTTCAACATATTTGAATTACATATTGTATACATCACAAAAATACAATCTAGCTCATCTATTTTATCATTATCTTCTTGGTTTAGCCCAATTTATTACTGGCCTAAATATTAACGGTGAAGAAAAACATCGTGAGGAATCCGGCATGTCCTAGAACCAAAAATTCGAAGACATGTGACATCTACCAACCCACACTGGACCCACGGGGTGGATTAAGTAAGGCCCATCCCCTCTCACAGAGAGGAGGCCTGTTTCCTAGCTTTTGGAACATGTAAAGACTGATGATGATGATGATGAAATTTCACTTGAATACTTATGTAACATCTTAAAAATTACAAGAAAATAATGTCTGAAGATAGTTGGAACAACAAGAATTTCGCAATAATATAAGCCAAAAATTAGGACTTTTGGCAAAAAATTGGATACTTGAATTGCTGATTCAAAAATCAGAGATCCGTATTACTGAACAAAACTGAAGCATTGATCTAATAAGCTACATAAATATTATAATCTCAAAGTAAATAAATACCTACTTATAATTTCAAAGGAAGTTGATGAAATTTTCTTTATATGTTTTGTTTTATTTCAAAACTCTTATTTTATTTAATTTTATTTTATTTGGAAAACTTACAGCTAATAACAAAAATGCTTGGTCTTTATAATAAAAATAAGGCCAATTACAAGTTTTCACTTATAGTAAAACAAAAATATAATACTTTACAAACTAACGGTACTACAAACTAAGAATCTATATAATAAGCGCAGCTATTAACAACAAAAATAGTTAAAAATAAAAATAAAAAAAAAACATTGGTACATACAATAATAATCCTATAACAAATCCTTGAGACTTAAATACCATTGAAAAACTTATCGCACATAATTCTTCTCATTTTACTAATACTAGTATTAAAGAGGTCGATGTCAACTTCCCGGCCGGCCGCATCAAAGGCACGACTCGCTCTAACCAGGAACGCGTTTTGTCTATACGAAGTTCTCACCACCGGTGTGTCCAGTAAGTGAGGTCTGCGTAAATATCACCAACTCTGGTATATCCGCCGAACCGTTCACTATTCCGAATAAAAACGCCAAGTCTGCAATTTTTCTGCGCTCGTGAAGAGGAAGAATATGAAACTTCCTGCAGCGAGTGACGTAATTGGGCAAATATACTTTAGAACGGAATTGAATGTACCTTAAGAATTTTCGTTGAATGCCTTCTAGTCGATTGATGTAAACGTTATATGTGGGGTTCCAAACTTGAGAGGCATACTCTAAGTGACTGCGAACGAAAGAACAGTACAGAATTTTAACGGTCTTGATGCTTCGGAACTGTGACGAGATTCTGAGTATAAAACCGAGTGCCCTAGAGGCCTTTTTGGCTATGTTGTCAACATGCGTGTCGAAAATAAGTTTTGAGTCAAAGGTTACTCCCAAGTCCCTAATGAGGTTCACTCTGGTTATTGGTATGTCCGAGATTTCGTAAGCAAAGTGAATCGGGTTTGGTTTGCGAGTGAAGGAACATACATAACATTTTGAGACATTCAAATCTAATTTATTAGTTTCGCAGTACTTTTTGAAGCTATTTAAGTCCTCTTGCAATAAAAGTGCATCTTCATACGTAGAGACCTGTTTCATGATCTTCATGTCGTCTGCATAAAGCAATATTTTTGAGTGTCGGAAACAGGCCGTGACGTCATTGATGAAGATGTTAAATAAAAGAGGCCCCAACAGTGAACCTTGTGGCACCCCGGAAGGAATGCTCATTGCTCTGGAGGAGTAACCATTAAGGACAATAGTCTGACATCTGTTCTCAATGTAAGACGCAAACCAGCGATAGAGATTACCCCTTATACCCATCAAGAGGAGTTTCTGTATTAAGATATCGTGATCTATTCGGTCGAAACACTTACTGTACTTCTACTTCTTATTTCTATAGTTTAGGAGAAATAGCAATATCAGAAGTGTTGTACTAAGTTTTCAAGGCCAGTGTAGTAATGTTCTCAAACCTAAATTATTTTTGCAACAAAAAAATACAACCATTTAATGGTTTTTCTAATTAAAATAATTTCAATGGTCACTATTTTCTCTTTAATTAGGTTGGTTTAGAGCACGGTTAGCGTAAAAAAGAAAATCAAATTGTTTTTTTTATACAGGCTCTTAACACGCAGGATGCATTTGTACTGCACGACAACGGCAAAATTGCTGTTTGGATCATCATCTTCCTGCCCTTGTCCATATTACTAGGGGTCGGTGCAACCCGTTTTCTTCCTCCATACCGTCCTGTCCACCGTCATGCTATTACTGACTTAATATTCGTTCATATCACTAACCTAACCTAACATAGTCCATCCATCTTTTTTTTGATCTTCCCCTCCTTCTCCATCCATCCACATTTATATTCAGAACTATTTTAGTAACATGCATTTAGAAAAATTGCAGTTCACATAATTGCATTGGTACAGCCAAACAAATGCAGAGTCCGCTCGTTCGCGTAGCAGTTGGCGTGCAGTTCAAATACAGCCCATATATTTATTTATTGCTTTACTGCTAGTAAGATTCAACAGAGAGATACTAGTTACTAAATTAAAAAAAAAACATATTTTAAACAGTCAAAAAATATTATATATCATAATGAAATATATTTTTGATATGGTTTTATCACTTCCTATGTATATGTAATAATCTATGTGTATGTAATAAGGGTACGAATAGGCATTTTTAAATAACAAGATAATACGCTTAGATAACCAGTAAACAAGTAATTTTGATATCAGTATTAAATTGAATAAACGATAAATGAACAGTTAGAAGTAAGGATAAATACGTAAGGAAGGGTGAGTTCAGCGGAATTATAAGATACGCAGAATATCAACAAAAGGTTTGTACGTATTCACAGGAAACAGAATGTACTACAGAGGAATATAATACCGAGGATTGTTATAACAATGAGGTACATTTTGTCTGAATTGGATGAACAAGAGAGAGAGGAATCATTTAGATTGAAGAGGTTCAAACAACTTAAGTATAAAAACGTAGGCGCAAAAGTTGAGAAAAAAGAAGAAGAACCGAAGATTGCACCATGTTGTTTGAAAGAACCACCACCCAAGTCTGAAGTCGCCCCATGTGCGATCGCTCCATGTGGGGGCCCACCAAAGGCGGTTGCTCCATCTGGCGGTGACCATCCTCCGCCAAAATCTGAACCTGCTCCGGGTGGGGCCAAAATTAAACCACCAGCTGCCCCATGTGGGATCGCTCCATGTGGGGGCCCACCAAAGGCGGTTGCTCCATCTGGCGGTGACCATCCTCCGCCAAAGCCTAAACCTACTCCACGTGGGGCCAAAATTAAACCACCAGCTGCCCCATGTGGTGGTCCATGCGTTGACCATCCTCCGCCAAAACCTGAATCTGCCCCACCAAAGGCGGTTGTTCCGCCAGAACCTAAATCTGCCCCATGTAGTGGCCCATGCGTTGGCCAGCCTTCGCCAAAACCTGAACCAGCCCCATGTAGTGGCCCATGTGATGACCATCCTCCGCCAAAACCTGAACCAGCCCCATGTAGTGGCCCATGTGATGACCATCCTCCGCCAAAACCTGAACCAGCCCCATGTAGTGGCCCATGTGATGACCATCCTCCGCCAAAACCTAAACCAGTCCCATGTGGCGCCAAAATTAAATCACCAGCTGCCCCACGTGGTTTCAAAATCAAACCACCGGCTGCCCCATGTGGTATCAAAACTATGCCACCAACACCAGAACGTGAACTAAGTGAGCCATGTGTTTGTAAGTCCTATACTGAAGAGGAAAAAACTACACCAATGAAAACTGATAAAACTCAGGAACGTTTGGATCATCTCATGAAACACTTGCTAGAATTAATAGAAATAGCAAAAGAATTGAAGGCTGACAGTGAAACTCCTACAAAATTAGATAGTTTTATCGAGTGCTGTGATACCATAAAGGGTAAAATCAAGGAGTTGTCCTTCTCTGCACCACCGTGTGGTCACCGTAAGGTATATAAAACAATTCGTAAAGCCCCAACTGGTAAAACACTTAGTAAGGCTCCTAGTGTCACGTCTAAATCAAGAAGAGGACCATCAACACAAACAATGGTTAGGTCCGGTGCAGGTATTTCAGGCAATATGGAGACAAAGTTTGAAGAAATAATCAAGGTAACGAGATCAAAGAATCCGGATGGAAGCTTTAAAGAGATAAAACAGAAAATTACAATACAAACTGAAGAACGAAAGGTTAAATCTGAGGCAGAAAAGGGGGGCAAGAGACGTATTGACAAAAGCGGTAGTGGGGGTGGAATTTGTGGGAGCAGTGGGTCCCAAAAGCTCAGTGTAACTGAAACACCCAGTTTTACCTCTCAAAGTGAAAGCTGTAGGAGCTGCAATTGCGAAAGCCCTAGTGCGAACGAAACGACGAGTCTTACTGAGAGCTGTGTGTGTGAAAGTGTTTATGCGAGCGAACAGCCTAGTATGTACTCAACGCCTAGTGTGAGCCGAACGCCAAGTACGAGCCGATCGCCCAGTTGTACCCGAAAGCCTGGTCCTACCTCTGAAAACGAAAAGGATGGTAGGTGCTGTGAGCGCGAAAGCTCCAATGCGACACAAATGCTCTGTCTGGCCCGAAACTCTGGGCCTATTACCTTTAATACCGAAAAGGGTAAGGGATGCTATAAAACAACCAATCACTTAGCCCAAACTAAAGTTATGCCACCAGCTGCCCCATGTGGTGTCAAAATTATGCCGCCAACACGAGAAACCGAATTAAGTGATCTATGTTATTGTGAATCCTTTAATCAAAAGGAAAACACTACACCAACGAAAGGAGATGAAGCTCAGGAACGTTTGGATCGTCTCATGAAACACTTACTTGGATTAATACAATTAGGAAAGGAATTGAAGGCTAATAATGAACCTCCAAAAAAATTATATAGTTATATGAAGTGCTGTCATGCCGTGAAGGGTAAAATCGAGGAGTTGTCATCCTCTGTACCACCGTGTCACCACCGTAAAGAAGATAAAACACTTCCTATAGCTCGAAGGGATAGTGGGAGCTGTATTCAGAAGGAAAAACCCAGTGTGACAAAAACGACCACATTCTGTATAAAAACCAGTGAGAAAGAAATACCTAGTGGAATCTGTGGGGCCGGTGTGGTTCCAAAGCTGGGTGATACCGCTAAGCCCTGTGGAAGCCTTGAGCCCAGCTTAACCTCTACAACAGAAAAGTATGAAGAGAGCTGTTGGTGCAAAACACCTATTCTCTCAGTCCAAACTTCGTTGACGCCAATACCTAAAGACAAACCATCAGTTGGTGATACCGATAAGGAAAAAACTACACCAACTAAAACGGCCCCATGTGGTGTCAAAATTATGCCACCAAAACCAGAACGCGAACAAAGTGAGCCATGTGTTTGTAAATCCTATACTGAAGTGGAAAAAACTACACCAACGAAAACGGATAAAACTCAGGAGCGTTTGGATCATCTCATGAAACACTTGCTTGAATTAATGGAAATAGCAAAAGAATTGAAGGCTGACAGTGAAACTCCAACAAAATTAGATAGTTTTATGAAGTGCTGTGATGCTGTAAAGGGTAAACTTGAGGCGTTGCCCTCCCCTTCTTCATCGTGTAAATACTATAAAGAAGAAGATAAAACGCTTCGGGAGACTCCAAGAAATGGTGGGAGCTGTTGTGTTATGGTAAAGCCTGATGTGACTAAAACGACGACTGTTACCCCAAAAACAAGTGAGAAAGAATCACCTTGTGGAATCTGTGGGACCGATGTGGTCCCAAAGCCTGATGAAACCGCTAAGCCCAATGTGACTAAAACGACGACAGTTACCCCAAAAACAAGTGAGAAAGAAACACCCTGTGGAATCTGTGGTACCGACGTGGTCCCTAAGCCTGATAAAACCGCTAAGCCCAATGTGACTAAAGCGATGACTGTGACCCCAAAAACAAGTGAGAAAGAAACACCCTGTGGAATCTGTGGTACCGACGTGGTCCCAAAGCCTGATAAAACCGCTAAGCCCAATGTGACTAAAACGAAGACGGTTACCCCAAAAACAAGTGAGAAAGAAACACCCTGTGGAATCTGTGGAACCGATGTGGTCTCAAAGCCTGATGAAACCGCTAAGCCCAATGTGACTAAAGCGATGACTGTGACCCCAAAAACAAGTGAGAAAGAAACACCCTGTGGAATCTGTGGAACCGATGTGGTCTCAAAGCCTGATGAAACCGCTAAGCCCAATGTGACTAAAGCGATGACTGTGACCCCAAAAACAAGTGAGAAAGAAACACCCTGTGGAATCTGTGGGACCGATGTGGTCTCAAAGCCTGATGAAACCGCTAAGCCCAATGTGACTAAAGCGATGACTGTGACCCCAAAAACAAGTGAGAAAGAAACACCCTGTGGAATCTGTGGGACCGATGTGGTCTCAAAGCCTGATGAAACCGCTAAGCCCAATGTGACTAAAGCGATGACTGTTACCCCAAAAACAAGTGAAAAAGAAACACCTTGTGGAATCTGTGGAACCGATGTGGTCTCAAAGCCTGATGAAACCGCTAAGCCCAATGTGACTAAAGCGATGACTGTGACCCCAAAAACAAGTGAGAAAGAAACACCCTGTGGAATCTGTGGGACCGATGTGGTCTCAAAGCCTGATGAAACCGCTAAGCCCAATGTGACTAAAGCGATGACTGTGACCCCAAAAACAAGTGAGAAAGAAACACCCTGTGGAATCTGTGGGACCGATGTGGTCTCAAAGCCTGATGAAACCGCTAAGCCCAATGTGACTAAAGCGATGACTGTGACCCCAAACACAAGTGAGAAAGAAACACCCTGTGGAATCTGTGGGACCGATGTGGTCTCAAAGCCTGATGAAACCGCTAAGCCCAATGTGACTAAAGCGATGACTGTGACCCCAAAAACAAGTGAAAAAGAAACACCCTGTGGAATCTGTGGGACCGATGTGGTCTCAAAGCCTGATGAAACCGCTAAGCCCAATGTGACTAAAGCGACGACTGTTACCCCAAAAATAAGTGAGAAAAAAACACACTGTGGAATCTGTGGGACCGATGTGGTCTCAAAGCCTGATGAAACCGCTAAGCCCAATGTGCCTAAAACGACGACTGTTACCCCAAAAACAAGTGAGAAAGAATCTCCCTGTGGAATCTGTGGGACCGATGTGATCCCAAAGCCGGATGAAACTGCTAAGCCCTGTGGAAGCAATGAGCCCGTCACTACTGAAATGGGCAGTTCTGCCTCTAAACCTGAAAAAGGTGATGGATCTGGACCCAAAAAGCTCCTTGAGACCAATATGACTAGTCCTACCTCTAAATCCAAAAAGGTTCGTGGTCGTGAAAAGAAAAAACCCGATGTGACTAAAACGATGGCTGTTACCCCAAAACCCAGTGATGCAAAAACACCCAGCCTTGGACCTATATGTGCGAGCTGTGGGGCTTGTGTGGTTCCAAAGCCTGGCGAAACCTTTGTACCCAGTGAAAACTGTACGTGTGCTGGTTGCAAAAAGCCCACAGCTCCCTATAAGTCCTGTGGAAGCCGTTATCCCAGTGTAATCTCAAAGCCCAGTGAGCCCAGGGTGATCCCTAAGCCCAGTGAGCCCAGTGCTAAGTCCAGTGAGCCCAGTGCTAAGCCCAGTGAGCCCAGTGCTAAGCCCAGTGAGCCCAGTGCTAAGCCAAGTGAGCCCAGTGGTAATCCCAGTCCTATATGCAAATCTGAAACGGATGCTAAGAGAGAAGAAAAGTCCAGTCTTGCAAAATATGCGAAATGTGGAGCTGGTGTGGTTCCAAAGCCTGTCGAAACCTGTACCAGTGATACCTGTACGTGTGGTTGCATAAAACCCATTATGGCCAAAACAACCTGTCATACCTGTAAAATCGAAAAGGATCATAAAGGATGTGTATGCAAAAAGCCCAGTGCGACATCTAAACCCTGTGGAAGCCGTGAGCCCAGTGCAACTTCTGCACCGTGTGGAAGGCGTGAGCCCAGTGCGAGTTCTAAACCCTGTGGAAGCCGGGAGCCCAGTTCAACTTCTACACCCTGTGGAAGGCGTGAGCCCAGTGCGACTTCTAAACCCTGTGGAAGCCGTGAGCCCAGTGTGACTTCTAAACCCTGTGGAAGCCGTGAGCCCAGTGCGACTTCTAAACCCTGTGGAAGCCGTGAGCCCAGTGCGACTTCTAAACCCTGTGGAAGCTGTGATCCCAGTGCGACTGCAAAACCCTGTGGAAGCCGTGATCCCAGTGCAACTTCTAAGCCCTGTGAAAGCCGTGAGCCTAGTGTGACTTCTAAGCCCTGTGGAAGCCGCAAGCCCAGTGTGACCACTATACCAAGTAATTCCTGTGGTTGCAAAAAACCCAGTTCCATAGAAACGAGCGGTCCTACCTCTGACACCGAAAAGGGTGGTAAGAGTTGTGGGTGCAAAAAGCCCAGTGCGATCAAAACGTGCAGTCCTATTTCTAAAATGGAAAAGGATTACGGGGGTTGTGCATGCAAAAAACCCAGTGCGGACGATAAGACCAGTCTTGCAAAATGTGCAAACTGTGGGGCTTGTGTGGTCTCAAAGGCTGGCGAAAGCTGTATGCTCAGTGATGCCTGTACGTGTGGTTGCAAAAAGCCCAGTGTGACCGGAACGTGCAGTGTTACCCGTAAGCCAAATAGAAACCGTGAGCCCAGTGTGACCAGTAAGCCACGTGATACCTGTGGTTGTAAAAATTCTATCTGTAGTTGCAAAAAAACAATTTCAATAGA
The DNA here is from genome assembly GCA_949775005.1 of Orthosia gothica. Classification (NCBI taxonomy): domain Eukaryota; kingdom Metazoa; phylum Arthropoda; class Insecta; order Lepidoptera; family Noctuidae; genus Orthosia; species Orthosia gothica. The sequence continues at coordinate 11,436,036 of OX459035.1, read as the reverse complement.
AACGTGCAGTTCTATCTCTAAAACCAAAAAGGATTATGGGGGTTGTTATTGCAAAAAGCCCAGTGTGACTTCTAAGCCCAGCGATAACAGTACGTTTGGTTACAAAAACCCCAGTATGAACGAAACCTGTAGTTCTACCTCTAAAACCGTAAAGAGTGACGTGGGTTGTGAAAAACTTAGTGCGACCCTTAAGCCTAGTGTTTCCAGTATGTGTGGGTGCAAAAAGCCCATTCCTACAGAATCGTGCGGTCCTACCTCTAAAACCGAAAAGGAGCAATGTGGATGCAAAAAGCCCATTCCTACTGAACCGCGCGGTCCTGCCTCTAAACCCGAAAAGGAGCAGTGTGGAAGCGGAAAGACCATTCCTACAGAAACGAGTGGTCCTACCTCTAAACCCGAAAAGGAGCAGTGTGGATGCAAAAAGCCCATTCTTGCTGAACCGTGCGGTCCTACCTCTAAAAACGAAAAGGAGCAATGTGGATGCAAAAAGCCCATTCCTACTGAACCGTGCGGCCCTACCTCTAAAACCGAAAAGGAGCAATGTGTATGCAAAAAGCCCATTCCTACTGAACCGCGCGGTCCTGCCTCTAAACCCGAAAAGGAGCAGTGTGGATGCGGAAAGACCATTCCTACAGAAACGAGTGGTCCTACCTCTAAACCCGAAAAGGAGCAGTGTGGATGCAAAAAGCCCATTCCTGCTGAACCGTGCGGTCCTACGTCTAAAACCGAAAAGGAGCAATGTGGATGCAAAAAGCCCATTCCTACTGAACCGTGCGGTTCTACCTCTAAAACCGAAAAGGAGCAGGGTGAAAACAAAAAGCCCATCCCTACAGAAACGAGCGGTCCTACCTCTAAACCCGAAAACGCGCAGTGTGGATGTAAAAAGCCCATTCCTACGGAAAGTTGTGGTTCTACCTCTGAAACCGAAAAGGAACAATATGGATCCAAAAAGCCTATTCCTACTGAACCGTACGGTCTTACCTCTAAAACCAATAAGGAGCAATGTGGATGCAAAAAGCCTAGTGCGACCGAAACCTGCAGTCTTACCTCTAAAAGCGAAAAAAGATATGGGTTTTGTAATTGCAAAAAGCCCAGTGCGACTTCTAAGCCCTGTGGAAACCCCAGTGTGACTTCTAAGTCCTGTGGAAGCTGTGACCCCAGTGAGTCAACTAAGCTCAGTAACAGTTGTTCATGTGCAAAGTCTTCATCCAACATATTTCTTACTTACATGACTCACAAGAGTTACAGCCATCCATTAATGAGAAATGAGAAGTATTCCTGCAACGATTCTTTTAAAATACCCACGGCTAAGGAGAAAATATATTCAGCAGAAGCCAGTGCAACCACGAGGTACTGCGACGAAGGATCACCAAACAGTAGGATATCAAAAAGTCCGACATTAATCAATTTGAAATCGCAATCTTTTCTCACACAACCATACTTTGAACCGAAAAAGCCAGTACAAAATAAAAGTACCCACTGCATTCGGAATTGCAGCGACAGTCTTAAAGGTGGGAATACTAGTACTACTACTCACTCTAAATGTAAGTTGAACTTAGTTATGATTGCAAGCCCGTCTCCTAGCATCTCGACCAGTCCTTCGATGCACATACAACCTAGCCAGACAGTCTGTGCCACAAATTCGTTAATTAAATCACAAAAAGCCCGTAGCGTTGAGAGCAATGACTATGAAACTAAAGTAGTTACTAAAGGCGACACGGTAAATGCTCTGAGAACAATGATTTCTCCCAAAACTTCAGCAGAATCAAACAATTACTGTCAAGCTACGTTCCAGCAAAATCCAGGATGCTCAACATGTCTGGCGAATAGAGTATTGGATGAAGAGGTTAACACATTCCTTGGCTTGTTGTCTTATGACTCCGAATCTGTATCGTCCAAAATTACATCAGATGCAAGAAATTTAAGTAAAAACTTGGACGGATTCGTTAAACGTCGTAAGGATGCTATGACATCACCGACACTTAGCGACAACCAAAGTAACGAAAGTGTTCGATGGAAATCCTGTACTGACGTTCAACTGCTGGATGAACAGGGTGAATGTGACTCCGTGTCACTTTCAAAATCTTCAGTATCATCCTAAAATTTCCGACGTTTTAAGCACACCATCTAGCACAGAGGATCTTGTACACTGTTAATAAAGAAACATTATTTCATTCTGTACTGTATGAAAAACATTACATGATAGCATAATTATGTACAACATTATGGTTTCGTTCATATAATTTGAGAAATTTCTTTAAATAAATACAAAATATGCGAGTTTTGATCCACACCCTCTAGTGTTTTTATTTATTGATCAACAAAATTGAATATCAGTTTTTATCTCGGGATAATTTTCGACATTCACGCGAGCGAAGCCGCTGATTTATTGATTCTTGACCGCAGAATAGAGTACTACAGGGTTGCTACCATAGGAATTTCGCCTGTATTGTGGTTGCTTAGGTAACAACATCTACCTCTCAGTTACACGCCATTTATGGGCTGCCACGTTTATTAGATAAACTGGCAACACACAGATTACGGCTAACTGACAGATGGCAACCTTTTTAGGGTTCCGTAGCCACTTGGAAAAAAAAGGAACCCTTATAGATTCGTCATGTCTGTCTGTCTGTCCGTCCGTATGTTACAGCCAAACTTTTTTTAACTTGGTAAGTAGATGTATTCTGTGAACCGCATTAAGATTTTCACTCAAAAATAGAAAAAAAAACAATAAATTTTGGGGGGCCCCATACTTGAAACTGAAACTAAAATATATTTTTTCCTTCAAACCCATACGTGTGGGGTATCTATGGATAGGTCTTCAAAAATGATATTGAAGTTTTTAATATCTTTTTTTTTAACTGAATAGTTTGCGCGAGAGACACTTCTAAAGTGGTAAAATGTGTCCCCCCCCCTGTAACTGTAAAATAAGAGAATGATAAAAACTAAAAAAAATAACTACCACCGAAAATTGGTTTGAACGAGATCTAGTAAGTAGTTTTTTTTTAATACGTCATAAATCGTAAACCGCAATTTACCAAGTACCTTTCAATTTACCAGGAACCCTTCGTGCGCGAGTCCGACTCGCACTTGGCCGGTTTTATGTGTCCCATTTTCGCCACCACTTTCTTTCAAATGTCGTTGGATTTACATAAAATACTTTTATATTGGGGGCACAAAATAGAAAGTATACAGAAAGGCCATTCCCGCCGTTTCGAAAATTGACAGCTAAACTTGACAGATTCACTAGGGTTGTTACTATATTGATTCCGAATTTAAAAAAAGAGTAGGTTGTATAGGTTACTAACATAAATACATCGATTCGTCTAAACATACATCATATTATGCTTACATGGGAGACACAGCATCAAATATCCACTACGTATCACGACGCCGCTTACAATGAAGATTGGCGGGTAACAAGATGTTAGTGTTATAATGAACAAATTAAAATAAATAAGTTGTGAAAAGCACTAAGCTCGACGAAAAAAAAGTGCAAAAGAAAGGTAGGTATTAAATTCAAAAAATTTGACTGCTTAGTAAGCGAACTAAAAAGATGTACTTATACAAGAAGAAAATTATGCTGTGCAGTCGGAGGAAACATAATTGTGAGCTGGACGACTTAAACTATTTTATTATGACAAGTTTCAAAGCCTGTCCAATTTCGTCTATGGACTTTTCCTAGATATTGAATTTCTAACTTGTCATCTCGAAAAATTTAATGACCATGAATGAAAGAACGAATTTAAAGTATATTCGATCTGTAACTATTAATAAAGGTAACCCAGCCAGTGCAACCTCGTTACAATAGACGTGACAAACGCCCGCACAAAGCACTTGTGACAGCCTGACTGAGCTCGGTCTAATATTGCCTTAGATAAAGTACCTATAGATTTAGCCTTAAAATGAGCTTGATTGATAGAGCGAGATCGCTAATAGGCAGCCCCATGTAAATAATAAGGACAAAAGATTATTTTTTGTCTTTGTCACCATGGCCGCGGCTTTTGTTGTTTGTCAAACGCTAATATCATGGCAGGTTTGACAAACTAACTCGGTCGTGTTTGATTTTTTTGTGATTTCGCGGGATTAAGTGTTTATTGAGACAAGGAATTGGGTTATTTATAGATAATAAGTGTCAGTGCGATGGTGGGTTAAAGTGTTCTAGGCTGTAAAACCAAAGTGTTATTGTTATTGTTGTTTCATGTGCGGCCACGCCATGGCTCCATCTATAGGTACTTTATCTAAGAATATTGCCCAATATTCCCTGTAAAATCGCAATGTCAATGTGTGGGTGCAAAATGACGCTTTGTTCGTAGTGGTCTCTCTGTCTGAGGTGCGCCGTCGTGTACTTTGTGTTGGGGGTTAACTATATTGGGTGTTAACTATCAAACATATTTTTTTATTTATTTAACTAAGATAATTGCGCCTGGTTATTTCCAGGCAACCACGCATAAATTAAATTATTAATACACGGTGACAGACAGATAGACGGACAGCGAAGTCTTAGTTACAGGGTCCCATTTTTACCCTTTGGGTACGGAACCCTAAAAATTGTTAGGCTCCCAAACTTGATTTTTTTGCCGTTTTTTTGCAATAATGGTACGGAACCCTTCGTGTGCGAGTCTGACTCGCATTTGGCCGGTTTTGTTTATTGTTGATAGGCTCGCATTTGATAACTATCACACCTGATGGTAAGCGATGATGTGGCCGTCGACGAGGCAAACTTGCCTCCTTTTCGAAGTCGGTTACAATCCTTGAAAGCTACACGCTAGTCTAAAAGTGTCCTAAGGAATGCGTCCAGATTAGCGATATAAAAATAGCTCATCACACTCAGTCTAGACATTATGTAAAACTAAACAGACTAAAAGCAACTAAATAAAACTAAATAGTTAGCATTGTCTTAGTGTTTGGCATTGGGGACGGATAATTAGTTGTAGATAAAACGAAGAAGAAATGCAAGATGTTTTGTTCAGCGTCTGCGCAGTTTACGCATTTGTAATGTAGGGCTGACAGATGCGATCATAAATATGTTACTTTCAATCTCAATTTATCATCGTCGACCACATCATCGCTTACGATCAGGTGAGATGGTGGTCAAGCGCGAGCCTATCAATAATAATTTTAAAAAATCTTCATATACTTTCTGAAACAAGTAAAATTTCACAATTTAAAAAACCCCCGACACATTTATCTTGCGAAAACACCCCGATTCAAACAGTAAAATGCCCATAACTTTGGAACGGCTGAACCGATTTTATTCAAACATAGCTAAGAACACTCTCGACAAAATTACCTTTAAAAAAAAAACAAAATTGAAATCGGTTCACCCGTTTAGGCGCTATGATGCCACAGACAGACACACAGATACACAGCAACACACGTGAAACTTATAACACCCCTCTTTTTCCGGAGGAGGTTAATAAAATGGCGGTTTGGAGGATTTTGAATTAAATAAAAATACAATAAATAATTTGGAATCATTGATACGCTGAAGAAGAAGAAACTTTTAAATTTATTCTTTGGACAAGAGTTATCTGACTGTTGAAAAATCAGCCCTTAATTACTCTACTCTCTAATCTTACTTCACTTGTCGCTTACTTATTGAATAAGGCCGGAGAGAGATGTTTATCGCTGTATAAATTATAATCGTGACAATCTAAGAAGTCCGCTGACGTTTCTCAATTTACATGCCGCGATAACATTGTATGAACGTCTACGAAAAAATGATTCCGCTCTGCATAGGTACATAAACACATCAACGATGCCTCACCACAAACTGAACCGCCCATGAAACACCAGTGCGTATAATATGGCGGCCAGTCGCGAAGCGGGCAGCTGTCAACCGCCGCGGTAGGAGGTTAAATGTGTACGATACCAAGACGACGACTAACGCCAACGACCTTGAGGGAACAAAACGCGCCCTCGTTTCTCACCCGCGCGACCCGAAATTTAGTAGTTTTTTGTACTTTTCTTATTATTCTATGACTTTAAAAAAAAGCTTCAGATCAAAATGTAGATAATTAAATTTTCTTTGATATGGTGTCGATTTCATTAAAATACGCCCAGCGGTTTTGTTGTGATTTTCGTGTTTTTGTCCGTTTTAGACATAACTTTACAAATTAATTACACTATGTTATACGAATAAAACTCAAAATTTGCTCAGATGAAATTATTAAGAAAATGGTCTAATATAACATATATTTTTCCAATAAATTACGACTACCTAGACGTGATTCTCATTTTAAAATCAGCTACTCAAGGGAATCGGCGCCTTAGGTTAGCCGCCCCCGCGGTTGTGTGTGTATCCGTTAGTGTGTAAGGAGGCTTACACATAACAACGAGTACCTATCATTCGTAAGCATTAAGTTTAATTATCTAACTGTATTTTTATAGCTGTCAAATTCGAGTTCTTAGATTGTCACGACCTTAGTGAAAACCGAGATTTGTCCACCCAATTTTCGTTTTGTGACAGCCCTATGCAATATTTGGCGCGCGTCCACGACATAGTACGCAGACTCTGTGACGTCACAGGGCATTCCTACGACACGTACTTGGGTACCGATGAACTGTATAATTATAACTACTATCAAATATCTCTGTCTGTCCGACGTGGAATCACGGAGTGTTACACTGGAAATACAATGTATCTGTTCGGCCTGAAAATTGTGAGGTACATTACTATGGCGTTAAGACGTAGTAGCATACTACAATACTCGCGCAGGTATAAGGTACCGGTACTTCTACTACTACAAGTGCTAGCTAGGTACTAGTACTAGGTATTTTCTTTTTAATATTGTTGCACATGCTGAGATAGGAGACTTTTTGTTCTCGCACGGGGTTATTTATTTTTTATTATTGTTTTGTTTGTGTTTTGCTTATTTCGTGTCTCCTGTGTGTGTCACAAAAAAATATTTCTTCTTTCTTTCTTTACCACGCATCTGGGGCTGTACCACAACGGGCCAATGACGTCATGAGCTCGTTGTAAAAAAGGATAGTGCTATTTGAATTGTATAATAGCTAGTATTGGATACTGCGATAAGGCCATTGAATGTGTATAAGATTTAAGTTTATTTTCTATTAATGTATTTTAAGGTGTATAATGAAACATATAATAAATATTAAAGTAATAAATAGCTCCGTAACTCTCTCACTCTCACCGGAATCATGGCATTAAGAAGTGATAGTATATGGGTGATATCTCTGAAGTTCTTCATCAATATAGTAGCATTTCTACTGATTTCCAGGTGTTTGGGCCGGACAGCAGGCCTAGACAGACAACTTTTCTGTAGCGTTGACGCCAGGCGCTAACGTAAAAATATATGAGAACGATTTTACATGCGGGAAGGACACCTAATTTCACGCGCCACTGCGATCGAAGTTTTTGAGTTTTTGACTCGGACGCATATGCGACGCGTATTATACTGCGCTTAAGAGGAAACGGGGGCAGAGAGCGCCGACTGAATTTCCTAAGTAAAAAGTCATAATTCGAGGTTTGGCTCTCGTCTATTTCATCCTCCAGTATTGGACCAATTTAAAAGATATTGCATAAACTGGTAAAGTAAGATATATACTATGTCCCTATGTTTTCCTTTTTTCATTTATATTTGTCAAATTTGTTCACTAAGCCTCTGTTGACAGCGCAATTTTGAGCATTTTTTGAGGGTTATAGTGCTTCTAAAGATAATATATCATCAAAAAGGAAAACATAGGGACATAGAATATATCTTTAATTTTCAGTTTATGGAATATCTTTTAAATTGGTTCAATATTGGAGGAGCAAATAGACGAGAGCTAAACCTCGAATTATGACTTTTTACTTAGGAAATTCAGTCAGCGCTCTCTGCCCCCGTTTCCTCTTAAGGCGGTACCCCGAGTAAAACGCCACGCAAGCCGTTTTTTGTGCTGTTTTTAGGAGCTATCTACTCGTTATTTAAAAATAAATACCAATTAATAAAAATACATTAAATTTCTACATAATATTGATTCTAAAATGGCAGATTTAGTTTTTTTTTTAATGTTATATATATTTAATTAATCTCCTTCCAAAAAAACATAAAAATGAGAAATAATTATTGATATTATGCATCTCCTCGTAAAGTGTTCATTAATTATTTTTTGTACTATCACTAATGGATAGACAATTTAATAACGAACATTTTTGTAGTTTTATTTTTTTCAAAAGACCAAAATTCGATTTTATAAAGATTTTATTCTAAAATCTGGGCGTATTCACTACTGTAATTCATGCGCCACCAGTGCCGCTAGACCAATAGGAATGCTCATATCGCATGCCGATTTTTTGGTCAGGGTACCGTCTTAAGGGCCTTCCACCGCTTTAGTATCGGAAAAACGGTTACTTTCTAAAAGCATACTCCTTAGTAACGGCCAGGTAAGGTTAGAAAAAAAAAATGGTTTATATACATTATTTGTGAAACGTGGTTTTTTCGCGTAACTAATAATTTCACTTTAAAAAAAAAAACACCACGATGTATTTCGCTACTTTTGGATAATTCCAAAACGACTTCGATGTTTAAAAATATTTTTACACAGAAAAAAATGATGGCCAGAATTTATTTAAAACTGAAAAAGCTAAATCAAAGAATATTTTGCGAACAAAACTGTACAAAAGGAGGTTCCATATTGATATTCTGGCTCTGAGCGGCCAGTACTCATTTAAAATTGTGGTAATATATACGCCTTAAGACCTTGAGTTCCGTAGCGTGTGCGACAAGTATTTTGTCTGGGGGCCTACCCCAGATCAGTGTGTTGATCACTGAGGTGGAGTGTAGTTGAATTCAGGTTTCGCCGATCATTGGCAACTCAATATCTCAGATCATCTCACACGTCATGTTGTCGTTATATGGAAAACAGCGCTTTTCTATCTTGCATTACTAGAAGATAACAGTTTTGAAGATGAAGAAGCATTGATTGTAGTGGATATTTTGTATTCAAAGAGAATAAAAATATAGATCCGGTCTATTCCGCTTTTCTTCACCCAATCCACTGCTCCCTGGAAAGTGACTTGTTTGGAACTTTTTATATCTTCGATCACAGATCTGTACGTCATATTTATATGATAGTGATATAAACATAAATCATATCGTCTTTGATAAAACATTTATGAAATTAGTTGTTAGATAGGATCATAGAAACAGGAGCAGGATGGAGCTATACAAGACAAAATAGCTCTGTCACTTTTTCAGTGTCGCACTGTGATAGTTTTAACACGTCATAGTATAAGGTCTCTGTCCCCGTACGTATCAAAACCATTATGGTACTGGAAAAAGGGACAGATGTATACAAGTTAGATACATCTGTCACTTATGCACACAAAAAATAATCTTGCTCTAAGAGCCACCACCCTGGTCTTGCGATATTGTATCTTACTATATTGAATTATCAAATTTATTTTCATAATTTCCTGATAAAAATCCATCCATAAAATTAAGTAGGTATGTGATATTGCCTTTTCAGTTTTACTACTGCCATATTTTAATTCTAGGGCAATTAATTATTGTTAATAATATAATAAATTAATTGTAAATTCATATAATCTAGTATCATACATAGGAATCACCGTCAAAGGATCCTCATCATCATATTTTTTATTAAAGAAAATATGATTAATATGAAATCATATGTTTATATTACATTATCATATAAATATGACTCATAGATCTGTGATCCTAGATTCGTATATAATAGTGTAATACCCAATACTTTTAAGTTGCTTCTGCAACTGCTTCGGCGCTGCGGGAAGTGCAACCCCTTCGCCCTTACGTAACAAAGGATAAGCACCCGTGCGAGCTGTAGCGGCTGAGGCTGGTCGTCTCACCTTAACTGGGGTCAGCGTCCAGTCTAACCGGATGAATCTGAGTAACAGTATTTCACAAGGAGCGACGGCCTATCTGACCTAGCTGATATATAATAACATAAAATCACGCTTCTTTGTTTTTCCTGAAGGATTAGGTAAAAAATCACCTATTGCACATGCACATAGAGTCCCATGTCCCTATTGCTATCAACCGTGCCAATATCTAGACTCCGGGCTGCTATTGAGAAGTTCCAAATGGAAGACCTATCATCACTTTGCCCGACCGACCTGGGAATCTGATTAGATCCTGGAATCAGGACCACATGCCACATGACCTTGTGACCACTAGACCAACAAGGCAGTAACAAGAAAGCAGTTGGTATTAGGGATGTCATGGAGGTTCGATTCCGATTCCGAAAAGTCGTAAGTTTCGATTGTTTTTAACCTCCGATTTTGAAACTTTTATGCCGGAGGTTACCGGACGTCGATGCACATACTTAATGAGTAGAACAGGAGTAGAGAAAAAAGTATTCCTATCAGTGACGATCCTTTTTTATTGTGGAGAGTAAATACTAAATACAATCCCCTGAAATCGATTTCCCGTCAATATTCGTCTTGTCCACTAAGCTTAGTGTTAGCAAGCGAACAACTTTTTAGTGCTTAACACATCTTTCTTCAGCCTCTGCCTCCGATGCCGATTTCAAGTCCGGTTCCGATAAACAAAATTTAAGACCTCCGATTCCGACTTCGGTTCCGATATCATCACTTCCGCAACATCCCTAGTTGGTATAATAGAATCGAAACTAATTTTTGCACGGCTTTAAAAATCTTTGATGAACTATCTAAAATAAAATTATTTGATTGTAGTAATTTACAGGAATCCCAGAACATGATAACTTAAGTTAAATGTTGAAATGTTATTGTTTGCTTCAAGCTCCATAATAGCGGTCAAGTCGTGATGTTTAACTAGCTCAGTTAAGGCGATGTTAACTCTATCAACGAAGATTACGTTGTTAGTTAGAAACTTAGGAATTGCGTTTTAGCCCCGATGTCTGAAGAAATGTATTTGTCAAACTCTACATTAACCTGAAAACTGTAAAAAATTAGGTATTAAAGCAGAGAACAAAAAACTATTTACTGAAATAGTTAAGGGATTTTATAAAATAACTAACTCTCTCGATAGATTGAGGAATGATGTAATACGACAACGTTGTGTTTTAAAAGAAGATGTAGTGACTAAAATTGGAAAAAGTATGTTAAGATGGTTTGGCCATGTTGAGAAGATGAATGAATGGCGACTTACAGAAGGTATTTACAAGCAGGTGTGAATGGAATGGGACGCCGGGAGGAAACGCCTAGAAAGATATACATAGACCTTATTGGTGATGTTTTTCAGAAAGGCCAAGTGAACAGTACTCAATAACCGATGTGTGTGTATGACTGACGTATGAACGTGAGTGAAGCAAAATAAGTATGTTAGGATCGTAGCAGGTGGCGTTCTGTTGTTTCTGCCTATCTCCATGGGAAAAAGGCGTGAGTTCATGTATGTATGTATGTGTTACTCTCTCTAGTGTTTTATGATCGTATGCGAATTAATATCCCTCTTAGGGATTTGATCATGCCTCTATTTTTATCATCTGCCGCGATATATTAGACTAGCTTTCGTCCGAGACTTCATCTGCTTAGCATAAGCAGACTAAGCATAAGCGGTATAATGAACTATTATTACTTCTAAATTCAAACGTTTGACGTTCAAAAGTGGCGCTTAATGGCCTAATTAAAATAAATAAATTTGGCTTTGACTTTGACTTTAAGTACTTCGACTTACTTACTACTTGAGAAATTATTAGTTCACCATACAAACTTCCACCCCTTAAGGATGATTGCTGGGCTAAAAACTATTCTATGTCCTTCACAAAGTCTCAAACTATATGCATACGAAATTTCACCTAAATCGAATTCGGCTGTTTGAGCGTGATAGGAATCACACAGACAGACTGATAAACTTTCACATCCATACTTTAATATTATAAAGTGCAAGTTTGTACGATAAAACAATAATTTTTAAAGTAAGACAGCCTACGCACCTACAACATTATTTGCGTGATACAAAAAATAGGCTATTTGAAGTACTAATACTACAAAGAAGAAGTCGCGGGTAACAGCTAGTTTATAATATTCATATGGACAAAAAGCCACTAGCATCGCCTTAACTATCTAGTAACAGAATGCAATAATCAAGTCTGCACCGCAATTGTTGTCTCAAAGATAAGTATTGGTCACAGATACCGACAGGTTGACCACGATAACTACGAACGTCAGCATTTTTCTATTAACACTTACTTTTACCATGATGGTTTGGCCATGTTGAGAGGATGAGTGAAAGGCGACTAACGAAAGATTTACAAGGCAGACGTGAATGGAAACGCCGGGAGGGGAAACCCTAGAAAGACATACATAGACCTTATAGCTGATGTTCTTCAGAAAGGCCAAGTGCGCAGTACCCATAACCAGCGTGTGTGTATGACTAGATGTATGAATGTGATTCAAAGCAAAAGAAGTATGTAAGGATCGTAGCAGGTGGCGTTCTGTAGTTTCTGCCTACCCCCATGGGAAAGAGGCGTGAGTGACACAATATGAAATTTTATACAATTTTGCCTTACGTTATAACCTTTGTAAGAGCTGGAGTCTGGACTAGGTTCGGGACCTGTATGACAGATCTCCAGGCTCATACCCCTTTAAAATATTCATATTTGACGGCAACATAATTCAGATTAAAACAATATTTCAAACAATTATGATAGTAATAGTACATTACTGCCGCGGTCTATAATGACTACTTTGCTGGTCGCGCTGATTATGGCCGACAGCGCAGCGTAGCGCAGCGTAGCGCAGCTCCAGGCCGACACAGCGCGGTCAGCGTGCAGCACTTGATGGACGAGCTGAGATAAAGGCCGAGACCGTAGGTCGAGGCCTTTACAGCGAGGACAGCAAGGGCTGCAATGATGGCCAAGCTGAAAGGCCTAGAGCGTAGCTAGGCTAGCTCGAGGCAATCATAGCGTGACCAGCAAAGTAGTCATTATAGACCGCGGCAGTAATGTACTATTACTATCATAATTGTTTTTTTTTTGAGCAATGGTAGTTGGAACTATACAGTCTAATATGGAATAAAATCTTTTTGTACCTATCTCTATAGATACAAACAGGTGTGTTTTAAATAAAATCTTTTTGGATTTGTTTTTTTAAAACGTTGAAACGTCAAAATAGCGGTCAGCAAAACTTTGCCGGCCGCTCTTTGAAACAGAACGGCAAGGTCGACTTTGCTCAAACAAAGTTGTCAAAATAATGACCACATTACATGCATTTTTGAGTAAATGTATATTAAATGTGATTATATTTGTGGAGTGTAATGTAAAGTGAAAGTATTGCAGGATTGTTGGTGTAGTGTGTGAGTGTATGGGGGTGATTTAAGTATATGAGTGTAATCCCTGTGCGAGTGTTTTTGCTTAGGTAGCAGTAAAATTAAGAGGGACGTATGTAACAATTATTTATGTATGTATGTATGTACTTAATTTTACCATCGGCCTCGCCATTAATATTACACTATTCGATAGTTTCGCTAATAAGGATCATAATATTCCGAGGAAAATGGATCTTTTAAAAAAACCGGCCAAGTGAGAGTCGAACTCGCGCACGATTGGTTCCGTACCATTATCGCAAAAAACCGGCCAAGTGCAAATCGGACACGCGCACGAAGGGTTCCGTACCATTATCGCAAAAAACGGCAAAAAAAAATCATCTTTGTTGTATGGGAGCCACACTAAAATATTTATTTTATTCAGTTTTTAGTATTTGTAGTTATAGCGGCAACAGAAATACATCATGTGTCGTTTGTTTAGGCATATTTATCCTAAAAACAGTTTTTATTTTATCTTGAATTAAAGATTTGATTAATTGTAAGTTTGTATGTAACGGATAAACTCAAAAAATACTAAACCGATTTAAGAAAATCTTTCACTTAAGAAAAGCTAAATTATTCCAGAGTAGTACGGCTACTTGTTATCCCAAAAAAATAACGTAAAAGAGTCCAATTAAATACACGGCGAATTTTTCAAGATTTTTCACAAAGCGTCGTCATCAATAAAAGCGTTCAATCGGGTAAAAATTGTGGAAGCTATTGGCCCAGGCGTGCCCACAAGAAGGACACAGCAAAGGCTATAAAAAATGTTCCAAGTTCTCAGTACCAGTGATCAGAAATAATAGAATTGTCACAATACGATTCGTATGTCCGTCCATGGCGCAATGTCGGCCGCATTTCTGCCCATTATGTGCCCAAAGCCGGTCACGGCTCGGCTGTTTGTCACCTATTATTAGATATTATGCCGTTTGGCAATCCATTTCACTTTTTGGTAATTACTGTGTGTCATGCTTTGTTGTGACTGATTTTATGCAATCGGGATTTGTAATGGATAATTGACTAGTTTCGTGTAATTTCGATATTACATACATAAATAAATTTTACTGTAAAAGCCCGAACTACGGTAAAACCTAAGATTTACCAAGTGTTACTGGTAAATCCTAGGTTTGTTAGCGACCAAAATCAATATTGAAACGTTGAAAATAGCACAAAATAAGTTGGTAAAGACAATTTTCCATTATGATTACGGCACAGAAACACTAAAAATATACAGTGAAACTAAGATAATGAATATATCACAGACATACTTATATAATACTTGCATCTTAATAAGAAAAATACTTAATAAAAGCATTCACACACAAATAAATTTTACAAAGAAACATCAAATACACAAAATTAGGCAAATACAATGATTCTCACCACGCACCAACTATGGCAAAAAAATGTGTTGTACGAAGGTGCTGCATTGTATAATAAACTACCAAACAACATTAAAAATGCTAAATTCATGACAATATTTAAGAAACACGCGTTATCTGCTGTGATTGGCTGTTGAAAATTCATTCAACCAATCACAGCAGATAACGCGTGCGTGACAATTTATCACATTAATTCTACGATAATTTAGAGGTGAGAAGCTCGGCCTGAACATCTTATTGTGACATTTCGATATTTTATCTAAAAAGTCGGTTAAAAATAACATAAATAAACTCGCATAAACAAGGCTTGGCGCGCGACGATGGGAAGAGACCAGACGGGATGACCATAATGCCTTGGAAGGTGGGTAGGCCTTTGGTGTGGGATGCAACATGTGTCGACACCCTTGCGCCATCCCATCTTCTTAGCACGGTGGGCTGTGCTGGGGCAGCTGCTGCTGGTGCAGAAAACCTCAAACGGCACAAATACAACAACCTTATTGGAAGTTATATATTTGAGCCGTTTGGGGTTGAAACATTAGGTCCATGGGGTCCGAGTGCTCTTCGAGTATTTCGAGACGTAAGCAAATGGTTAGTCGACTCTTCACGTGACCAGAGGGCTGGGCTTGTCCTTGGCCAGAGAATCAGCATTGCCATCCAACGTGGCAATGCTGCCAGCGTTCTGGGTACTTTTCACGTTGACAGCGATGTGGACGAATTTTATTTTATTTTTATTTAAGTGTATATATAGGTAGTTATTTTTAATTAAGTATTTTATACTACGTAAATTTTAATTTAGATAATTGAATAAAAACATAAACTTAGCTTGTTGTTCACGAAGGGTTTATGAGGAGTGAGGAGTGTTTCAGGAACTATACACATTTCTCCAAATATATATTTTTAAGTTCAAGCCTATCGATATCAACTGGCCACTTACCAATATTCCGGGATATAACTGAGAAATTCCATAGAGTATCGAGACAGATAAGGCAGGTAGCTTTTTTATCTTTGATAGCGTCTTTTCGTTATTTAAAACTCAGTGTACTTAATAGTTTTATTTTTAATAAACATTGATCGTTTATTGGCTTGCTTAATAATGAAGAGTACAAAATCCAATATGCTGATAGCTAGCATCGCTGTTGAAGAGGGCGTGGCTGCTCTTTTTTGCACACACCACGGTTTTAAGGCGAAGGTCTTTGATATTAAACAAACTCCATAAGATAAAAGTAAAAATATAAAAAGTTTAATACAAAAGCCTAGTATTCAAAAATATTGACCATAATTAAAAAGATAAAAGTAATAAAATAATCATGTTTAATTATTTTGACAACGGAATCTTTTTTCAAATTGAAGCGGCTTAGAGCGGAGCAAGGTTCAAAATAGATCGATTGAGTAAATGATTTTTCTACTTACATTATTTGTTAATCGACTTTAAAAAAGGAGGAGATTCTCAATTCGTCTGCCTCTTTTTTATGTATGTTCCCCGCTTACTCAAAGATGCCTGGATCGAATTAGAAAATTATTAATTTGATTGAAACGATTGAGTGTGTCTCACGTCCTCGTAAGTTTAAGTTTTACAACCCAGATGGTCAAAGTTCCAGGTGTTTATTTTTCGATTCAACAGTAGTATACATATTTCAATATTCTACAACATAAGACTAATAAAAAAGTACAAAGTGGAGAGGTAGAGTTGTATTAATTTAATAATAGGTATCATCATCATAATAGGTAGGTAGGTACTCAAATGTGTGCGCAAACAATTGCTGTCTGTCCCTTAGCTCTCACAGTCCGATAGGACGGCAATCCGACACTACTGGGGAGAGATCAGGCGGAAGACCATCAGGTTTCCTTGTCACAGGGGAGTCACACAGCCACCTTACTAATACCGGACTAAGAACACCCTACCCTACTAACAATACCAATCATAAGTTGTCACACAATGACATCTGAGTTTCTGTCATTATTTTGTACCAGCACAGCATAGCACAGCATTACGGCCTTAAAAAGAACTGACAGAGTAAAGGACGCCACACAGCGCTCTAAAACGGATTCATCGACGTGGGAAGAAAGGCTGCCAGGCTAAAATGGAATTGGGCGGGTCACGTCAGCCGCATGCACAGTGACCGCTGGCCTTTAGTGTCCCCAAATTGGGTGCCTGAGGGTGGACGGAGGCCGGCCCAGAAACCAGAAAGAGGTGGCGAGACGATCTAGATGCCTAAACTGTAAGGGCTGGTTCGATATGGCTCAGGCAAAGAATACCACAAACTATTTGGTGAAGACTTTTGTCCAGCTGTGGGACAGCGTAGGCTAACATGACAAAAAGTGTTAAAGCTCGCGCTTTGAACGCGCCTTGAATGTACAACGTCGCCTTAATCCATGTGCGGGTTACTTCGATGAAATATCAATTAAGTATAACCATTAAAAAGTTAAATATTTATTCTGACGCGCCAATGTGATGTTGTTGATACGATCTGTATCACGCCCAGTATTACTTGATGGTGTGGGCAGAACTTTGGGTCATACCTACGCGAAGTTATTATGAGTCTCAACTGATATGGTTGTAAAGCCATAAAAAATTGAAACCTTTCCTTACAATGGTGCTTAGGAATGTGTGCAGGGTGATTGCGTAACACACAAAATCATCACAAAATCGACATGATTTCCGTTTTTAGGGATCTGTACCAGAAGGGTCCAAAAGGAATCCTATTGCTGTCACTCACGTCTCCGTCTGTCTGTCCATCTGCCCGTCTGCCCGTCGTCTGTCACACGGGTTTTACGTCCAAACGGTTGGAGCTACAGTTTTCAAAGGCGAATGGCAGGCTTGTATGGGAATTTCGTACTGCTAATAAAATTTCGTGTTTTGGGATATTTTTTGTTTTAATTGGTAGTTTGAATGATGATAATCCCTTTTTAAATTCTTAGATTTTTAGAACTTAGGACGTATAAGTTATAACCAGTTTTATTTTTTAAGGTTATGTACTAGTGTACCAATGTTACATATAAGTAAATGTCACATATTGTTACAAAATGTGTAAAGTAAATGTTCTAAATTGTATTTTTGCTATCTTTGTAGTGTTTTACTTACCATGAATTAGATAGATTGAGATGAGGATTGTACCTACTCAGGACATTATATGATACCTATGTCCAGCAACGGATAGCAACAGTTTGATAATGATGAGTTTAATTATATTTAGTGTTTTTCATTTCAATATTTGTGTTATTTTACACAAACCAACTTCTAAAACATAACTGCGTTTAATGTACGATTTTATTACGTTTATTTATTAAAATCTTTTTCATCATCATCATCATCATCATATCAGCCGAAAGACGTCCACTGCTGGACATAGGCCTCCCCCAAGCGTCGCCACATTGACCGGTCCCGTGCGTCCCGCATCCAGCGAATCCCCGCAACCTTCACCAGGTCATCGTTCCACCTGGTGAGAGGCCTTCCAACGCATCGTCTTCCGGTTCGCGGTCGCCACTCCAGAACTTTTCTGCCCCATCGGCCATCCGTTCTGCGAGCAATGTGCCCTGCCCACTGCCACTTAAGTTTGGCAATTTTTCGGGCTTCTTGGCATTCTTTGGCAAATCTTTTTACTGATATTATTAATTAATCCGAAGTTCTAAAAATAGTTACTTACATAAAACTAAATGGCTTAGTTGCCTTAACAAGTGGTACAAATATTATAACCGAAAAACAAAAAAAGGATGCGGTACGAAATCTGTCGTTCACCTTTCACACTTTAAGCATATTGTTGACCCAAGGAAATGTGTCAAAAAATGTGTTTTTATATTTTTAAGGGGTCTCCCATACAGCGAAAGGGAGACGTGAAAAAATTTTACCCCATTGAGGGGGTATCGTCGTTTATAACTCGTTGAGTAGATAATACTGTATTTGTTTTGTTACAAATAATATTTGAATACAGAGAATGAGAAGCCAGCAAAAGACAGCTTTTTTAACAAAATTTTGTTCCGAACTTGAAATTTGAAGTTTATTATTACCAATGATAGTATTATATTATCTGTGATTATTACGTATGTTTTAGTTTTACTAACTAATACCAATTTATTGATAAAGCAGATTTTTTCTGAAATGCCCTGCAGTTTTCCTATTACAACCAACTAAATTTTACGGTTTGGTACATGTGCGAAGTCCGAAACGCACTTGGCCGGTTTTTTTTTTTTCAATTCAGTAAATCAAATCAAAAATATTTATTTGCTAGAATATGGTACATAAGGTGTTACAGTAAATTAGTTTCAGCATATCCTGCCATAACATGGCGTACAAATGTATTGACAATCAGTGATGTCACTTAATCTAACTCACAAATTACAGATTCTATTGACTTGTCTTCCAAATAGTCCTTAATGCTATAATATCTTTTTCAATACACTTCCTCAAAAACTAGCTCTTATTGCACTACGTTTAGGTTCGATATGCAACATATTTCGCACGCGTGCGGTAATAAGATTACAGCACGCGTGCGGTAATTCGATTAAAACATAAGAAATTAAAAAAAAAAACACCACTGACAATTATAGAGCAGGCGTGTTTTTTTTTAATCTCGTCATTTTGATTTGCGTCTTTACAGCGTAAATATTTTTTTAATATTTAAATTGTGTTTATAAAAAGAATAATACTAATAAACATGATTATTTTAAGCAAATATTACTTTTATGAACAAGTTAACATTTTATTTGTGTTCTTAATTAAAATATATTTGAATTTTATATTTTTCCTGTGAGGCTGTTTAACGGCTTCATACCTTTGCTTCTCCTTTAACCTGCGAACATAAAGCGCGGGGAAAAAAGGAAAGTTAGTCTTAATAATTTGAGTTATTTGTGAAAAATGTCGAATTTAAGTTTTGAAGAGAATTCTTTAGATGGTATTCCGCCGGATATTGTGATTGAGGCACAAAATGCTTGCGATAGCCTGTTGCCATCTAAATCTAAGGTGAATTAAATGGCAGCTTTGCAAAGTTTTCTTCAGTGGAAAGTTACTAAAAAGGCGTTGTCATTTCGGGGCAAGTATTTTTGGCATATTTCAATGAACTCGCTACTAAATATAAGCCTAGCACGCTATGGTGTATATATTCCATGCTAAAAAGCATCTTCAGTGGAAAGTTACTAAAAAGGTGTCGTCATTTCGGGGCAAGTATTTTTGGCATATTTCAATGAACTCGCTACTAAATATAAGCCTAGCACGCTATGGTGTATATATTCCATGCTAAAAAGCACGGTTCTGCAAAATCACGGTGTTAACATAAAATATATTGCAACCTGACTGCATTTCTAAAAAGACACTCCGTCGGATATATTGGACAAAAATCAAAAGTATTGTCTCCAAATGAAGTTTGAAAGAAGCTCCGGATAGCCAGTATTTGGCAACAAAGGTCAGTAGTTGAATCAATATCTAATCTATAAAACCTTACCTAGGCGCTACGTCCGTACACTAAACGACCTATGCTTATCTAAACTGTGTTTATTTCTTCGAAAGTGTATTGAAAAACGTCGTTTGATACACGTGGGAATTTGTTATTGCGTTTCTCGGCCCATAACACCCTCGCCTTACGGCTCGGGTGTTCATTCGGCCTCGTACGCAATAACAAACTTTCCACACTTGTATCAAAATGTACTATTATATAAAAATAGTTTGAAATAGTTATTTATGCTTCAAGTGCGGAAGGTAGGTGATTTCCGATGAGTGACATTTTTATTCACGAGCGAGCGAAGCGAGTGAGTGGATAAATCGACACGAGTCGGAAATCATCTTACGTACGTGTATCATACAACATTTTACTATGCATTGTGCGAGGAAATAAATAAATTAATAAAATGGGAACGGGCTTATTTAAGCGCATTCAGCATATCCACAGATTAACTAATAGTTCCTCGGGCATATCTACTGCGCATGTGCGAATAGTTGTCACATCGTAGCGCGGCACGAGCAAAATATACATTCTGCCAAACATATTTAATGAGTATTTAAAATTAATTTATTGATCAAAATCTAAATCTAGAGTAATTAAAAACGCCTTAAATGAAATATTAGTTTTATTTTACCTGTTATATGAATGATAATCTGTACTTAACTAATTTGTAAAACTTTTCTGAAATAATAAAAACTTTATGCGTCGGGCTGACGTTGGAGTTAAAAATTAAAAAAATACAGGAAAGTAAAAAGCACTAGTGAAAAAAAGTGACACTTTCCGCACAGTTTGGCTGCTTGGAAAACGCTCTTTTCTAGGACATGCATTGTAAAGTATTTTGCTATGTACACATATAGGTCTACCAGAATCTCATGGCAAAAGGGGAAATAAAAATTTGTTGTGTGCAATACTGGGGAAATTGGATTAAACGATCTTGATACTGTTTAATTTTTATTTATGCCTTTAGTATTAATGAACATGAGGTACCTATATTTTAGTAGTCACAGCGGCTCTTTGTGTCTTTGAACTTGGTCCTGCCAACCATTGCGTAAGAAACAGTTTGTCATCGAGTATACTGCATAGAGTAAGCGAGATAGGACGATGACAAAAAAGACAAAAGATTTTTATTTCAACTGGGCCACCAAGCGGCACTTTTGAATGTCACAATTTAAATTTACATAGAATAAAATTTGATTCTACCGTGCATTCGGAAAGTAGCTTGTTATGGAGAAGAATGCACATGAAACACCGTAAGCTTATGTGACATACATAAGCGAGTGAAAGAGACAGTTATACAATGCTATCTTCACCTTCAACATTGACACAAAAATAGCTACTGCGCGGGGTCTTGCAACCAATTCAGAGACACAAAGATCCACTGTGAGTATTATAGGTATGTGTATGAATAATGTTGTTATACATCGTTTTCTTAACATAGGAAAAATAAATCAATTGAATATTAATTTATGTACTAATTTATTATTTAGCATTTAAATCATACTAATAACTTAAAACCTCATTCAGAACTAGAAAACTAGAATACGATTCCATGAACTCCACTGGCATTTCAAAAACTTGTATCTTTGTAGTTTTATGTCATCTCTCTCCATCAAAATGGTTCTTTTTCATTGGCATTTAACATATTCAAAACCAATCTCTTTATGTATAAAGTCTGTAAAAAATAATAAAATGTATCATGTTACTTAAAGTCATTCATCATCATCAGTCTATATATATATATATTTTATGTAAGTTTTATGGCCTGGTTGCTAGGACATTTTAGCCACGTCTTTGGAAAGAGTTTAGGATCTTATATTTATTCTTTAGTATGCATTAGAATGCGGATGTAACAGATTCTAATGTTTTTTTAGTATTTGGCAGCAAATTGTATCGAGTCAGTCTACCCAGTAAGCTTTGCAGAGGCAGTCAATACTACAATAAAATACACCGCTCCACTATCCCGAGATCGCTTCTGTCAATGATTTTACAAATTGTCCAGTTGCGGAGACAGTTGAGACACAGATCTACACCAATAATATATCACAATATCCACTAGGAATCAATTTGCATATAATATTAACAGCCACTGAACTTCACTCGACAAAATCCCGCCAAAAACTCCCGTCTATATACACGTCCCACTGCAGGGCGCGGATTATTACTTAATATTTTTCTTACGTCAAAGATTCTCAATCTCCGTTAAAATCAAAATCTTGTCGAAGAATTAGTAACAGTTACATTACTGTTGCCATTTCCTTCCGGCCATCATTCGATGTGCCCTGACCTACGATTTACCATATAATAGTAATGGAAAGAAATTAAAATTAAGTAAGAAAAATATAAATTAAACTAAAAGTATCAAAACAAGTCAGTCCAACTTACCGGTCCACTCTACGACGCACTTTAAAATCAAAGATTGAGTTTGATTTACGCCTTCTTCTTCCCTTATTTTATGATACACATTGAAAACAATATGTCTCGCTTGAGATCGAAGTGGGTTTTTCGACATTTTCACAAAAATAACAATCTTTCAAGATAATAACAAAAAATTTCAGCAGCGGTTGACACATCAAGTACTTTGATTTGACAGGTGAAAATTGACATTGCCATATGAAAATCACAATTTAAAAAAAATAAAAAATGCCATGAGATTCTGGTACACCTATAATCATTCATATAAAAGGTAAAATAAAACTAATACTTAGTTTTAGGTGTTTTTAACTACTCTAGATTTATATTTTGATCAATAAATTAATTTTAAATATTAATTAAATATGTTTGGCAGAACGTATATTTTGCTCGTGCCATACTGCGTTACGATGTGACAGCTATTTGCACATGCGCAGCAGATATGCCTGAGGAACTATTAGTTAATCTGTTGATAAGCTGAACGCGTTTGAATAAGCCCGCCATTTTATTAATTTCATTTTATTAATTTATTTATTTCCTCGCACAATGCATAGTAAAATGTTGTATGTTACACGTACGTAAGATGATTTCCGACCCGTGTCGATTTTCCACTCACTCGCTTCGCTCGCTCGTGAATAAAAATGCCACTCATCGGAAATCACCTACCTTCCGCACTTGTAGCATAAATAACTATTTTTAAACATAGGCAGCGGTAGGTCTTGAAAACTATTAGGTAAATGATTGTAAAGAATAATCGACATGCAGTGTACATTTTTCTTAAATAATTCTAACTTTATTGATGGCATCTGAAGTCTATCTTTATGCCGTGTTCTGCTGTTTAGCCTGTCAGTGTTAGTTTCAAATAAGTTGTAGTTTATTTTTACAAAACTACATTATTATAAACTACATTTTTATTTTTTTATTTTATAAATGTTTAGTCCTGTAATTATTTAAGTGGTGTACAATAAAGTATATAATAATAATAATTATTTCAAAAATATATAAACATGGCAAGGGAAGAATTTTAAGTTTAGTGTAGTATCCATTGGGTGCCGGATTCGATTTTCGGTCGGACATTGTTTTTATTGGCCTCCTTTTCCTTTAGAAAATATCAAAAACAGCGTGTACACAGTAAGTAGCAATAGGCTAGCTCATAAGTACATAGAACTACAAGCAACTGACGAAAATGTATGTGTTCTATAGTTATTACTCTATTTACGCTGTTGAAGAATACAGGCGTGATGATTCTACAAATATTATAAATGCGATAGTTTGAATGGATGGATGTTTGTTACTGAATCATGACAGAACGGGGATCTGGATGAGATTATAGTCTGGAATAACAAATAAGCAACTTTTATCCCAATAAAATGTTCCTTCGGGATAATAAACAACTTTTCAGGCGGGCGAAGCTTGCCAGAAGCTTGTCTATACTAATATAATATATAATAATAATATTATAAAGAGGAAAGATTTGTATTTTTGTATGTAACGAATTAACTTAAAAACTACTGGACCGATTTAAAAAATTCTTTCACCGTTGGAAAGCTACACTATCCCCGGGTGACATAGGCTACTTTTTATCCCTGTATTCCCATAAGAGCGGGAACTACGCCGGTGAAACCGCGAGACGTCCGCTAGTATGTTATATAAAAGAATGCAGTCTTTGTATTTACTTCTTTTAGTCGTGTCTATTTCATCACCTGGCACCGTGTTGTTCAGTTTTGTCACGAACAGGCGAACTGCATGTTTGTCCCCTACCATAGGTGTCCTTCCAATTTAATGCTAGCACACATTTAAGTTCTTACGGAGTTTGGAACTCTTTAGCGACAAATAGCACGCATGTGTATATAAAATTTTTATAGGTGTTTTGTCAATCATATAAGACGTTGCTCACTTTTAAAACTAAAACGAGATAAATATAAACTTTTCACAAAAAATTATCGACTATTAAAGCAAAATACAAACAAAACATAACTTGGAACATATGCCATATCTTCAAAATTGCTGCACCGATTTTGATGAAACTTGCACTGTTCCCTAAGTTGAAAGATCACGATCCGATAAGGAGTTTCGGTAAAATGCGTGGACAAAAATACACACATACAAACAAACATAAAAACTAACTTCATAAACTTATGAAATTTGGCACACGTGTTTAGAAGCTCATACAGAGTAACATACATGTGTCAAATTGATCTTTTTTTTAAGTCAGTAAAAAAGTACGGAATTTTATTTGTCGAAAAACGCATAAGTAGTTTAAGACTCTTAGAATAAAAGTGGAAACGTCCTAGAATTTTGCAGATTTTCGCGGTGCACAGTTAACACAAGTTTGTAGTACCAATTAATAAATTTAAATGTAAAATGTTTGCTTGGCTCTTAGACATGTGTTTTTATTCCGTTAATGAATTTTTAAATCATACATTTTGATATTATAATTAAAATCTTAATAATTGTATTAGTATTTTGACATTATTATGAATTCTTTAACTTTTTTTTGTTTTTGACGCTATGATTAATATTTTGACATGATGATTTATTTTTTGACATTTTTGATAATTTTTTTGACATTGTGATTAATTTTATTGATATTATGATGAATTTTTGGTTATTGATATGATTTATATAATGGTCTTATAACGTAAGTTTTGATTTGCATGTAGCTAGTTCATTATTTAATATTTCTACACCACGCAATGGTAGTATGTGTGAAACAATTTTAAATGTAAGATCTCAATGTACCATATACTGAGAAATAAATATTTACTTACTTACTTTGTCGAAGTTGCAAATTTGGGTTTACGCTAACTGGCCTATAAAAAGTACTAAAATGCAGAACTGCATCAAGCTTACAATTTTAATGTCGATTTCTTCTGGGCTATATCTAGAACCCAAGGAGAAAACCTTTCGAGTTTGCCACCAATAGTACGAACCCCACATTAAGTTACCATCACAGCTGACTACCCAAACTGGCGTGTCAGTCTGTCCCACCACATCTCAGTAACCTGTCAATTTTCATTATGTCAACGTAACAAATATGGCGGCCACAATACATTCGGATCGCGTGCTTTGGTAACACGATATCTGTCTAGCTAATAAAGTGGATAGCGTGAAGGTTGTTAATTTCAAGATTTAACTATTTTTTGTTTTATTTATTTTCTAGGGCTTGTTACAAATAACCTGATGCCCTACCATGATGTATCAAAACTATTATGGTGCGACTGTGCACCGTAATAGTTTAACCTGTGTGTGAAAAAAGGACAGAGCTATTTGACTTGTATAGCTCCGTCACAGTGGAACCATGTTAGTTTTGAGACGTCGTGGAAAGGTCCCTGAACAGTTTTATTTTATCGTTGAATAACCAGCGTTTTAAATAGATGGGATATACAAAACTATTATTCTATAAAGGCTCGCGCTTGACCACTATCTCACTTGATGGTAAGCGATGATGTGGTCAACGGTGCTCAAAACTTAAAACTCTTCGAGAAAAACAATAATTAATTAATTTTAATTGTATTTTATTGTGTTGAATTGTATGATAATTGAATTTTGGTTGTATTAATAATTGTATGATTGATTGTACTTTACTGGATTTTTAATTTTATAATTTTATTGTATTTTTAATTGTATTTAATGGTATTTTTAATTGTTTTTCTATAAGTCTAATATCCTTGTGGTAGTAACATCGCATTGGCGATATAGCTGTGAAGGTGTTACTTACATATTTTTGAATAAATAAATAATAAATAAATTTTGAAATTTATGTCTATGAAATTCTATTCATATTTTTGCCACCCACGATTATCAACTGTCAATAGGACCAGACATTCATAGTTCTTGCAATGGACGAACAGACATACAAATTTATTTGTTACAGCTGAATACGATGGTTTTACCGATTTCTGATTATGTACTGTATAAAATAAATACACCAAAAGGTCATCAAACAGATGGTGTTAAAAGATAAGTTTCACTAAAAAAAAACATAAATTATTTCCCGTGGAGATTTTAACTTAAAAACATGGTCCATTTGGTCCTAGATCTATTCTGAGATAGGTATGGCGCAGAGATTTTTGTAACAGTAACCTTGTCAGCCCAGATAAAGGTCTTATGCTCGGTTTATGGCATTAAGCACGTTCCACAATATCTAATTGACCCATTAATATTAATGCAAATTTTTATCCGTGGTGCTAGGCAACTGGGCTTATCCCAGTTGTAAACGACCCGTTGTGCCTATTGGCCTTGTTTGTTCTGTCTCCTGCTTGATATGGAGGGAAGTGGAAATTTGTATTTTTCCTACTCCCTCCTTTATTCTTTTCTGATTCATTTCGTTGCGGGATCCAAGACAGTTAAATTCATTCTCCGGGTCTTCGTGGAGCTTCATTGCCTCGGCGCTTTTCTAGTGGTCGCCACTGTTGATTCTGGCTTTCAGGAGTTGCAGTAGTTTAAGAATAGTGCGGTGGGAATGACCAAATAAAAAAATTAAAAACATAATTGCTCTAAACATCAATGGCGAATTGTGCATACTTAAAATATACTGTTGATCGCCCCTGCTTAATAAAGGCGTTATATTTTGTATAGCTGCCATATTACGCCACAACATTAATCAGCTTCCTTAGCGTGATAATATGTACAGAAAGTGTCGAGTTACCTGTAATAGTACACTGACAATCTGGCACCAACTACATGCGAGGTGCATTGAGTCGTCAAACTGGATGGCTGATGGACACTGACGTGTTTTGTCGAGTGAAGCCTCATGAGAGATCGGTTAATAAGTGGTTTATTTTTTTAAATAAAGTATTTTTATCAATAAACAATACTTACTTTATCCATGCCCCCCTCCTTGCGTCAATTCCACAATGCTGGCGGTCGAGAACACGTCATGGTGTCAAAACTTTTTTCCTAAATATGTTTCTCGACTGGCTCCTACTTTCAGAAACATGCACGGTTTCTGAGCTTCAATGTTCAACGAGGAACGGTTTTGATTTGACCAGCGCATACTTTATCCATTATCAACTATATTTTTCACGCGTCTTCGCTCACGTGGCTGTATAGAGCCAAACCATAATTTTTTTCGGGACTCAGCGATACTGTTGCTTTTTATCAGTAAAAACTTTTTTTTAATCTTATTAACACTAGACCAGCTGCTACCCGTGACTCCACCCACGTTGTATTATTTCTTCGCCCAATATCTTTATAAATTATATCGTCTAATGTATAAGCTATATTTCTGTACAGTTCCGTTCAGTAGTTTTTGCGTGAAAAATTAACAAACATCCTTCTATCCTTATAAAGTTTCACGTTTTTAATAGTAGTAGGATTCAGTTAGGATGCCTACTGACGTTTTATGGGATAGTCTGTGGGACCCTTAGGGTGCTTATTCATCAGAGATATGCAAGAAACTGGCTCGTTGCGAGGATGCGTTTTGAAACTGCGAAAAGATTAGAAATATAAAATGGAATATACTTTATTGTACACCAAGTCCCAGGCCAGCAGCCTTATTGCGTAAGTAAATTCGGCAAGGCACAGGTTTTGATCCTATCAATCGACCAGTCACGTCCGAGATGGAAGACCCAATGTGGATTTCTGGCTGTCTTTAAGTCAAGAGTGAATAGGTTTCTTCTAGGTAAGCATGCTACATCATCGACCACATCATCGCTTACCATCAGGATAGAGGTCAGGCGCGAGCCTAAAAATAACAAAAAAAAAGTGATTGGTCGATTGATGGGGGCAAGGTAAACTTGCTGAATTCACTTACGCAATAAGGCTGCAGGTCAGGCTGTAACTATGTGATGTAGAAGACACTCAAACTACACTACATTCATTTCCGCAAGCATTTCTCGCTCGCACACATGCCTCTCTCTCTCATCTCTTGTACACTTCTCTCTGTATCCTCTAATACCTTGCTCCGCTAACCTTTCCACCAAAGACTCTGGACTAGAGTCATTCGATGAAATGCCAACTTACGTAAGGGATTGATCAGAGCTGTACTAATCTGGAGGCTAGAAAAACAGATTTTCCATCATCAAAAGCGTTGCCATAGGGATGGGAAAATAGTAAAAAATCCTATTTGTGCCTACTAGTACCACCAAATCGAACCACCGGTGGTACTAGCGTGAAATTTCGTTATCTACAGTACTATCGAAATATAACGTGACCAATCACAGGCTTACATTTTGACATTTCAACCATCGCCATCTCTGATATAATGATACTTTATCTAGAGCTTCTGTACAGCTTTTCTGAATAATCTCACTATAGTCATCACGGTGACATGTCAACAGAATCGACCGGTTGAATAGGAAAATGAAGTGATCCTATCGTTGGCTTTTTCATCGCGTACCGCCTCGCTATCTCGTACGTTTTTGGTCGAAAGCACCTCAAAACGTGGATGGAGCAAAAGTCAATAGGCGTATTTAAGAAACAAGACAATACAAATATTATTTATTTCAACTAGGTCATTAAAAGGCACTTTTGAATGTCAAAGATTAAAAGTAATAATAATTGATTCTACCGTCCATTCGGTAAAGTAGCTTGTTATGGAGAAGACCGGACAAGAAACTCCACATTTACTCTTAAAAAAATGGTTTTATAACATTGACATACATACATATATTCATACACGTGAGGACGATGCACCCAGCACTACTATACTACGTAATAAGTAT
The DNA here is from genome assembly GCA_949775005.1 of Orthosia gothica. Taxonomy (NCBI): domain Eukaryota; kingdom Metazoa; phylum Arthropoda; class Insecta; order Lepidoptera; family Noctuidae; genus Orthosia; species Orthosia gothica. The sequence goes on along the minus strand of OX459035.1, from coordinate 11,406,874 downwards.
TACAAGCACTAATACGTAAATTCATGCATTTGAAAAATAGGAACATGGTTCTCACATACTTACAAATATTTCAAACATAGGTAAATTACCTAATTCGTTCGTAAAAACATTCCATCGTTTCAGCCCACCCTCAAGGGAGAAAGGTTTGAGTTTATATACGTCAGTTTAGGTATACTCATTTATTTCTCACGGGGTAATTAGACCATGGAATTGGAGTAATAAGATTGCTGAGGTCAGGTCAATCACGAGGTAGGGGAAAACTATAATTAGGGAAGAGAAATTCACAAGGGAGTCGATCTAGTTATGGTGAATATTATTATTCTGTTGCTGTCTTATACGTTTACAGGTAAAATGGTTTTCACCTGCTCGTCAATGTCCAATTACTTAACATGCAATTTCAACGTAAAGTAAAGAATTACCTCCCAAGGAATGTAAAGTTGTAGGAAACTCCCAAGGGAGTAAAGTGATTTGAATTTAGAACGTAAAATTCGTTTAGTAACTCGTGGAATTATCGAAGTAAAAAAAAAATGCCCATATGACATTGTAAAGAGGTTTGTTCGAAAATAGAACTAGCCACCATAAGCAGACTCAAAAAAAAGGCGTGATTTCAAAGAATGTGAAACAAAATGCGATGTTTGTTGCTGTGATTTTCAGTGAATTGTATTGCAATATTGTGTTGTGTTGACAAAAAATGTCGAGCGATAGTAATTCTACTCCAGAGATTATCAAAACAGCCGCGCTACTATCGGCAAAAACAAAACACAGATATGAAAACGCCTATGATGATTTTGTTCAATGGAAAACAACAAAAGTAGGAATCCGTCCTTTTAGTTTATTTCCAACAATTAGCAGGAACGAAAGCCAAGCAGTCTATGGTGCATTTATTCAATGCTCAAATCTACAATAAGCATTGAACACAATATTCAAATCAATACATATACAGCAGCTTTTTATTTTCTCGCAGAAGGTATGAAAAGTAGAGTATGCTCCCTCTGGGATAAAGCTTGTCTTAGTCTTGGGCAGCTTGAACCCCTCGATTCACTCAGGACTCTAAATAACTCCCGAGCGGGCTTACTCTGAGGTATAGGGACGAAGGGCATTTTTCCCTTTTTACCCGACTGCGCGACGAAAAGAAGAGTAATGTGTTTATCACTCTGTGTATTTATGTTTGTTCCTATGTGGTATTCTAGAGACCAAACACTTAAGCCGATTTTGATAAATGATGTGTCGTTATATTTGTCATAATAGCGCGAGTGTCACTGGCTACATTAAAATTGAAAAAATAATATTGGTGGGTTTTGGGTGCCATATTATTGGTGTCCCAATTTTGTTTTATTTTAAACCCACCGAATGTGGTATCAAAATTAAGGGTTTTAAGAGGTGATTCAAAAATGTAATATACCACTTGTACCTTTAATACCTTGTACCTAATTACCTATATTTAAAATCAATTCGTCAAAATAAATGATTATTAAATGGTTGTAAATAGAAAAAGTTAATTTAATAAAAAAACATAAAACCCGACTGCATAAAAAGCGAACTAAAAATATGTAAACAATATTAAAAACATGCTGTGCAGTCGGAGGATACGCATTGCGTCTACCTGGACGTACTTGCGATTTCACTTATGAAAACAATTTTGTAAAAAAAAAAACGATTTCCAAAACAAAACTCTACGAAGTGAAAAATAACTTCAATTTCTTCTCCTGTTTTTCCGAAGTTAAAGTTATTTTTCACTTTCTAGTGTTTTTATTTGGAAGTCGGTTGTACTTTTTTCTATTTCCACTTTTTAGTTATGGTACTTAATGGACAAGTTCTAGTAAGGAACATAAAATGTCCAAAGTGATGCCAAAATAGATTACCCGAATAACTAGAAACTTGAATAAAACCTATGAAATGAGGGTGAACTGTATACATCTGCGTACCCCTTAAGAGCGTACTGGCGTGATTTTATGTTATGAAATGGTGTAAACAATAAACAACCATGCGATTCCGATTCATATATATTTATTTGCATTAACATGTGTATACATACAACAAATAATAATAAGTGCATGCAGGATTACAATAAAGGAAATGGTTCAAAAATGTTTGCCATATACTACAGTGTGCAAATCTTGAATTAATTAATACAATAATAATAATAAATGAAATGATGAATGAATTCAAATAATAAATGAAATTAATAAAAAAGAAAAAGAAAGAAATTAATAAATTAAATTAATCTTAAAGCAATTATCACAATTCATGTCAACAAAACAAAGTAAAACAGTGAAAATTAAATTAAAAATGTAAAAAATATCAAGCATAATATGTCAAATAACAATAATTTATGTCTTATCAATCCATGTAAAAGAAGAAATAATATATCAATCAATTGTCAAATAACAATAATGTAGGTATGTCAAATCAATCAAATGTCACAAAAATAAAAACAGAAAAATAATTTATGACAAATCTATACAAAATTTCCATCAAATGTTAAAATAAATATGTCAGATCCATGTAAAAGTTTATCAAAACAAATGTCAAAATAGCAACGTCATTTAAAATATTCACTGATGGAGTAAAAACATTTTTCACAGAGCCAGTTATAAAGTTTTGAATTTAAATCTTTTGTGTGTTCTCTTAGTTATTTAGTTAATTTGTTATAAATTCTTACTGCCATGTTAAAACAATTTTTATCGCAAATTTTGAGCTTGTTTCTTGGAACTACAAGTGGTTTTTGAATAATTTTCCTTTCTAGTAATGCGTTTTCGTCTTTTTTCGAATACCATTGCAGCAATCCAGAAAGCTTTGCCGTCATTTACGAGTATTCAAGAGTTCTGTTGTATATCTCCGAAGTTCTTCAGCAGATCTTCACCAAATTTAAATGGGACCAATTCAGTAACAAACATAACAAAAAAAAAACGGTCCACAATTGACGGACAATTCGGTGAACACACAAAAAAAAACCGACCAAGTGCGAGTCGGACTCGCGCACGAAGGGTTCCGTACTTGGTAAATTGCGGTTTACGATTTATGACGTATTAAAAAAAAACTACTTACTAGATCTCGTTCAAACCAATTTTCGCTGGTAGTTTACATAGTAATGTACATCATATATTTTTTTTAGTTTTATCATTCTATTATTTTAGAAGTTACAGGGGGGGGGGGGACACACATTTTACCACTTTGGCAGAGTCTCTCGCGCAAACTATCCAGTTTAGAAAAAAATGATATTAATAACCTCAATATCATTTTTGAAGACCTATCCATAGATACCCCACACATATGGGTCTGATGAAAAAAAATATTTTTAGTTTTAGTTTCAAGTATGGGAACCCCCAAAATTTTTTGTTTTATTTTTGTGTGAAATTCTTGATGCGGTTCACAGAATACATCTACTTACCAAGTTTCAACAGCATAGTTCTTATAGTTTCGGAATAAAGTGGCTGTGACATACGGACGCACAGACAGACAGACAGACATGACGAATCTATAAGGGTTCCGTTTTTTGCCATTTGGCTACGGAACCCTAAAAAAGAAACATACAGCCGAACAAAGAACATCCTCCTTTTCGGAAAGTTTGTTAAAAATAGCTAAACGGTGTAGTATAAATCCAATCGCGTCGAGCAATCAGGAAAGTCTTACTATCACGAATAACTCTCCACTTAACCCAGATATTCCATGGAGTAAAGTATCGTTAAAATATTCACCGAGTTTTAATCTACCGCGATTCAGGGTTTCGGCTAAGTGCCAGAATTTGTTCTTTAGTGAACTATTTTTCAAATATTATGTACAATCGTTAGCCTGATTTTTTTAAAGAACGATTAAAAGATTCTTTTAATTGAGTACTTATTGCTTTTATAAAGGCTATAGAGGTTACACTGGCTGGAATAGATAATCACCATCAGCATACAACAGTCCACTTCTGGACATAGACCTTACCAATGGAGGCTACCGCGTATGGATTCGCCGCTAGAGGCGTTGGTGTGGCGTGAGGTCTTCGATATGTCAAACTTCATTTGCTGTTCATGCTTTTAGCGCGTGTTAATATTTTTCAAATATGGCAGATTACGATAGGTAGGTATGGGATTTACCAACCACTGCTTGCAAAATGGACTGCGCTTAACTGATTTTATATTTAATCGCACTTCTACGGCATTATTTTTTTTATTTTTTTTATTAGGGAAAACAAACAATTACACACTATATATGGTTAACAAATAATTGTACAAAACTACATTAGTGTGCAACTAACAACGTTATCCACATCTTATATAATTAAAATTGGAAGATACATGCACAAGCGCAATACTAATAAGCCTTAGCTTCATTAAATACTATATTATACAAAATAAAAAAAAACACATAATCTACATACGGATGTTAATTAAGTAAAATTAATTCTCACAGCTGTTGATGGCTTTAAGGGTTTCATTTCTAAATTAACTAGCTGAGCAAGAAAATAAATCTAAATTTGAGAATAGGGGCGCCCTTTGCGTCGTTTAGCAAATTCTAGCAAAGCCTTTTCGCGTTTGTGCGACACGAGGAGACCGCAAACAGCGGGCAACCGCGCACCGCGCGTCTTGTGATAGTCCTAGGTACTACATAACACAATCTGTTTGTTAAATCTGAGCAATCATATTTGCTAACTATAAATGATTTGGATTAAACTTTGCTTCTGTGCGTGTAATAACAACGTTTAACAGCTGTATTAATTTTAAAGACCTCACTCGCCAGTAGCGCCAACTGGTGATCACTTAAACGGTAGCCACCACTGCACGCGATTTATCTCAATTCGCGGTAACTCTCATTCAGCTGCTACCTGACAGTGGGCTTTCCACCTTAAAGGTCTCCACTCAAGAACACTTCTTCAGATTGCTTTTTGTATTAGATAATAATAGTTCAAAACTATTAACAAATACTATGTATTAGAAAATGCACTTTTCCGGCACGGGGATAGTACTTTTTGTACATCTTGATTGTTGTATCACCAATCAAGATACATCATTTTTCCAGGATTAAGCGACGAATTAGGAAGATATTCTATCTTCGTATCATCCTATTTTATGGACAATTGCTATTATTTTATGTACTTAAGTTACGCCACAAGGTGTCGTTTCAAGTCGTTGTCAAGGACACGATTACCGTGAAAATTTACTCTTAAAAAATCTGCTGGTTTTTGTGCTGTATAGCAGTTCTTTTCTTTTTTGAGTTGATTTTTGCATAAATTGTGACTTTGATTGATGCCATATTTTATTTTGGGAATTAAATATGACTTTATTGAAGAAAAAATTAAAAAATGATCTACATTTCCGTTACACTCTGTGCATGCCTACACTCTGATAGAAATATTTGTAAACTTCCGTCGCCCGAAACAAAATTTTTTTCTGTCTATCCAATAAAACAACGCATTTATACCCAAAACAATCTAAATTTCTTTCTAATAAATCAAAGCATTTATACAAACAAACTCAGAAACAAGGAAAACGGCTGCTAAAAGTTAATAGAAGTAGGTATCTCTCACTCTAATCATGACAGAGTCTGACAGACCCATCCCATATGTCAATCAATATTAAGAAACTTTCCCTGAAGGTTCGATCTGCAAGTTATTTCTTTCGGAGAAATTCTTCGATGAAAGAAAAACCAGAATAAAAGGAAAGGCCAGCGGATTTACCATGACGTATCAAAACTGAATGGTTCAACAGTGAATAATAATAAATGTAAAAATCTTTTTAAATCAAGCTTTTAATGGACTAATACATACAAACGTAGTCTGGCGATTACTCCACTGTTTGACGATGTACGTTCAAAATAAAAATAAAAATCTATTTGTCTCATCATTATCTAGCCCTGTATGGAAACAAAAAAGTTAAAATAAATAAATGTGAAAGTTATGAGCGTCGAAAGTTCCTTATTTCAACACTAATTTTAACGCATCTTTGGACGGAAATAAATACCATAAGAAGAAGTAAAATTGCAAAACAGACACCATATAGGGATAAATTAGTATTAGTAATAATGTATTTTTTTTAAACCATCAGAAAAAAGAGATTTCAACGAACCAAAAGCCCACCGACTTTTAAAAAAAACAGATATTTTGACGTGTTAAGTATCGATTAAAACTAGGGTGCTTTTTGTAAGGTAAAAAATAAATAAAAAATACAGTGTGTTTGGGACATAAAAAGGTAAGTTTTCACCAAATTTTGTGAAAAAAAAATATTGTATTTTTTGTTATTTAAATTTTTGAAAAAAAAGTGTAAATACAAAACTTGTAGAACTCTTTATTACCTGCAACTTTGACATTTAACTTTTTGTTTGCCGTACTGACTTGTGGCTTGTAGTTTTGCCGTCAATCGACATAAACCGTTTTTACCCTTAAAAACTCACCTCTTCCACTTCCCGCTTTATACTCTAGATACCTGCCTACCTACCCTACCTACCAATATTTTTCTAGTGTCATTCTGTCGCGGAGAATCATATAATGCCGTCACCGCCATTCATAAAATGACGTCACATGCGCAACGCCATCTATTAAACATGGAATTCAACTGTCCGAGTATCTGAATTACGTGTGTTGTGATGTTTTACTTCTTGAACACTCTAAAATCATCGATTTTTTCATAAAATGAGCTGATTGAGATGAAACTAAAACTAATTAATACTTCAAGTTACGCACAATTTTTGATGTATAAAAGCTTTTTAGTGTTTTTGGTTTTGGAAGCCGGTTTGATTTTTTTTGTCACAAAGTTTTTTGTTATGGAAATTTCGATGTACAAAAATGACTTTTCTACAGAGTTATTATAATGTGAGTTTTGCTAAAACTGCTTTGTTTGTTAATCTATTCTTGTTTTATTTAATTGTACTATGATATCTAGTTCCTTCGATATCTCGTGATATTATCTGAATGTCGTGATATAAACTACTATTGTTAATTTAGGAGAGCTTAAAGCAACATGAATACTATCATGTCCCAGGTGCGCATTACTCATAACCTACTTGTTTGTATGAATAGATGTATGAACTTAGATGAAGCAAAAGGACTATGTAAGTATAGTAGCAGGTGATTTTCTGTAGTTTCTGCTTTCTTCTTCTTCTATCTTATCGATTAACTCAAATTATAGTCTCAACCATTCAGATTTTGTCCGACCGAGGAACTCCGAGCATAGCTCTCTCCATTGCCTTTTGCGTTACTTTAAGCCTTCTGATGAGGCCCATTGTGAGCGACCACGTCTCTGTCCCTTAAGTAAACACTGGTCATAGACTTTCGTCTCGAGACACTAATGGTAAGTTGGACGAGAAGATACCGCGCAACTTCCCGAACGCTGCCCAGCCGAGTCGGGTTCAACGGTTGACCTCTTTCTCGAAGTTGGACCTACCTAACTGATAGAAGTGGGTGCAACATGGGCATTCAACATCACCTTGGTGTTGTCCATGTTCATTTTTAGACCTACTCTTTCGGAAGCTCTACTGAGGTCATCGAGCATTGTACTGAGGTCCTCCATGGTATTAGATAACATGATAGCCGTTATTAATTCAAATAGACAGGCGAAAGGTGAATGTACTATAGGTATTAAACGGCCCCTAAATGGGTCCATGGTCCGTCACACTTCAGGATCTAAGGTGGCGGCGCGTAGTGTTCCACGCGCGCCCCTCTTTGACGTCGCGGGGAGAGTCAAACACCTTACTCCCTGCCATCCCGAGGTCGAGGCCTGTTCACGTTCCCGCGACCCCCAGCGTAGGTGTGAGATGGAACACCGGAGTCTGAAACCCCCCTCTTGTACTGACGTACGCTTGGATAGGTGGCGTGTCCTACCGGACGCGTCTTGTAGTAATCATCGCTTGATCGTGTACGAATTTGTTTCGGTTTTTAGTCAGGGTACGTCACATGTCATTGGTAACTTTAGGTATAAATGTAAGGGTGTGAAAAAATCACGTACAAAGGTCCATTTGAGGGACTAAGTGCGGAAACCAAACCCCCCTAACATAGAAGGGTGTGAATTGGGAATTCTTTAGCTCGGTTCTTGCGTCTCACGCCAAAGACTTCACTCATGATGGGTTGTCAGCTGAAGAATTGCAATTATGTCAGACACCTTCACTTACTGTACTGACATTGCCTTTGGTTGTTGATTTTTGACCAATACACGTAAGTACGTAGGTGTGATTGGTGGTGTGACTAACTAACTTAACAGTGTAAAAGTTATCGCCGCGAAATATCATCCATTGCGCTACAAACCAAAAACAAAATTGGGAATTGGGAACTATTTCTTACTGCCGGAGTCTGTGTTTCCCGATAGCTACAATCTAGGGGTCTTTAAGTTAAGAGTGAATAGGTTACTTCTAGGCAAGCGTGCTTCACCGTCGACTACATCATCGCTTACCATCAGGTGAGATAGTGGTCAAGCGCAAGCCTATAGACCATAAAAAAAAACAAAACTAACTAGCAAATAGCAACACTTTGTTTTGTTGCTAGTTAGAAGAAAGTTCCCAAAACCCAATTGTTTTTTTCAGTACACTCGCAAGGTTTGATCTGCCCTAATCAGAGCTTTGAAACCTAATTATTTTGTAGTTTCACTCACTCATTATTTATTTATTTATTTGAAATATAGCACAGCCACATCACATGCATTACAAATCGACAAAACAATCTAAAAAATTATTAGACCAATGCATATGACAAGTACGGCGCGCATAACACTCATCATAACATTGCCGTCCTGAGATAACTATAAATTATGCAATTTAAATCACAAAAAGTAGATTAAACAAAAATACAAATGGATAAGTACCTAGTTACATATAAATCAAACTTAAATAATTAAAATATTATTAATAAAATATTCAGAAACCAAAATCATAATTTCAATAATCAAAATTATAAGGTCAAAATCATTGAAAAATAAAATAAAAATTCAAAATTAATATAAAATCAAAACCAAAAAAAACACAAATCAAACTATAAACTCGATAATCCAAACCATAAGTCATAATCAAAGTCAATAAAAATATAATACAAAATTACAATGATATGATATCCTCATTTAGTTATTAGTACGCTTCAAAAGCTAGATCTACGAACCGATCAAATAATACGTTTTAATGATGAAACTTAATAAATCAATTCTGTGAGAAAATCGCCGCACCCTGACATGTCACGCGAACATGTCTGCCTTGAGGAACAAGGGAGGCCAGGGAAGCGATTTTCAAGTTCAGATCTGCCTAGCTTTTCCTAGCTTTGTTGTGGTCTGTTTAACAGGATGTACCTACCTACTACTTAACTGTACCAACCACAGACATAAATCAAACTAGATAACGCAAGTCCCTCATTCTGTATGAAAACCAAGCGTGCCAATTTTCATAAACAATTTAAGAACAAATTTACTTACCAATGAAATAAAATATTTTCATTGCCTCGGCCAACTTTTTTCTGTACAGTTTATACAGCTCTACACATTGAAAAATGCCTATTTTTGCCATAGCATGATTAGGCATTTTTTCTAGATTTCGTTGGATTCGCTCAAAGTACGATCATTGCTCGTACTTTTCTCCATTTTTTGACACGCGAAGTACATACAATCGCGTGATCTAGTTAGATTTATGTCTACTACCCTAGTTTAAACCAAAGCTTTAGAATAACGTTCAGAGAGACTTCAGCTTAGGCGAGCCTTGCCGTGGCCGACCTGGAAAACTCTGAACAGACTCCACACTCGGTCGGCCGCAGCAAAGACAATCTCCATAGATTTTGACAATCTTCACCTTGTGCTGCATGGTCCTGTTGTCTGTTCACGTGAGGACTTTATACCTGCATCAGCGGCCAACAGGCCGTTACGGGGCCTGGCAAGGCGTTTAACTAAAAATAGTCGGTTTATAATAGACGGGCTTCGAAGATGAAAAATAAAATTGGCACAAAGAGATATAAGCGACAGTCTGTTTATTAAATTTAATGTACAATGGCCATTTGCCCCCCCCCCTGCCCCCTCTCCTTCGTATCGTGTTCCTCATTATTGACGGTAGCTATTCTCCTTTCGTCATGGAAACAACTTTTTCTTCAATAATTTTCCCGGTTGCAAATCATTTTATTTAGGTAAAAAAGCGGTGGAAACCTTAAATATCCTTGGTTTTCTACAATATTCTTATGCACAACTGCTGGATTGGTACCCGAATTAATACAATTAGCTCTGCATAAGACTAAGTAACAAGCATAATATGCGGTTGCCTTCAACCTCTATTCCTCTGCCATAGTCTTCGGGCAAGTCAGGCCTGTAACTCGTATCTATACTGTCCAAATGTGAAAGTAACTCTGTCTGTCTGTTACCTAACCACGCTTCCGCGGATCCGATTTAGATAAAATTTATGATTAACCGCCGACAAAGTCACGGGTCAAGTCAGTTACCTATTGTTTTATAATCTTGACCAACAATTTTCTCCTAACCGCTCCCGTCCTCTCCTTAAGCCACACCCCAAAAAGCTGAGCGTTAGGTGCTAATCAGACTGACTGTAACCGAATCACCTGGAGCAACCAGCCAACCGGTGAAGGCAACCCGGCAACCACACGAGCGGATTTAGGTTGCAAACCAAACGGTGAGCGATGTGTTTCGAAGGAATCCGTGTCAATTTTGAATATTGATTTTGATGTTGACGACTTTGATTAGTTTTCTGGCTAACTAGGTAGTGATCATCTTAGACTACGTGTAACTACAAGCTTTTTTTAACTTGCAATTTATGTATGTATGAAAAGTGTGTTCGGGTCAAATCTTGCAACTGAATTTTAAAGCAGTTATCCTCCACCGATTAAGTTGAAATTTTGTATACACGTTTAGTTTGGATGATGCATGATTAGCTAAGTGACGTCATTCTAAATCCAATATGGCGGATGGCTCAAGATGGCGGACAAGTTATTTTTTGTGCACTGTCATGATATGGTATCAAATGAAAGGGTTTGCTGAGAAGAATACGAAAATAGCTTGTTTTAAAAAAACGTTTTTTAATGGATAATTTCATGTCAGTCGAAAGACGTTCACTCCTGAATATCTATAAATAACGATGAATTGCTGTTCGTTAGTCTCACTAAAACTCAAAAATGGCTGGACCGATTTGTATTTTGGTTTTGTTATATTCGCCCATATACAGGAAAGATTTAAAAAAATATGATATTTAGAAAGGTTAGTATGGTAGGTAGGAGGTAGATAGGGTTGGTTGGTAACGAAGACGGGAGCGAAGCCACGTGTAAATAAATAAAGAAAGCCTGTATTTACTCTAAATACCAAAATGTATTGATTAATTTCTAGTAAATTCTCAGGTCCGTCATTAAATAATACCACAGATAATATAATACTAGCATACAGATGCCCCATCCCATACAAAAAAACCGTGCCGACGTAACTAGCGTTTTTCATCTGCTTAATCTTGTTATTTTTGTGAGTACATCAATCGCGTTTGATCCCGTTTCACGGCAATAGATGGTGTTAGTAGCGCCTTGCAAGTAAAAGGGTTTACGAGGTTCGTGAATATTTTTTTCTTTAAATACAGTGAAGGTTCGTTTTATAGTATTTTTTGGCACGTTGTTACAGTTTTTTTGCACCAATATGTGTTAAAATGCAAATTTTAACAATCGAGTTGAATGCCTCAGAAATTTAAAAATGCGCCATCTATGGCATCAATTTTAAATGATCCGTTCAAATAATCTTTGAAATGTGAATTAAGAGCCCAATATTCCATAATTTTGTACTAAGGAGAGTTAATTAAATACAATGTTTATATCTTCAATTCCAGATAATGTTAATTTTTAACACAATTCTATTGAATTGTGTGTACATGTCGCGTCATCTTGTGAGATTTATTGGAACCAAATATTCTTTTTTAGCAATGAGACCCCGTGATAAAGCTAAGTTCAACTCTTTCCAAAAGAAGTCCTGTCATTTTTTTCTTCAGTCTACCTTACCTACTTTCCCAAAGGAGGATGCTCTCAATGCGGTCGTATTTTTTTATTTTCTCTTCATTACCTCATCCAACCGGCTCTTTTCTACCGTCGGACATCTAGACGCACTGCAAGTTACCATCCTTACTTAGTTGCCATTCCACCAAATCGCACAAAGCGCTTCCAAACATCCTTTAGAATGTGCACAGCAAAGGAGTGGAACTCGCTGCCTGCGTCTGTGTTTCCGAACGCATTCAACCTGAACCTCTTCAAAGTTAGAACAGGCTTCCTATGGATAAGCTTACTCCATCGTCGACTTTGTCTCTGTCACCTGTGACCTAGACTAGGGTCAAGGGAAAACCCACCCCAAACAAAAAAAATATATTAAAAAATAACAAAACTAAAAAAAAATATCATTCTGTCACTCTAAATGTACTGTAAATAAAATGCCATTCATCCCGCAAATATGCCCTTTGGCTTTTTTTCCATTTCAAAAGCTAGAACTTACTATAAAATCTTAGACTATGTATGACAGTTTGTTTTGGAGAAATTTTCATATTTGCCAGTAAATGTCCCCAAAACGTTTTATTAGTTTATCTTTTAGTAAATGTATCCTCGAAATGTCCGAAAATAAATTATTATTTTTGCCTGCAAAGTCTCCTAATTATACCACTTCATACGCAAATGAAAACAAATTCATTTAAACCAAAAGGACTTTTTTGCGTTGAAGACCCTCCAAATTGGTATCACTGTTTAATTTTCATAGAGCATTAAACTTATGAGGGTTTTTAATTATTACAATTAAATATTTACCATTGGTATGAAAAAGCCTTTTAGTATCTACCATCTAACAGGGTATATGAATGGTTTATTTATTTATTTAGACTTCGTGCACAAAGGTACAAAGGTGGAATTATTGCCTTAGGCATTCTCTACCAGTCAACCAAGGGTAGTGCATAGTTTAATAATTAAGGTAGAAGTTGTTATACTAAAATAGGTAAAATAAACGTACATATATATTGAATATAATATATACCTATATACACATATTATATATTTATGTAGTAACAGAAAAGAAGAAAGTGAGATGACTGCTTATTTGTGTTGAAAATAAATCCGCAATTTCCGTTTAAATGCGTACCGACTGGTGACCATCCTGATCTCGGAAGGAAACGCATTCCAAAAAAGAATGGACTGGATAGGAAAGCAAGAGTAAACAAAATCAGTAGAATGAGAAGGACAGAGTAAGAGGAGATTATTGGAAGAACGCAGATAGTGAGTGTGAGAAGAACTTAGATATTGAAAGCTAGAGATAAGATAGGAAGGAGGGGTTGGCGAATTGAGTAGAGTGAATAGCGTGATCAAAGCGCGTAATCTTCTTCTCTAGCGAATTGGCAACCCTTTCCAGAGACCAGTACAGTATAGTATTCTATAAATTCCCATGCAAAATTGCTTCAATTGGCACCATGAAGAATGTCTTGACTTACTAAATCTGTTAATTTAATAAGTAATCACAAGATTACATCATGGATGATCTTCATGTCCCAGCTAAAATTACTGACCTCTATATAAACTTTATTGACAAAAAATAATAAGCTAACAAATTTAACATAATAACATTGTTGCACATTGCAAGTGGGTGTTTGGTTTTTGGGGTTAGCCGTACCAATAGAGTAAAATCCCTATTACTAAGGCCGAGATTCTCACCACTAAATTATCGTAGAATTAATGTGATTGCCTGTTGAAAATTCATTCAACCCATCACAGCAGATAACGCGTGCTTGACAATTGATCACATTAATTCTGCGATAATTTAGAGGTGACAAACTCGGCCTAAGACTCCACTGTTCAGCTGTCTGTCAGTCACCAGACATGAAATTTTCACAGATGATGTATTTCTGTTGCCACTTTAACAAAAAATACAAAAAACAATAAAATTAATATTTAAGTGGGGCTCCCATACAAAAAACGTAATTTTGTACGATAATGGTACGGAAATCTTCGCTTCGTGCGCGAGTCCAACTCGCACTTGGCCGGTTTTATTTGACTCAGGTTCACACTATCCTCCATACTACCTTTACACTATCTCACGGCAGAACAGTCTGTCTTTGTGTGTGTAATCCTCCTCCTTGCGTCGTATTCCTCAGTATTGAGGGTCGTGACCTCCCTTCTGCATCACTTTCTCTCGAACGATCTTTCTCCATCTGTTTCAGTCTCTGGCGGTGTGAAGGGCGTTGTGAGTTGTAGAGTCAAGCGCGGTGCGGATCTGGTCAGACCAACGTATTGGTCTGCGTCTACGAGGCCTTTTCCCATCTACTTTGCCGCTCACGATGAGCCTTTCGTCTTTCTTTGCAATTTGGCCGAAGTATTCTAGAACTCTGCGGAGACACTCGGATGACAGCCGCGAAGAGATTTTGAGTTCTCGCAATATGTAGACGTTAGTCCGAAATGCTGTCCAGGGGATACGGAGCATCTTTCTCCAGCACCACATCTAATAGGCGTCGATGCGTTTGCGGTCTGCAGCTTTCAGTGTCCAAATCTCAGTGCCACACCAAAAGATCGAGAAGACTAGAGTCCGTACCAGTTTGGTTTTGGTTTTTAAGGCATTCAGCTTTTTAAGGTTTCGTACTCAAAGGGTCCAAACGGAGCCCTATTACTTCACTTACATTTCCGTATGTCTGTCTGTCCGTCGTCTATCACACAGGTTTTACAACCAAACGATTGGAGCTACGTCTGTGCTAGTCACTAATAAAATTATCACAGTATAAACATCTTGTTGACCCAAAGACAATTACAATTTATCAAAAAATTAAATTAATATTCAAATGTTTTTAATACAAATAAAGGGGGAGCGAAAAAAAAAGTGACATCGAATGGGGTATCGTTGTTTAGAACTCGTTAAACAGATAAATGCAGTAATTTTTGTTTTAAAAAAACTATTGAAAAACAAAGCAATGAGAAGCTTGGTGGCGTCTTGTCAGGTTTTATTTTACAAAAATTTATTCCAAAGATTTTTTAACTTGCCATTGGAATATGAACTTAAAATTTTGTAAAAATGTTTATTAATAGGGTGTTAAAGTGTTTTTGAAGAATCTTATTTCTTGGGTTAACAAAATTTTAAACTTGACCTAAATACCAACCTAATAAACAATAAAGGTTGTCATTAATAGTTTTTTGAAACGACCCCAAAAAGACGATATAGAGGGTGTTGAAGTTTGTACGGAAGTATTTGATTTCTTCTATACCAATATTATAAAGAGGGAAGATTTTTTTGGTTGTTTGTTTGTACCGAATAGGCTCCGAAACTACTGGACCGATTTAAAAAATTCTTTCAGCTATGGAAAGCTACATTATTCCCGAGTAACATAGGCTATAATTTTGACAGGAGCGAAGCCGCGGGGGTTAGCTAGTGGGTTAATAAATATGAAACTTGACTTAAATACCAACCTCGATAAACAATTAATGTTATCATTATTAGTTTTTTGAAACTACCCCCAAAAGACGATTTAGATGGGTCTACTGAACCGATTTAGACGAAATTTGGCATGGACACAGTTTGATATCCTGGGAAAGACATAGGATAGTTTGTATTCCCTTAAGATAATAAATCACTCTTTACGCGGGGGAAGCCGCGGGCAGAAGCTAGTATTTTGATAATCCGACACGACGGGTATGGAAGAAAAATAATATGGGCGCCCACAATATTGCGCCCAAAAGCCACCTTTTTTCTTTTTTCCAATTTGAATGTAGCCAGTGACACTTGCAAGGTTAAGACGAATCGATTGACGTAAGAATCATCAAAATCGGTCAAAGCTTTTAGTTTTTAGTCTCCAGAACGCCACATAGGAACAAACATACACACATGCATTGTCATACATAGACTGATAGAACCATTACCCTCCTTCGGCAGTCGGTAAAAATAGGTCCCAATTAAGAAATGTCCTAATTGCCCTCCTCCAAAGGACATTCAGCAAATCTTTTTAAATAGTAATTCAATTAAATTATTTCGCTTGGCCAGGCTTTAGTTACTTCTACAAAAGGATTAACTTTTATAAAATAAAATCTTGCTGAAAAAGAAATTTTCTCTCAAAGGATGTTGTCAAGAAAGAGGTGTCCTGAAAATGTTTTTACGGTTAGTTTAAACTTGTTATCTGTGTCCTTTGAAATACGAATTAGTGTCAAAAATATATTTGTGAGTTTCTAGAAAGATACATAAAAAAACTTTTTTGCAAAAAAAAATACCACCGACTTCCAAATGAAAAACTACAAAGTGAAAAATAACATAACTTTTGGAAGTCGGTTTCTTTCGTAGGTACCATTTTTTTGCGATATGGACACCGACTTCTAAAAGTTAAGTTATTTTTCACTTTGTAGTTTTTCATTTGGAAGTCGGTGGTATTTTTTTTGCCAAAAAGTTTTTTATTTTTCCCTTTTTTAGTTTTACCTACCTAATAGCAAGTAGTTTATTAAGGTCCCTATAACTCCAGAATAGATTAACCGAATAACATGAAACTTGAACATAACCGGTGAAATGAGAGATCTGCGTACCACTTTAGAGCGTACTAGCGTGATGTTATGTTATGAAATGGTATACACAACAAACAGACATGCGATTGCAGCAATCCCGAGAGTTTTGCCGTTATTTATTGAAGAGTTCTGTAGTGTATCTCTGAAGTTCTTCATCAGACCTTCACCAAATTAAAATGGGACCAATTTCGAAACATACTCTTTCAAACAAAATAAAATATTTTCAAAATCGGTCCACAATTGACGGAGATATCGGTGAACGTACACAAAAAAAAAAAAAAAAAACAAACATGAAGTCGAACATAGAACCTCCTCCTTTTTGGTAAGTTGGTTAAAAAATATCATAAATTATATTACACTAGCTGCGACCTGCAGCTCTACCCGCGTGGAATCAGTAAAATCCGTAACCTATCATTAAGCTTATCTGCTATTCTGAGGAATCAGAAAGATATGCCACACTGATCGGTCCTGTGCGTCTCGCATCCACCCGATTTCGATACAGTTACTATATTTATGTAAAACATCAAGTTCCCACATACAAATTAAAATCACAGCAAACACGACTCACACTTGACCGGCCACCATGCTAAAGCAAAAGTCACCCCATAAAGTATAGAGCAGGAATCAAAGAGCCATGCATTGAGGTCATCGACCTGTTCGTCACAGTACAGATAGAAGCGCAGAAGGCTCACAGAGATGGGCACGCTTTACGTAGGCACAGTGAGTGAGTGGAAGCACACTCACGACTGGCATTTGTTAGATATCTCCGAAAGGACTCAGGCTGTCTTTTTCTCAAAATGATCTAAACGTTGAGGCTAGACTATGAAACTAGTGTGTACATTTCCACAGGAATAGCGGTTAAGATAAGCTATGAAGGTCTAAAATTGAGCTCTGTTCTACCAGGGTGAAATCTAGCTACGCAATGAAAATGATATATAGGGTTGATATCATACACATCCCGTGCTTCGCAGTTTAGCAAATCTGTAGTGGAAATGCAGCTTAATACGCTCCTATGTGTGTGTGCTTTTTCGTTTATTGTATGGATACAACCGTTACTCCGTGTAAAATACTGGTATTCAGCTGCATCCAATTACGTCCCAAACATAATTTGTAAAAAGCAGATTTATCTATACGTTATTCTTGCATTGGAATGCCTTGCAGCAGTTACTTCAATGCGGTATAATTATTTGCATTAAATGCGGTACATAAAAAAATCGCCATAAGTTAGCATATAAATATATACCAGGCCCCTCAGAAAGTATTGCGAAAAAAAGTTTTTATATATGGGAGACTGGCCAGTTATAATGTTTTTCGAAAATATGATTATTTATAAGTAAAAATAAGTAAGTTCCAATTTCAAAATTTCCCTCCACATTTTTTGCGAGTTAATTCAAAGTATTGTGTCTCACTGAAATATGGATCTGCGCCGGGAACATTTTAGAGCTATGATTTTATACGATTTCAAGTGTCGCCTGAAACCGGATGAATCGTACGATAGACTTCAAATGGCATTCATGGATGAAGGCCCTTCCAAGGCAACCGTGTATCGTTGGTATAACGAATTCAAGCGCGGTCGACCAACTTTGGGGGATGACGAAAGAAGCGGTCGCCCTTTGACGGCTGTTACCGAAGAAAACGTGCTAGCAGTGAAAAATTTAATCCAAGACAATAGGCGAATTACATATCAGGAGATTCAACACATATTGAAGATTGGATCGGGAAGCGTTCACGAGATTCTACACAGCCATCTTCGCGTGAGGAGGATAGTATCACGCTGGGTGCCGCACAACCTCACCGATGCTCAGAAGCAGGCCCGGGTGGAATGGTGCCGTGATATGCTTAACAAATTTGAAGCAGGCTCGTCTCGGCGTGTTTACGACATCGTTACAGGTGATGAGTCCTGGATTTATCAATACGACCCAGAAACCAAGCGCCAGTCGACTGTTTGGGTGTTTCAAAATGAGCCAACGCCTACCAAAGTGAAGCGATCTAGAAGCGGGGGTAAGATTTTGATCGCTAGCTTTTTTAATTTGACTGGCCACTTGGTATCAATTCCCTTACGGGATCAAAGAAGCATTAATGCCGAATGGTATACTACCAAATGTTTGCCAGAAGTTTTCTCTGTTATAAGCAACAAGCGACCAAACACAGGGCTCCGCGGGCTACTGCTCCACCACGACAATGCACCTGCGCACACCGCACTCAAAACGAGGGACTTCCTGGACAGCACGCCAGTCAAACTCCTGGGTCACCCTCCTTACAGCCCTGATCTAGCACCGTGTGACTTCTTTTTATTCCCAAAAATAAAAAATCAGCTCAAAGGGATACAATTTTCGTCGCCGGAAGATGCGCTGGCTGCGTTCGAGCAGGCTGTAAACGAGGTGTCTGCGGCGGACTGGAAAAAGTGTTTTGAAAACTGGTTTAGGCGCATGAATCTTTGTATAGAGGCTGGTGGAAAGTACTTTGAAAAGATTTAATAAAAATATATGTACGTATAGAACAATTTTTTTTAGTTTCGCAAAACTTTCTGAGTGTCCCACGTATTAAGGTATAAGGTGCTTACAATAAGCAAAACTCTATATAATTTAAAAAATATTTTTTTAATAGGTCCAGGTTTTAGATGATGATGTTGTATGTAGTTGACCTACTGAAACGTATCTATACTGTGTCCAGGGGCTGCCCCACCCTGGCTAGACGGTTTATTTATAACAACATCGATCTGTTGGAGAGGGTTGCTCCAGGTTCGGTTCCCGGGTGAGAAGGTAGATGGCGTTTGTTTTCAAAGAAATGCGTACCTGCGTAAAATATGGCAAGGTATATATTTTCAGCAGTTTTTTTTTATTAGCTGCGCGGGAGCTTTCAAACATGTCATTGTTACGAACACATCACACACACACATCATCAGCCTTTTAATGTTCCCGCTGCTGGGACACAGGCCTCCTCTTGTAGAGGGAGAGCGTGTATCGAACGAAGTACCCTAAAATATAAAAACTCGAAGGTGTTTGGCAACTGTAGATTTTAGAGTCAAATTCTTTAGGGCAAATTTGAATATAGAATGTAATAACCTAAGCTGAATGAATAGCGACCGCGTGGACGTTCACCTAGTCGCTGGTCAGGAAAGATCAGGGCGATTACAGGACTCACGGTGACCACTGCCCTGAGAAGAGCTGGAGACAGAGCGGCTTGGAAGCAGCACGTTAGTGACTCTGTCAAAGCGTTCCAAGACAGGCACAAACTTCAGAAATGGAGACAATGAATGAGAAGAGAATCAAATGCTAAACGGTGTCAAGATTCGACAGATCTTGGAAAAGAAAACGAAATATTTTTTGTGATCTGATATATTTTATATGACCCTAATTTTTAATTTTATAAAAAAAAATCTCCTCTTGTTTTATATTTAATTGATGATATATTTAATTTTACTAACAATTACATTTTTCTATGGTTTTATATTTAATTGATTTTTATCTTGAATATATAATAAAATTTATATTGTAATTTTGCTTATTTTATTTCTTTGTTAGATTTCTGATAATATAAATGTGTACATAATTATGTGCTTTGATTTATGAAAATGCTGTGCACATCTGTAATTGACATAGACACTAAGTTAAGACCCCGAAAAATGTAATATGTCCATGTTTGTGTTATTGATGTGCATTAATTAAATAAATAAAGATATATCTTTATTTATTTATAAAAGTAATAGTGAAATGTTCAATACATTAAAATACCTTTTCATTAATTTGTTGATTATGAAGATAGAGAAGTATGGAAGGAGGAGACATTTGCGTTGACCCTAAATAAATTGAATGGTCTAAAAATGTACTCACCTAAATGAGTACTTGAACCTGTAACCTTCCATTCAACGTAGCTCATAACTTGTGCTCGATTATAGACAGTCACAGACAGACAAATCGATATCATTAAATATATTAATATTGATACCACAACTTAAGAGAGTGAGCGATGTACGGGATTTATCTGAAGATAATTTTGAAGATTTTTTGTGGGCGGATACAATTTTATGATTTTGAATTCCACCTTCAGTTATTTAGTTACTAGATAGATTTCAGTTATCACATTTGACTACATATCTATACAATAATCTGATGTAATTGTGATCCTTTAAGATAGTTAGACAATTAAGAGTGCTTCATCTCTGTCTAAAATCTACACTTGACTTAATATACACATCTATTTTTATCTTTTACTAGCTGTCCCACGCGGCTTCGCTCCTGTCAACTACCTACCCATTTACCCTACCTACCCTACATACATGACTGTTGCGTAACTTAAACCGTTAACGCAGCGCACGCAACGGAAACTCTCAAAAAGGAATATTTTTCCCGTTTTTCCAACATTTTTCATTTATACTCCGCTCCTATTGGTCGTACCGTGATATTATTTAGCCTATAACCTTCCTCGATAAATGGACAATCCAACACAAAAAGGTGTTTTCAATTCCAACCAGCAGTTCTTGAGATTAGCGCGTTCAAACAAACAAAAAAACTCTTCAGCATTATAATATTAGTATAGATATAAATAAGTATTTGTTTTACATACACATTATGTCACTATAAAACTGCTTTACGTCCGTGACGTCACAATCACAGGTCCAGTTGCGGGCACTAGTTGCACGACATTTTGCTGAACTGCTCCTATTTAGCGCAGCCGTATTGTTTTTATTGTTATTTAGTTTTAAGTTTTCTTTTTCTTTTTTATATTATGAGCTCTTTCTTTCTTTTACTTTATTATTGATAATTATATCTTTGCCTAAACCTACCAATAGCTACAACCTAGGGATCTTTAAGTCAAGAGTGAATAGGTTACTCCTAGGCAAACGTCAACCACATCATCGCTTACCATCAGGTGAGATAGTGGTCAAACGCGAGCTTACCATAAGTAAAAAATCAACTGTGCAAATCACGATGCAGTTAGTAGGTACACCCATTTCCCCATTCCACGGCTGGTTTACATTTTTTCAAAGAAATATCAAACAATAGGCTAAATTGGGATGTGTTCCAGTAATCCAAACACAAAGACAGGGTTTAAAAAAAAAAAACGAAAACATGAAGAGAGTATTTTCGTAAAGGGCAAACTATTCAACAGTAGCAAAAAAATTCTAGCCGGTTTCAAAACAGCACAAAAATATCGTCTGTTTACCGCGCAAGTTTTAGGGTAAGTGCTATTTGCGTAACAATTTGATGGACAGACAGACGGCGGAGTTTCATTATTCAGTTATGAATTTAAAAAAAAGGCGCGGCAGAATGTTTTTAAAACACTCTGTAACCTACATTTTTGTGTCAAACGTCTGGAGTATTTGTAGCACGAAAACGCTGGTTTACGTGTTTTGTTTTTTATGCAATTTAGATCTATTTAGTATTATCCATAAAAATTTTAACACTTCATTAAAGGATGCCCCAATTCTTGGATGACAAAGATAAAATTTGAAGATATGTAGGGAAGACTGTGTAATAGTCAGGAATGGCCATTATTTGCATGGGTTCTTTCGGGCTAGATAAGATAACCAACTTCTTTGCTTGTTTGTAGGCTCACAATATAATTAATAACGTTATGTATTGGCATATAGAGCAGTGGTGGCCCAGTGGCATCGGCCGCAACTTACAAGTTGTAGGTCGTGGGTTCGAGCCCAGGCAGGCGCTTTACTTTGTGTAAATTATTTCTTCACCACTGCTCTCAAAACGGTGAAGGAAAACATCTTGAGGAAACCGGCATGTCCTAGAACCAAAAATTCGAAGACATGTGACATCCACCAACCCGCACTGGGCCCGCGTGGTGGATTACGGCCCATTCCCTCTCACAGAGAGGAGGCCTGTGTCCCAGCAGTGGGAACATTAATAGGCTGATGATGTGATGTATTGGCGAATACCTTAAACGATATTCCACTACGCAAGTAGTTTGATATACACGAACAATCAGTAACTCTCACTGTATTTCTCCATATGTTTTATCACGAATTCACAACTCAATCCAACCCGCCATATGCTTACTCGATATCTTGTCTCCATTTCCCCGTGTTTGCGCCAAAAACTAGTACTTAGTGTTACGTCAAGTTGACATCTGTCAAAGTCATAAACCATACCTCTCCTCAGAACGAAAACTTTAGAAATGACGACAGATGTATTATTACTATTAGGTATTGTTGTTGTTGTTGTTACTCTTGTTATTGTCTTGTTTTATTATATTATTATTATTTTTTATTTATTTGGGAAAACAAACGGTTACACATTACAGTAATAAAATAAATTTGAACAACTGAGCGTGACAAATGTAAAACCAATGACATTTTCCACAGTATACAAAACCATTTTACAAAACAAATGCGACGTGCGCTTGTCGTATCTTAATTTATTCAGATTTGCATTATTAAATCTTACATGTAAAACTAAATAGGCATGCATAAAAAGAAAGAAAAGCGAGAAATTATATAAAATTAAATTAAATTATATTATTAATATGTCATTATTATACAAAGTCAAAAACAAATTATAAAATCAGTCCACAATTGACGGAAAAATCGGTGAACAAATATATGTGTGTATCCAAAAAACATAATGTCGAACATAGAACCTCCTCCTTTTCGCAAGTCGGTTAAAAATTTATGACTTTTTTTGGGATATGCCACGGAATCGGAGCTGCGGGAAAAAACTAGTAGTTTCATATACCTTTTCACACGTTTCCTTAGCGACTCCTCCTGCTGGTTGCCAGTATTCCTACATAGATTTACATAGGTCATATGTCATATATAGGTCATATCATTTACTATGGTCTTTACACATTTTTCCCCATCTTATCTTCAGATTTATCTCGCGATACACCGAGCAGTGTATACCCGGTTATTAAAGATGCAACCCCGTCTGATCGCGATTCTGTATTTACGTTATTAATATCGTCAATTTTGAACGTCTGACTCACTCTGAGTTATCGATACTAATAAGGATAACGTGTTAGTAAGTGGCATTGCAATTTATAGTAATTAATATAAGTTACACGAATTTGTAACTTAAGGTTAGTAGGTACTTGAAATTTGTACCACTAAACACCTTTATGTCTGTGGTCATCATCATGTGCCTACTCTTGTCACATGTACATACTTGGAGTCTGAACAACATGTTTTTAACCGACTTAACAAAAATGAGGAGGTTCTCAATTCGGTTATCTTTTGTTTTTGTTTTATGTATTTTCGGGCATAACTCCATCATATATAAACGGAATTTAAAAATTATATTTTGTTCAAAAGAGGTTTATTCCGAAATGGTCTCATTTAAATTTGGTAACGATCTGATGAAGAACTTCGGAGATATTCAACAGAACTCAACATTAATGACGGCAAATCTCTCGGGATTGCTGCAAGTCTGTTTATTGTTTACACCATTTCATAACATATCGTCATGCCAGTACGCACTGAACGGGTACGCAGATGTGTACCCGTTCAGAGAGTGTTTTTTTGAAGTCGGTTAAAAATAATGTAAACGTGACTTAACCAGTAAAGTATTGTGCCTCTTTGTTTTTGAATCAAAATGTCGTAAAATACTGGCAAACGACAATCCATTTTGACCCCAATGACTTAACAATTCAGCACATAATCGCACCCGCCCACTTTATAATCACACTCCACATCTGAAACGGTCTCAGCAGAGTCGTAACTCGAACTACAGTAAATAAAACAAGTGAAACGGCTCTCAACTGAAATTTAACGCAACTTTACTCAAACTCAATTTCCTGAATGAAGGTATCGCATGAAACTCACTCCCAGAGGCGGTAATAAGTTGGACGAGAGTTCGCGACTTTTTGCTGCGATTTTTAGTCGTTTGTCGTGTTTTGATTCGCATTATTGCCAGTTTTTGAGGGCTTTTTCGAATTATCTAGTAGCACAAAGTACGTAAGCGGCGGCGCGCCTCAGACAGAGGGGCCACTACGAACAAAATGTCATTTTGCACACATACTTTGACATTGCGGTGTTACAGGGTATATTGGGCAATATTGGACCGAGTTCAGTCGCGGCTGTCATGAGTGCTTGTGCGGGCGTTTGTCACGTCATTCATACATTAAGTACTGTACGAGGTTGGTTGCATTGGATGGGTTACCTTTATTATTTGTTACAGACCGAATGTACTTTTTTTGTTTTTAATTCTTCTTTCATTCATTTTTAAGTTATAAAGGTCATTAAATCTTTCAAGATGACAAATTAGAAATTTAATATGTAGGATTATAATAGATTATTTCAAGTCCGTAGACGAAATTGGGAACTTGTCACAATAATATGGTTTAAATCATCCAGCTTATGAGCTTACAAATATGTTTCCTCCGACTGCACAGCATAATTTTCTTCTTCAAGAAACTTCTTGAACCAAAGATTATCTTTAGTTTTTTTTTTATTAGGTACCTACCTGTTTTTTCACATTAATATTTTTGTCGAGCTTGGTGCTTTTCACAATTTAATGTTTTAAGTGGGATCATTATTACACTATTACTACGTCTTGTTACTCTCCAATCTTCGTCGTATGTGACGTAATATTAAATGTTTCGTGATATTAAATGGATATTTGATACCCTCTCTACCCTCTAAGGCATGTAAGCATGATATGATGTATGTTTAGACGAATCGATGTATTTATGTTTGTAACTTATAAAACCGACTCTTTTTTTAAAATTCGGAATCAATATAGTAGCAACCCTAGTGAATCTGTCAAATTTAGCTGTCAATTTTCTAAACGGCGGGCGTGGCTCATGGTAGAACAAGACATGGTAGTCTCTTCCCGTGACAGCTGGCTCACGTGATTGGCCTAAGACTATGTCATCAATTGCGTTGCGGTTCTCAATCTTTTTTAGTGGGGAAAAAGATAAAAATAATACAATAAGTACAAATGTTTTATAATTCTTAATAAATCGTCATATTTGATACTTTTTGTATTTATTTACTTTGCTTTCTTTTAATTGATTGCATTTAGTATTTTTATTTAGTTCGGAACGAAAACTCATAAAACTTGACTTGACTAAGATAAGTCAAAAACTAATTAGGTTAGATTAAGTTCGGGCGTAAAGACGTATTCACACAACTATTAAGGCATAGTTAAAGCATTAATTATGTAATTTTTTTTTTTTAATTTTTTTTTTTTTTGACCTTTGCTCCGCACAAAACTTATCAACTCATTTTGAAGGGTAATCTTAAATCGTGTCCTACTATTAAATTTAATGACGTTCCCGTAAAAAGGAAGCAGTCCGTGTGCTATCTTGGTCTAGTGTTAGAGAGGAATTTTGAATTTATAGATCATATTAAAATAGTCGGTGAAAAAGCAAAAAAAATTTCTATGCCTTAACGAGAATATCTAAATCTACGTGGGGTCTGTCTTTTTTAACTTTAAAAACTATTTATGGGGCTACTTACTTGGGTTGTATGTGCTATGGGGCGCCTGTTTGGGCTGATAGGGCCACCATAGGGGCGGTACGACGTAAATTACTTCAAAGTCAGCGTTTGGCTTTGATATTCTTATGCAAAGCATACAGGACGGTTAGTACTGAGGCCTTACCGATACTTGCTGGTGTACTTCCGGTCGACCTTGAAGTGCAGCGACGTGCTGCAATGTACTATTCCGCACGAGAGACCGCGGACGCGAACTTTTTAACGCGGAGTGACCGTGAGAAAATCTCTAGATTATTTAAACCACCTATTGACGTCTGGGAGGAACTTTTATCCGAATGGCAATGTAGGTGGGATAATTCTATCAAGGGCCGACACCTCCACCAATTCTTTCCATCCGTTCGCGTGCGGCTGGCCAGCACGTGGCTGGAAGTGGATCACTGTGTTGCCCAATTTCTCACGGGACATGGTAACTTTAAAAGTAAATTATTTTCTTTCAAGCTCGTTGCCTCGCCTTTATGTCAGTGTTCTACATCTGACTGCGAATATGTACAATCTGCACGTCATATCTTATGGGAGTGTATTCTTTGGCAGAATGAACGTAATATTATGTTGAATAATGTACAGGCTGCATCAGGAGTTGTTTACTATACGGACCTTGTGGAAACTAGAACAAATTTCCGTGCGTTCAAGCGTTTTTGCCATACCTATTATTGGAACCAAATATAACAGCAAACAATGTTAGGACCCATTAATATGTATTAATGCAAATTTTTATCCGTGCTGCTAGGAAACTGGGCTTATCCCAGTTGTATATGACCCTTTGTGCCTATTGGCCTTGTTTGTTCTGTCTCCTGCTTGATATGGAGGGAAGTGGAAATTTACATTTTTCCTACTCCTCCGTTATTCTTTTCTGATTGATTTCGTTGCGGGATCCAAGACAGGTAAATTCATTCTCTGGGACTTCGTCGAGCTTCATTGCCTCGGCGCTTTTCTGGTGGTCGCCACTGTTGATTCTGGCTTTCAGGAGTTGCAGTGGTTTGGGAGTAGTGCGGTGGGATTGTCCCAATAAAAAAAAAAATTAATGAAAGACACATACCAGTTATTTTAGGTGAAGTTAGTTACAATATTGAAGCCACACATATGATAGCGTCTCTTCATTGGGCAAACAAAAAAAAATATTACACCGCCTTTTATACTGCTGTTTTAACAGTTTACGGAACAATTAACAATTTTTTATGTGTATCTTTCAAAGTTTACGGGTTCATCACAAATGTTTGGGAACCACAGTATTTTTCTCACCGAGCGAAACAACGCTATAGGTGTGAGTGACACGACAATAGCGATGAAATCGCTAGTTGTCAGTATGACACTTGTTAATTCGATGTGTTGCCACTGTGTGTTATTTAAATACCCGAGCAAAATGCATTTTTTATCTTAAGGCGGTACCCTGAGCAAAACGCCGCGCTAACCGTTTTTTGTGCTGTTTTTAGGAGCTATCTACTCGTTATTTAAAAAGAAATATCAATTAATAACAATACATTAAATTTCTACATAACATTGATTCTAAAATGGTAGATTTAGTTTTTTTTTTAAATGTTGTATATATTTCACTAATCTACTTCCAAAAAAACATAAAAATGAGAAATAATTATTGATATTATGCATCTCCTCGTAAAGTGTTCTTTGATTATTTTTTGTACTAACACTAATGGATAGACAATTTAATAACGAACATTTTTGTAGAATTATTTTTTTCAAAACACCAAAATTCGATTTTATAAAGATTTTATTCTAAAATCTGGGCGTATTCACTACTGTAATTCATGCGCCACTAGTGCCGCTAGACCAATAGGAACGCTCATATCTCATGCCGATTTTTTGGTCAGGGTACCGTCTTAACAAAGCAATTATGAACTAATAATTCAAAATATAAATTAATGTAACGCTAAATAAACATGACATAGAGGAACATAGATGAATCACATGAGTTACTAAATAGTTAAGCTAGTTAGTAATTTATTTTATTTTCATTAACTACATGAGAAAGTACCTAAATTTTCTAAAAAGGACAATCAATGGTAACACTTATCGTGACGTAGGCTTAGGCCATCCTGGGAAGAACATACCACTTACCAGGCGAAGTATTCGGGATATTATAAATTGCATATCAAATAAATAATCGCCTATCAATACATACTCATCATTTATATTCTTATTTACATCTAATAACTTACTTCACTACAAATAAACTAAATGTTTAACAAAACTCAAACTGCAGATAAAACGAAATTACACATCAATATAACTCCTCATAATGCAATTCTGTTAAATTTATTTTTGTACAAAAATACTACACACATAGTATAAATACTGACTGCACAGCAAATTTTCCATATTTCATAGTCTATTTTAGTTGATCTACGAATAAATTATGGACAAAGAATCAGTCCAAGAGTGAGCGAAGCGAGCTCGGGAACTTAGGGCACTCCGACACGGACAGGTTAGGTTCGAACGAGATGACGGGAGCTGAAGTGAGCGAGCAAAGCGAGCGAACTCAGCTCCCGTCATCTCGTTTGTGTTAGGTTACTTTTGACCCTGCAGACAGAAATAGGAGCCCCGCGCAGCGGGGCTACGTCGACTTATTCGAAAAATCGCTGTACGCTGCGAAAATAAATTGTAGTGTGTTTATTGATATTTTGAGTTGAATATTTTGCTGTGCAATCAGTAATTTTGATGGGAATTCGGAATCTTATTGCGTAGAAAATAGTATATTATGCAACTAGTGAATAAAAGACGGATTTAAAGCGAGGGCCATAGATGAATCACGAGCAAGTGAAGGATTCTAACAACTGAATCACGACCGTAGGGAGTGATTCATGATGAATTCAAGTTTTAGAATCATGAGCGACGCGAGTGATTCATGGCCCTCGATATAAATCCGTTTTATTCAAGAGTTGCATACTATATTTTATACCATGACTTCGAGAAAAAGAAAGAACTAAGCGAAAAGCACAAGGGATATTACGAGTAATAAATAAATGGTTTATTTCCTTCAAAATGTACAAAAAATTTGAAATTCTGACCCCTGAACTAGGTAACAGCACCTGTGTTTCAGGGGCCAGTGACCGCCTCCGTTACGTTACATAATTATAATTAATTAAACACCATTGCAATTAATATTAGAATTACAATCCAAATTAGTATTCAATAAATATCCTAGACAAAAATCTAAATCATTATTAAAATCCTAAATTTAAAAAAAAAACTCAAAATTAAAATCGAAGCAGGAGTTTGAAAGTCGAATTTTCTCTGCACAAGAAGTTTGTATCGAGTATTTTTTGCGCAAGGAGGCTACATAGCATTGAGATGGACGTCTAATACATTGGTGTGTTCCAAATTCAAACACCAAAACAGTGATTAAAAGTGCTTTTTATTCACTGTTTTCAGTGAATAAAATAAGCTTTTTAGAGGGGGAATGGTATAATAGTATATTATGCAACTAGTGAATAAAAGACGGATTTAAAGCGAGGGCCATAGATGAATCACGAGCAAGTGAAGGATTCTAACGACTGAATCACGACCGTAGGGAGTGATTCATGATGATTGAATCACGAGCATAGCGAGTGATTCAAGTGTTAGAATCATGAGCGACGCGAGTGATTCATGGCCCTCGATATAAATCCATTTTATTCAAGAGTTGCATACTATATTTTATACCATGACTTCGTGAAAAAGAAAGATTTAAGCGAAAAGCACAAGGAATATTACGAGTAATAAATAAATAAATGGTTTTTTACATTCAAAATTTACATAAAATGTGAAACTGACCCCTGAGCTAGGTAACAGCACCTGTGTTTCAGGGGCAAGTGACCACCTCCGTTACGTTACATAATTATAATTAATTAAATACCATTGCAATTAATATTAGAATTACAATCCAAACAAGTATTCAATAAATATCTTAGACTAAAATCAAAATCAATTTTAAAATCTTAAATAACAAACTCAAAATTAAAATAAGAAGGAGTTCGTGTGTCAAATATTTTTTGCGCAAGGAGGCGCAAGGAGGTTACATAGAATTGAGATGGACGTCTAATACATTGGGGTGTTCCAAATTTAAAAACCAAAACAGTAATTAAAAGTGCTTTTTATTCACTGTTTTCAGTGAATAAAATAAGCTTTTTAGAGGGGGAATGGTATAAAGGATATTTTTTGATTTGCGTTTAAATACTACCCGAAGTATACGGAGTATGTTATTATACCATGGCGTGGCCCTTCTGTATACTATCTATTTTGTGCTAGTAGTAACGCAGATGTTTTTTTTAAGATTAATAGTTTAATAGGTTCTTATTTAATTATATTATTTACTAGTTTCTGCATTGTTTTTTTTTGGTTTGTTAAGTCATCCAATGACTTTTCCCACTCTGGATGAAGAGGGAGGGCGTGTTAGACTTTTACTGACTAAAACCCACCCGTGCTCATTACTTAAGCCAGGGCCGCGGTAACTCTTTTTCAAATTGATCCGCGACCCAGACAGACATCAGACCTAGCGGACCCCTTTAGTTTTGCTGACATCTCTTTGAGGCACGCGCATGGAACATAACGCGCCAACTCGGGCCTGGTCCTTATCGGACAGCGAGCTACCCGTTGCTCGCCGTCCGCAAGCCCGCGCCTACGGTGGCCGGGAATCGTCTTGCGAGTCCCACGCCCGGGTCGTCTCCTGTGGTGGCTAGGGGCGTGAGGGCTTCTCCGTTGCGTCTACCTCAGGTTTTCCACCTCCTTCTTCGCAAGCATTACTGTATAAGACATTATTTTTACCTAGCTTCTTTCCGCGGCTTTGGTCGCGTTAAAAGTGTCTTATAATCCCAAGGGATCACCATACGGGGATAATAAAACCTATGCGTTATTATAGACTTTTCTATCGCTGTGCCAAATTTTATCCAGTTCCGTTCAGCCGTTCTGGCGTGGTTGAGTAACAAACATACAGCGTGGGTGAAAAACACGCGGGCGAAGTCGCTGGTGGAAACTAGTATTGATTAATGCCTGTTCATCTTACTAATATTATAAAGTGTGGATGTATATTTGTTAGTCAATCACGCAAGAACGGCTGAACGGTTCTGGATGCTATCTGGCACAGAGATAGATTATAGTCTAGAATAGCACATGGGCTACTTTTTATCCTGTTATAATATTCCCTTGGGATGATAAAACACTTTTTACGCGGGCAAAGCGGTCACTAGCATATGTGATCTATTGGTATTTGCCTGTCCAACTTTTGTATTTTCTGGTTCAACGAAATCTCTTTCAAAAATCGCAGTCTTGTAGCGTTCCTTACCCAGTTTTGTTTCCAAACATCGCGAAATAGGTGTATTTGAATACAAACTGCCACGGTTACTGGGAAGAATGATTCCTTGTCTTATTGCGAATACAAATAGATGTTATTCAAGTGCGTCCCTACCCTTAAGAGGGACCGACGAATATTCTTGTTGTACAAAGTATTCCATCATTATTTTGTATATTTTTAGGGTTCCGTACTCTAAAGATGAAGCGCCAGCGTGATTTCTCTTTCTGTCTGTCACGGGGCTGCGACGTTAAAGCCGTAATAGGCAGAATTAGGTATATAATTTTGATGACCGTTGACCTGGTGAAGGTTTTGGGAAACAGCTGGATGCGAGACGCTTGGTACCGGTTAATGTGGCGACACTTGGGCAGCCTATGTTCAGCAGTGGACGTTTTCCGGCTAAAAATAGTTACAGCACTGATAACAACATTTGTGCCTCATGTTGAATTTAGTCTTGTTATACTTTGTATAGATTCTTTTACCGATTGGTTTGTAAATGTGTGAACATTGTAGGCCTTCTAGATTTCTAGATTGTTAACATTTTATCTCTTTTTACTTTTTTAAATCTTTTGTTTATTTATTATATAATCATTTCTTGTTTTAGTTTCTTACGACTTATTATCGGGCCTGCGTTGTCCCCCCATCTAAGTACTGCTGTAACATGGAAATATTGTAAAACCAAACAATTTTTTAAAAGAGTAACCATGGAGTTTCTTGCCGGTTCTTCTCCATAGGAATCGACCAACCCGAACCGTGCACATTGTCGACGTTTTATGTGCCCATGTAGGCCTATGTGAAATAAAAATTATTGACTCAAAAATTATGATGATATAATTTTGAAGATAAATATAATCCAAAAGAGACGAAGATTTTTAAGTTTGCACACCAAAATCATGGAATAAAAATTGATAAATTTTTGTATATCTACATGTTATAATTAGTTATTGTATGGACATGAGAACATAGGATTTGGATAGAATTGGAATCATTTTAGACAGCCACGAGGGCAAGTTTTCCCTAGGAGGAGCTTGTATTTATGAAGAAAAATTGTGGTTGCTGTTAAAGTAAATAATATTCATTAAATATTGAGATTTCAAATTCAAACTAAAAACGTAAATATTTTCAATTAATTCTTGCTCTATTTAGAAAGCAAACGTACACAGAATAATCAACCATCCTCTATTATTATACCATACATTCTCTATTATTTATGTAGTACGGAACCCTTAGAACCCGAGCCCTGCCCGGACTTCCCTATTTTATTTATTTATGATGAAAAAACCTCAATGAAAACATCTTTTTGGTATGCTAATGTTATGTTTTTTGTGTTTCGTCCCGCTTTCGAAGAATTTAATCAGTCAGAGTTGGGTCGAACGAAGATGAGTTCGACCT
Organism: Orthosia gothica; assembly: GCA_949775005.1. NCBI lineage: Eukaryota > Metazoa > Arthropoda > Insecta > Lepidoptera > Noctuidae > Orthosia > Orthosia gothica. The sequence goes on along the minus strand of OX459035.1, from coordinate 11,374,324 downwards.
TGAGAATCATTCCCATGTACAAAGGAAATAAAGATATTTTTCTATTTTCCTCTCGGCATAACGTTGATGTTTTGGTCGCGTATAATAAGGCCTGGTTTGAGACGGTGCGGGAAAATAATGTCTACATTTGAGAGAGGCTTTTATCCAACTATGGGACAGCAATGGCACCACTAAAAACCGGCCAAGTGCGAGTCAAACTGACGCACGAAGGGTTCCGTACCACTATCGCAAAAAAACTGCAAATAAAAAAATACGTTTATTTTACGGGAGCCCCACTAAAATATTTATTTTATTCTGTTTTTGTTGTTATAGCGGCAACAGAAATACATCATCTGTGAAATTTTCAACTGTCTAGCTATCACGGTTCATGAGATACAGCCTGGTGACAGACATACAGACGGACCGCGGAGTCTTAGTAATAGGGTCCCGTTTTTACCCTTTGGGTACGGAACCCTAAAAAATGGAATAACTTAGCACTAGCGAAACACCTCGGCTTCGCACGGGACAAATTTTACACAAAAACCGTCCTCATTTATCTTATCTCTTTCTTTTAGTGAAAACTTTAACAAAATCTTTTGCATATTTTAGAAGAGTAAGAAGTAAGATGAGAAATAGACAGGCAGACAGCGACTTTGATTTATACTATTTAGTTAAGAATCATCAAATTATAGTATAATTAAATTCGTGGTAAAGATTCTGTATGCTTCCTATTTTTTTCTAAAAAAAATCCTAAAGAATCAAAAACCCAGTCATTATAACAAACTAGATACGGTCAGCTGCGCCGCCCGCGTTATCTTCGCAAATTATCTCACGCAGGCACTTTTCTACTTCTGGGATAAAACTATTTTTTTACCTAATCCAAGCAATTGTCTACCCGTGTTCCAAATTTCATTTTAATCTGTTCAACAACAAACGTCTAGTTTCACCAACGAAGTCTAAGGACCATAGCAGGTGGCGTTCTGTAATTTCCGCCTAACCCCTTGAGACAAAAGCGTACGTCTATATATGTATGTTATGTAGGTAATTAGAGCAACATACATACGCCAGCCTTCTTCTTATTTATCCCACTTTGTATTCATTTAGTTGCAAGTAAGTAATTAAGACTATTAGTAGACTCGTCTTCAACTCAACAGTAAATAATCTTTCCCAACTAAAAAAACTTTTTTTAAACAAACTTTTTAGCTTAGCTTGCATTGTCATTCAAACCAAACGTGTATGCAAAATTTCATCTTAACCCGTTGAGGACAACTGCTTTAAATTCAGTTGCAAGATTTAAGCTGAACACACATACATACATTGCAAGTTAATAAAAAGCTTGTAAAATAACGCCAAAACACCATTGAACTATTGTAATAAAAACCATTACCATTCCAAAATATTACGCAATTAGGTGCTAATTCCCGTAACAACTCTAGCAATCACAGTCCACTGACCTCTAGATCACCCTGATCACCTATTCCGATCTAATTTGACGACAAAGCTTATAGAACTTGACATAAAGTGAATTTGAAACTAAACTATGAGCGCGGGACCGCCCTAATTTGATCCCTATGAATAATTAAAAAGAAAATAGCAGGCCAGTTCCAAGTTGCGGCGACTACAAAGGAAATTACCTGCCTGGGTTATCGAGCTTCGATTTAGACAAGGTTTATGAAGGGAAATGGACTGGTCATTGCAATAAAAAAGTTAGCAATTAAAAAATGGCTGCTTAAGAAGCAACTAAAAAGACGTAAACAAGAAGAAAATCATGTTGTGCATTCGGAGGATACATATTCGCGAGCTGTTGACCAAAACCAGATGTATCCTCCGACTGCACAGCATGAATTTCTTCTTTTTTACGTCTTTGCAGCCAGATTTTGGATTTTTGAATAACCTTTTTTAATTTAAAACTTTGCAGTTTTTTTTTTGGAATTATTCACATTTAAACATCCAAGTATTATAATATTTTTGCAATCACCTCTTAAAACCCTTTATTTTGATACCCCACACGACGGTCTTGGAAGAAAAAAATAATTGGGTCCTTAGGTACAACATGGCGCCCAAAATCCGTAATTTTTAGGATTCCGTACCCAAAGGGTAAAAACGGGACCCTATTACTGAGACTCCGCGGTCCGTCTGTCTGTCTGTCACCAGGCTGTATCTCATGAGCCGTGATAGCTAGACTGTTGAAATTTTCACAGATGATGTATTTCTGTTGCCGCCATAACAACAAATACTAAAAACAGCATAAAATAAATATTTAAGCGGGGCTCCCATACAACAAACGTGATTTTTGTGCCGTTTTTTTGCGATAATGGTGCGGAACCCTTCGTGCGCGAGTCGGACTCGCACTTGGCCAGTTTTTTATATTTTCCAATTTTAACGTAGCCAGTGACACTTGCAAGGTTAAGACGAATCGTCTGACGTAAAAATCATCGAAATCGGCCTACGCGTTTGGTCTCTAGAACGCCTCATAGGAACAAACATACATACATAGACTGATAAGCTTCGGCAGTTGAGTAAAAAAGCCAACGGTTCATCATCATCATTATTTCAAACGAAATCACTCCACGGCTGGACATCAGAGTTCCGTAGCGTTAGTGACGTCATTGGTCTATCTTGTGGTACACTGCGTTTTCCGGTACACGGCCGCCAATTACGGTCCGTTGGCCATCCGGCCTACTGCCACTAAAGTTTGGCATTGCTGCGCTCCCATATTTGCATCATTGCTGGTACCACTAAATAAAAAAAAACCGGCCAAGTGCGAGTCGGACTCGCGCACGAAGGGTTCCGTACCATTATCGCAAAAAACAGCAAAAAAAACACGTTTTTTGTATGCGAGCCCCCTTAAATATTTATTTTATTCGGTTTTTAGTATTTGTTGTTATAGCGGCAACGGAATTACATCATTTGTGAAAATTTCAACAGTCTAGCTATCACGGTTCACGAGATACAGCCTGGTGACAGACAGACAGACAGACAGACAGACAGACAGACAGACAGACAGACGGACCGCGGAGTCTTAGTAATAGGGTTCCGTTTTTACCCTTTGGGTACGGAACCCTAAAAACAGAACGTGGCCGTTAAGACCCTTGCCGTGATCTAATCGAGTTTATCAATCACTAGCTTTTGCCCGCGGCTTCTGCTGCTTAAAAAGTGTTTTATCATCCCAAGGGAAGAGACTACTGTGATGAAAACTATCCAATGTCCTTTCTCGGGTCTCAAACTGTCTTCAAAGGTACCCATCTAAATCTGGTCAGCCATTTCGTCGCAAAAAGATAACAAACAAAAAAAACAGTCAAATTGTTTTTGTATGTTTTATGTTCTTTTTTTTTTTGTACAATAAAGAATAAGAATAAGAACAGAGTAACTTTCGCATATATAATATTATTTATAGAAGTATGGATTTTGGTTACCTATCTTCTCTAACTTATACTCAAACTTAAACAATCTTTTGAGCCTTTTCTGTACTATGAAGACTGATTTCAGGTTTTCTGGCTTCTGATGTTAGTTAGTTAGTTTTTAGTTAGTTAGCCTTTGGTAGATCTACAAGAATACAGCCGCGACCAACAGCCAAACGTAAACTGTTCACCCATCCATTGACCGACCTCAGCAAGCGCTACTTAACCTCGAAGATTGATCTGTGTGGCTGTTATTACTTATCCACGAGCTTCTCAAAGCACAGTACAGTAGATATTATATAGCTAATCACTAGAGACCAAATTACATAAACCTATGCATTTGCATGTTTACATATGCGTTTGCATATTGAGCCCCTTTTTATCGTTTACTGTATATTTGAACAAAAAAAATTTTGATGATGTTTATTTTCGTGCAGAGAATCCACCAATCTTTTGTATCTTTTTTGCTTAAAACATGTTTTGAGCGATCGCACCTTATCAACATATTTTAAAATTGCATGCATATTATGAGTTTTTATCACACAGTCATACTAATATTTTATAGAAGAAATTTTGTGAGTTTGTGTGTGTGTTTGTTACTTCTTTACGCTCAAACGGCTGGACGGATCTGAATGAAATTTGTTAAAGAGATAGATTATAGTCTGGAATAGCACATAGTATACTTTCCTCATCCCGGGAATATGTTCCCTTGGGATAATTAACGACTATCACGCGGGCGAAGCCGCTGACAGAAGCTAGGTCTGTAATGTTTGTAAGTACGTGAGAACCATGTTCCTATTTATCAAGTAAAGGAATTTACCTGTTAGTGCTTGTAATTCTCTCATACCTGTATGTAGTATAGTAGTGCTGGGTACATCGTCCTCACGTATATGAATTTATTAATGTATGTACTTATGTAAATATTGTATAAAACGTTTTTTTTTAAAGAGTGAGTATAGAGTTTCTTGTGCGTTCTTCTCCATAACAAGCTACATTTCGGAATGCACGGTAGAATAAATTTTTATTAAATGTAAATTTTAACGTTCAAAAGTGCCGCATAATGGCCTATTTGAAATAAACACATTTGACTTTGACTTTGACTTTAGTGTTCCATATAAGCCGATCTCTACGAATCCTCTATGTTTAAGATTAACCGTCGTTCTCCGCCTTATCTGCCTTTCAATTGAACTTTCTTGGCTCTGCGGCACAAGTCCAACGATGACAGTTTTGCATTGAAAGTTTATAACTTAGTCGTTCGTGGAAGGTATTTTAAGTCAGCTTTGTCATTGGACAGCACTTATTGTGAAGCCATTAGATTTATATAAAGTTAGTTTAAACCCGCCGTTTTCCCCGCGTCAAAATTGAAAATTGTCCCACGGGAACTTCTTACCGGGATGAAAAGTAGCCATTTTTCTATTTTCTAATTTGAATGTAGCCAGTGACACTCGCAAGGTTAAGAGACAAATCGATTGACGTGGGAATCATCAAAATCGGCCAACGCGTTTGGTCTCTAGAATGCCACATAGGAACAAACATACATATATATAGCTCTACCGGAATCTCATGGCAAAAAAGCTTCATACACATATCTAATACACTTCATGTTTATTAATACTAAAGACATAAATAAAAATGAAATAGTATCAAGATCGTTTAATCCAATTTCCGAAGTGTTTTCCACACGACTGATTTTTAATTCCTCATTCGCCATGAGATTTAGACCTATACATATACTGATAAACACATTACCCTCCTTCAGCAGTCGGGTAAAATGTATAAACAAGGTTCAAGAAGAGCTGCCTCCACAACCCAATAACTGAGTAACACAATACGCTTTGGCAAACCTGGTCTCAGAACTTGGGGCTTTTCCCTGGCCATAACGACATTCAAAGATCTTCAAATGACAGCTGAGACAAATGGCTTAACGTGCTTTTCGAGGCACGGCGGAGTCTCGGTATTTAAAATATGGTCACCCATCCACAGACCAACCTCGGCAAGTGTTGCTTAACTTTGTAGCACGACCCGTGTGAGTTATTACGTAGCCACAAGCTTAGAATACATTTTTTTTCCCATTTTTTTTAAGCCATCTTTTTAGCTAACCATGCATTGTCATATAAACCAAACGTGTACGCAAAATTTCATCTTGATCGGTGGAGGATAACTGCTTTAAAATTCAGTTACAAGATTTGACCTGAACACACATACATTGCAAATTAAATAAAAGCTTGTAATAAATCAAAAATAAATAGCGACATAATGCACGTATTTGCAAAACCAGGTCAAATAATGACGTCTTAATAAACTTAATATTCATCTAATTTTACGTAATTAAAATAATGATTTCTCAATAAAACTGTTACTTACGTAACAATTAATTTTCTGGGCCGTAATTAAAAAGTACATGTCATTTTCATTATGGCGTGCGCTAAGATATTGTAATATTTATGCTATTCTAGGGTTGCCACAAAACAAGGCTTATTGGAACTGAAACTCACCTATTAGAATAGGTAAGTTTCTCCACTCCTCATCATCATCATCGTCTCAATCGAAAGACGTCCACTGCTGGACATAAGCTTTCCACATGTGTCTCCGCATCGATGGGTCCTGTGCGTTTCGCATCCAGCGGATTCCCGCATTTGACAGAAATACAATGCACACTTGTCACGTGTTTATCCTCAAAATAGTTGCAACCTTTTAATTCTGGCTTAAGCATCCAGGTGGTAACGAATCCTTAATTACATTAACAGTTTACAGTTAATGTAAACACAGTAACAGTTAATGTAAATACGTGTATACACGCTTTGATAGTAACAATACCAAGAATTTTCGTAATCGAATCAATGTCTTATTGAAATAGGGCTCTGAATCGTTGTAAAAATTCGACAAAAATCAAAATGAAATTGCTTGTACCCGACAATGGGACATATTTGTCAAAAGTTGGCATAATTGCTGCAATTATCGCGCGATCAAACGCTTTTTGTCTTAAAGTCGGAATTACCTACAGTGTAGGTACGATAGGTCCTACACAATCGTTTGCTAATCGCTCGCTGTTTGTCAAATCCAATTATTTCTAAGGGAAACCGCCAATAACTCTAAAACTTCTGTATGGAAGAGCAATTATTGCGCAAAAATTGGTATCGTTTTGCTCTTGCAAGATACGTAATAAGCCTTTCGGTTGTTTTCCAAGATTAAACAAAGCTTACGAGGTCAGTTAGGTGATGACCATCTATAGCAGCAGCCTAATTGTGTAAGTAAATTCGGCAAACGAAACAATCCGTTTCCGTTGCCGAATTTACTTACACAATTAGGCTGCAGGGGTCCTTTGTTCGCATAAGCACAGATTCTCAAAAAGACAGATTAGCAGAAGGACAGATTCTCATAAGGACAGTTTCGCATAAAGACAGAAAAGGTACAGTTCCGCACACTATCACTCTCACCGCCACGCGTATATATGTCGTCGTGATATGATGAAAACAGGGAATTGATCAAATCTCTAAGCGATTCGATCAAATCACGGAGGATGTTAAAATAATAACACGTTTTTATCATTTCCCTAAACAAATCTGGTGATTTGACAAATCCCAATAAAGAAATCTAGTGATTTGAACAAACCCCTAAATTGATTCAGTGAAAAGATAATAAAACATGTAACAAAGTCGACGTAGCCCCGCTGCGCGGGGCTCCTATTTCTGTATGCAGGGTCAAAAGTAACCTAACACGAACGAAATCCAATTATTTCTAAGGGAAACCGCCAATAACTCTAAAACTTCTGTATGGAAGAGCAATTATTGCGCAAAAATTGGTATCGTTTTGCTCTTGCAAGATACGTAATAAGCCTTTCGGTTGTTTTCCAAGATTAAACAAAGCTTACGAGGTCAGTTAGGTGATGACCATCTATAGCAGCAGCCTAATTGTGTAAGTAAATTCGGCAAACGAAACAATCCGTTTCCGTTGCCGAATTTACTTACACAATTAGGCTGCAGGGGTCCTTTGTTCGCATAAGCACAGATTCTCAAAAAGACAGATTAGCAGAAGGACAGATTCTCATAAGGACAGTTTCGCATAAAGACAGAAAAGGTACAGTTCCGCACACTATCACTCTCACCGCCACGCGTATATATGTCGTCGTGATATGATGAAAACAGGGAATTGATCAAATCTCTAAGCGATTCGATCAAATCACGGAGGATGTTAAAATAATAACACGTTTTTATCATTTCCCTAAACAAATCTGGTGATTTGACAAATCCCAATAAAGAAATCTAGTGATTTGAACAAACCCCTAAATTGATTCAGTGAAAAGATAATAAAACATGTAACAAAGTCGACGTAGCCCCGCTGCGCGGGGCTCCTATTTCTGTCTGCAGGGTCAAAAGTAACCTAACACGAACGAGATGACGGGAGCTGCGTTCGCTCGCTTTGCTCGCTCACTTCAGCTCCCGTCATCTCGTTCGAACCTAACCTGTCCGTGTCGGGGTGCCCTAAGTTCCCGAGCTCGCTTCGCTCGCTCTTGGACTGATTCTTTGACCATATAACATAACGCAGCCGATTACCTCGGAAAGCAAAGTACAAAATAAACCTTTAAATTACTACAGAAAAGTTATTTTTGTCATTTCACTGAACCAATTTTGAGATTTGTTCAAATCACTAGATTTCTTTATTGGGATTTGTCAAATCACCAGATTTGTTTAGGGAAATGATAAAAACGTGTTATTATTTTAACATCCTCCGTGATTTGATCAAATCGCTTAGAGATTTGATCAATTCCCTGTTTTCATCATGTCCCTGCGACATATACACTTTTCCAAAAGACGTAGGTAGTAGCACGCCGCGTACGTACTTTGTGGTAGTAGGCATACATAAATATATTCAATAGTACTCCTCTGGATATGCAATTTGTTTAGTTTGAGATTAGATAAAAACTAATTTGCTTGTCATTGATTTGACATTGTCATCTTGGCAACATTTCTAATTTTATAGTCGATGAGCGGAGTGTTTCTGATTCAGGAATAATATTAATTGTTGTCCAAATAGTTTAAAGAGTGGTTAAATGGAGTGTAAGAACTAAAACTAACAAGTGACATTATTGGTGACAATTTACAACAAGTGAAAAAGCAAATCCGATGACTTATGAAAACAATAACATTCTAGTGGAAAACGGTGTATAAACAATAATTACGTGTACGTGAATACAATATAACATCTTATCACAGAACATTACGGAGAAATCACTACTTTAAGTGCTGTTTTATAACATTTTTGGTGATATACGTGAATTACCAAAACGATAATACCGTTTTTGCAATAGTTTTTTAAATATTCGACTTTGGACTCGGATTATTGTACGACAACTACCGCCAATACGGCCCCAAGTGGTGAGTAGACAAACAAAAAAACTACCACTATTTGTCACCAGAGGGCGAATGTGCTGGTTGGTGTTACCATACTAATAAGAAAAAAAACTATTTGGTAGAAAAGTTTAAACTGTTTTGGCTATAATTATGGATGATAACATAACTTACCGCAACCGTAAATTATTCAGAACGAGTTCATTACGTGATTTGACTTCAGATAGTTCTGCTCTTTTCGATACTACAATGATTAGTCTACCTAATACATCGCTAAATACCAGCCAAACAGTTTTGGAACTTCAGGAAAAAAACAAACAGCTGTCCAATGATTTACAAAGTGCTCATCAGGAAATCGAAAATTTAAATTCTGAAAATTTTAGGCTTAAAACGGACATACAAAAATACATCAAAATAATAAATGCTTACAAGGAAATAAATATTACTGACATAAATAATATGACTCCGCGCTCTGGGCGCAAGCGGAGAATAAACCAGAGCAGCAAATCAACGCCTGTGGGAAATAATAGACAATCATTTGGCATTATGAAAAATGACGAATTAGCCAACGACAGTCCAGGAAAAAATAAAGCAAAGACATCCATAATAACACCTAAAAAAAAGACAAAACAAACTCAGACCATAGTAAGAAACCACTCGTCCCCTACGAACACAAATACAATCAAACACGGTGGCAGCAACGTAAGCTCATCTAAAACCACTAAAAACATACGAGCCGAAAATAATGTAGAACAATCCTCAACAAAGCACAAAATATGCCTTATCAGTAGCGAAACTTGTAATAGATTGTATACACTTGCCGAAAGGAAAAAAATATGCGACTTTGAAATATGTCACTATCGCAAACCTACATGTGGATTATGGCAATTACTTGAACAAATAGAAAATAAAGTACAACACTTTACATTTTCGGACTTTTGTGTTATTTATATTGGCGAGGAAGACTTTCGCAAAACACATAACTATTTACAGCTTGTTATGTTTGTTAGAGAAAAATTGTTACCATTAAATCACACAAACTTTATTATTTGTTTACCAACCTATAGATATATGACAGATTCCAACATTATGTTTAACAGCCGCATAGAAACTTTTAATAATCTTCTTTACTTAGATATAAATACATGTAACTATGCATATTTGCTGGATTCTAATCTTAATCTCCCTTATGATTATAAAACCTATAATAAAAAATATGGGACCTTGAATAATCGTGGTTTGGAAATTGTTGTATCGGATTTACGAGACCTTATATTTGACTTGAGCGGTCTGACTACTACGCACTCAGAAGTTGACTGCCTCCCACAAAATAGTTTTTGTGCAGAATCACAAGTCAATTCTCAGTTTTTTCTTTAAATACCTTAATATTCTACATCAGAACATAGCAGGACTGATAAATAAATCAGATACTCTGACTGTAAAGCTAGTGGAGTTATCTGACAAAGGAACCACTATGGATGTTATTTGTGTAACAGAACATTTCATACAAACGGGTTATGAGGATTTATTGCACATTCCAAATTTTTGTCCAGCCGCTTTTTTTTCTAGAAATACTAAGAGAGGAGGGGTGTGTATTTTTGTTAGGGCAGGATTGTAATTTAAAGAAATATCCAGCATAGCAAAACAATCAGTTGCAGGGATTTTTGAATGTTGCGCTGTAGAGTTATTATCTTATAAAATTATTATTGTTTGTATATATAGAATTCCGAAACCTAATTATGAAGTCTTTTATGAAAAATTAGATAATATTTTGACTAAAGTTTGTATATCTTCAAATAAGAAAATCATCGTGTGTGGTGATTTCAATATTGATGTTTTGAAGAGAAACAAGACTACATTAGAGTTTGAGTATTTTCTTATGAAGTACAATCTAAAACTAGCGCTTTATACTCCTACAAGGTTAAGTAGTAACACTTGTATTGATAACTTTGCGCACAGCTACAGAAAAAACTGCAAAGCTGAAGTTAAAGATCTGGTTCTTTCAGATCATACGGCTCAAATACTTAAAGTACCTATTAATAAAACTTGTAAACTACAGTATTGGAAAACTAAAAAGCAGGACATAAGCTTGAATAATTTAATAAAATTTAAAACGCATCTTAGCTCTCTATCATTTATACAAGTTTTTGATTCTATGGATGCAAACAATGCTTTTGACAATTTCATGGACGATTTCTCTCTTTTATACAAATTATGTTTTCCGGAAAAAATTATAACCATCAAAACAAATAAGGAAACGAAATGGATATCTCGAGGAATAAAAATATGCAGTAAGAAACAAAGACAGTTACTTTGGGAATATAGATTAAATTCTGACTCAGTGAAAAAAAAAGTTCTTAAAAACTTTACAAAGCTTTATAGAAAAATTATCAAGCTAACACAAAAAGCACAAAATAATCATTACATAAACAACGCCCAAAATAAATCGAAAGCTACCTGGCAAATAATAAATAAAACCAAATTGTGTTTGCCACAGGAGCCTATCATGTGCATTAATAGAGATAATTTGTCGTTTACAAACCCCGCAGACATAGCAAACGAATTTAATAATTATTTTATTGATGACATTGAAAATAATTTAAAAACTGACATTTCATTGAATAATATTAATTTTAATAATCAGACATTGAATTCCTTATTTATGCAACCTGTTACAATTGACGACATGATAAAAATTATATCCAGCCTAAAAAACACAAGCACTGTAGGATACGATGGCGTTTCTACTAAAGTCATAAAATTCATTAAAGACATAATAGCACCTCCATTAGTGCATATAATTAACTTGTGTATTACTGATGGCATATTTCCAGACAGGCTAAAAAAAGTTATAATAAAACCTTTGTATAAAAAAGATGACAAAACAAATTTAAAAAACTATAGACCTATTGCAAAAATTCCAATTTTTTCGAAAATTATTGAGAAGGTCATATATAATTCTCTCTACGCATACTTTGAAAAATATCATTTATTTTGTAATGAACAAAAGGGGTTCCGTAAGAATACTACAGTTAATATGGCACTCTTTGACCTCTTAACTAACATCATGTCATCTGTAGATAACAGAAATCCGGTATGTGCAATTTATACTGATATGACCAAGGCTTTTGACTATGTGGACCATGAGATTCTGTTGCACAAGCTACATAGTTATGGTGTAAGAGGGAACATCCTACAGCTGGTGGAGTCGTACTTGAGAGATAGATTGCAATGCGTAGAAGTTTCTAGAATTTGTCCAAAGACTAAGTTAGAGACAATATATGTATCTAAACCGAGGAATATAAAATATGGTGTGCCACAAGGTAGTGTACTTGGACCGCCACTTTTTTTAATATACATCAACGATCTCCCGAAAGTAACAATACATAAAATGGTTCTTTTTGCGGATGACAGTACAGCTGTAATCAAATGTACTAATAAAAATGATTACGAGCAAGACGTAAATACTACTTTACAAAATATAATAAATTGGTTACATAATAATAATTTAGTAATAAACCTAACTAAGACAAAAATAATGCATTTTCATCAACGTAGTGAATACCCAAATGTTCATATTGATTACCAAGGCTGTCATATTGAAGAAGCAAATGAGGCTAAGTTCTTAGGAATAGTGATCGACAGCAAACTTACTTGGAAACCTCATATTGATATCGTTTGCAAAAAACTTAGCAAATCTGCATTTGCTCTCTTTCAACTATCAAAAAAAGTCAACAGTCAGGCTCTTCTAACAGCCTACCATGGACTAGTTGCTTCTGTTCTGAGGTATGGTATTATTTTCTGGGGGCAGTCTACCGATAGGGAACTGGTGTTTAGAGTGCAGAGGAGATGTATAAGGTCAATGTTAGGACTAAAAACAACAGATAGCTGTCTTCCCTATTTTAAATCTTTAAAAATTTTAACTTTTCCGTCTTTGTATATTTTGGAAACAGCTTTGTTTGTAAAAAACAATCCAAAATTATTTACAAAACTGTCGGAAGTCAGAAGAAATCCAATACGGTCCCAATATCTAAACCAGGTGTGTCATGTGAAATGTAAAACCGCGCTAATGCAGAAAAGTTTTTTTGGTATTGCCCCGCGTATTTATAATAAAGTACCTAATGTAATAAAAAATATGACTGTAATAAAATTTAAAAGGGCGCTTAGCGAAATATTAATTGAGAAATGTTATTACAAAATTGAGGACTTCCTTAATGATGAATTGTTGACTGTTTAACTTATTTTATTATTGAGCTGCTACCAAGTATACTGATTGACATACTTATTATTTTGTTTTGACATCATTGTGATAATTTTTACTAGCGTAACCAGTCCGACATTTCTACATAAAATTATTTAACTAAATTTGACATTTATAATTTCTTATGATTTGACATTTATCTCTATTAGTATTGTATTTTAGAATTGAATATTATTTGCATGCCCATGCGACGGTAGAATATGGAGGACTTTATTATGTAAAAAAGAACATCTATGTATCAATTACCCATGTTTGCAAAGAAATAAATGATTTATGATTTATAAAGATAAGAGACGAGCCGAGAGACTTTTTAAAATTTTAAAAGAACACTTTGGCATTAATATGCGCTTGACGAGGTCAGTCCGTGGGTGGGTGACCATTTCAACATACCGAATTTCCTCCGTGCCCCGGAAAGCACGTTAAGCCGTTAGTCCCGGATGTCATTTGAAGATCTTTGACAGTTGTTACGGGTGGTCAGAAGCCTGCGATCTGACACCAGTCTTGCCAATTGGTATCGTGTTACCCAGTTACTGGGTTGTGGAGGCCTGATAGGCAGTCGCTCCATGTAAAACACTGGTACTCAGCTGAATTCGGTAAGACTGGAAGCCAACCTCAATATAGTTGGGAAAGGGCTAGGCAGATTGATTGACTTTGGCATGAATATAAGCAAAATATCTATTTAGGGAGGCACAAAAGGATTAATTCTAAGATTATTACAAACAAAAGAACACCTTTATTTTATTTCATCACGCTCTTGAAAGAGGAAGCAAAACTGTCTGATCTAAAAAATAGTCCGTGTTGGTTACTGTTATGCAGGAAAAACGAAGAAGGAAATCTGATATTTCGGTTGACAGTAAAATTGAGAACATTACATTCGCACACGATAAAATATCGGCCATAGTGCTTACAACACCTCGCAATACTGAGACGTGCAAAATGTAAACCGCACCAAACGTACAGTGACTAGGTTTCTGAAAAGTATTTTTTTATGAATTGAATATAGTACATTAAAATCATTTTGTTTTGGTTTAGTTTATAAAGTAAAAAATAAAATAAATATATAATATATATTCTTTTCAACTTAACTGTACTTTGTCTTTATGCGAAACTGTCCTTATGAGAATCTGTCCTTCTGCTAATCTGTCTTTGTGAGAATCTGTCCTTATGCGAACAAAGGGCAGGGGTCACCAGTTACCTACTTTCATTTGGGGTCATTAGGTGAATCATGGACGTCTTTCGGCTGATATGATGAGGTGAATCATGATCTATAGCATACTGCTACATCTCCGTGCCTCGGAAAGCACATCAAGCTATTGGTCCCGGTTGGCATTTGAAGGCTACATCTTCTGCAGTCGTTACAGATAGGTAGAATCCAGAAATCTGTCACCAAACTTGCCATTATTTACCCATTGGGATTTTGAGTTACCCACATACTGGCTTGTGGAGATCAGATAGGCAGTCGCTTCACGTAAGATACTGGTAGTCAGCTGCATCAAAGCTGACCCCAACAAAGTTAAGAATAGGGTTACCATCTGACAGGCATTTGCCGCACTTGACAGGGATTTTACAGTTTAGACAGGTGTGCGGCCAGCGCTAAGCTGAGATAGGCATTTTTGAATTTCGCGGTCGCGCCCGGTTGAAACTGACTATAAAATCGCGCCACGAGGGCGCCAGCAAGGATGCTCTTGTCCGTTCTCCTCCACGTAGGTAATTTCCAAACGGATGGTAGAATCATTCAATCACGATCCAGCCTTTGTTGTCCCCCCAGCAGCGCTGAGCCGAGGTCCGACCCCATAGGTCGCTTAGGTTAAGCTTTTTGAGCCTGGCTGGAGGCTATAGTTTAGTCTCCACCACAGGGAAGACTAGTTTAGCAGTAGTTAATCGTAAGATTTTACTGTGAGAAGCTAGCAATAAAAAGTAAACAAAATACGCCAGCAAGTTTCCACCCATTGTTAGCAAGTTTAGAATTTCTTTCTAAGTTTAATTTAATTATTGAAAATGTAAAATTATTTGACGAATACAAAGTTCTGAAAAATTTTGCAGAAGCTCAGACGACATCCAGTTTTGTGAAAGTATAACGACACAGTAGGTGGTGTACTTTTTTGAAAAGCAGGGACCAGAATGGTGACATCGTAGAAGATTAAAATCTGTGACTTTGTTAGTATTTTCTTTATTTGCACACAATGCGAATGTGGATCGAATGTTTGTCCTAATAAATGTACAGTGGAGTTAAGAAAGGAATCGCCTGGCAATAGCGTGACTAAAAGTGCTATTAGAAACCCAACAAAACTTTAAACACGTTTCGTAAAGATATTTATATTTTAGAAAGAAAAGAACTTTAAAAAAATATGTCTTCGGAGAGATTTAAATCGTACATTCTTCATCGTTTTCATTTTTAATAAATAATACAGTCTTTAAAACTATCGGTTGCGTATTTTAACAATAATAAGGCATTTTTCTGAAAATCTGGCATTTTGTCATCCCATGCATCCTAGACAGGCATCTTCCCTTACATAGAGGTAACCCTAGTTGGTAAAATATTGATATAAGGATATATGCGCGAACAGAGATTCAAGTCCCACAACCGCCATTGAAAAGGGAGGATTCACCGAGCAGACGGGTTTGCTGTCGGACTGTTGTATTGCCGAAAACTCTGCTTGAGCGATGCAGAATAGTTCGTATGAAGCGTCAAAGATGTCGCTACTTCAATTCAATTCAATTTATTCAGTAACAATTCACATTGCGTTCGAATACAATCTAGAAAGAAACATTAACATTATCAGCATTATTATTAGATGTGGGTACAAATATATGTCCAAGAAAACATGCAATTCTATTTCAATTATAAAATATTATTTTAAATTATTTATATGAAAAAATGTAAATTCAGCAAAAAGGCAGGAGGTTATCAATTCGACTGTATTTTTTTTTAATGTGTGTTACCTCAGAACTTATTATTGGGTGAACCGATTCTGATGATTCTTTTTTTATTTGAGCGGTGGTGCTTGTCATATGGTCCCATTTCATTTTCATCAAGATCTGATGAAGAACTTCAGAGATATACATCAGAACTCTTCAATAAATGACGGCAAATCACTCGGGATAGCTGCAATCGCATTTCTGTTTATTGTTTACACCATTGCATAACATAACATCACACTAATACGCTCTAAAGGGGTACGCAGGTGTAAACAGTTCACCTTGGTATACTCTTATTCCACCGGTTTTGTTTAAGTATCATGTTATTGGGTTAATCTATTCTGGCTTCACTTTGGGCATTATTGGTACCTAGCCTATATAACTGGTCCATTGTGTACCACAACTAAAAAGTGAAAAATAAACTTTTTACAAAAAATACAACAGACTTCAAAATAAAAACACTACAATGTGGTGGTGGTGTCAAAAAACGAAGAAACAAAAACAAGAACACTGACTGCCGAAATTGAAGTTATTTTTCACTTTGTAGTGTTTTTATTTTGAAGTCGGTTGTATTTTTTTGTTTCCAAGGTCATATCTACTTGTCTGTTACTTTTTATTATTGTTATTTCTCTTTTGTTAATGGGCACATAGAACTTTTATTTTTGTTGTTTTATTATAATTAAGAGTCGCAAAATTTTATCTTAGGTTGTTTTTTACAAAAAAATGTATACTTATTATAAATGTTTGTCGGTGTTTTCGAGCGTATGGCACTCGTAGGGTGCAGCTGAAAATCAGCGTCAGGTGATATATATACCCTGTGTTACCATTTGGCATTATGCTGGGCTGAGGCCCTTTTGGCATTAATAGTTTAAAAAATATTTTGTTTAATTTTAATATGTTTTTGTTTTTAATACAAATAAACTCGTTTTTAGGGTTCCGTAGCCAAATGGCAAAAAACGGAACCCTTATAGATTCGTCATGTCTGTCTGTCTGTCTGTCCGTCCGTATGTCACAGCCACTTTTTTCCGAAACTATAAGAACTATGCTGTTGAAACTTGGTAAATAGATGTATTCTGTGAACCGCATTAAGATTTTCACTCAAAAATAGAAAAAAGCAATAAATTTTGTGGGTCCTCATACTTGAAACTGAAACTAAAAAAATGTTTTCCCATCAAACCCATACGTGTGGGGTATCTATGGATAGGTCTTTAAAAATTATATTGAGGTTTCTAGTATCATTTTTTTCTAAACTGAATAGTTTGCGCGAGAGACACTTCCAAAGTGGTAAAATGTGTGTGTCCCTGTAACTTCTAAAATAAGAGAATGATAAGACTAAAAAAAATATATGATGTACATTACCATGTAAACTACCACAGAAAATTGATTTGAACGAGATCTAGTAATTAGTTTTTTTTAATACGTCATAAATCGTAAACCGCAATTTACCAAGTACGGAACCCTTCGTGCGCGGGTCCGACTCGCACTTGGCCGGTTTTCTTTCTTTCTTTCGATCTATGCATTTTTTCGATTTACCACCCTTATTGATTGATGTTAGTATTCAAAACCATCGAATCGTATCGCAGTCGTGTCGCATCCCCAAAGCTAACTTATTTCCAACGATTCCTTTGACTGGACAATCTGAGCGACTCGATTATGAATATTATATCGGCACCGACATCGATTTTATACCGATTACGTGGAAATACCGTATTATTAGTCGGGACGGTAATTAAATTGCTTTTTGCTTTGAATTTGTTCTTTTGCTGGTCAGTACTGGCTAAAATAAGTTACGGTAGTTTATTGTGTCCTTGCTACAATAATAGTACTAGTCTGTAACTGTCCCACTGTAGGGCAAACGCTTCTTCTCATACAGAAAAGGCACGAGCATTGATCACTACGTTTGGTCAAGACAGGTTGATGATTTCAAACTTATATTAAATACTAGCTGTGCAAGCGGCGTCACTCCTATCAACTGCCTAACCAACCCTACTTACATACCCTACTTATCTACCTACCAACATACCTACCAACGTATACCGACAATCATACCTACCTTTAACCCCAGACGGAAAAAAGAAGGGGTGTTATGAGTTTGACGTGTGTTGCTGTGCATCTGTCTGTGGCATCATAGCTCCTAAACGGATGAACCGATTTTGATTTACTTTTTTTTGTTTGAAAGGTGATTTTGTCGAGTATTCCTAGCTATATTTGAATGAAATCTGTTCAGCCGTTTAAAAGTAATGGGCGTTTTACTGTTTGAATCGGGGTGTTTTCGCAAGATATCGTGTCATAATTTCGTGTTCAATAGATTGCCGATCGAAGCGTGTCTACTATGTACTAGATAAATTATGTAGCATGAAATAAAAATGTGTCGGGATTTATTAAATTTTGGAATTTTATTTGTCTTTATTTTAGATATGTTTTGTTAAGTATGATCTCAACGTACAATATTTAACTAACACCATGTAAACGAGGGCTTAATATGCAAAGGCAATTTATAGTTGACTCCATACCCTTAATCGCTTCAGCAATTTCTGAGACATTTAGCCTCAATTATGTAGATCTTAGATGCTCAATATATCTGAAGGAATTACATTAAAAAGTACGACTAAAGATAACCTTGGATAGCCGTAAATAACCGAAAAGGGCGTGGCTAACGGCGAAGGGGCGTGGTTTAAGGCGATGCGTCTCAATATTATCCTGATTACCCCATATTTTTATTTGGTTTTAATAGAAAAGTGCGGGTTGACCGTGTTTTTGTTTGAGGGTGAGAGCTTTAAGTAAGACCAGAGTACATTGCTCGCAGAACGGATGGTCGATCGGGCCGAAAAAATTTGGAGTAGAGACCACATACCGGTAGACGCTGTGTTGGTAGGTCTTCATCTAGATGGGCCGATGACCTGGTCAGGGTTGCGTGAATTTGGTTTCGCCCGAAATAATAATAATGAAAGCTTTAAGATTAGCCTTTTTAAAGTTTTTTTTTATCCCCACCGGAAAAAGAGGGGTGTTATAAGTTTCACGTGTGTTGCTGTGTATCTGTGTATATGTGTGTCTGTCTGTGGCATCATAGCGCCTAAACGGATGAACCGATTTTGATTTAGTGTTTTTTGTTTGAATGATGATTTTGTCGAGAGTGTTCTTAGCTATGTTTGAATAAAATCGGTTCAGCCGTTCAAAATTTATAACTGTTTGAATCGGGGTGTTTTGACAAGATAAAAGTGTCGGGGGTTTTTTAAATTTTGGAAATTTACTGGTTAAGGTAAGAAGTAGATAGGTTAGAGACTGAACAATAATAGGGATATTGACGGGGAATTCTATTAAGTCTGCCAAAACAATATATTGGACACGTATGTTTTGCTTATTCAAATCAATAAAAATTCACCAAGATAAAGCGCATCAAAGTGCGGGTGTCACTTGTGACGTCACTTCTATGTAAATAGAAAGTGTACTAAGGCATGACGTCATGCGATATTTTAACGCACTGTATCGTAATAATTTTTCTTGACAAAAGAAAAAATACGTGTCCAATATTTGCTTGATTGCAATGGGATCAATCTCCTCTTATTACATGAGTATTTCGGTTTTTCTTAGTTTTTTTAACGACTCTAAAAAGGAGAGGTTCAGAATTCGCCTGTTTATAATGTATGTTGCCTCAGAACTTTTTACTAGGTAAACCGATTTTTATTATTCTTTTTTAAATGAACGCTGGTGCTACTCATGTAGTCCCATTTAAATTTGGTCAAGATTTGACAAGTCGTTTTTGAGTTATCATTAATACTGCGTATTTATCAAAATACGAAGTATTACGGATAACTCAAAAACGTCTTTAAACGATTTTAAACGACAATACACGATCAACGTCTTTAAACATTTTACTTTTGTACCATCAGGTACAAAAAAAAACCTAATTCCTAAACAAGACACTAAAAAGAAAAAAATAACTCCCTTTTCGGAAGTCAGTGTTTAAAACCAACTTCCAAAAAGAAAATTATTTTTTTGTTTTAAGTGTTTTGTTTTGGAAGTCTGTTAATTTTTAGGGTTCTGTACCTCAGAAGATATAAAGAAACTCTTATTATTATAAGATCACTCTCTTGTCCGTCTGACCGTCTGTCCGTGTGTCACCATCGATTTTCTCAAGAATGGGTGGACCTATAAAGTTGATATTTATACCAGATACTGACGTCTATAGTCCCTACTAGGTTTATAAAAATTAAGGCCCTAAGTCAACACGATAAAAAGATACGTGTAAATTTAAATTTTCACGTAATTTTTTTAGTACCATAATTTACCTTAATTTTCAACTTTTTTTATATTTCGGAATATTCCCTTGTGCTGTAAGACCTTGCTTTTAACCAAAATTGACAATTCTAGGTCAACCGGAAGTACAGGTTTTGGGTTGAAAACCTATATGGTAGTTCCCGTTGACGTAGTTATCTAATTATGTTGGTAAAGATAGCTGTTTGTACGGAACCCTCGGTGCGCGAGGCCGACTCTCACATGACCGGTTTTTTTTTGTCAAAAATATTTTTCTTTTGTTTATTTACTAGAGAACTGTCCATTTCCCTTCGACGAATACAGGCCGTATTACAACGTGGCAATGCCATCATGATTCCGCTTTAAAAAGGATAACGCTATTCGTCTTGTAATAAGTGCATCGCAATCTTACACAGGAACCATGATGATTTTATAAGACGTCATAGTAAGCCCCCTGTCATGGTGTTAGCGTCAAAAACCCTAGAAATCCTCTATGTTAAATACAACTTACAGTTTTCCAAAGCTGACATACCTACATGACCAAACCAGCTAAACTACACAATTTTCGACCAGTAGCTTAGCTAGACAAAGAATACTGTTAAAAGGGTTTTAAAAATCATTGTAAAGCTTGAAATAGTTTCTATTACCACCATTAAGGGTAAAATAGACAGTCAGACAGACAGACCTGTTAGTACTGCCATAGAATAAAATGTGTAGATGCGGCATTGAATCAACCTGCCCAGTGCCCAGTCTTTGCCCAACAAAGTTAGTGATGACTTCCAGTTTAACTACAGACAGCTGAAAACCGGTATTTTCCATGGAACGACTTCCAAAACGTAGAAAATGGGTTAACATGGAACTAGTTGTTAGATACGGGCTTCTGGCTACCTGTAACGATTATCATAGTTCTACATCCTACAAAGTGGACTCCAAACTTGTTCTGGATGCTATCCAAACCCTCAACAGGCTTGGGAAGTATAACAGAATAAGAATGATATGGGTCCCAGGACATAACGGAATCCATGGTAACGAAATGGCAGATGAACTGGCAAGAGAGGACTCGGCAAATGATTTTGTGGGTCCAGAACCATGTGTAGGCATTTCGACATGTCTCCTGACAGCTACATTCAGGGAGTTTGCAGATAATACCACTGGAACACTCCAAGAAATTCCTGGGCTCTACGTTCAAAGCACGGGAATGCATTTGGAATATGAGCAGGGGGCAAATCCGAAACCTGCTTGGAGCCTTTACTGGCCACTTTGGAACCAACTACATGATCATGAAGATGGGTCTAAACGCGACATCCATGTGCAGGTTGTGCGAGGAACATACGGAGCGCATAGAGCACCTTCTGTGCACATAAGATGCACTAGCTAGTAAGCGAATGAGTCTCCTAGGGCTAGTTTTTGTTCCACTGTGCGTGCTTTACCGTGGGGCCCAGTGCGGGTTAGAGGATGTCACACGTCTTCGAATTTTTCACAACGCAATTATACGATTTTTTCGGACGATGTTTTCTTTCACCATTTTGTGAGCAGTGGTGATGAAATAATTTACACAAAGTAAAGCGCCTGCCTGGGTTCAAGCTCACTTGTAAGGTGCAGCCGTTACCCCCCCCGGTGGGTTCCCGCTTTGTCGATGCGGGGGGGCTCAGTAACCGTGGCTTGGTCACCCACGGTGAAGCGAAGAGGAACCCGAGGAGGGGCCGCTCGTCAGGGCTTTTGCCGATTAAGCCGACGACGTAGCGGCCAACTTGTATGTTGCGGTGCCGCTTGGTAACAGGTGACATCGCAACTGAGGCGGGCCGCGATGTCGTATGGGGTCTCCCATACCCATACAATATCGCGGCTGAGGGTTGGAGGCCGCGGCAGGAGAGGAGTGCCGGTATTGCGGTGCGCCGCTCTCCCTACCTTCCGCGGCCTAGACGGGGTCGCCACCGTCTGATAGCGGACGCGGTGGAGCCGCAGGGGGAGAGGAGTGCCGGTATAGCGTTGGCCGCTCTCCCTATCCCCTGCGGCCGAAAAATGGTAGGTGGCGGTGCCATTGACCCGTCACAAGGGGACCAAGGGTGCCATACACGGGGTCGTCTGGCACCCACATGCTAGTTTGGTCCCTGGGGTGGTCACGGCGCACAGTGTGTTCTGGTGCGCCGGTGATGGGGGGTACTCCCCACAGGAGGGTCCGGTGACGGACAGCCGCTGCGGGTTCGCGGTGAGTGCTAACGCGTACCCGTGTTCTCGCCATAAGCGGCACACTGTGGAGTTTTAGTGGGTTAGAGTCCCACATAACTGCGCTATCTCCCCGTGGTAGCGCAGTATGCATGAGCATTTCTCCACGATAAAAAGAAAAGGTGCAGCCGTTACCACAGGGCCACCACTAGTAAAAAAACAGCTGTACATAGTATAGTATATACTATGTAAAGCTCCGATGGAGGTACCCCATACTTAGAACTGAAACATTTTTTTTTTCATCAAACCCATACGTGTCTCTGTCATATCTATGGATAGGTCTTCCAAATTGATATTCATATTCATATTCTTTATTGTACACAAAACAAACATTTAAAATACAAAAGGAAAACTTATGTACAAAGGCGAGCTTGACCCATAATTGGGTTCTCTGACAGCAAACCTCAGTGCTAAAGAGAAATTTACAAAATTAGGACGGAGGAAATTAACAAAAGTGCACAACAAATACTAAAAAACATTTGAATTCTTACTAAATAAATACACTACACAAATACGTGTACAGCACCTAATGCATAAACATAATACATACATAAATCTAAAATGCATACATATTTATGCGTCACGTTGACAGGAAATGTTCCTTAATTCTACTCCTGAATATATGCAGTGAAGGGCTATCCCGTATGGAATGAGGTAGATTATTCCAGAGACGGACAGCACGAACAATAAATGATCCACCGTAACGACTTGATGAGTGGGGAGGATTTCTAATATATTTTTTTTAAACTGAATAGTTTGCGCGAGAGACACTTCCAAAGTGGTAAAATTTGTGTGTCCCCTGTAACTTCTAAAATAAGAGAAATATAAAACTAAAAAAATCTATGATGTACATTACCATGTAAACTTCCATCGAAAATTGGTTTGAACGAGATCTAGTAAGTTGTTTTTTTAATACGTCATAAATCGTAAACCGCAACTTACCAAGTACGGAACCCTTCGTGCGCGAGTTCTACTCGCACTTGGCCGGTTTTTTTCTCTCTTCGACTTCAAATTCTTAATTTGTAAACCGGATATATATACGAGTTTCGTGTCTATGGTTTTACTATTCTATGCCATTGCCTATATTAAGAGCGAGACTTTGATTTTTAACTAACTTTTACGTGCGAATTCACATGGTTGGCATGGTTAACAAAGATTTTCGGGATGAAAAGTTGTCTACGTGTTTTAATTCAGAGTATATTTTTAGTTCTGAATAGTTTTTTTTTTTAAATCCAATTTTTTTTAAAAAAGAGTAAGTATGGAGTTTCTTGTGCGTTCTTCTCCATAACAATCTACTTTCCGAATGCACGGTAGAATCTTTTATTTTTTATTTTTTATTACTTGTAAATTTTAATTTTAATTTATGTTATTTACGTTATTACGTTTATTTACGTTCAAAAGTGCCGTTTATTGGCCTAATTGAATAAATATATTTGACTTTGACTTTGACTTTGATTATACATGCGAATTTGTTTAGTGCTTTTAAGGCTTTTGTTTGGTGTTTACATCATTTTTCACTGCATTTCGTATTATTCATCTAATTAGTTCTAAACATTATTTATCTTGAACATAAGGACCAGTCAAGTCGTTTATACCTTCTTAAGATTTCAAATCCTTCCCGTTAGCAAAAACTTGTGGTCTTTCATAGTTAACGGCACTGAGCTGCGGGGCGAGCACGGCCTACTGCGACAGGCTTGAGTCACACATTTTTATCACAGTTTGGGAGCAAAAACCGTGATAAATTGCGTAACTCAAGCCTATCAAAGAGGCCGTGCTCGCCCAGCGGACTATTGTATAGAAAGCTACATTTAATATTCGAGAACATATCAGAATTGGATAAACTTATAACATCAAATAAAAATCTTTGTAAATGAACCGGCCTTTTGCCCATGGGGGTAGGCAGAAACTACAGAAACAACAAAATAACATAACATAACAATTATAACATACTAATTTCTGTGCAAATGTTTTTTTATTATACCAAGGGAATAAATATTATACCGGCATGATCATGAGGGAATGGTCTATCCATATGCCAAGTTTCATCCAAATCCGACACAACAAACAAACTCACATTCGCATTTATAATATTTATTTAAACATCATGAACAAAGGTACAATGGCGGACTTAATGCCTTAGGCATTCTGTTCCAGTCAACCAAGGTTGGTGAAGAGAAAACATGGCAGGTGCATTTTTTAAATAGAGGCAACAACAAATTTAACGAAAAATTTAAAATTGCTTAAAATACACATACATGCATGTTTTATTTATGAAATAAAAATCAATCTATCTATCTAATACCTTCAAACGAGCAATTCTTGTCTATATATCATTGATGTATTAAAAAGAGGAAGATACGTTACGCGCTAACTTCGTGATCAGAAAACCTAGGCTCAGCGCACGACTACATGCATCGAAACTCACACATCTGTGTTTAGTTGTATCACCAGTCCCAAACCTACAGTTACCGATAGACAAGGACAGAGATAGGAGACGGCGCTGTAGTGCAAGCGAAATCGCGTTGGCTGCCGAATGTTGTCCGAATGCTAAATGAATGAAATGACATGGCATTATGTGCGTATCGTGTCTATCACGCATTTTTGTAATATCTATCTCGCTCTCACAAATATGGCGAAACAAACATTAAATATTATTGTAATTTTCAACAAATTAACATTTTTGACTGTACTTACGAGTGCTAAGTGATCCCGTGTGACTTATTTTTCTTTCTGGTATTATTTAAACACTGTTCAGCTACACAATAAGTCATTTTGATGCGTATTTATTGCAAAAAAATATTAAAACACTGAAATTATTGAGCTGGGGGATCAACCATGTGCCGTGTGTGACTGAGTGCCCGCTGCGGGCATTCACTTAGATTAGTAGGACCAAGCGCTGTGAGCAGTCCCGTATCTACCTCTTTTTAATACATCAATGCTATATATATATATAACCTGAATCTCAGAAACGGCTCCAACAATTTTCAACGATAAATCGATCTAGCTAGGTTTCAATTTTAGAAAAAGTCGTTTTCTCTACTTTCACCCGAGCTTAACTCAATCGCCAGGTACTATATATATTTAATAAAGTAATGAAAATAAGTTATCGAGATAGTCCTTCCTTTCCTTCCTTTGATATTGAATCTGTTTTACGGCCGATTTCTGAATTAAGTATTTTGAGTTTAGAACATGTCAAACCGTATTATATTATATAACCGGCATTTAAGCCAAAATCTGACAGATCTTCAGGCTAAAGAAGAGTTTGACAAATACGTAACGTCAAATACTTATTACAGATATTCTTTTTTCATTGTTTTTCCAGTTCTGAGCGAGTGCATCGCCACGTACCGCTTCCGACGACGTACGACGCGTCATTCCAAGGCTACGTTGCCGTACCGTGCATTAGCACGTCAAATCAACTGTCAAAAAAAAATAGATGTGGTGAAGGGGACAAACCCTATTATGATAATACAAAACAGTTTCTATATCTAGAATGCATGGCTCAAAATAAAATAGATCTTAATTTGTCGAAACTATTTTACAGTGACTGTATTTAGTCACCTATCTTCTTACACCTTTAAGTAATTAAAAACTATATAGAATAAATTTTGAACAGTTTATAAGTATTACATTTCAAACTGTCTACGCAAGTCGAAGCAATATCAAAGTACAACTTATAATTACTATTGTTTGGTGTTAGATTTTCTAGTTTATTACTAGCTTCATACCGCGTCGTATTCCATGGCTTAAAGAACAGAACTCATACATATGTTACTATTGATAGACCCTTTAAGCACTATCTCAATTACTGATGGCACGGGGCCCTAAAAAAGAAAATTTGGTTCAAATAAATCTCACTAGATGGCGTGATATTGGGCTCTTAATTCAAATTACAAAGATTATTTGAACGGATCATTCAAAATTGATACCAATAGATGGCGCGGTTTTAAATTTCTGGGGCATACCACTCGATTGTTTAAATTTGTATTGTAACACATTTTGGTGTAACGAA
Source organism: Orthosia gothica (assembly GCA_949775005.1). Classification (NCBI taxonomy): domain Eukaryota; kingdom Metazoa; phylum Arthropoda; class Insecta; order Lepidoptera; family Noctuidae; genus Orthosia; species Orthosia gothica. The sequence continues at coordinate 11,347,924 of OX459035.1, read as the reverse complement.
ACTGTAAAAACATGCAAAGAAATACTATAAAACAAATCGTCACTGTATTTAAAGAAAAAAAAAATTCACGAACCGAGTAAACCCTTATACTTGCAAGTCGCTGCTAACACCATCTATCTATCGCCGTGGAACAGAACCGAACGCGATCGATGTACAAAAGAATAATCAGACGAAAAACGCTAGTTACGCCGCCACTGTTTCTTTGTATGGGATGAGGCATCTGTATGCTAGTCTTATATTATCTGTGCTGATGGTAAGCCATGAGGTGGCCGACGGTGAAGCACGCTTGCCTATTCCCTCAAAGAACCCCCGGTTGGAAATTGTAGCTATTAGGAAACGTACACTTACACAGATGTTTGAGATAAATAGTAGCCGACTATACTCAGCCACAGTGCTATTTTCTATAAGTGTTAGATTTTTTAAATTGCGTAACTTCTGGAGATCATCATCTGCCTAGCCTTTTACCAACTATGTTGGGGTCAGATTCAAGTCTAACCGGATTCAGATGAGTACCAGTGTTTTACATGGAGCGACTGCCTATCTGACCTCCACAACCCAGTAACTGGTCCGGGTGCACGGTTGGCGCAGTGGTTGAGCGATTGACTGCTGCGCTGCGTGTCGCGGGTTCGATTCCCGCACGGAACAAATATTTGTATGACCTACAGATAGTTGTTCCGGCTCTGGGTGTTTGTGTATGTGAGTTTATATGTTTGTAAACGCACCCACGATACAGGAAGAAATTCCTAGTGTGGGGCAACGTTTTTTTTTTTAAACAAAAAAAAAAAAAAAAAAAAACTGGGTAACTCGATACCTCTTGGCTAGACTGGTGTCAGATCTCAGGTTTCTGACTACCCGTAACGACTGTCCAAGACTTTTAAATGACAGCGGGGACCAACAGTGTAACGTGTTCTCCGAGGCACGGAAGAAATTCGCTATGTAAAGATGGTCACCCATCCACGTACTGACCTCGACAACCGTTGCTTAACCTTGAAGATTGACCCGTAAGGCTGTTATTATTTAGCAACGAGCTGTCACATGTCTGCGAATTTTTGATTCTAAGCCATGCCGGTTTCCTCACGATGTTTTCCTTCACCATTATGAGAGCAGTAGTGATTTAATAATTTACAAAAAGCAAAGCGCCTGCCTGGATCCGAACCCTTGACCTATAATTTGTATGTCGCGGATATTACCACTGGGCCACCACTGATCTCAGTAACTGCGTGACTGGTCATCTCCAGGAAATGACCTTTTATTAAAATATGAAATAAACAAACAAACAATTTCACATCTAGAAAATTCAGCATAGAAAAGACTTTAGGTAGACTATCTAGTCTAGAAACAATAATTGTTATGAATAATTACTTTTTGAGAGTAGTATTACATAGTGAACTGAGAGGTTCCCGGGATAATCAAACATCGCGCTTGTATGCTTCGAACGGGGTCGGCAAAGGCGTATCGTATATAAAAAATTCGCTTCAGGTGTCTTTGCCCTCTACCACCGACAACCTTTCAGCCTTCAAATCACCGGTATCATCTGCAACATAATTTAATATGACACTAAATTACAGTTTCCATCACAACCGAAAAAAGTTCCATAACCATTGCTTCATATGTTTAAAAATTCGTCTGCTCGACAGCGTAAAATAAGCAATAAATACAAAATGGAAGGGTTTGCCATCGATTTCAAGAATTTATAATTTGATACACAATAAGGCTGCGAGACTCGCTTTTTCACTTCGTAAACCTCATCTAACATCTGGGTAGGTAACAAAATATTTTCGACGACAATTTTCTAATTTTAGGCGTCCTAGCTAAAGTCTGAACAGCCGATGACATCATAGGATGATTGATGACATATAATTCTTATCCGTAACCCGGCTTTGCACGGGACAATTTAGTATATACACACACCTTCTTTTTTCGTTCTTTTTGTTAGTGTAAACCATGTCAAGCTTAGAAAAAAAAAAAAACTCAAATCTGTTGAGTAGTTTAGAAGATAAGCGGAGAGGCAGACAGAAAGAACAGCTACTTTGTTTTATACCACGAGTATTGAAAGTTGGTGAACTCTTTGACTCAATCCCTCCGTCAGCGTCAGGTAATGTGTTATTGGGTTTTCTCGTGATTTACTCACTAACATGGCAGAAACATACGCAAAATATGCGCTTGGTCGCGGTGTTGCAGGAACAGCCCATCGAAACAAACTAACTAACATGTGGAGTGCAGTGGTGGTATCGGCCGCGACTTATAAGTTGTAGGTTGTGGGTTCAAACCCGGGCAGGTGCTTTACTTTGTGTAATTATTTCACCACCACTGCTCTCAAGACGGTGAAGGAAAACATCGTGATGATAAAACCGGCATGTCCAAGAAATAAAAAAATCGAATACATGTGACATCCACCAACCCAAATTGGGCCCGCGTAGTGGATTACGGCCCATTCCCTCTCACAGAGAGGAGGCCTGTGTCCCAGCAGTGGGAACATTAAAAAGGCTGATGATGATGATGATGATGGCAGCTGCGATGTCTCGATTTCTACCCATTTTTGCACACATACTTATATCAGACAAATGTAAATATACCATATCCCTTAACTAAAAAAAACACCTGGTACTTAAGTTTTACTCCTCTGCTATTATTTTCTGCTAAAGGAGATGTTCCAGAAATGTATGGAGCCTGGGCCAGCACTATGTACACTACATTTAAAAATCAATATATGATATAGTAACCATTTTTAGGGTTCCGTAGCCAAATGGCAAAAAACGAAACCCTTATAGATTCGTCATGTCTGTCTGTCTGTCTGTCCGTCCGTATGTCACAGCCACTTTTTTCCGAAACTATAAGAACTATGCTGTTGAAACTTGGGAAGTAGATGTATTCTGTGAACCGCATTAAGATTTTCATTCAAAAATAGAAAAAAAAAAAAACCATCGAACCCATACGTGTGGGGTATCTATGGATAGGTCTTCAAAAATGATATTGAGGTTTCTAATTTTTTTTTTTTCTTAACTGAATAGTTTGCGCGAGAGACACTTCCAAAGTGGTAAAATGTGTCCCCCCCCCCCTGTAACTTCTAAAATAAGAGAACGATAAAACTAAAAAAAATATATGATGTACATTACTATGTAAACTACCACCGAAAATTGGTTTAAAACGTGATCTAGTAAGTAGTTTTTTTTTAATACGTCATAAATCGTAAACCGCAATTTACCAAGTACGGAACCCTTCGTGCGCGAGTCCGACTGGCACTTGGCCGGTTATTTTATTGTTAATTTTCTTTAATTTCACTTCGTTTTTCAATGTACACTCAAATTAACTTTTTCATATAAAGAAACACAACATAAGATTAAACATGGTGGATCAGATCTGCTGATCTGATCCACCATGTTTAATCTTATGTTGTGTTGTATGCGAAAAATGACATTTAGACAATGACATTATATTAACGTGTCGTCGTAATATCTACGCTAAAAAAAACAACACGAATTCAATTGTAACAGAGAAGCAATAAATCAATGTCCGTAGAAGTAAACTGAGTTTCAAAACTAAAACAATCACTAAAAACTAACCAATTCAAAGCAAAGAAAAACTCAAAGATGTTACTTTTTAAAACTGTCAAAGTCGTCAAACGTCATGTCAAAAACAACTGTCATGGCTGCTCTAAAAATAGGGTTATTTGATTATAAACACTTTTCAAATGATCATTTTTCTACGCCTGTACTTTTTGAAATTAATTTGTTACTATTTTTATAGCATTTCCCTATTTTTCCTATTTATCTATGTAGTGTACATAGTGGTGGCCCAAAATCAAACATCTCCTTTCGTTGCAAGATCCAAAACAGTTGAATAATTTCTCCGAGAGTCTTCGAGCTTCATTGACTCGCTTTTCTAGTGGTCGCCATTGTTGATTCCAGCTCTCAGGAGTTGCAATGATCGGCAAAAGTGTAGCGGGTTAGTCCCCAAAAAAAACACCATAATACTGCACCCCTTCTGGGAATACTGTCGTTATGTAATGTAAATTATTTTTTGCTAGGGCCTCAGTGCCGCAAACGGGTACAAACACAATGCAAATTGGTCACAGGTAGCAATTTTGCAACATCGCGAAACAAATGAAACGCACCCAAACAAATATATTGTTAACTAAAAGATTAACAGTCATTACTTCTGCAACCATTTTGCACTTTTAGTTTTTATCTTTGTACATTTTTCTTAGAACTGACGAGACAGTTTCGCTTTCGTACTTTTTTCAATACAAATATTTACATACATTGTTTATGAATAGTGGTTGTAATGATAGCAACAGCGAAAGCAAAACAATTATTGTCTAAAATTACTTAAAAGTGCAAGGGTTCTAAGAATTTTATGAATAAGCTAAGGTAGGCAAGGACAGTCTGAAGAAATGTAGGTGCGTAATTACTAATAACGAAGGATGTTGCACCAGTCAACTATAAGTACGTCAGTGGGAACAATTTCGACTTTGAGCTGGCCTAGAAGTAGAACGGAGTTTCAATCAAATACGAGACCATCTTGTACTGTTTTTTTACCACTTATGTGTGACTATACTTGTGGCTAAATAATAACAGCCACACGGGTCGATATTCAAGGTTAAGCAACGCTTGACGAGGTCGATCCGTGGGTGGGTGACCATTTCAACATACCATTTTTCCTCCGTGTCTCGGAATGCACGTTAAGCCGTTGGTCCCGGCTGTCATTTGAAGATCTTTGACAGTCGTTACGAGTAGTCAAAAGCTTGAGATCTGACACCAGTCTTGCCGAAGGGTACCGTGTTACCTAGTTACTGGGTTGTGGAGGTCAGATAGGCAGTCGCTCCATGTAAAACACTGGTACTCAGCTGAATCCGGTAAGACTGGAAGCTGACCCCAACAAACAATTGGGAAAAAGGTTGGCAGATGATGACGTGCAACTATACTGTTCGAAGATACTAATTATAAATTCTTGTGATAAAGCTAGACAGGTTTAATTTTTGTTTTTTTTTTTTATATATTATAGGCTCGCGCTTGACCACTATCTCACCTGATGGTAAGCGATGATATGGTCGACGGTGAAGCACGCTTGCCTAGAAGTAACCTGTTCACTCTTGACTTAAAGACTCCTAGATTGTAGCTATCGGGAAACACAGTCTCCGGCAGGGAATTCCACTCCTTAGCTGTACGCATAATGAAAGTATTTCCAAAACGTTTAGTGCGTATGGGTGGTATGTCTACCATGTAGCGATGGCGCATCGCCGTACGTCTTGTAGTCCGATGATGAAACGGGCTTGGTGGAATTAGATCATGCAATTCCATCGCACACTCCCCGAAATGCATCCGATAAAAGACCGACAAGCTGGCAACTCGGCGACGATGTTCAAGGCTCTGGAGCTTTGACTTAACCAGTGCCTCATCGCCAATGAGCCTTTTGGCCCGCTTTTCGATCGACTCTAGTGCATCAAGCTGGTATTTACTATATATTATAGGTACTTTATTGACGGTTATGAATTCGATCTAAGAAAATTAATTCAGACATACTGACCCCCAGTTTCCCAGCTCAAAATTATCGGCAAATTAATGTGACAAATTGTCAAGCACGCGTTATCTGCTGTGATCGGTTGAATGAATTTTCAACAGCCAATGACAGCAGATAACGCGTGCTTGACAATTTGTCACATTAATTCTCCGATAATTTTGAGCTGGGAAACTGAGGGTGAATGAAGCAAAATTATATTGTAAGGACCGTAGCAGGTGGCGTTCTGTAGTTTCTGTCTATCCCCAAGACAAAACCCCTGAGCTTATGTATGTAAATCAGTCTATTTAAAATACCACTGCATTGTTACTGTGAAAACCTACATACTACAACTAAACGACTCTTATCAAAATACCTTTGATATAATAATACATATCTTTTATTATGATACATTGTTTATCCAGATATGTAAAGGGTGAGTTCATCGGTTTTGGCCAAGAAACATATATACCTACTTACTTGGAAAAATAATAGGTATCAAATATACTACATATTTAATTTTATGTTAATTTTCAGGGAATATAACGAATTGACAAATGAAATCATACCACAGCTCATCTATAGAATAAATGAAACATCAACAGTGCTAGAAAAGAAACGCAGAGAAGAACTTCTTCTCAAAATCATAAAAGATAAAAGGAAAATTAAGGAAACAATCGATGAACTTTTGAAAAAACTTATTTTACAATCAGCAACTGACTGTTTTGAAGCAGATAGTACAAAAGAAATAGAAGTTTTACCAAAGAACATTCCTAAAACGTCCTTGATACACAGGTATATAACTTTGCAAAAAACTGTTAAAGTACCACATCAAAAATATCGACCAGTTGCTTTAAATAGTGTGATGGTTCAACAAACTTTAGTGGATACTGAAACACAGCCAAAACTAACTGTAGATCGAAATACTCAACCAATTATTGAGTCAATTTCATCAAAAAATATAAAGGAAGATGTAGAGGAAAAAGATAAGGATCCAAGCAAAAAAAACTTGTCCAGTGAATATGAACTTCTACTTTTTCAAAATATTCCAAATAAATATCTCAAAAGTATATTGAGTAAAGAAATTCTCCCATATTGGAAAGTTTATTCTCCATTTTTAAAACAAAGACACAAAATATTCGTTGTGGACCAGCAAACAGACGACCAACAAATACAAAAAGACAACACTCCTTCAAAAGAGATGAATATACTTACTGAAAGCCAACAATCAAGAGAAGTGCAAGAAACGTCTCTTAAACAAAACTCAATAACTTCACATAACCAGAAAACGGCGTCAATAAATCAAATAATAATGAACAAAGATCAACAACCTCAAAAACAGAACACAATCTCGATATCCGATTCTCTAAATAGCATTCTGGATCAACAACTTTTATCAGAAGTTAAACTAACTGACAAGGATAAGAATGAACGTGCGAAAATAATAAGACATCAGAATAAAACACAAGTGGCAGGAACTTCGAATCAAAGTTCTTCAAAAATTTGCTGTGTCTCAATAAAATCTGAATCAGAAACAACAGAAAAAATATCGTCAAAGCTTCCACCCGGCGAACAACGAATAACAAAAATTCTGCCCAAGGCATCTAGGGAAAGTGAACTAATAGTCTTAAAACTACCAGAAGAGTCAGACTTCTATGATGAATTCATTCCACCAGTTGCTCTGAAGAAATTTGTATTAAACGGCAATATAATCAAAATAGAAAAACTATCAGAAGATGAAACAGATGAAGATAAAATTGAAGAAAATAAACAAGAGGTAACTAGAAATGGAGAGGCTTTTGAAACAGGTGAATGGTTAGAAATTGCAACGACTAATTCAAACGGTGATTCTCTAAACGGTCTATCAACTAGGTCATCCAGAAAGGCCAGTATCACAAATTCTGAATTGTACTCAAAATGTAGATTACCTAGTAAACAAAATAGTGAAAGTCGAATCCAAGTTGACAATCCAAGAGAGGCTAACGAAAATGATGTAACAAAAGTCGTAAAACAAATAAAATCAAACCAAACAGGGTCATCGTCATCAAGTTTTGTTTCAGCTTTAGAGTTTCAGGTTCCATTCCTCGAACAGTTTGATACACCTAACGACTTCGATAAAACATTTCAAGAATTATTGGATATACAAAAAATTCTAGATATACAGGAATCGGAGAACGTAAAAGTTACCGATTTTGAAGAAGAATCTTTCAAAAGTCGACGCACAGATTAAGCAGCAAAACTTCAAATAATAACTCGAATGCAACCCTACTGACGCACGCTATGGACACCTGCTAACAATTTTGGACCTGGATGAAATCGATGAAAATAAATATTAGTCATTCATACATACTAAATCTGATGTGTGTGGAGCATGAAAGAATGCTATATTCAGTCACATAGCATTAAGAAATTCAAGCACAGAAAAATTATAAATCAAGGCTTTTGAAATGGAAGAAAAAAATTATGCTCACACCAAAAGTTGTGTCAGTACTGCAATTTGACCGATTATGATTTAAGTACTAGTATAATTATTTACATAAATAAAGTATTTCCTGAAAGCCAAACTATGTATTTTATTTAGTTTATTGTTAAATATCATACTTTTGTATTCTTTACTTTTTTGAGTTTGATTTTTGACTTGATTTGTGTGGGACATTTTAGTCGTCTCTGCAGCCTCAGATATATAGAGGCAGCTGTAAGTCTTTAAGCACTTGCGAGTACCATCACTTGGGCCGACGTACACATTATAAGGGGAATCGGTTATTATCATGGTCTGTCATGGTCTTCCTCTTTTCCTATAGCCATCCACATTCATACTTTCCGTGGGTGTTCTAGGAGACGAAACAGTGACCTTGGATCACTCCGAGGTTGCTGTTAAACTCAGGTAAGCAACAGCACACCCGGGCAGAATTTGAGTCAGGCAGGCAGGTAGTCCACCCTTAATAGTCATCATTGTGAAATTCCAGATAGAAGAACCCAATAACAATTTGCCGAATTCGGGAGTCGTGACCTCATGTTACAACTATATTACAGTATACATACTATATTATACATCATATTAAGCATTACTAGACGATGCTTATCATGACCACTCTTTAATGTCACCACTACTCTATAATCTTTCTTCAAATCGATAAATATCTAAGGTAAGTACGTAGTAACAAAATACACGTGTCACATTGAGAACCTCTGCCATTATCGAAGGCAATAATCGAAGAAGCAATAATCTTACAACTGAGAATCATTGTGGGCAATATATTAGTTCGTCCGGGGCGAGTTGCCCGCTGCCCGGGGTTCCCCGATGGCTTGGATAACAAAAGATGATTATGATTGATCTATGTCAGTTGACAGGGATATAACGTCGCTAATGGCTTCGGTGTAGAGAGGGAAAAATGTATCGATAAATTTGATTTTGATGATAAAATTTATCGATGCTTTTTCGGGATGAAAGCATTTTGTTTTTGAGTAGGTGCATAGTTTGATCCCCGAACGATGAGTTTTAAAGGAAACCCTAATATTAAAGAAACAATGATTAAAAAAAAATATTCCTCCAATTAATTGGGGAAGCCTTAGATCGTGCACAGGTGAGTTTAAGGATATTATACTCGTGCTTACAGGCAGTGGTGACCCAGTGGTAACGACCTCAACTTACGTTTTGTAGGTCATGGGTTCGAACCCAGGCAGGCGCTATACTTTGTGTAAATTGTTTCAGCATCACTGCTCTTAAAAACGGGGAAGGTAAACATCGTGAGGAAATCGGCATGTCCTAGAACCAAAAATTCTAAGACATGTGACATCCACCAGCCAGCACTGGGCGCGCGAGGTGTATTACGGCCCATTCCCTCTCACAGAGAGGAGGCCTGAGTCCCAGCAGTGGGAACATTAAAGGCTGATGATGATGATGATGACTTATAGACAGTATATGTTTTAATATAGTTTCCTAAGATGATTAATTATTTTGTTGCCCAAAAGGTTTAATGAAAAAATTCATCCTGTCCTAGGCCTATATTCTTTTGTCCGCAATGGTCACTCCCCTCTACTTGCACATTTGTTCATGAAAACTCGAGCACACAGGCGTCTCAAACCAGGTTATCGAAATACATATCACCCACGCCCTTCAGGCACGAATACTAGCATCACTACACACCAGACATACATATACGCACTCGCAACCGCAACCCAAGCACAGAACCACTTTTCTTCTTTTTCCTCTCTTTCATTGTATCACAATGTTTAAATTATGTTGCCTAATTGTTTATTTGTCTGCTGTCTAATAATTAGAACATGCTATTTTTGTATCTCCATTACGTTTAATTTGTATATTATTAGGATTTGTTTATTTATTTGACATGTTATATCATTGTAATTTAATGTATAATGTGATGTGATGGAGTTATAAATACCTGAATAATTGAATTTAATTATGAATCCAAAACAAATTAATAGTAATTTAATTAGTATTATTAATATTGCAATAAAATCTTGCATTTATACTCTAGGGGGAGGGCCTGGAGATCCGTAACACAGGGCTTCCCTAGTACGGACTCCAGTCTCTCACAAAGGAGCTTCTTGCAAATTTTATAATATAGTTTTAAGGACATAGATTTTAAGGCAACCTTTGTGTAGAGAAAACAATAAAAATTTATTGTTTATTATTTATTATTTATTTATTTATTCATTTCTTAGCCCAATCTAATGATTTTTTTTATACAGACGTCTCCAACGTCACAGATGTGCGAAGTACACAGTATAAAATAATGATTATCAAATCTTCGATTAATTTTTACATCGATATAAGCTTGTCACATCCCTACGCCACTTTTTACGCGAACAAAGAAAAAATTGGCCAATCTCTTTAACTACGCAATGACATTTCAATATTTTTGTTATTGTTACGCGATTACGTGTATCTTTTCAGAAACTTTCTTTTCTTATCTTTTTTTGCTAAAAAACGGGACCATTTTTGAGAAAAAATAAACTTTTTTTATGGAGAAAGGGTGTTTTTATGGTTTTATGAGTTAGAGTTGTTGAAGTATTTCTTTGTATTGAGTAACGGGTTAGATAGAGTGCTTGAGTGTTGCTAGGTCTAAAGAACGGGATTTCAAAAGCAACATTGTTTTTTAAAGTTTTTCAACGATTAAAGTTTATTGCTAGGAACTGTACTTTCGATAGAAGGTGTTCTTGTCAAAGAAAGTGGTTTTTAGATATTGATTTTTATATATATAATAGCAACTCGGATTTGTGCCCAGTTAATAATGTTTAATATGTTAAGCACACAATAAAAACCAAAAATCGGATTACAAAAAAAAAAACACAAACTTATGAACAGTAAATTTGGTTTTGAATTCACAATTAGAATCGCAACTGATATCTTAGCTATAATAACCGATTATATATAACGATGATATATAATAATAATCGATTTTGAGTTCTATCCCGTAAGGATGACATAATAAGCATAAACCTGTTACCGAAACCAACTGTTTAGTACAGCTGCTATTTGTCGTACCACCAACGCAATAGAAGACAAAATCGGTTGAACTGGCTGTAAAATGGGCTAATTTAAACGTCTGTTGTAATGTTATCGCAAATGGAGTCTAGGTTACAAAGTCACCTGTGTAAAAAATGCCAGTTCCTTTCCTAAACATGTCAAAATTATACATTAAATCATTTATGAGGATATCCAAAGAGATTGAAATCTAGGGATGTACCAGGCCCCTCAGAAAGTATTGCGAAAAAAAGTTTTTATATATGGGAGACTGGCCAGTTATAATGTTTTTCGAAAATATGATTATTTATAAGTAAAAATAAGTAAGTTCCAATTTCAAAATTTCCCTCCACATTTTTTGCGAGTTAATTCAAAGTATTGTGTCTCACTGAAATATGGATCTGCGCCGGGAACATTTTAGAGCTATGATTTTATACGATTTCAAGTGTCGCCTGAAACCGGATGAATCGTACGATAGACTTCAAATGGCATTCATGGATGAAGGCCCTTCCAAGGCAATCGTGTATCGTTGGTATAACGAATTCAAGCGCGGTCGACCAACTTTGGGGGATGACGAAAGAAGCGGTCGCCCTTTGACGGCTGTTACCGAAGAAAACGTGCTAGCAGTGAAAAATTTAATCCAAGACAATAGGCGAATTACATATCAGGAGATTCAACACATATTGAAGATTGGATCGGGAAGCGTTCACGAGATTCTACACAGCCATCTTCGCGTGAGGAGGATAGTATCACGCTGGGTGCCGCACAACCTCACCGATGCTCAGAAGCAGGCCCGGGTGGAATGGTGCTGTGATATGCTTAACAAATTTGAAGCAGGCTCGTCTCGGCGTGTTTACGACATCGTTACAGGTGATGAGTCCTGGATTTATCAATACGACCCAGAAACCAAGCGCCAGTCGACTGTTTGGGTGTTTCAAAATGAGCCAACGCCTACCAAAGTGAAGCGATCTAGAAGCGGGGGTAAGATTTTGATCGCTAGCTTTTTTAATTTGACTGGCCACTTGGTATCAATTCCCTTACGGGATCAAAGAAGCATTAATGCCGAATGGTATACTACCAAATGTTTGCCAGAAGTTTTCTCTGTTATAAGCAACAAGCGACCAAACACAGGGCTCCGCGGGCTACTGCTCCACCACGACAATGCACCTGCGCACACCGCACTCAAAACGAGGGACTTCCTGGACAGCACGCCAGTCAAACTCCTGGGTCACCCTCCTTACAGCCCTGATCTAGCACCGTGTGACTTCTTTTTATTCCCAAAAATAAAAAATCAGCTCAAAGGGATACAATTTTCGTCGCCGGAAGATGCGCTGGCTGCGTTCGAGCAGGCTGTAAACGAGGTGTCTGCGGCGGACTGGAAAAAGTGTTTTGAAAACTGGTTTAGGCGCATGAATCTTTGTATAGAGGCTGGTGGAAAGTACTTTGAAAAGATTTAATAAAAATATATGTACGTATAGAACATTTTTTTTTAGTTTCGCAAAACTTTCTGAGTGTCCCACGTATAGCTTCAGAATATAACAATTTAAAATTAAAATAAAATAAAACTAAATTCGAATTAATATCAAAAATCAAAATTAAGAATTAAAATCAACATAAAATGGCATTAAATTTGAATTAATATAAAACAATGTAATTAATTTATTCATTAATGGCAGTAGACTCTTCTTCATCATCATCTTCATCATTTCAGCCGAAAGACGTCTACTGCTGGACATAGGCCTCCTCCAAGCGTCACCACACTGATCAGTTCTGTGCGTTTCGCATCCATCGGATACCCGCAACATTCATCTGCCCATCGAGAGGGAGTTCTTAAAACGCTGCGTCTTTTGGTTCTAGATCTCTACTCCAGAATTTTTGAGCCCCATCGATCATCCGACTTCCTCTTATTACATCTTCATGGTCATCTGCCTTTGTTCCATGCTACTTGGAATCGACGCAACACGATTTCTTCTTCCATTACTTCCAGCCAATCGTCACGCCATCACTGTCTTCCTTTTTCTTTGATTTCGCTCCTAAAACAATCCCTTCATCTTTTCTTTGGTCTTTGTTACCTACCTCATGCATTAGACTTAACATTATATATTTTTGAAATCACCTCTAAAAACCCTATATTCTAATACCCCAGAAGAAGGGTTCGGAAGGAAAAAAATGAGCCACTACAATATGGCGCCCAAAAGCCGCCATTTTCTATTTTCCAATTTTAACGTAGCCAGTGACACTTGCAAGGTTATGCCGAATCGATTGACGTAAGAATCATCAAAATCGGCCAACGCATTTGGTCTCTAGAACAACACATAGGAATAAACATATATACAGAGACTGATAAACACTACCCTCCTCGGCAGTCATGTAAAAACTGTAACCGACAAAGGATTTTTTCTTTCGCCTATGTTACCTGAGCCATAATAACGAATCGATTAATTGACACCTTATTAATCAAAATCGGATGGATAGTTAAGTTGTTATATGGAGGAACATATGTAAATACAAACAAACATAGATTGCTAAATTCATAACCCTTCCTTTTGGCTTCGCCGTAGTTGAATAAAAAGCATAACTAGCAAAGTTTGAGTGTACATTTTTGTAATGTTCTACCTTTCTCAACTAAATTACTTACGATTTGGAAAGTTCATTGGTCCACCAATGTACTCTGGGAGAGCCTCGGAAGTGTGCTGGATGCGAGAAGCACAAGATCGGTCGACGTGGCGACGACACTAAAGGCCAAATTTACCAAAAAACTTAATTGTGATTAGTTCAACTAAACTCAGTTTATGCAAATACAGCGTTCTTATTGGTAGTTTCTCAGCGGTCACCAATCAGAACAGTGTATTTGCATAAGCTGAGTTTAGTTGAACTAATCGCAATTCATTGGTGTAATCGGCTTTTAGGGTAGGCCTATATCCAGCTATGGACGACTTTCCGATGAAATTAAACTTAAAATTTATTTTCTACCAACCAGAACTAGTTAATCTACCCATATCGTCCTAAAATAAACATAAGGGTTAAAAACTTACTAATACCCTGTAAAACATGACGTTTTGACATATTTACTTTAAGTTATAACCGTTCAGAAAACACATCACCTCCAAACTAAACCCTAACTTCAACTCGATAAGGTTTAAAATAAGTAAGCAAAGAACTTTGTACGAAATTACCACGATATCTCAAAACTGTGTTTTATCGTTACGAAGATAAGGTTTGATATCGGTTTTTTCGATGAAGAATTTGGTACGTGTTGATAAATCTCATAAGCCTGATGCATGATTGTTAGTTTATGATTGATAATGTCACGATAAATTGATTGATAAAGGAGGGTACTTTTAAAGGGATATTGGTAATTTGGTAGCGGAAGACGTTGTGAAGATCATATGGTAAAAATCGCTTTGCGCCTACCAGAGGTTCTAGACATAGAAAGAAAGAAACAAAGAAAGAAATAAAGAAAAAAAGAAAGAAAGAAAGAAAGAAAGAAAGAAAGAAAAATATTTATTTGTGACCCGCACAGGAGACACCAGAAATATGCACAAAATTAATAATAATAAAAAAAACCCGTGCGAGACCAAAAAGGCTCCTATCTCAGCATGTGCAGCGATATACAAAAAAGCTGCGCTGATATTCTGATAGGACCCACTGTTGATGCCACGGACACACTTAAATTTTACGAAACGGAAAATACTTAAATGATAAATTAAAATTTTACGGAAACGGAAAATACTTAAATGATAAATTAAAATAACACATGTGTTATTCGATGTCAGCGATGGCGAATGTTTGAAATCCCAAAATGTAAGGAGTTGGTCACGTGACTTTTCAATAGCGTTTGATATTCCTAAATATTTTTGTCATTTTACCAATCAATATCGCGATGTTTTCGTTGATAGAGTATCAGTGGTCTTTAGTTTCTGGTGGTACAATATAGAAAGAGACCTCAAACAAGCCCAATAGGGTACTTGACAAAAAATATCTATTTAGTCCATCAGCTAGCTAACCTAAAAATATTGAAGACTTATTAGTCACGTAAACAAAAAATTACGACGATACAGTGCGTTGAAATATCGTGAGACGTCACGGTGTGCTACTCTTTAAACTGTCAAAGTGACGTCACAAGCCCTCACTCCTGTACCTTTGTTAATTTTTATTTCTTTGATAAAACAAAAATACGGGTCCAATATTATTTGATAATCTCACTGACGGACTAAATAGAATTATCATTTTACTACTCAGGAAACATCCCAATTGCCAGAACAGACAAACCAAGGTAGAACAACTTGAATAAAAGTACAGGGGAGAATGGGGTGATTTGATCCTAAGGAAGACTTGGTTCATAAAAATAATAAAGGTACTTAGCATCTCAAATTGTTTTAAAATGGTAATTCCAAGTCTACTAAATGTCGCAGATAAATTTGAAAGAGAGTTACCGCGGCCCTGGCACAAGCAACTGAAGGAACGTGGGTTTTAGTCAGTAAAAGTCTGATCACTCCCACTTCACCCAGAGCGGGAGAAGTCATTGAATGATAACACACAAATAAAAACAAAAAACTGCCAAATTCATAAAGCCGGGGAAGTAGAACTAATAGTAGATTTAGGTTTGATTTTTAAATCAACCGAAGATGCATCTGAAGAAGATGGGTCTGCATAATTTGTATGTACCAAGTGTCCCGTAGAACCACGTCATCCCAGCTCCAATAAGGAGACCCAACCCCAATTAATACGTAGGATCAGGGCAGGAAGAAGTAGATTATTAATTTGAATCTTATCTTGTGGAGGGGCCGAGAAATAACTCGGACACTTCGACCCATTGGGATCTATTGTGGTCCCCTAGATAATCTACTCCTCTCCAATCTCATTGAAAACTTTCTTCATGAGTTTTACAACAAGACTAGGGTATTATGAGTCTTCTGGTCTTGGATATCCAACACCTAGGACACTCATTCACTTACTAGCCAGTGCATTGCATGTGCACAGAGGATGCTCCATTCGGTAATTCAATTTGGTACCTAACTAGAGGTAAGAATCACCGTCTGTAAATATCAATAGGTGCATTGTTGTATACAGAAGTCCGTTCTCAAAATATTACCACTAATACGCACTTTACACGGTTTCCAAGTAAACTGTGCTGTGACAAGCATTTCGAGAATTATAGGATACCTAAGTCTTTTCAATATTTCGTATGTTTCTTTTTACTAAGGAAAGGCCAAGACAATGACTATGAGCAGAATGATGGAAAGTATTCTTCCTTAAACTTAATTTTTAACCCGGAATTTTAGTAACAGAAAAAGTATATGTGCATTTGTGTATCTTTCTGTGGCATCATAGCTCCTTAACGGATTAACCAATTTTGATTTGGGTTTTGTTTCAAAGGTGACTTTATCGAGAGTGTTTTAGCTATGTTTGATGAAAATCGGTTCAGCCGTTCAAATTTTATGGGCGTTTAACTTTTTGAATCGGGTTATTTTCGGAAGATATCGTGTTCAATAGATTGTCGATTGAAGCGTGTCTTCTACTAGATAAATTATGTAGGATGATATAAAAACGAGAAGCGGGTTGAAAAAAAAAATTACATAGATGTTTCTGTTTTTTAAAGTAGCTACACTACAGACAAACCATTTATGTAATTTTACAGTTAGTTCCTAAATGTAAAAGGGTGATTACAGATCACAGACACAGGGACAAACCTATCTCAGACTTCATTATATTATTCTCCATAATTAGTTATGCATTTTGTTAAATTATAACTGTCTTTTGATGTCGACAAGAATAAAGAATTTATTATTGTAGGCTTTAGTATAGCAGTGGTTTGTATTATTGTAGGCTTTAAGCAGTGGTTTGTATTATTGTAAGTTTTATTAAAGCAGCGGGTTGTATTATTGTAGGTTTTATTAAAGCAGCGGGTTGTATTATTGTAGGCTTTATTAAAGCAGTGGGTTGTATTATTGTAGGCTTTATTAAAGCAGTGGGTTGTATTATTGTACGCTTTATTAAAGTAGTGGGTTGTATTATTGTAGGCTTTATTAAAGCAGTGGGTTGTATTATTGTAGGCTTTATTAAAGTAGTGGGTTGTATTATTGGATGTTTCCATCTAGAATATCTAAGTAGCAGCCCGGAGTTTTGATTTGTGTCCGGTTGGTGGCTATTAGGCTTGACCCACATACCCGCAAATTATAATTTACTGACGAAGTGTGGGTGCGCCATACGTAGACTCATCTACCTCAGGCATGCTGGTATTATGTATTACTAGCTTTAACCAACGCGTCGCCCGCGTGAATGTGAGACATTAGCCCACAGGAACTGTTCATTTTTCAGGATAAAAAGTAGCCTATGTGCTATTCCAAACAGTCCAGCAGGTGGTCCAAGGGTGCCGTCCAGTCAGCCAGCTACGCTGATCTTCAACTGCATAGAAGTTTCCAGTACGAGAAAAACACTAGGCACTCACTAATTACTTAAATAATCAAGTATATTTAGGTGAAGTTACTAGGTGGTATCTAGTTACTTTAAGGTTACACTAGTCGAAAATTCTTGCATACAAACGTAGTCTAGAGATAACTCGACAGTTTGACGATGTACGTTCAAAATAAAAAATGATATCAAATTGTCTCATCAATATCTAGTTATGTATGGAAACAAAAATGTAAAAAATAATATATTTGAAAGTTATGAGCGCTTAGAGCATTTAACCTATGGAGACGGCAAGCCGCGAATCACCGAACAACTTTTTCTGCCACTTTCTGCGGGAGGCGAGGAAAACACATACAGCACACTACAAAAAAATGACAATCACTCACAGTTACATGCATCCTATTGCTACAAACGCACACGAAAAAATAATAATCACATACTCAAAAAACACACATACATTGTCATATTTGTGTGTATCTATGCAATAATCCTATGACAACAAATACAAAGTGCTAGTGATGTGATACAAAGAATGACTGGAAATTAATTTTAATGCATGAATGAATGAGCAAAATGTTAATCCGTTTTATTTTTGTTATACTAAATAATAATAAACTTAGTAATTAATTTCACAAATAAAAAAAAATCGCCTTTGTACATGAATTTTATTATGAATGTGTTATAATGTAATGTCTTGTTGTACAATAAGAAATAAATACGCAATATGATTTGTGGTCTGCTAAACTACGTAGGTAGGTAAGAAAGGTAGGAAAGAATTTAAGATACACTAAAAAAAGAACGATTGAATTTATTTTTAGTCAATAATATTTCATAATTACATAATATATATTGTTGGACCCGTGTCTTTCCTATAAGAATGACGTTACAAATAAATGTAATATCCAAATATCCCATGCATCGTAGACGAACTGGGGATAGTACCTAATAAAATGGTGGCATACGTCTTGGAACAATGTTAATCATAAACTATAGTACCTAGAGGTTTCAGCATAGAATAGTATGAAACTGTCACTGACATTTTGTTTTATTTAGGTTCGGGCATTCGGGATTCATACTTGAGCCCTGTTCTTTAATACGGACCTTATGTATACGTGTTAAATAGTAAGAAAGCGTTAATAATAAATAATACAATCAACCGGATAGACTAGAAAGGAACATTTGAGTATTTTTAACATTCGCAATTGTATACGGCTTCGAATTGATGTGCAGTGGGGTTGTCATTGTAACCACCATGGCTGCGATAGAGTCTCCTCTCGATAGAGGTATCAAACAAAAATCTAAATTGCTTCATCTGTTTAGGAGCTATGATGCCACAGACAGACATGCAGATACACAGCAATACACGTCAAATTGATAACACCCCTCTTTTTCTGTCGGGGGTTAAAAAATTATTGACAAACTCACTAACGAAACGAATAAACTTACTTTTTATCAGCCTAAAACTTTAAAAGAAAATAATTTAAATCTATTCTCATAGACATTTATTAATAATATTTTTTTTTAGTTCAACTTGTCTTGTCCAGATACAAACACAAACAAAATTATTTTGATACTGAACATACTGATTCAAAAAATCATTTAATTTATCAATCATTCATTCACGTTGTCCCAGCACTATGCACATCGCTACCCTGTCAGCCCCTGTACTGCGTTTGTGCTACCAACGTACCACTGAATTTTTCTATCGTAAAGGCATTAACCATTATTTCGACATTGTACTTAAATAAAACTATGTTGATGTATAATGTATACTTATATGTGGTAGGAAACACCATGGCTTCGCAAATTGAAAGTGGCAGCTCGCTTTTTGCAAGAGGAAACCGCACAATTAACCATTTTTTCGGAGAACTTACTTGCGACGCAATACGATACACAATGGCGGCGGTCGGCGAATGAACTAGTTTTATATAACGCGTATGATCATATGGCCAAGCGACTTTGGCAGAGGGGTACGCTCAGCTATGCCATCTCCATAGGTTAAATGCTCTAAGTATGAGCGTCGGAAGTTCCATATTTCAACACTAATTTTAACGCATCTTTGGGCGAAAATAAATACCATAAGTAGAAGGAAAATTGCAAAACGGAATCCATGCAAGGATAGATAAGTAATTCAACAATGCAAATAGTTTTATTTTGAAAATATACATTTAGTAGTTTTTTCATCCCCAACTCCCAAAGGTCTGTTTATAAAAAATAGCGCGCTCATTTTCGTCCTAAATCATCATCCATTTCGCTACAAACTTACAAAAGTGCTAATTCGTACACGAACTAGCTTCTTACTGTTCATCACAGCATCTATTTCTTTCGCACGTGTTGTCGGATAAGATAGCATGCATTTTAACCCCGCGCACAAAATAGTTCGTGCCGTCGACTAACAATTATATGAAGTACGAGGGAGCAGAGGTAGGTACTGTTCAGAAAACTTAGTACGTGTGGTTCCTCGATAGCCGATTGAATGTCAGTCCGTCAATATTCGTACAACATCGTCACTATACTCAAGCTATTTTGTTAAAACGTCAAATGCGTAATAATTTGCGCACATAACACAAGTGCAACACTAAACCGATTGTTCTTGCGCATGTCACCAGCGCGCATGCGTCATTTCAACCCATGAATGAAGAAACGATTAAAGTGGAGCCCTATGTTATCGTGATAAGGTTGAAAATTTAATGTTAGATGACAGGAGAGTGTCAGTCATTAAGGTTTTGGAATATAAACTGTGTTTTTTGGGTGTTAAGGTTGAAGTTACAGTGTATTTAAAAAACGGTATGTTAAGAAAAGGGCTATTGTTTCGAGAATTGAACCCAAATGACTTCTTTGTTTTGACGATGACGGTGACAGTCTTTATTTTAGACATTTATTGGTAGGTACTGGTTTTCTTCACAAACCTGTAGGTAATAATTGTAAGTTTTATTTTTGTGAGGAATTGGTATACTTCGATAAAATATTAGTATAGTCCTCTCCAAACTTCATGGCCGCCCT
Organism: Orthosia gothica; assembly: GCA_949775005.1. Taxonomy (NCBI): domain Eukaryota; kingdom Metazoa; phylum Arthropoda; class Insecta; order Lepidoptera; family Noctuidae; genus Orthosia; species Orthosia gothica. Next base: position 11,327,523 of record OX459035.1, on the reverse strand, counting down.
GAAGTTGGTTTACCGAATGCGCGAGTCATGAAACGCTGCTGTTTTTTACCAGACTGCCGAAGGAGGGTAATGTGTTTATCAGTCTATGTATGTATGTATGTATATATGTATGTATGTATGTGTATGTATGTTTGTTCCTATGTGGCGTTCCAGAGACCAAACGCTTTAGCCGATTTTGATGATTCATACGTCAATCGATTCGTCTTAACCCTGCGAGTGTCATAGGCTACATTAGAATTGGACAATAGAAAAATGGCGGATTTTGGGTGACATATTGTGGGGGCCCAATTTTTTTTTTCTTCCGAACCTATCGTGTGGGGTATCCAAATAAAGGATTTTAAGAGGTGATTTCAAAAATATATAAAATTTATATGTTTAAATGTATCTAATTCGAAAAAAACTTAACTAAAAAGTTATAAATAAAAAAAAGTTAAATCCAAAAATCAAAAAACCCGACTGCTTCAAAAGCGAACTAAAAAGTCGTAAACGAGGAAAAAATCATGATGTGCAGGAGGAGGATACATCTGGTTTTGGTCAGTCAGCTCGCGCGTATGTAGGTATCCTCTGACTCACAGCATGATTTTTCCTCGTTTACGACTTTTTAGTTCGCTTTTGAAGCAGTCGGGTTTTTTGATTTTTTTGTATGAGATTTCCTACTGTGCAGCCATTGTAACCAACTTCAGGGCGGCCAAGAAGTTTGGCGAGAACTATAACTAGCTTCTGCCAGTGGATTCGCCCGTACGAAAGTTGAAAACTTCTCCAGGGATAAAAAGTATCTTATGTCTTTTCCAAGGTCCAATAAGTATATGTGTATACAAAAATTCATCAAAATTGGTTCAGCGGTTTAAATTTGAAAATGTCGTGGTGGCCCAGTGGATAAGACCTCGCCTGTCGTGCTTGAGGTCGTGGGTTCAAATCCGGGCAAGTACCAATGTGACTTTTTCATATTCATATGTACTTTCTAGGTTTATCTTGGACATCAAAGGCAACGGTGAAGGAAAGCATCGTGAGGAAACCTGGACTTATATAGTTAATGTAAGTCTGAAATAGCCAAGTCAGAGGCCTGTGGGGTTCCCAGAGGCGGCTTAATTAACTCTGACACCAGAGGTGACCACACCTCCCACGAAAAGAAGAAGAAGAAGAATTTGAAAACGCTTCAAACAGACAGACACAAACAAGGGCAGACAGAATTATTTTCACATTTATAATATTAGTATGGAAGGTATTTTATTTCACTTTTAAACACGACTTAATTATTTTCAATTACTAAATAATAATTATTATAAAATAAAGTCCCCCAACGCGTCTATACGCGTTAAGGTTACACTAGTCGAAAATTCTTCCATACAAACGTAGTCTAGCGATTACTCCACTGTTTGACGATGGTACGTTCAAAATTAAAAAATATATCAATTTGTCTTATCATTATCTAGCCCTGTATGGAAACAAAAAACTAAAAAACAAATATATTTGAAAGTTATGAGCGTCGAAAGTTCCATATTTTAACACTAATTTTAATTTTATTTTTTAATAAGAAGAAGGAAAATTGCAAAACGGTCTCCATACAGGAATAGATGGGCAATTCAACAATGCAAATAATTTTATATTGAAAATAGACATTTATTCGTTTTTTCATGATATCTAGACTCCCAAAGGTCTATTTATAAAATTTCGCGCGCTCGTTTTCGTCCTAAATCATTATCCATTTCGACACAAATTTCCAAAGTGCTAATTCGTACGCGAACTAGCTTCTTACTGTTCATCACAGCATCTATATCTTTCGCACGTGTTGTCGGATGCATTATAACATCGCGCACAAAATAGTTCGTGCCGTCGACTAGGGGAACCTTAAACTCAAAAACTATTGAACAAACCAATAGAAAGAGTACGAAAGGAGGAAAGTTTTTGTGTATAATTTGTCACGGACGAAGCCAGGGCGGATCGCTAGAATATAAGAAGTCTGATGAGTATGTGTCTTTTTATTTGGGACAATCCCACAGCACTATTCACAAACCACTGCAACTCCTGAAAGCCAGAATCAATAGTGGCGACCACCAGAAAAGAGCCGAGGCAATGAAGCTCAACGGAGTCGCGGCGAATGAATTTAACCATCATGGAGCCCGCAACGAAATTAATCAGAAAATAATAATGGAGGTGTAAGAAAAATACAAATTTCCACTTCCTTCTATACCAAGCAGGACTCAGGAGATAGAATAAACAAGGCCAATAGGCACAAAGGGTCGTTTACAACTGGGATAAGCCCAGCCCGCAACGGATAAAAATTATCATTAACATTGTGAGCTATATAGCTATTATATTTGATTCCATTCCATGAGCATGTGTCTGCCATTATACAAGAACTTAATTCGACTGGTTTCTACAAGAACACTACTTATTTTTTTCTAAAAAGTGTTAAAACATCTAACCTTCACTGGCATAGTTTTATAACAAAGAAAAGATAATAAATACTTCCTCAAAAACATTACGGCAAACGGTAACGGGTAAACCCGTCAATATTACAGTACCTTTATCTTTTACCGGTACGCAAAATAAGGGTTACATTTTACTATCTTTTATTACTCATCCACTATTGTTTGTAAAAGATATTTTTATTTTATCTTTTGTGTCTTCTCCTTTCTAAACTTTCTTGTAACGGTATGTAATGACCATTTAGGATAATAAAACAATTGTTGGTCGTTAAAGGGTGTCTACCCTTTCTAAAAAGGGTTTTCTTGTCGTAAAATTATCGGTAAATACAAAGATTGTTGTGTCCTTTTAAATGTCGCAATTATCAATGTTTGTATTGTGTTTAGTTCCGAAAATAATTTGTGGAGAAAATTGACGTTGCCGCGTTGGTGAAAGATTTTATTAACTGTTAAAAATTCTGGTGCAGATTGGTCTTGCAAGTCTAGACTTGTCCAGAGGCCTAGACAAGTGTCATCCTATCATGGGAAGCGTAGTGATAGCGATTATCAAAAAGGCAAAATTGTATAGGATTGATGATTCTAGCATTTTGACCGACACCTTCGCTGATAGAATGATACTTTATCCAGAGGCCTTAATCAAGTGGCATTCGATGTCAGCGAAGGCGATGGTCTTCTTCTTCTTTCGTGTCGATTAACTCAAACTATACAGTCATTCAGATTTTTTCCGACCAGTATGTAGCTACTCGGACAGCTCTGTCATTTGCTACGTTCAAACCCCGTAAGGTGCAGGTGGTCGGGCATGAAGGGCAGGTGGGCCAAATCTTGCGAAGAGGCTCTATTATATTCCACACTGGCACTGTGTTTTGGATGGATCTATTATATTCCATTTGGCCAGGTTGTTTTTACAGCGGCCAACCTGGGTCCGCAATCGGTTTAGGGATTTCCAGATTAGCCACTGCAGTTCGTTTCCAGAGGGCAGTTTCTCTGCCGGAATGATGAAGTCTGGAGGAGTAGGGTGTTTATGTTTTCATAATTCACATCTCTCGTCGCTGGCTTTCGAGGAGGTCGTATGTCTCAAGAAGCTCTTACGACTCTTCTGGCGCTCAGGTTGGAGTTGATGCTCATATAGGGGGTGCCGATTGTCCCGTTCCTGTTTTTCCTTCTCGATGCGGCTGGCTACTTCGCGACGAACTTCTGGTGGAGCTATACCCGCCAGTGAGTACAACATTACAAGTGGGTTGGTTTCAAACACCCAGTTACGATGCGATAGTCGAAATGGCAAAATGCTCTGGCAAAATGTATCGCTTGTCAATCCCATACAATTTTGCCTTTTTGACAATCGCTATGAATCGCCACGCTTCTGATGATAGAATGATACTTGTCTCGAGGCCTAAAGCCTCTGTATTTCCCGAAGGATTGGACAGCGTTGTATCGGACGTCCTCCTATATGTTTTAGTCCAATGTATGTAGTATTCAAAATAAATCAATCGTAATATCACGGCAGTTCCCCGATGGATTAGGCAGAGAGGTGTCCTATGCGATAGGGTGCGAGACACAGATATAAATCTACAATCAATTATCTCATTTTACAGCCCGTTCAACCGATTTTGACTTTTATTGCGTTGGTGATACGACAAATGGTAGCTGTAATAAACAGTTGGTTGTGGTAACAGGTTTATGCTTTTTATGTCATCCTTATGTTTACGGGATAGAACTCAAAATCAGTTGAACGGACCTTAAAAAGTTTTGGAAACATGTCTAATGTTATTTCAAATGGAGTGTAGATGTCATCTAGTGTCAAAAATCAATGATCAATGATCGTAACTTGAGCTTTTCATTTAGCATTTTCGGCTCTGGAAATCCACCAAAATCTAGAAAAAAATGCATTTTTATGCCATATTGAGCTGTAAAGACTGTAAAGAAAAAGTTGGCCTAGGCATTGGAAATGTTTTCTTTCATTGGTAAGTAAATTTGTTTTTAAATTGTGTGTGGAAAAGTGGCACGCTTGGCTTTCATACAGATGGAGGGACTTGCGTTATCTAGGTATATTTATATCTGTGGGGCGAGACTATGCCATCAACCGAGAACAAATCCAGACTGTTACATATTCTATTCTATAGTCTTATTCATAATTTTGTTGTGTATTTATCCTCATTTCCAAAATACTGTATTGGTCAGAGGTATGTTGTTAGAGAACCCAATTTTGGGTTTAGCGCCTCTTCTTACCTATTCTACATTGTATGAAACTTTGTATACAACAGAGTATGTACTGAAATTCGAACTCAAGAGCTCTTACTCAACAGTTGCAACCATTACATCATCAAGGCGGTTAAAATTCTCAAAATAATCATGAACGGACCCGAATGATTACTCAGTATGTGCCTACAAGTCTCGTGTTTCTGAAATAAGTGGCTGAATGAAGTGAACTACACAGACAGAGGAAACTTTAAGTAAGTACAGTCGGGTGAATAGCTTGTTAGAAGCAATAGAGGAATATTATTATGTCTTGAAAAAATATTAACAACACAGATACATTGCTTTAATTATTTTCGATAAAACTAACATTAGAAGTATACTTAAAGGCGTAGGCAGAGGAGTATGGAAATGGATTAAACAAAACAAAAAAACTGACTACCAAAATAAAACACTACAAAGCGAAAACTAACTAGCTAGCTTTTCAGAAGTCGTTGTCTTTGGTATCTATTTGTTTTTTTTTGACACCGACTTCCGAAAAGAAAAGTTATTTTTGGCTTTGTAGTGTTTTGTTTTGGAAGTCGGTTTAATTTTTTGGTTAATAGGTTTTTATTTTTCTCTTTTTAGTTTTGGTACCTTTCATTACCATGTAGTACGCCTTATGAAGAACAACTTAAAAACTTCTCGTCAGATCTTGATCGACGATTTAAATGAGACCACATGCGAAACACCAGAGTTCAAATAAAAAAAAGAATCATCAAAATCGGTTCATAATTGGCGGAGTAATCGCGTAATAAACATACAAAAACAAACAGTCGATTTGAGAACCTGCTCTTTTTGAAGTAAGTTGACAATTCGCCAGTTTTGTGTCAAGGCCCAAATGATAGTAGGAGCAAAAATACTTTACGTTAAGTAAACCCATTGTCAGAACCGACCTTGAAGGGAACCACAAGGACAGTTCCGCTGATACATTTGGATCACTTCACTACGGGACCATTTTACTCTTTCCACTTTCAGGCATTCAATTCAATATTACCTATCAATTAATTGTTTGTCTTGCTGTTATTACGTCCTACAAACAACCCTCATCACATGACTATTTTTTTTAACTTGCAATGTACCTATTTAAGTGTGTTCAGGTCAAATCTTACAACTGAATTTTAAAGCAGTTATCCTCCACAGATTAAGAAGAAATTTTGCATACACGTTAAGTTTGGATGACCATTCATGGTTAGATAAGTGACATCATTATAAATCCAATATGGCGGACTGCCCAAGATGGCGGACTAGTTATTTTTTGTGCAATGCCATGATATGGGTATCAAATGAAAGGGCTTGCTGAGAGGAATACTAAAACAGCTTGTTTTAAAATATATTTTTTAAATTAATAATTATATTTTCTGTAATTTTTCAGTAGGAGCCCGGTGCCTGGACTTGTGCCCGATTGATAGGAATAAGCTCGCCCAAGATTAAATGGGAATTAAACATACATAAATAACTAATATAAGTACACCTCTGCTTACCAGAGGCAACAATACAAGTATGACGTCATCATTTATTTATTTATTTATTAGATGGAAAACCAACAGCTATACATAAAATGAATACACAAGTTGAGTATGTTACATTAAGCCAATTACAGGTTCTCACGGCTAGAGATATAATAATTTTAAAGATATCTTAGGTGATCCCTAGCAGGCACAACAATCAGAAAAAATAAATCACTAACGCTAAAGGACAATATTGCACAAAAAGGCAAGCTTAAGCTGCTTACGCACTGACAAGCTTTTTTTAGTAAAAACATTAAACGAGAACTCCTTACACAATAAAGCCCCATTAGAGATAGATAATTATAATTCCTTAGACACTTCTCTACCCGCCAGTACTTCCAGGCACACCGCTAGAAGCGAGACTATGTGTCCAGATCCGAAATCTGATAATTTTAGAACACACCGCCAGACTCTATGGCCAGACTAGACTAGAATATCTAACTGAGTACGCTGTACTTGGCGCGAAAGTTCCGAGAGTATTCTAATCATTAAATGTTTGTGTGGTTCAATAAAATAGCGGTTTTTATGGAATGTCTGCGGGGTTTTTAACTGTCTGTGTTTTTTGAGAAAAGTTTAGATTTTAAATAGATAAAGGTATTTTGATTCTAGTGGCCATGTATGTATATCCGTCTGGTGCATCTTGTATGGTAGTCACCCTGGACACTTGGATGTGTGTATTTTTATTGGTATGTGTGTAAGTATTTTTTGTTATATCTTAGTAATCTTTCTTCTTTGTCCAACCCTCTTCCCGGTTCAGCTAGGGTCGGGTCTGCTTGTACGTCTGCGCCAGAGAGCTCTGTTTTGGTTTGTCTGAGTGCTCAGGTTCTCCTTCCGGACCTCTTTCTGCATGTTTGACCACCAGGTGGCGGTATATCTTAGTAATATTATTTAATATAGTTTTTGTACACTGACAGCCCTATGTCTATCTCCTCTAGTTCAGTCCATCCAAAGGTTGTCTGTAAGAGATTGCCCTGTGCGATAAGACCGCCCATTGTACACTTATTATTATAAATGTTTTGTCCTGTAATTATTTAAGTGGTGTAAAATAAAGTAATAATAATAATATATTGGATGTCTGGCGAAAACTTTTACTATAGCATGGATTATTAAACTCGTACACACGAAATTATACTCCGTTGAAGATTGATGTTATACCGGCTGGATAGACAATATGGCCTCCAACTTGGTGGGTCGATAGCTGATGGATGACGGGACTGGTCGATGTGGGAGAGGGCTATGTTCAGCAGTGGACGTCTTTCGGCTGAAATGATGATGAGACATTATACCGAATTGTATAAGACTTTAGGTTGTAAGTTCAACGTTGACTTCAGTGTGCCCTGGCAGTTGATAGTGTGTCATGCTCTCTCTAATGTCACTCTGATGGTGGCACATGTGTTGGATCATTCGGTTCCCTTCATGATGGTTGAGCTGAGTGGTGCCGATCCATGTGTCATGTTCGTGAACGGGCGCCATCAGTTGGGATTGGTCATAACTTAGCTGCTTCCGCCTGTTTTTAATTACCTAATTATTGTATTTTTAATTGTTTGTTTTACTGTAGAAGCTTTTAAGTGCGTTGCTTTTTTTTTTGTTTTTTTTTTACATCGTTCTCACATGTATGTATTTTTTTTTTTTTTCCAACAAGATAATGTAACCAAATACATGTAAAACACATTTAAAAGAGTATGTGTGGAGTTTCTTGTCCATTCTTCTCCACAACAAGCTACATTTCCGAATGGACGGTAGAATCAATTGCCCCCGGTTTCCCAGCTCGGAATTGTCGGGGGTTTGGTTTGGCGGGTTGTCGGGCGCGCGTTGTCTGCTGTGATTGGTTGAATGAATTTTCAACAGCCAATCGCAGCGGATAGCGCTTGCTTGGCAGTTTGTCGCATTGGTTCGCCGATGATTTTGAGCTGGGAAACTGGAGGTTAGTATTAGTTTTTTTTTTTTTTTTTTGACTTTCGAAAGTGCCGCTTAATGGCCTAATTGAATAAATAAATTTTGATTTTGATTTTGATTGATTTTGAACGGAACAGTGCAGCCTACTGTGTCTGTACCTGGTCACGGTAGTATTCTTCGTTTTAGCGATGACAATAATATTTTTTTTGCAACGGATTTCCTTATCGCACGATTTTATTTCTCGATCACCTAGGAAACTAAAACTTTTTTTAAATCGATTCAGATTGCCGTATTTTTTTAGAATATGTTTAAAATTTATAATTTTAACGTTTAAATACCTATTTTTATTAATATAAATAATCTTTTTTTGTGATAAAAAATAGCATGCATGCAGGATAGTACAAATGAAGATCCGCACAAAAGGGAGACGCCGAGGAGAGAGACGGAGGCGCACGAAGAAAACCGAAGACGTATGAGCGCGCGCTTACTGGACACCACTACCTACGCTAGCAGCCGCTATTGTGTGTTTACACTGAGCATCAGCTGTGTTGTTGTTATTTCAGTTTTGTCATATTTAACGGAACTGAAACACTTACTTCCAACCGAGTGTCCATAAGACAGATCTCTCTTTTTTGTAACATTTTTTGTTTGGCCCAGTGTTCATCTAGGTAGGTTCTATCTCAAAAGTTAAGTTTAGCATCAAAAAAATATCCAACATTTCACTTTTCTTCAACCAAAAAATACTAGCCTTTTTTATACTTACGTCATTTTTCATTACCACTTACAATATTCGTTAAAATTTTCATAGTATCGAAAAATAAAAAGCCCTTTGTCCCGAGGGACTCCGGGCTATGTTTTAGCAGAATACTTGACACGCTGCACAAACACGTAATATTACTGCGCTAAGTACTGGAGCAAAGTGTTAAGGTGCTTGTCTATTATGGCGTAAGTTACAGGTAGTTTTATGGATTTGACAGTGGCGTTCGACTGCGTGTTAGTCGGATATAATTCCAATAGAATGTATTACCTGCAAAAAAAGTGAGTCCTGAATCAGGTTAAGGTTTAGCTTTGTGCCAAGTATGATTCGTTCACAAACATCAAGACGTTCACATTTACCTACCTATAATATTAGTTCCCCTAAGACATATTTCTACAGTTATGTTTATCTACTTGGAAATAAAGTTAAGTTAGTTAAAGTTAAGGAAGACTGCTTCATCATATAACGCAAATCTACTCTTTCTCTGTTTCTAGCTTTTAAAGACCCAAGCAGTGAGCGATTTGCGGATTGTCTTTTGTGTAAATGGATTACGAAGAAAAGTACCTGGGTGACCGAACTCTGCTTGTGTGAATATAGAGAAAACGACGTTTTCTAAAGATGATAGCTAGATCGATTTATCGCCCCCGAAACCCCCCTGTATACTAAATTTCATGCAAATCGTTGGAGCCGTTTCCGAGATTCAGATTAAGAATAGAAAATAGATAGATTTAGATAGATTAAGAAGTGCTCGTTTAAAGGTATTATTATTATAATGCGGTTTACGGTTATGTGTTTCCCGGAGATCGTATACAAAAGCACTGAAGCTCTTTTAATTAATTTTCTAAATAAAAATACAGTTAAGTACGTCGCTCAAAACTGTTGTGTTGTTTGTTGTGGGTAACTTACCTTCTTCTGGTTTGTTTATTTTGTACTTGTTATGCTAAAACTGTGTATAGTTCTCGCCAAACTTCTTGACCGCCCTGAAGTTGGCTACAATGGCTGCGCAGTAGTAAATCTCATACAAAAACAGCACCGTTTCGTGCTTCGCGCATCCGGTAAACCAACTTCAGGGCGGCCAAGAAGTTTCACGAGGGCTATACCTATGTTAAATCCAAGTATTATTGTAATGGTAGTTTTAATATGCATGCTTGTTTCTGTATTTATCTACGCTTACTGGCATATAACATTATTATAAACCTATTATGTTTTCTCTATAAGTGAATTTGTTAATTCTTTTGGGAAATAAATATCTTTAACCGTAGTTACATCGTTTAGTGACTCGTAAACACAAAATTAATTAACGAAACCCAATTTTTTAAATCGGGTCTAACCAGAAAATTTTCTACCATTTGTCTGTGATTAAATACTATGACTTTAAAATAAAATAGACACCATGACAATTTATGATATACTCATATACATATATATCTACATCTACATACCCGTATTTTGAACATTGGACCCAACCGTATGAGTTGAGACCACTAACACTTCAGTGTCCCACAACCCTAAAAGGCGCGCAGACTATCAATAAAACAAACAAACAAACAGAAGATATTAAGTTACTAATGTATTGTGAAACTTTAAACTTGCGCGCCGCCGCCGCTTACGTACTTTGTGACTTTATGATGGTACCTACTTCGACAAACTATCACTAGATGGCGCTACTCGACGCTAGTGGTAAGTACTATCGATACAAAACCAAAAGGTGCACATTCAAGGTTGTTTTGTATTTATTTTATTTATGTACACACTTAACACTAAACAGAGAAAATAATGAATACATATAGAAGAGCACAAAGGTATCTATTGCATATTTCAAAATAAATGTTTTCCAGCAGACCTGTGACAGGAAAGTTGGAGGAGAGACGAAGACACAGTGTGTAGAAAGATATTAGGACTTAAAAATAGAATAAAATAACATAAAAGATTGTAGTATTTTTTAACATCAATTATCGCTAGGCGTCAGTTATAAGTAGAGTTTATAATTACTTAAATTCATCATCAACATCATCATGTTAGTCGAAAGACGTCCACTGCAGGACATAGCACTTTCCCAAGCGTCACCACATCGACGGGTCCTGTGCTTCTCGCATCCAGTGGATTCCCCCAACCTTCACCAGATCATCGGTCCACCACCATCCTTCCAACGCTGCATCTTCCGGTAAGCGATTAGTTTTTGTATGTGTAACTGTAATTGCTTTAATTTACTCAGTAGATTTGAAGCTGAATATATGTAGCTCTGTAGTCATAGTGGTTGATAGATGACTATACAGTATTAAAACATGTTGCCATTGTATCATCGTCTTCCTGTCCTTGTCTCATGCTAATTAGGGTCGGCGCAAAATTGTATCTTCCTGCATTCTGTCTTGTTAGCCATATTTTTCTTTCATATCATTCCTTCGTGAGTACGATCAACATTGCATTTTTTTTGTCGTTCGATGGCTTTTCCCGCTCTGGGTGAAGCGTGAGGACGTGTCAGACTTTTAATGACTAAAACCCACCCGTGTTCCTTCAGTTGCTTGAGCCAGGGCCGCTGTACCTCTCTTTCAAATTTGCGGTTGCTGGGTATCGGCTTGCGACTCCCGACGCCCAGGGCGTCTCCTGCGGTGGTGATCAAAATTGCCTTATGAATATTTTAAGCTGCTGAGACTGATCGTCACCGATCGAACACAGGTTCACAGTCTCGTAACACCTTTAAATTTACATTTCTGTTGATATAATACCAAAATCGGTAGATCCTGATATCGGTCGTCACTCGTCCCAAACAAACTAAAACGCTACAAGATAGTGGCTATCATACGAACAGACAGACAGACAAGTTATAATATTTACCTTAGTAACAAACGTAGGTAGCTTATCTGCTACTTGAGCATACATGTTCGACATGACATACGTCAACATATCACTTTAATGTAACATCACTTTTCCTATCAAGGTTGAGATCCTCGAGGGGTTAAGCAGAGGTGGTAGGTTAGGTCCGATGTGTCCGATGTATGTGTAACAGACCAAAAAAATTCTAATCGTGTTTAGATCCGATGCAAAAGTACGCGAACCAATTGCCATTATAATAATAACTAAGCCATTTATTTCCGAAATTTGGGTACTTATGCACATTGTTTGCTAATACGAAGTATTTAGAGTAATTAATTATAGGATGTTCCGCCGTTCGGCGTGCCTGTTGGCATAGGCCTCCTCCAGCTCCCTCCATTGTGCTCTGTCCTCTGCAACTCTAGTCCAACAAGGCCCCAAAGCTATGCGGATGTCGTCTTCCCATCTTGTTTTTGGACGTCCCTGTTTTCTAGTTCTGTCTCTTGGGTACCATAGTGTCACTTGTATGCTCCATTTATTTGTTTAACATCGAAGTATGTGTCCTGTCCAGCCCCATTTCAAATGATGATTAACCTGGTACAGAACCAGACTCCAGGTTGCTACTGATAAATTCCAGATGAAACCCTAATGGACTTTGTTCCAAACCTGGCAATCGAACCCTGGACCTTATTATTCAGCAGTTGCTCGTGCAACCACCAGACCAGTTTATGACAGTACAAAAATATAACAGTACACAGAGCTTTAAAACACAAAATAAAAGACGCCAAAGCTGTTGATGCAGTGGTTGAATAATACTTGGTTCAATAAACACAGAGAATAATTATAATCAGATATTTGCGAGCTTAGAAGACAAAGGGATATTATAAATTGCATATCAAATAAATAATCGCCTATCAATACATACTCATCATTTATATTCTTATTTACATCTAATAACTTACTTCACTACAAATAAACTAAATGTTTAACAAAACTCAAACTGCAGATAAAACGAAATTATACATCAATATAACATTACTTTTTTTCCTCATAATGCAATACTGTTAAATTTATTTTTGTACAAAAATACTACATACATAGCATAAATACTGACTGCACAGCGAATTTTCCATATTTCATAGTCTATTTTAGTTGATCTACGAATAAATTATGGTCAAAGAATCAGTCCAAGAGCGAGCGAAGCGAGCTCGGGAACTTAGGGCACCCCGACACGGACAGGTTAGGTTCGAACGAGTCATCTCGTGGGAGCTGAAGTGAGCGAGCAAAGCGAGCGAACTCAGCTCCCGTCATCTCGTTCGTGTTAGGTTACTTTTGACCCTGCAGACAGAAATAGGAGTCCCGCGCAGCGGAGCTACGTGACTTATTCGAAAAATCGCTGTACGCTGCGAAAATAAATTGTAGTGTGTTTAGTGATATTTTGAGTTGAATATTTAGCTGTGCAATCAGTAATTTTGATGGGAATTCGGAATCTTATTGCGTAGAAAAAGGATATTTTTTGATTTGCGTTTAAATACTACCCGAAGACAAAGTCTTACTTCAAACCTTAGGATTTACCATCAACGAATGGTTACTGTAGACAGTAGTGCTCGGTGCTATGGTGACCTACCACACCTCTCTCGTATTGATAGGATATGGTACAAGTTAAGAGTTAATATGGGCAGAACGCTCCTACCGAATTCCCTTAGTAAAAAGTCATGTTTCGAGATTTAGCCCTCGTCTATTTCCTCCTCCAATATTGTACTAATTTAAAAGATATTCCATAAACTGGGAAATAAAGATTTATACTATGCCCCTATTGTTTTTCTTTTTTCAATTATAATTGTCAAATTTGTACACAAGGCCTTTGTTGACAGCGCAATTTTGAGATTTTTTTAAGGGTTCTAGTGCTTCTAAAGATAATGTATCATCAAAAAGGATATTCAGTCGGATGTCTGCGAGCGCATTTCCTCTTAAAGTCCTGGGGGGTGAACACAAGCTCTTAGAGTAAGGTTATGTTGAGTGTGCGTAAGGGACAGATGTATCTAACTTGTATACAACTGTCACTTACGCGATCTCAAAATAACCTTACTCTAAGAGCTTATGGTCACCCCCCTGAATTATAAGGGAAACAAATATATTGAATCACTATATAACACTTTGATACACAAATTGGTGAATTATTGTAAACTATGTGACTAAAATAATGGTAAAAGTATGGTATAAACGGTTATAGTTTTGGTTATGAGTACGTGGTGTCTCTGACGAGATCTAAACGCGAACTGACCCACATTTTGGTAACCGAGCGAATGTGCACACTTGCGTTCGATGCAATTATGCATTTTCGCTGAGTGTTCGATTGAAACTCGAACAGTTACGTAACGATCCGTTTGTTAAATCAGCATCATCATCATCAGCCTCTTAACGTTCCCACAGATGGGCAACAGGCCTCCTCCCTTTGAGAGGGAATGAGCCTAAATCCATCACGCGAACCCAGTGCGGGTTTGTGGATGTCACATGTCTTCGAATTTTAGGTTCTAGGCACAGCTGGGAAACAGGCTTCCTCCCTTTGAGAGGGAATGTACCTAAATCCATCACGCAAACCCAGTGCAGGTTGATGGATGTCACACGTCTTCGAATTTTAGGTTCTAGGACATGCCGGGTTTCCTTATAACGTTTTTAGAGCAGTGGTGATGAAATAATTTACACAAAGTAATGTGCTTGCCTGGGTTCCTACGACACGTAAGTCGGGGTCGTTTGATAAAATAACCACACAAATAAAACCTCCCAATAAAATAATGAATATTCGCCACCAATTAACCACTTTTGTTTGTCGCGTTCACAAATCCGGTCTTTAGCTGATCCTATTCCGTCCGGATGGCTAACTGGCTAGTATATTCGTTAATAGGATTTGTCAAACGTACGTATAATACGCATTAGGTGACGGTGAAGAACTGGGGCGGAATGTTACGGTGGCCATGGGTTCGGGGAGAAGACGGACAGTTCTAAAGTGCTATTCTGTAAAGAGTTCACCGTGATAACTTAGGTGAAGCGTGCTCCAAGTGACCTGTGATTCCAACCAGTGCTAGGGATTGTCTGTAATGCCACGGGTTTCCAGTGCTAAGAAAGAAAATTTCGTTTAAATATATATCACTAGATGTCGCGATATGCACCAATTTGTTATTGAATTGTGTGTAAAATACACATTTTCTGGAATTGAACATAATCATTGTATGTTCTTGTTTAATCAACTCTCCTAAGCACAAAATTATGAAATATTGGGCTTTATTTCACATTTAAAAGATTATTTGAACAGATTATTTAAAATTGATGCCAATAGTTGGCGCGTTTTTAAATTTCTTAGGCATTCCACTCGATTGTTTAAATTTGTATTGTTGTTGCCACATTTTTGTGCAATGAAACTGAAAAAAAAACCGGCCAAGTGCGAGTCGGACTCGCGCACGAAGGGTTCCGTACCATTTTCGTAAAAAACGGCAACAAAATCACGTTTGTTGTATGGAAGCCCCCCTTAAATATTTATTTTATTTTGTTTTTAGTATTTGTTGTTGTAGCGGCAATAGATATACATCACCTGTGAAAATTTCAACTGTCTAGCTATCACGGTTCATGAGATACAGCCTGGTGACAGACAGACAGACAGACAGACAGACAGACAGACAGACAGACAGACGGACCGCGGAGTCTCAGTAATAGGGTTCCGTTTTTACCCTTTGGGTACGGAACCCTAAAAACGTTCAAAAAATATTTATTTATTTATTTCAAACTACTATGAAACTAATCGTCATTGTATTAAAAAAAACAGGAACCGGGTAAACCCTTTTACTTGCAAGTCGCTGCTAATACCATCTATCTATCGCCGTGGAACGGAACCGAACGCGATCGATGTACAAAAAATAATCAGTTTAACCAGACGAAAAACGCTAGTTACGTCGGCACGGTTTCTTTGTATGGGATGAGTCATCTGTTTGCTAGTATTATTTATCTGTGGTAGTGCTATTCTGTAAAAATCTTTGGATGGACTAAAGAACTAAAGATAAAACAGAGGGTAGCCTACGGTGTACTGCTACATTAAAAATATTAATAAATAAAAAACCGGCCAAAAGCGAGTCGGACTCGCGCACGAAGGGTTCCGTACCATTGTCGCAAAAAACGGCAAAAAATCACGTTTGTTGTATGGGAGCCCCCCTTAAATATTAATTTTATACTGTTTTTAGTATTTGTTGTTATAGCGGCAACAGAAATACATCATCTGTGAAAATTTCAACTGTCTAGCTATCACGGTTCATGATATACAGCCTGGTGGCAGACAGACAGACAGACGGACCGCGGAGTCTTAGTAATAGGGTCCCGTTTTTACCCTTTGCGTACGGAACCCTAAAAATTATATAGCTGTATAAAATACTATACACAAATTTAGAAATAAACATACAAATATAACATTACATGAAACAAAATTTTAAAGAAGGGTTGAACAACGATAGAAGAAATAAGAAGATAAGAGCAGATACAAGATCGTAGCAAGCTTCACTAATCTGTTTATCAAAAAAAAAGTAGGTAATACCATCAACTCAAACAACATAATCGACCCTAACTCGTATTGAAATTAGTTCAAGACAACCTTTCAATGAAATTATACCTTGCTTCAATTATTCTATAAACAAATATAATATAGCAACTAATGAAACCATATAAAGCATAAGTACTTAACAAGAAAAAAATTGTCTATCCTTTCAGGGATCTGCAGTCTAATTGAAAGAAATAAAGAAAACTGGCCAAGTGCGAGTTGGACTCGCGCACGAAGGGTTCCGTACCATTATCGCAAAAAACGGCAAACAAATCACGTTTGTTGTATGGGAGCCCCCCTTAAATATTAATTTTATTCTGTTTTCAGTATTTGTTGTTATAGCGGCAACAGAAATACATCATCTGTGAAAATTTCAACTGTCTAGCTATTACGGTTCATGAGATACAGCCTGGTGACAGACAGACAGAAAGACGGACCGCGGAGTCTTAGTAATAGGGTCCCGTTTTTACCCTTTGGGTACGAGACCCTAAAAAAGTATGTAATTGCCACAAAACGACATACAAACATTACATTACTTGAACAAGAACAGTGGTAGTAGATTTTGAAAAATAAACCCTTAACGATAGTTTAAGTAGTTCTTAGTTAGTAAGTGAATTCGACAAGGCAAAGCGTTTGACCGCCATCAATCGACCAATCACATGCAAGATGAAAGCCGCGATGTGGTTTTCCATCTATATGATTGGTGGATTGATGGCGGCCTTGCCGAATTCTCTTACGCAATTACCCTGCTGTTGAACCCACCATTACTTGAATTGAAGATAGAGACAGAGTTTTACAGAATGTATAGCACAGCGAACGAGTTAATCCTTAAGAGGGAAAGCGGCCGCAGACATCCGAATGAATATCCTAAGTAAAAAGTCAGCATCCTCCAATATTGGACCAATTTAAAAGATATTCCTTATATTGAAAAAGAAATATATGTTCTGTGCCCCTATGTTTGCCTATTTGATGATACAATATCTTTAGAAGCACTAGAGCCATCAAAAAATGCTTAAAATTGCGCTGCAATTTTGAGCATTTTTCACCATCATCATCAGTCGCGACCTTACCCTATTTACTTGGGGTCGGCCCTCCTTATCCTTTTCTTGAGCATAAATGAGTGTGTAAATTTGACAAATATCAATGGAAACAGAAAAACATAGAAGAATAAACTATATTTTTAGGGTTCCGTAGCCAAATGGCAAAAAACGGAACCCTTATAGATTCGTCATGTCTGTCTGTCTGTCTGTCTGTATGTCTGTCTGTCTGTCTGTCTGTCCGTCCGTATGTCACAGCCACTTTTTTCCGAAACTATAAGAACTATGCTGTTGAAACTTGGTAAGTAGATGGATTCTGTGAACCGCATAAAGATTTTCACACAAAAATAAAACAATAAATTTTGGGGGTTCCCATACTTGAAACTAAAACTAAAAATATTTTTTTTCATCAAACCCATACGTGTGGGGTATCTATGGATAGGTCAAAAATGATATTGAGGTTTCTAATCCGGTCATCTGTCCACCAGACCGAATCGGATTAGAACAATGGTAATTTCTATTGTGTCTGGAAATGGACAGTTGAAGGTTTTGTTCTAAACTGAATAGTTTGCGCAAGAGACTCTTCCAAAGTGGTAAAATGTGTGTCCCCCCCCCTGTAACTTCTAAAATAAGAGAATGATAAAACTAAAAAAAATATATGATTTACATTACTATGTAAACTGCCAGCGAAAATTGGTTTGAACGAGATCTAGTCAGTAGTTTTTTTTAATACGTCATAAATCGTAAACTTAACTTAACCAAGTACGGAACCCTTCGTGCGCGAGTCCGACTCGCACTTGGCCGGTTTTTTTTATTAAATTTAAGGAGTATCTTTTAAATTTTTCCAATACTGGTAGAGAAAGTAGGTGAAAGCCAAACCTCGAATTATGACATTTTATTAAGGAAATTAAGTCGAAGCACTCTGCCCGCATTTCCTCTTAATCGGTTCTGTGCCGTAATTACCGAAACAATTCAAAAGACACTGTGTCTCGCGTGAAACCACGCTTTAGTCACTCAAGGGATCAAACCAGGAAATACTGTCCCTCTTACTGCTGAAATGATATCCCCCCTACACCCACCAGAAACCGTATCATCTCTAATTAAGTAGGATTTGTTGCATAATGCTAATGAGTGTCTGTGTCGGGAACAGAACCTTGGACTCTTTGACAATACTTTACTAGTGGAGTAGTCATTAGTGTAACTTTTATTTTATTTTATTAATGATGGGTTTGCTCTTGACTCTAGTCTAGGTCAGAGGTGACAGAGAAAGAGTCTACGATGGAGTGAGCTTACCCAGAAGAAGCCTGTTCACTCTAACTTTGAAGAGATTCGGGTTGAATGCGTTCGGAAACACAGACGCAGGTAGTGAGTTCCATTCATTCGCTGTGCGCATTCTGAAGGATGTTTGGAAGCGCTTGGTGCGAATTGGTGGAATGGCAACAAGGTAAGGATGGTAACTTGCAGTGCGTCTAGATGTCCGATGGTAGAAGGGGCCGGTGGGATGCGGTCGTGGAGCTCTTGAGCACACTCACCGAAGTACAGTCTGTAGAAGACAACTGACAACTTAGGAGAAACATCACGCCTTTATAACTATGGTGTGGTAGACAGAGGTATATAAGCAGCGTCACTGTGTTCCAGTTAAGGTAGAACATGTATATAGGTATATAGTTACAGGAACAGATCTTTTACCTGTTTTCCTGGAATGTATTCTACATTGACAATGCTCCTGGTAAATTGATGTCCATTGACGTTTTCCATTCTTCTGCAACTATCGAAATATTGGCACTAACAGTTTATAATTTAGCCTTATAGTTATCTCAATGAAGAAGAATTTCCCTTGTTATCTGGATTTTCTTCGTAAACTCGATCTGAAGATAGATGATACATTTTGATGTCTCAACAATCCAGTAGATACAGTCTAGTCTGGCGAAGAGGGCAGCCGACCCCGATTATTGGGACAAGGCTAGGCCAAGAGAGAGGATATAACCTCTCCTTCCACTTTTCTCAATTCAGTGCTATGTGAGGCCAGCTTTCATCGAAGGAATATAATTAATCCCATCATCCAACTGCTTATTGCATGATCACAACCATCAGCCTTTTAAGGCGCCGATTCCCTTGAGTAGCTGATTTTAAAATGAGAATCACTTCTAAACGGCTAGTTGTAATTTATTGGAAAAATATATGTTATATTAGACCATTTTCTTAATAATTTCATGTAAGCAAATTTTGAGTTTTATTCGTATAACATAGTGTAATTAATTTGTAAAGTTATGCATGTCTAACACGGACAAAAACACGACAATCGCAACCGAACCGCTGGGCGAAATCGACACCATATCAAAGACAATTTAATTATCTACATTTTGATCTGAAGCTTTTTTTTAAACTCAGAATAATAAGAAAAGTACAAAAAACCACTAAATTTTGGGTCGCGCGGGTGTGAAACGAGTGCGCGTTTTGTTCCCTCAAGGTCGTTGGCGTTAGTCATCGTCTTAATGTTCCCACTGCTGGGACATAGGCTTCCTCTCTGTGAGAGGGAATGGGCCTTAATCCACCACGCGGGCCCAGTGCGGGTTTGGTTTTAGTACATGCCGTACATAATTTTTGGTTCTAGGACATGTCGGTTTCCTCACGATGTTTTCCTTCACCGTTTTATGAGCAGTGGTGATGAAATAATTTACACAAAGTAAAGATCCTGCCTGGTTTTGAACCCACAACCTACGACACGTAAGACTCAAGAAGAACTTAACTGAATTTAAGTATCGCCAGTCGTAGAAACTATAAATTCTTTGTTTCAAATAAAATAAATGGTCGTTTTAGCATCACAATATTATTTGATATTACCGCTATTTGGTGATTATTTATTATCTTTTCTATAAAGTTAAGATGTTAGATAGGCTTTTTAGGTCCTATCCAATTTACCTCAGAGACCAAAACTACCTTATTACATCCTCTATAGGTAAGTCTATTGTCTGCAAAAGTCATTAAGTCTGCCTAGCACCATTACGGTAGAGTCGTTTTAGTCAATTACACAGTTGGTTAATGAGTAATGAAATATTAAATGCTTGACACTTTTATGGCATTGTAGTATGCGTGATGATTTTATAATGACATTTAGTAACAACGCCTAGCCTTCATAAAGTGCTTATAAGTACCTAACTATTTTGCTACTGAGATTGGTCTGTGTCTAAAAAAGAATTAACAAAAGAAAGAATGAGATTTTTCGCCAAAAATATCCAAATACTTTTTACAAATAATGCAAAAGACTTCTAAATAATAAAAAACACTGCAAAGTGAAAACTAACTTAAATGAAAGAAGTCGGTGTTTTTGTTTATTTGAATTTTGTCACCAACTTCCGAAATAGAAGTTATTTTTCACTTTGTAGTGTTTTTATTTGGAAATCGGCAGTGTTTTTATTTCCTTAAATAATCTATAGTTCTGATACATCAGTCAGCACGTCCCTTTGCTGTCTCCCCAGCGACGCCCTGAGCCGTCGCAGTCCGTATCCTATGGAGGGTGCCCTCGTCCGTGGTTACTTAGGTTAAGATTTAGTAGCCCTGGCTGGAGGTCCGCAGATCCTGATCCACAGGTTTGGCCGTTTAAACAGTTAGCCAAACCTTCTGTTTCCACTGCGAGACGCCCCTCAAAAAAGATAAATAAATAATTAGACCGACAGGCTTATTACGTATTTTGCAAGAGCAAAACGATAGCGATCAAACGCTTTAATTCATGAAAGTCGGAATTACCTGCAGTGTAGGTATGGTAGGTCCTACACAATCGTTTGTTAATCGCTCGCTGTTTGTCAAATGCACTTATTTAAAAAAAAAACTCTAAAACTTCTGTATGGAAGAGCAATTATTGCGCAAAAATCAGTGTCGTTTTGCTCTTGCAAAAGATACGTAATAAGCCTGCGGAGAATCTTTACGAACAGGTTATACTGATTTAAATACTAATTGGACATTACGATAACCCCTGGTAAGACTCGTCAGACCTTCTGGCTTCTGAATACCCATAATGACTGTTCTTCTTCTACATCATGACGTGCTTTCCGCAACGCAAAGTTTAAGACAACCACTGAAAATCAGCGCCGTTCAGTGGGCCTTCACGGCACAGCATTATGCTAAGTGGAAGCCTTCTTGCCAAAATCACGACATGCATCTGCCTGGCTTCTTTTACAACCTATTTCTTTTCTGTTTTATACAAAATGTAGGTAGTATATATTATTATTGTTTTATTTGTTAAGGATTTAGCTTAAGCATGTATATATTATGTATGTCGTTTTGTTTCTTTCTTTCAAGACTTCTTCAGAAAGAGACGCCGCTATACAAAGCCGATTTTATTCTAAAACTCTATGTGCTTTATGTACTGTTTTCACGTAGACGCTAATTTAAATATCAGGTCATACAAGATGGTCGGTGGGGCCGAAAAGTTCTGCAGTCAGTGGTGACCGCGAACCAGAAGTCGCAACGTTGGAAGGCCTCCCTCTAGTTGACCGATGAATACGGGTTCTACTCCCTATCTCCGTCAACGAAGATACGGGTTCCGTCCAAAAGTACACCGAAAAGAGTGAAAAACACAAGTGCTAAGTTTAATTTTTCGGACGGGTAAAAAGACATCGGGATTAGGTACAACGTTCAAATTGTGTTTTCATTCATTCTTAGTTCGGGCCTTCAACGTATCATCCGTCCGTAGGTGATACGGAGTAGAAAGCGCCGGTAACGAAGGCCGAAACAACGGACTTCGTGCTCGTGCTTAGGGAGTAGAAGAGCCCTGGTTAGGGTTGCGTGAAACTGGTGGATGCGAGACGCACGCTTGGGGGAGGCCTATGTTTAGCAGTGGACGTCTTTTGACTGAAATTATCTCATACCTATCATCCATCTCCTTTTATATTCCTAATCCAAATTTTTCTATCATACTTTATATAGTCTTTTAGTGACTGATTTTCTTCTGCTTCTATCGCCATCCTCATTATTTATTTATTAAAACTTTATGCACAAGTACAAAGGCGGACTTAATGCCTTAGGCAATGTTTTACCAGTCGACTTTAGGGTGGTGCAGAGATAAAATATGACATAATGTATAAAGTAGCTACTTTTGTTTTCGAATACTTAAAATTATGTTTCAATAATTTATGGTTGATACCATTTACGGTAGATTGCCTCCAAATAAATAATGAAATAGAACTTCAACTATATGAAAATATTTTGTCCAAGATAATCGCCCTTTAAATATTCAATAAGTACAGATACCTAAATACACTAATTGTACAGTAAATATTGTATTATAAGGCTATTTTAGAATTAAGTAGAGGCCGCTATCCGTTTCCTTAATTTTGTGACCTATTACGTAAATACAAGGACATATTTAGTTACTACTCATGTTGAAAAACAAAATACAATAAGGTACTTAAGGTATTTTAATATTGTACCTACGTAATTATTTAATTAATTTTGGTTAGTTTGAAATTTATTAGGCCACTAGCTCGTTAATATTGTAGGCGGATATAATTAAAAAAAACTCGAGCATAGAAAGGATACAAAACTATTCAATTCTATGTAAACTATGATACTTTATACTGCATTGTAATATAAAACCCATAATCTTATAATTATCAGAATATATTAATATATCATATCATTATTAATCCATCAAATACAAATCTTACTTCAACCAATAAAAAAATATATACAGATCGCAATCATTATTCTTTCTGGCTATAATAATCGATTCTTAATTGTCAATGGAATCCTCAAATCGAATACTAAAGGCTTCATTAATAACATCGACGGACAAAAAAGAAAATTTTATGCGGAATAAAATCATTTGGCATAATTAGCATACAATTATAAATGATTATTGTGTGCAATATCGTCCGCTGTGTTGTTTCGGCGTCATACCCTTTTACGACTGTATAAACCAAACCAGTTGTGGACTTTTTTCAATGGCCGCTAATGGGTGCGTTCGTGTCAAACCAAAAAGCTCTTAATTTGAACTTTCGAATAAAATTATTTATTATTCCGAAATTAAGAAAGTAAATTATAAGAGTTATTCGAAAAATGGCAGTCTTGCTAGCTTTTTAATAGGATTAACCTTGTTTTATATTTTTGTGCAGGGCAACAAATAAAATGGCGACGGGCGAAAGCTCGGCAAAGCTCGGAACGCGTCGGTAAGGCGAGGGG
The DNA here is from genome assembly GCA_949775005.1 of Orthosia gothica. Taxonomy (NCBI): domain Eukaryota; kingdom Metazoa; phylum Arthropoda; class Insecta; order Lepidoptera; family Noctuidae; genus Orthosia; species Orthosia gothica. The sequence continues at coordinate 11,304,091 of OX459035.1, read as the reverse complement.
TGCGGGGTGCGGGCGGGGCGAGCATGCGTACCGTGCCCGCGGGTCGCATTCCAGTAGTTCGGCCGACCACCGCGCGGCGCTTACGTGCCCGACCCTGTCCGCGTCGCCCGTTCCCAATACAAAGAACACCTCTGTATTGTAAAAAATCTGTGATGTATTGATTAATTTCAACTTTATCCTCACACTAATAGCCATCTAACATAACTGTGAAGTTCAAACCAGTGTTAAAATCAACGAAAGCGTCGTTTTCAACGCGTTTTGAACGGGCCACGTCCTATGGAATTCCACATTTATCGTTGAATAGAATCTAGCGGACGGAGTAACATGGAGGACCCATCGCGTCGCCTCTGAATGGATTGATCGTGTTTTATAAGTGAAACTGTGGACGTTCAGTGATGTATAGTGATCGTGGAATATAACTATGGATTGGTGTATGTGCGATAGTGTGTAGCGAACAGCGACTTCTTAGCATCTTCGTCGAATAATGCGAGTCGAGTAAACCAGTCAGGATGGTGTCGCTAACTTACTTTGGGCTCCGTCACACACCGTGGACCGTCCTTGTGCTCATTTTCTTCATCGAAAGCGTGATGGGGAACTATGCAAAGTCCTTCTACATACATTGGAACACAACAAACAGCATATTCAGAATAGATAACACGGATCATGTATTCGACTTGAATAAAGGAAACGCTCAGTTCGAATACGACCAAGTGAACATAATTTGTCCAGTGTATACTCCAGGGACTTTTGAGGAGGACACGGAAAAGTATATAATTTATAATGTGAGCAAAGAAGAATATGATACGTGTAGAATAACTAATCCGAATCCCAGAATAATCGCTATATGCGATAAACCGCACAAATTGATGTTTTTCACCATCACCTTCCGGCCGTTTACTCCGCAGCCGGGTGGTCTAGAGTTCCTGCCTGGGAAGGACTACTACTTCATATCGACATCCAGTAAAGATGACTTGCACAGACGCATTGGGGGTCGATGTTTGAGTCACAATATGAAGCTGGTGTTCCGGGTGTGTTGCAAGCCGGAGGACCAGTCTCCGGCGCCCCAGCCTCAGCCAACACCCCCACCGCCTCCACCACCGCCGACGACCCCAGTGACCACCACAACGACCACAACAATGAAGCCGGTGACTAAAAAGACGCACAAGTACGACAAGTCGCCGAATGAGGTGATCAAGAGTGAGGAGCTGTCTCATTCCCGTGGAGCAGCGCTGGCTTCGTCGCTTGCCCTGGCCCTGGCGGCGAGTGCTGTGCTGGCCCCGCTGGCTCGGTGAATGTGCGCCCGGGCGGCGCGACCCCCGCGTCCCGACCTCGCCGACAAGCCCGGCCCACACACCACACAAACTTTACACACGCTACATTTACGTCCTGACACTCTAATTTACACGTGAATCTGTGCGTTGTATGATAAAAACTAAAGTGGTGTACTGCATTAGTGATGTGCCCTAAGGATTGTGGATCTTTTCGAGTTGTAAGTAACTGACTGGTGATTAAGGGATGTGCAAAACTGAAGTTTCGAACAAGTTCCAAATCCAATCTGACAGTTTAGTCTCTAAGGAACACGAAAGCCTAATTTTTATCTAAGTATAATGGGCCTACTGAGTAATCGAACTAATATGTGAAGTTAATTTCATTAGAGGACATCAAACTGTAGTCTATGATCAGTTAAATATATTTATATATAAAGAAATGTTAACATGTATGATAAAATTAGGTTTCTTAAACCATTTAGGAATTAACGATTTTTTATATTTTTCATTATGCAAAGGATATTTGAATAAGACTTAGGGTTCTTAACGGATCAAATGCAGATATAGGAAAACGTATATAAAGAATTAGGTAGCTTTTTTAATTTTTAGTTCAAAAGACAAGTTTGTTTTATTATTTTCACAACGGATTATGCATTAATTAGAATTTATTTATATATTATAAATGAAAAACATTGGACAAGTTAAGAATCTTGTCTAGAAAACTGTGATTTTGGTTTTAGTATTTTTCTCTTTATAATATGCTTTTATTATGTGATATATTTACCTTTTATGTATTAAAAGTGAAGCCTTTTCACCTCATGTTTCTTGACTGATTTTTGCATTTCAGCTTCTTTCTTTTTTTTACGAAAAATATTGCTCGAATACGCACGTCACTATCTTTGTAAATGGCAATTATAAGAGTCAATGAAATGTCAGAAAAGCCGCCATTTTCTTGTTAAATAGCAAAATGAATTAACAAAGATAGTAACATGCCTTTATAGCTAAATAAATAATTAATCTGAGACCTACACCTATTAAAAAAGATGGAATTTTCAAAAATGTTTGATGACAGAGAAAATTTCTTTTTTTTTTGTCAAAATACAGATTAAGCACAGTGGTGCCATTACTAAAACGTGTGAAAACCATGTTTAACATAATAAAGAAATAGTCAAATAGTTAAATATAGTAGTCGAAATAGACCGGTTTTCTTTTAGCCATAACTCAATAGTGACAGTTGATATATTTTAGGTAGTTTTTAAGAAGAAAGCGAATGAGTTTCAAATTGTATTGAGAAAACACGTAAACGAGATAAACATTTCCGTAAAATAAACAACGAGAAAGCTTAAGGTTTACCCACAAAACGTGACGCAATTTAACGTGAAGCTAAGGCACAACGCAATCTCTCAGATAAGTCTTTTAGGAAAACTAGATAAGAATAAGGTGTACCGGAGAAAATATATGCTAATTACTGCTCTAAAAATACAGCCGAATAAGTATCAGCTTGCATATTCCAAGGGCTTAAGCAGGGAACTCATTAAAATGAGTCATGACTTAGAGATGATATTCGACCTAGCCACGATGCGCCTATAATTCATTCCGAATGTGACAGAACAAGCTATTCATCTCAATTCTCCGAGATTTATCCACAATAAATAACAGAATAGAGTAATAAGAAAAATGGCAGAGATCATTTTCTTATAAAAGGTAACTTCAAAACATTAGGTAACAGACTTTGTACAGCATCTGGCCACAACAGTCAAGAAAATTTTATTCGTCGTTCCAAAAATAAAGCTAATTAAAGATAAAAAGAACGTGACACATAAAAAGGTTTTATACTCTTTTAAAAACAAAACGGTTTTAACAGTGACTTTGGTCATGCATTGTTTTCTAAACAAATGTGAGTTTAAATATAGAACTCCGGCCGAGCATGATCGTTTATGATGTTAAGTTGAATACCCACTGTTGAAAGTAACTTAATTTTATATTTTAAGATGAAATACGTCTTCCTGCCATTATCGCGATTTATTTAATGTTTGGTGGAGAATCTTTTTCTCGTCTAGACACCCTCTATCAGTCGTTATCTCGATAGTCACCTTTGTAGCCATACTATCTTTCGCATGCGGCTTTTTCCATTCAAAAAGTCATCCATATACTATAACTCTTTATAAACTATTCGTAACCTGCCATAATCGGCTAAGGGACATACATCATTCTTTGGACAAGCTACTTTATAATATGACAATATAATTAGAACAGGGGTGACCATAAGCTCTTAGAGTAAGGTTATTTTGAGGGTGCGTAAGGGACAGATATATACAAGTCATATATATCTGTCCTTTACACTCACTCAACATAATCTTACTCTAAGAGCTTATTTATTGTCACCCCACTGGTATCCAATATCTGTCACCCAGTTTTTTGATAACCATGAAACTAAAATTGTAATGGGAAATCGATTTCTGATTATGCATATTTGAGCGTTAGAAGTCAATAGTAGGCAATGAGGTCTCACTCAATCGTGACTTGTACTATCTCTGTTCTCGAAAGCTGTGCTTTACTAGAAAAAGAATATACTCGAATTATGGATTTCTCCTCAAATGGAAATTTGATCAATCGGGCCATTACTCTTAGATGACACTAATACTGGATTGTGTTCAAAGATGATGTTTAAGGCTTAAGTTTCCTTGTACTTTAGTTGTCACTGCTTTTCATAGGATTGTCTTAGCAAATCTTAAGGAAAATACACTTAACTTTCCATGAAATGAGGCTGAGATTTTCGTAAAACCTAACCTATTCGAAAACGAATGATTCATAAGCATATAGACCATAATGTTCCCTCTGTTAGGACACAGGCTTCTCTCTGCGAGAATTTAAAGATCCTTTTTAAAAAATACCTTTACTTTGTCAACGGATATCGATATCGTTACAAATCTCCTTATGTGTACTTTTCACACGTTCTTACCGGAAGGTACGCCCCGAACACTCCGATGGTTTAAACAATACGTTTTACCACACCTTAGTCCAGGAAAAAATACGTACACACCTGACGTCGACGCATAGTGATATGTGTACACATTCCACAATGTGTCACAATATTGAATAATCGTAAGGTAATTGAATATTGCAAACAAGGTTCTTATACCCCCGAATTTGAGGGTAAAGAACTTGATGATGATCTTCGTTTTTATGTCGCTAAAATTTACCTAAGACTGATAAGAGGCTCTAAACAAGTAACATTCTATTATTTGAAGCATCACCATAGCGATTGAAAAATGACAAAAATGTATGGAAATGTTAAACTAGAGCCTCGGGACAGCTTGAGACTTAACAGCAACTATATTGAATAGAGGAGTCTTAAAGGAACAACTGATCTGGGGACATTCCTGGTGTACCTTTGGTAATAACAAAAAGAATACAAAATTAATGTCTTTTGCATGACCCGTCAACCATGAACTTTGCTTTTACCGGGGTCTAACACGGTGATCTTTGTTAACAAATTTGCGGTTGTGTTGTATTAAATATTAATATCAGTATGCTTATGAAAATTCTACCTATCTTACGATGATCTCAAAGAGACTCTTGGTGTCATTGAAGTCGGCTGAGTTGTTGATTCTATATTGACGATATGATATTGTTGTCAACTTTTTAAATATTGTATTATGCAGTAACTTCTTTGTATTTGCATGAAGATTGTCTAAACTGATCATGATTTACTGAATATAAAGACAATTTTAGATTGGCCATACAGTCACTATCGTCTTCTACAAGAACCGAGTCATAACTCATATTTTCCTTTGAATCAGCTGCTTCCTTTTCATTACGACTACCTTAATATTCTGAGAAATTCTGAGCGTAGTCTTGTGCTAACGCAATTAACATTAGAACGTCTCGAGTATTGCTCAAACCTTAGAGAGAGCGTGAGGCAATAAATTATGGAGAACAATAGCCTCATGCCTGATTCCTGCATATGTCTCAGTTGGAACTAAAAGCCGTATCTTTGCTCTTAATGAAGCGTAACCCATATAGTTTACTATAGTAGCATTTCATCTTTTGAAAGCGTTTTCTAGTTAAATTACTAAACCCATCTGTTGGTATGACTAAAGACGACAATTTCAAATACAATAAATAGTTTTGTATACAACAGAAACGCAGTAAACATGCTTTGAAATTAACTCTACAAAATTTTCTTAGGGTTCCCGCAGGGTATACTCCTAGGACAACTTTAATTCCAATAGTATATTATAACTTCATGAGCTGTAAAGTTTTTACAGTCAAGAATATAATCACCAACACAGGTATACGAAGTAACCAAGTCTCAACTGACTCTGAGTGCTTCTATTTTTATTTTAAACCAAACAGTTAAACGTCTACTTAGCATTTCTGGGTACAGCTCGTTTGTTTAAACTTGTCTTAAGCTATTTTCAGTTCCTGAAGGGATTGTGGACGAACCAATCTCCTTGGCATGTTTGTAATAATTTAGACGTGGAGTTTTTTTTTTGTACACACCTTTTTGATGTATCTGGACTTGTTAAAACGTCATGGTCTATTTTTTTCTTGTCTTTTTACAAATAGAGATGTTTTTGGAAAAGGGTTCATTCGTCATTAGTGCGTTAATGTCTAACAAAGGTCTTTGTGTAAACAAATAGTTCATTCATTATGTTGGCTCGTATATATAGTGCCATTGAGTATGAGGGCCGAGTTGTCTACGATAATGATTAAAATTGTTGTAGACAGCATCTTTATTAGTCATACTGATAAGACTTTAAATAATACTCTTTACGGCATTTTGGATAATGTTTTTTTTCTTGCTTTAATTAATAATATATTCTTTGACATCTCTGACTAAAGAAATAAAGTAGTCACTGATACTGTATTTTGAAGTGGTATCTTATAAGACTTATTGATGAATGAAGTAGCGCAAAAACAGAAAAAATATTTTGATGATTTTAATTGTTCGTAACTAGTTTCTGCAATAATAATGAATAAATTTTATATATCCATATCAATTTTATCTATTGCTTGCCAAATCGGTTTGTAGCTGTACTTAATGGAATAATTACGATTGATTTCTCTATGAAAAGGCCGCAATCAAATCAGTAACATTGCAAATTGCCAAACTATAACCGTACCAAGCATTTAAATCGCAAAAATCTTTAATGATTTTATATATGTATTTCACTTACAGATTTAAATATTATAGTGGATTACTATAAACGTTGATTGTCGTTGATACATTTCAACTTTCTTAAATTAAAAATCGTGTTCAATCTTTAAATTATAAGATACTCTAACTCCAAACTTTACATAGTTGAAAAATTTATTGATGTAACGCCAACGCAAAGAAAAACTCACTAAATATTTATTAAATAATAAAATCTAGAAGATATACCACATCCAACCCGTCTTATATCATAATAACAATAAATATATCAACTCATTAAATTTTATGTTCAGTTAAGCTAATTAAATTATTTAAAATATATGAGCTTAGAAGCGGACTTATGATGAACATAATATGACCGTGGACTTAGTTATGAAGTATTAAAGGTATTTTAAATTCTGGTATTTGAGAAGGGGAATCTAAAAGATGTTTAGAGCTGTTTAGAGAAGTCTACCTTCTACCTTATTTAAAGTCAGAGAAATAGATTGTTCATAGATTGACTGATTACACATAGTCAATTTGCCATGTATAACTATTTCGTACTAGTACACGACATATGCTGTGATTTGAATTCACAGAGAATTTAGTTAATAGTCTATTTGCTTATAAATAAAGTTCTTAGACGCTTCAAAGCCACGAGATCATACTAGCTCCTTTATTTGACTTTAAAATTGGAATTCCTTGACGCTATCAATTTGTTGTTCACAAGATTATTTGTGGTACGGGCCAAAGATTGCAATTGTAGAAATACAAAGTAACTGACACAATTTTTTTTTTCAAATCGATATTTCATACTTTCAATAAAATACTACTATGTAAACAGTTTTTATTTAATGAATTCACCATACAGAATTAAATATCTTCATTATATGGTCAATAAGAACTTAAAAACGGCACTGTTAGCCAGTTAAAGGTTGATTGTACTCCTCAAAGGCCTACGGTAACCGGTTCAGAGCATAACGTACTGAATTTAAAAATAGCGCCAGCTAAATGATATAGTTAGCCAGTTCATTGCGAGAACACAATGTTACTTAAGACTATATTATTATATCCCGTAGATATATGTTTTTCTATTCGAAGGAAGAGGCAGAGATATAAAACCACACACATTTCGCCGACGAAAATGGAACGAGCTTTAAAACAGACACAAATCTAGACTATGAGCTGCTGCTGAAAAATGCCGAATAAGATATATAAACTGAATTATTAAATACCTAATGTTTAGATCTCTAAACAAAATTGAGTGATCATCAAAATTATATAATAAACCAAATAAGCTTTAAAATTTTAACAAAACTTTTGACGTGAGATTGTCACAAAAGTTTTGAAACGTGTCATGTCAATTATAAAAGTTTTCTTGATGCCGGTTCTTTATTATAAAACAATCTTTGTCCTTGAATTTTGGTGTTTCAAATATGGCATATGTCGAGTTTTTGATAAAGTTCATCTCTTTGTAGAGCGTAAAATACCAGCATATTACTGGCCCACTACAGGCCAAAGACGTCTTCTTATACTCAGAAAGAACGAGCATTTATCGCCATGCTTGTTCAAAGAGGGTTGGCAATTGCAGATTTTAAAAGTTGTGGTTTCCTCACGTTGCTTCTTTCGCCGATATCAGAGATTTCTCACAAATAAATAATTCCTGACAAAATGACCTGTGTGCAAATATAATGGTCCCGATTCTGTACCAACTGCTTTCCCTCAATTTCAGTCCGTCTAGCTTCACAATATCTAGATTTTACCCAACCTTAACATTATAAACTTATGTTAGTACAATTACTAGGCGTGTCTTAGGGCACACCTATTTCAAATTGTTTGACAAAGATATTGTACCAAGATACTGTTTTAACCCGCGGCGCTGCTTGCTTAGTCTAAAATCATGTTGTGGTAATTGTCCGTTTCTATCAAACTGACTGCTATGGGTGTAGTAACAGTTGTTGGACTTATTTCATCATTTGAAAGTGTATTATTACCATTGCAAGTTTCATTTGGTTAAATCACTTCTTTTGGACGAATTGCATCATTTATTTTGTCATTGTAGTTAGTTTTATCTACTAAATCACAAAGCTGTTTTTCAATTATTTCTTTGTTCATCAGCTTTACGTGTCCCCAACTATGTTAAGGTATTCCAGTGTAACCGGATGCAGCTGAATACCAGTATTTTTCATCGCGCGACTGCCTATCTGACTTCAACAACGCAGTTACCATTAAATTCGTTGTTATTTTCAAGAATTTCTAACAATATTTGAACTGGTTTTCATTTTACGACGTACACTGCTACTTTTGCTACTATTGGTAGATCTGCCATAAATCTTCGAAGCGTTTTATCTAAAAATGTTTATGCGACCAGTCGTGTTGCTATAAAATTAATTATTCCCCATTATTTTTTATTTCATACACTTCTTCTGTTAGTTTTTGTATGTCTGTACGAGTCTCCTTTCTCTCTATTTTGTGTGTTAATTGTTTATGAGATTATAAAAGACGTTTGAGGAGAACAAATATCTCTTCTACACTTACTGTAATTATCGTTAACTTCACAATTAGAAATTGAAGATTCATCTAGGCCTTTTCGATAATTATCTTGTTTTCCTACAACTAGACAACTCTCGACTATCATCATTATAATAAGAATCAATGGACATAACTCGGTCTATTAAATCTTATTTTAATCTGGTGATGGGTCGTTAATTTTACTACCCATATTTAAAACAGCAAGCGTTTTAGTGTTACATATTTGATGCCGAAATAATATAATGAAGAATAATATAATTATAACACCACGTCTATCTTACCCAAAGGTCAAGAATTTACTATATGGACATGACATTATAATGAATGATATACAAACAGCCGAAAAAATACGGGAATAAGTTCCGACAGGGTCCAAAGCTAGAAAAATGTTCGCTGGAGCAATACTTAAAGTTAATGGCAGACACGGCCCTCTCCTAAAAAGGAAAGTAATATCCATAGCCACCTCACCGGCCAAACGGGTTGATGACCGCAGCTAGTTGAAGGAAAATAAAGAACGATCTATCTCCTCTGATACATTCGCTAAAACTTGAACGTTGGCCATTTTTCTTATAGTTCGAACAACATAAATGCAAATGAATCTTGTATCGACATAGACACGTCTTCGTGGAATGATTTATCGAATTTGAAGATGGATATATTTGAAAATATTTGTTTTTCTAATAATATTTCTTGAGATTCCGTTAGTGTTTTGTTTGTTTCGTGGTTGTTCCTCTTGTTTTCGAGCTTTTTGTGAATTTTTAGTGATGCTGGCGTTTTTGTTTCTTTCTTTGTTTTTTATTTGAAATGTTGGATTACAAGGAATATTTGCCAGTACGCTCCACACCACCTTTTGTTTTTGAAGGCAATTTCCGTCCTTTAGTGTCTTTCCAATGAAATTTTCGTCCTATCAATGATAATACTTTTGCCGTCATGTCTTTATTGTATTAGCTGATGCTCTCATTTATAACTTTAGACAGCATTTCATTAGAAATACTTCAGCCGTCAGCGAATGCATTATATATTGATCTCTGATTGAGTTGCATAACGTATGCAGTAACTGGTTCAGGTATATTGATCTTTATTGCATAACTTTATAAAGTTTTATAACATCAAGCCTATATTCAGCTAAGGGCTATAGTAGAAGTGTAATGTATACTTACGTTTCGTTGTATTTCAGGACCATGTAACAATACAGAGCTTATTGACTTTTATCGAGCACGAAGGGTTGCTGTTTATGGTTCTCTCGCTATGCTTAATGAGCACTGTGCTGAATTTCGAAGATTAGGTAAATGTGAATATTTTTTATATTCATATAAAACATTGTCATTTGTTTTATTTGAATGAAAGGTGACTCTAGCGACATTAATCAATTATTTATAAGTCACATTATCGACCCCAACGCAATCAATTTAATGTACATAGGTCACATTACAGAAAGACTACAATCATTAATAATAAATAAAGTAAGAAATATTGAAACATCAATTACAGATAACATAATTGCCAGTCTGTATTCAATACATTTAATCAATGCTGTATTAATTATAATAGAAGGAGAAACTTTTTTGAACGCCTAATAATTATCTCTCATCCTTACAAATCGTTTTAAAAAAAGACTGGAATCGAGACAAAGCTAGCAAAACTACATTCAGCTTTCCGTAAAAAAAACACGTAAAGAAATAAACTTACTAAAACACAACGATCATGAAGTTGTAGACAGCATTGTTTGAACACAAAACAAAAAACAGTCTGTTATTATAAAAAGAGGATGAGCAAGAAATGGCAGTAAATTATACGCAAAACTAGATGATAAATCATAGGAACACATTAATCTTGTGAATCAAACGACCTCATCCGTTCTTTTGTTATTTTTGGAACAGCGATGCTCAAAATTGTGTTGACGCCCCCTTTAGGTGAAGGAAAATGGCGACGGATTTTGAATATACTATATAGTTTTAAATGCAAATTCTGGATTGCGTAAATTAATCGATGGATTCGGTTATGAGCTAAATGGAATTTGAACTCAGACAGTCCAAACCCAGGAAATACATACTGTTATATTGTAGGTAAAAGAAATGTGGATATTGTTGATTTATTCTACGAAAACATTAATTTCACCGTTTCAAAGAAACCAATAAATAAAACATAAATTGAATATAGAGACAGTATAAGTTATAAAGAAGAAAAATTGAAACATTAATAAAACGATTAACAATTTTAGATCCACTGGCTAATTTGTTTCGAAAATTAACTAATAATTAAGTCTTAAAACTTAATGTAAGTATACAATTAAGATACCGATAACATCAATGGCTTGCTAAAAGATAAAAATTATAATTATAATAAAACGGTTCTAATAAAAATGGCAATTATAAACTTCATTTTTAAGAGCGCGGTTGAAGCAGCTTGTTCTTAGTTTTTATGGCTTTCATTTCTTTTATATTTGGAACTAATCCTACCATTGGCGTATTGTGATTGTTTTTTTTTTTGCGTTCTGGTAACAATTAAAATGCTTTTTTGGGGTCAAGAGATAAACTTTTGAGTTTCTTACCGATGTTTAGTCTTTAATTTTATCAATGAAGTCTATCAAACTTTTCGTACTGAAACCTTAGTCTGAGGTGTTTTTTACAATATCACTGCCAAAAAAAAATATTACTTTTTTACACCATCTCTTGGTGTTGAATTTTCTGGCAAATCTGTCTTGAACTCACCCAGATTATCAGGTTTCTAAGGCTTTTCTCGATAATGATTGTACTTGTCTATATTTCTGTTTCAAGGGCTCATTCTAATCCTATTTATATTTTTAGGAAACATAATTTCGTGCTTTTAATCTAAAAGCAACAAATTTTAACGCACATCTCTTTAAAGAAATGAGGCGATTCACTGGATACTGACATCAAAGCAAACGATTGATGCCCCGTCAGTTTGTCACGAAAATATGGTGGCCAGGTTATTTTTATTTCATAATGCTACAGAATCTCAAGTCTTTGAATCTTACGTGGATTTATTTATTGGATTCGTTTCAAAACAAAAGGTCTATTTTCGAACTGTTTTGTGGTGGATCTGGGAATTCGGAATTAAACTCGGCTTATTATTTCAATTCGCGGCTGCCAGTAAAAGCCGAATGCACTGATATATGGCTTTAATCACCTCATTTGGCAGCTGAACTGGTCTTTGTAATTAAACATCTGTCGCTTACATTATCCTCATTACTCAAGGTATTTTGATATTTACATGTTCTCTGAAGATAATTTACAAACTTATCATCATCTTCTGTCTATTATTCTCAACTATATTGCGATCTGCTTCCACTCTAATCGGATACTGCTGAATACCAGTATTTTACTGTCTAGTTACTGGGTAACAGGATATCGCTGGGTTAATTTTTACAAAGTTTCCCTAAAATATGATACCGTCAACCCAGCATCTCTTTGATCATGTTCTGGATGTCTGTCTAAAAAATCTCCCAGATGAATCATACCCAAAACTTTTGTACGTATCGAATCGAATTACAAGAATTATTCCAATCCGTTATGTGGCCAATCGATTAAGACTTTTATGACTCATACAGAATTCAGAAATTCTGCAAGCTTCGTCAAAACTTCTAATTCATCCCGCTTTTAAAATCTCACACAATTTCAATTCACATTCTTAATCTGTTAAAGTTTTCCGGGTAATCCATTACACGACAAGGTTTAAAAAAGTTTTTCTGTTTAACAAAAAATGGCCGGCCTTGATTGAGTTCATTCCCAGTATGAGCGTAAAATCGTTGCATTGGTTCGTTGGTATATCTTTTAGATATCTCAGATATTCTTTTCTTGATAGTTTTTTGTGCACTAAATGATTCTTTATGGCTATTGTGTTGATTTTTGGAATGGTGTTAGCGAGAATTTAGATGGTATATATAGATGATACTATAATTTTATTGAACGATGTCCATCTGCTTTTCTCTATACCTATTACACTTTTTGTTTTAACAAAAAGAATATTGACTATCATAATTACAATGAAGTGTAATCTAGTACTACGAGTATATTACTTTTAATTCACCATTTTGTTACAAGTTTTACTGTTTTTTAAACTGAATGTTTTTGACTCAAAACATCTAATGTTATTTCTGCAATGAGAGCATCGTAATTCTTCAAAGTCTCATATCATGTTTTATTTGCCGTTTCATAAATTCCGTCATTATAATTTTGGCTACGATTCAAAATATTTCTAAATGAATATCAAAATTCACAACCGAAAATTGTTTTGACTGTAGCGAAACAATTAATAAATGTAAGCCATGGGAAGAGGGGAAAGGCTAATACCCCATAATGAGCAGATACACCATATGAATTGGGTTTCAAAGGGTTGCAATCCCAATACATACCGACATCTATAGGACAAGTTGATACCTTCATTGAGGACGGTCTGTAAGCAATAGTGGGGTCTCTTTCTGTTGTATGACTGGTTGGAATATCTCTTTCTAATCATTTTACGATCGTTACTAATTGGTGTACCGAGATGTTCTGCAATTATGAATGTATTTGAGACTTAGGGGCGAAGCAGATTAAGCTTTGAGAGTTTAAGATATCCAATAAAAAAACTACATATCTAACAAATTTATCGTTTTCTGTCAAAGCTTTTTCTTATGAAGGCATAACTACGTCAAAAATATTAAAGAGAACATACCTCATTTGCATTCAGAATCAAATCTTGGTTCAATTCCCTTCTTCATTTGTTATTATGGTTAAAATATGGATGTATGTTTAGCAACTTTAAATCTTTCGAAATCGACAGTCTATCAGCTATAACGATTGACAAAAAGTTCAAATGTATGGGAATGATATGCACTGCCGAAATGGCATGTGACCACGTGAGCAATCATATTTTTTTTGGACTTTGACAGTAGTCATCATAGTTAAAATATCACTTTGCCTAACGTCTTTTTAAGGTAACAATGTGTCAATGGTCTTCGTTCTTATTCCCAGTGGATAATTACAGGTACTATACGCTGAAAGTAGAAAAAACGCTTAAATTATTCAAGACGGCCCTTTGAAGATAGTTCATTAGCATTATCAATTAAACATTAAGAAGAGCTTTGACGTCGTTCCGATAGCTAATATGGTGATTGTCACGTTATTTTGCTTTATGAGAAGGTATTTAAACAAAAAAGATACGTATACACTCTTTATGGAGTAAACTTCTGTAATTTCCCACTGAAATAAAAACTTTCAGTCACATTTGACAATTTTACCTTAGTTAAAGTAAGAAAAAACAACTGGTTTACTGACCGTCTATGGTATTGTCAATTGTAGCCAAATTGATCACCACAGACCCTAGATATAACGATTTATAAAAGTCTTAATGTTAATAAGTAAGGGATTGACTATGTGTCATCTCGGTATCTTGGAGTTTTCGACAATCGTTGCTAGCCCACTTAGTAGCATTTATTCACTAGTTATTGTAGGTATACAGAAATGTTATAACAATAATGCTGTTAAATATTTATTTATTTAAATATAGTGCATTCACGTTTCGAAGAACTTACGACAATAACGCCATAAAGGTTGTGTAGTGAAGCAGAATGACAAAAAAACTGACAATGCATTTAACAATCTCAATACAATTTGAAGCTCAAACGTGTCGAACAAACAATTTTTCTTAGTAATCTCTCTAATTATTAGTTTTGATTAGTTGTGCTGTGTACTTAGAAATAATAATTATTGCCTGATTATTGTTATTAATTATTAAAATGATGACCTCATTTGCAGAATCTCGAAAGAAAATCAGTCCGCTAGATTATAATGAAAAAAAAACATAATTTTTATATTTAACAACGAAATTTTTCCCAGACAGAAAAAGTAATTTCGCGTCGAGTAATAAAAATAACTAAAGGTTTCTCTTTTGCAATTAAATATAAAACCAGAAGAAATCCGAAAATCTTTTTTATACACAAAATACATATTAAAAATATGTCGCAACAAATTAACTAGATGTCTAGCCCGTGCTAGTCAATCTAACGTGCTTGTCGTATTCATTTTAATAGCTTGCGACAACATTGATTATTATTAAAATGGCTGCTAAGGCAATATCTGTCACTCTTAATTTGAGTTATATATGTTAATTTATTTCACAATGAAACATAACCTATGAAACGTCTTTTGAATTATAAATAATTTTACTACCTCTTCGAAAAAAATTATTTGTGAAAATAAGTTAAATAAAAATAAATTTTATTGATATATGCAAAAAATACAACTGCCTCAGAATAAGATAATTTTCTTAGTTACGTCAGTCATCATATTTATATAATAAAAGAAAAATCAAACAAGAATTTGATCAACCATAACAAAATCTTGACGTAAGATTTAACAGATTTCTGTCTGGGAAAGGTTTTAAAATAATTGATATTGTGTAAGCCTAAAATTATATTGTCTGTGACAACTTTCCTTTTACGCTAATTGTTAGTTCATACTAAAAATATAAATGATCGGTCTAGTGACTCAAGTTCAGAGCAACAATCCTATAACTTGTGCCTGGTTTTATCGCAATTTCGTTGAAGCCTTAAAAGATTTTTTGCAAAAAAAGACACACGTTATCTTTATCTTTTTTAATCTTTTTTTCTTAAAAACTAAAGCTTTAACGAAGTATGTCGGTAAAACTTTTGTTTGCTCAGTAAAGGTTGTAAAATCTTAATGTTTCATGACCCAATTCTGTATATTTTATAATCTTGTTTTACTCGAAACGCAAGAGCAATGAACTATAACTAGCCGTTTACTATTAATAAGTTCAAATAGGTGAATTAATTTTATCGAAGACTGGAGAAAATGGATTAACGTAATTTTTATTTGTGTTTTTATGTAAACCTTTTTGTACTACAGGGCTGAAAATATCTAAAATGAATTTATATGGATATTTCACTAGGAGTTCATTGCTCTTACTATTTTTCTTTTTATTATTTTAATGAAATAAAGTTCCATTTTTATTAAGAAATATTCGCATTGGTGCTACTAGCGATCGCTACTATAGGTTTTACATTTTAATTTATTGATACTTTTGTACTTATTTCACATTTTATAGACTTTTTTCAATGTACTTAATTTTTTTAACGTTTTTATTAGCGAGAAAATTTTAGAAATATGAAAAAGCTTCAGCTACCTCTTTAAACTGTTCTAAAGGTATTTTTGTAAAAAATTACTAATCTTAGCATTAGTGAAATAAGCTTAAAATCCTGAGTCACTAGATCGGTCATTGCAATTTCCTAAAACGAAAAAAAAGATTCAAAATCCACACTTTTCCTAAAAATGGATATTAATAAAAATGAGTGCGTGAATTGTCACGCGAAAGAGGATTCTGTAGACATTTTTGGAACAAACTTTTATTCAGAAAACTTTAAAAAATTAACAAATATTTTTTTGCTCAAAAAAGATAACCCAGAAATGAAATTGTATTATATTGGACTATGTTTTTATTTGTTCCTATAATATCTACGGGACCCTAAAGATACTTAATAGGTTGTAGGGCGACGGTAAATACCGTTAGTGTACTGTACAATATATTTTGCAGCTGTATTGTTAGTTAATGCTGTAATTATTAAAAAATCGCGGCCATATTGTCTCTGGTTTGATTTGGAAAAAAAAATGTAAATTTCTCGGTAGGGGCAGAGAATTGTTCTCCTTTACGTGTACTTAATTTTAATTAAATATTTAATTTGTAAAAAGTATTACTAAAATATTGTAATGTATATTATTATTTTCTAAAACAATAAATTTATGTTCATGACTTCAGAAAATTCTGTAAAAAATATGTATGTAGTGTGTTCAAAACATTTTGTAAAAATGTTTGTAATTATCTTTTTGAAACAAAATCTCTGCCTATCTGCCTGAATATGGGACGAATAGTAACTACAGAAAATTGTTATCGAAATTGGTTAAGTTTCGTACGGCCTACACATCGTACCAATTGAATGAGCAGTCAAAACCACGGCGCCATATTGAAAAAAAAACTGCATTTTTGTTTGCGCTTTCCACTGTAATAATATTAAGCTCAACGCTTTTATACTGCAATCATTTTAGTACTATTGTAAAAAATACTATTTTCAGCACGTTCAATTGGTATATGAGTTAAGGTCTTGCGGAAAAGTGAGGCCACAGACTCGAGAACAATTTTGTTGAAAATGGCTTCCATCACACTTCACGTCAAATATTTACTAAAGTTTAAAAAAAGATTGAATCTAACATCTTTTTCATACTTATGAATATTTGGCATGCAGTTTTGGTAGGTCCAGTCCACATTGTAGATATTATGATTCGATATTATTAAATGTAGGTATTTATCACTTGAAGTGTAGAGCCATGAGGCCGAAAGGCACTTTTGGATTGTAATTTTAGTAAATGTGTTGGGTTTAAACACAGAGCACGGAATCGCCTTGCTGGCAGTGGCTAGAGATGCCATTCATAAAATTCCTGTGTATTGTACGCTGAGGACAATTTTCGGCTTTCATCACCATAGTCAGAATAAATGTCTATCAATAAACGGTGACACACACTGACAATCTTGGTTTCAATGGAAAGTTTTGACAATGACGTCTCTAGTTGTGGCCGCTAAGACGCTTCCGTACTCTGTGGGTTTTAAAGATCGTGGTCTTTGAAACTCATTGTTTTCGAGTCTATGGCCTAAATGAGATTTGTAAAAATAGTACTGGAGGTTCGAAAAATAATTGTACCTACTAAGTATTTGGTAATTAAATAACTTGTAAATATGTTGTTAAAGTAAGTGTAGTCCCTGTAGGTATTTATTTATACGATTTCGGGCCTTTGTTGAAATCCAAAGTTTTTAATTTATTTTTCGACCAATAAATGTTGGAGAGAACTATCTTTTTTGTTTTATTTCTATCTTCTATGTGTTGCCTTGGGGAGATTTAGGGGTTTTGCATTACAAAACCCCTAAATCTATACTAATATAAATCATACTAAGCCGAAGAGTTTGTGTGAACGCGCTAATCTCAGGAACTACAGATTGGAATTGAAAAATTCTTTTGTGATGGATAGCCCATTTATCGAGGAAGGTTATAGGCTATATAACATCACGCTACGACCAATAGGAGCGGAGCATAAATGAAAAATGTTGCAAAAACGGGCAAAAATATTCCTTTTT
Organism: Orthosia gothica; assembly: GCA_949775005.1. Taxonomy (NCBI): domain Eukaryota; kingdom Metazoa; phylum Arthropoda; class Insecta; order Lepidoptera; family Noctuidae; genus Orthosia; species Orthosia gothica. Next base: position 11,286,007 of record OX459035.1, on the reverse strand, counting down.
GAGAGCTTCCGTTGCGTGCGCTGCGTAAGCGGTTAAAGTTACGCAACATTCATGTATGTAGGGTCTACTCCCAGACTCACCAAGTGCAGCTAAATGCCAGTATTGATGATGATGATGATGATGGGGACTCTCTTATCAGCACTTAGACTCTCATTCGGTCCATTATGCTTGCGGGTTCTGGCTAACAAAGCCAGCCTAGCTCCGCCCTAAAGCACAAAAGCTTTCTGGGAGCTTCACAGGCTTCGCGGCGCGAGCTCATTGTTCCGAGGATTTCTTCACGTTGAGAAGCGAAAGGAAAGCCACGGAGGCCGTGGCTTTCCAGGATGATGTGGGTGGCTCATTCCTCGTCGTCAAGACAGCCCCTGCGAAGCAGGCTGTCCACAGCAACACGCCCCTGGAAAATACAAACATTTATTTATACGAATATGAAATCAACAAAAATATTTTGGCACCAAATATAAAAACCGGACAAGTGCGAGTTGGACTCGCGCACGAAGGTTTCCGTACCATTATCGCAAAAACCGGAAACAAAATCACGTTTTCTGGGAGCCCCACTTAAATATTTTGTTTTTAGTTGTAGGGACACAAGTTTTTTTTTAAATGTTGTACCTATATATTTCACTAATCTACTTCCAAAAAAACATGAAGTTGAGAAATAATTATTAATATTATGCATCTCCTCGTAAAGTGTTCATTGATTATTTTTTGTACTTACACTAATGGATAGACAATTTAATAACGAACATTTTTGTAGAATTATTTTTTTTAAAAGACCAAAATTCGATTTTATAAAGATTTTATTCTAAAATCTGGGCGTATTCACTACTGTAATTCATGCGCCACCAGTGCCGCTAGACCAATAGGAACGCTCATATCTCACGCCGATTTTTTGGTCAGGGTACCGTCTTAATAATAGGGTCCCGTTTTTACTCTTTGAGTACGGAACCCTAAAAATGAGCTTTTTATTTAAATTAACTCAGCCAGTAACATAAAGAATAATGGGTTATTCCCGTTCGTCCACACCCCGTCGTCTACACTGCGGACGACTGGGAATAATGCGTTCTGTTCGTCCACAGTGTAGACGAACAGAACGCAACATTCCCAGTCGTCCGCACCTCGTTTCATGTTTAGTTTAAGAGTCAGTGTTTTTTTTTTTTAAATTAAATAAATGATTTAACGGTTTAATTACTTTAAAAACAACATAACTATTAAGTTTTTTTTATTTAAAATCATCAAATGTTAAAATAATTAACAACAATTCTAGTTTTTATCACAGATCAACATAATTTACAATAATTAAAAGGCAATATTTTAACTAATATTTTGTTGGTATTATATAAACATTTTTAAAGTATATAATAACAACATAATATGTACTAAGTAGTGTTTAAATTCAACAGTATTTTTCATCACAGATCATCTTATTTTACAATAATTAAGGGCAACAACAAAGTAATTTGTATCACAGATCAACTTAATTTACAATAATTTAAACATTACCATTTTTACAACATAACTATTTACAATTTTTGTCAGTAATAGTACAATTTTACAAACTTTTTTTTTTTTTTTTTTTTTTTTTTTTTTTTTTTTTTTTTTTTTTTTTTTTTTTTTATTTAATTTAACACCTTAACTGCCAGATGCCCGACAAACAATACATTTTCTATTGTGTCTCGTTCTCTGGCAGCCAAACTGTTAAAAAAAAAAAACACTGACTCTTAAACTAAACATGAAACGAGGTGCGGACGACTGGGAATAATGCGTTCTGTTCGTCCACAGTGTAGACGAACAGAACGCAACATTCCCAGTCGTCCGCAGTGTGGACGACGGGGTGTGGACGAGCGGGAATGACTCAGAATAATCATCTAATTTAGGGTTTAGATATCAAAAGATGGAGTTTTAAATACACCGTATTATTTAAGAAAACAGATAAAAACAACATCTCTTTCTAATGAAGTTCCTTCGGCATTACTTACTAAAAACAGTCAGAATTAAGATCCTAAATTTAAACGTAAAGAAATACGACTGTTGTGTAATTAACATTAATGTATCAACAAAAAGACAACATCACCAAAAACTGATGGGCACCGTGAAATGTTTATGAATCATTCATAAGGATGCAAGTTACCGTGTGCCGTTTTTGAAGGATAAGGCAGTCTTTCTACCGTTTTAATTTTTTTATCGCTTAGCAATAAAAGCATAGTCTGTTTTTTTGAGTTCCTTACACAAAAACGGGACCTCATTACTAAGACTTCGCGGTTCGTCTGTCTGTCTGTCTGTCACCAGGCTGTATCTCATGAACCGTGTTTGCTTGGCAGTTACGTGTTTTTTTTGCGATAATTCTACGGAACCCTACGAGTCTAACTCGCACTCGGCCGGTTTTTTGGACAAGCCTGCCACACTATTCCCTACTATAGGAAGAAGTAGAAAATAGTGTGTTTATCAAGCAGGAGACAGAGAAAAGCTGGGCAAAGCGTTGAATGTCTACCTTACATTATCAAAAGACATCTGAAATATATAGCAAAAAGAGTAAAAGCGAAAGCCGCGGGTGGAACCTAGATACAAAATTACAATAATGAACTTTAAGGTTAGTGATAGACTCCCCTTAAAAGGACCAAAATGCCTACTGAAATATAAATTAGATGAGTCATAAGAATTGGTCCAGATTTTCAGATTTACGAGCGACGTTCAGGCAAGTATTGTTCTAAGGCTTGCAATTATGTTGGAATTTATCTGATATAATCTATTAAGTATTACTTACTGCAGCTGCAAGATCTGTCCGTCTGTTCCAGTGTTTTTACCTTTTTATTTCCTTAAGGTTACACTAGTCGAAAATTCTTCCAAACAAACGGAGTCTAGAGAATACTCCACTGTTTGACGACGTACGTTCAAAATAAAAAATGATATCAATTTGTCTCATCATTATCTAGCCCTGTATGGAAACAAAAATTGTAAAATATAATATATTTGAAAGTTATGAGTGGCGAAAGTTCCATATTTCAACACTAATTTTAACGCATCTTTGAGCGGAAATAAATACCGAAAATTGCAAAACGGCCTCCATACAGGGATAAATTAGTAATTCAACAATGCAAGTAACTTCATTTTTAAAATATACATTCCGTGATTTTTTCATAATATCTAGACTCCCAAAGGTCTTTTTATAAAATTTCGCGCGCTCGTTTTCGTCCTAAATCATCATCCATTTCGATACAAATTTGCAAAAAAGCTAATTCGTACGCGAACTAGCTTCTTACTGCTCATCACAGCATCTATATATTTCGTACGTGTTGTCAGAGGAGACAGCATGCATTTTAACCTCGCGCACAAAATAGTTTGTGCCGTCGACTAGGGGAAGCTTAATAAAGTTTCCTTACATTAGGTACAAAAATTTATATACATATATTTTTAGTTAATTCAATGTATATTTTTAGTTAAGTCCCCTGGTGTGTGTAGGCCTCCTCCAACAATTGCCAGGTTTTCCTGTCTTCTCTATCTTTTTACAGTCTTCACCAGTATTTTTTTTTTATTTCATATAAAAAATAATAGGTATAACAAAAAAGCTTCGCAAGAGCGAAGTGTTCTAAGGAAAGCAAACTTCAAATACTATGTAGATTTTGAACACACTTGTGGAAGAAAGTAAATTATTTGTATTTTTAAACCCCGACGAAAAAAGAGGGCTGTTATAAGTTTGACGTGTGTAGGTCTGTGGCATCATAGCTCCTAAACGGATGAACCGATTTTGATTTAGTTTTTTTTGTTTGAAAGGTGATTTTATCGAAAGTTTTCTTGACTACGTTTGATGAAAATCTGTTTAGCCGTCCTTATGTTATGGGCGTTTTACTGTTTGTATCGGGGTGTTTTTGCAAGATATCGTGTCATAATTACGTGTTCAATAGATTGTCGATGGAAGCGTGTCTACTACTAGACAAATTATGTAGTATGAAATAAAAACGTAGCGGGGTTTTTTTTTTAATTTACTTGTTATTTGAAATCAGCCAGTTTGATTTATTCAATTGCGAGTATATCAGCTGTTTTCACAAAAATAACTGGCCAAACCAGTATTTAATATTTCTATGGGCCAAACAATAAAATACAGCGTCTGTATTCCCTGAAGAGATATGCAGCGGTACATGGCAGACCAAAATTTACTTCCAACGCATAGTAACTGAACGCTATGTGTAACAGAAAGGCATCAACCGGGCATGAACCATTCAATGCACGATATTTCTAAAGAAAACCCTTTAAACATTTTATCAGACCCTGAAATCTAAACCCACGCTCAGCATTCACTTTTGAGACCATTAACCACCGAGGTAGTCACTTCTAGATAATATATTCGGTTCAATACAATATATGGAAAATTTGAATCTCTATTTCCTAGAATCCAGAGTATAGCTCTTGCCAAACTTGGGCCGCTCTGAAGTTGGATTTTCGCATGCGCGAAACGAAACGGTCACAGTAAAAATATACAAAAAGTATGGAAACTACCTACAAACGCTCGAAACGGCACACTCACACATACTCCTGAACTTTGATGCGCTTTATCTTTGTCAATTTTTATTTATTTGTTAAAGCAAAAAATGTGGTGCCAATATTATTTGATAATCTCACTGACGTACTAAATAGAATTATCATTTTTCCTGGGTAGAAAAATGATAATTCTATTTAGTACGTCAGTGACATCAAACATCCGTATTCGCCTCACGATGCGACGCCATCCCTCTCTCTCGTGTGCACTCATGCAATGGGCCGCCTACTGCAGGCTTAATCTGGTCGGTCCATCGGATGGGTGACCTGCCGCCTGCTCTCTTACCTACCACTCTATCGTGGAACACAAGTCGCTCAAAGGAGTCGTTGCCTCATCAGACACGTGACCAAAGACCCGGAATATTAGAGCTTGGACTATAGCCGATAGACGCTGCTTGATGCTGAGTTCTTGGAGAATGTATACGTTTGTATGAAACTTAGTCCACGATACTCCAAGCATTTTTCTCCTGAAAAAGGGGATGTCATCAAAAGACGTATGGCAATGTCCAGGTCTGCCATGGATAGGCTAAAGAAAGTATGGAGTGACCACAACGTCACTAAAGCCACGAAAACCTGGTTCCATACCTAGAGGTCTAAATCCAAAAATGCATAGCGCCTGGAAAACCAGCATGTTTTGCAATTACAAAACAATTGATTACAACAATGATACGCAAAAGTACACAATAGACAACATTTACTTATCCGTGTAAACAATACTAAGCGACCAGCTTATATTGGCACCCGACTAAATTCTGTACTAACAAAATTTGTTACTGTATCAATCTTTCTTTTAGCAAGTAGTGCCACCCTGATAGGTCATGTCAAAATGGTGGGTGTAGTTGCACAATGCTGCAGTACAACTGGCATTGGAAACACTTTCTAATACTCTTGTCCGATTGTAATCAATTGTTTTTGTGATTGTGAGCTGATTTTGATAGTGATCGATTGTTTAAATTGTATCGTTTCGTAAGTTATTGCATTGAATGGCATTGGAATGAGTTCTGTACGTCTGCGTGGCAAGGTTTAGTCAAAATTACGAAAATCAAAAGTAATTTGGGCGTGTTTTTGAGTTAAGCGTGTCAACCCCTGTGTCAAAGTTTAATGCTAGTGTGTTTTTTTTCAAGCTAAAATATTCTTTGATTCTCAATTTCAAATAAAGCATTCCGGGTTCGGAGGAAAATCAAATACTCGTATCAAAAAATAGGCTAAAAAAGAAAACAGAGATAATAGCGGATAGGATAGTTTGGAAGAAGAAGATAGACTAGGCCGAGTGTTGTATAAGTGAGTTTATATGTTTGTAAACGCACCCACGATACAGGAGTGTGGGGCAAAGATTTTTCTTATCTATCTATCTAATATATAAAATTCTCGTGTCACAGTTTTCGTTGCCATACTCCTCCGAAACGGCTTGACCGATTTTGATGAATTTTTTTGTGTTTATCCGGTATCTATGAGAATCGGCCAACATCTATTTTTCATCCCCCTAAATGTTAGGGGTAGTCCACCCAAATTTTTTTTTTTTAAATTTTAGGCAAAAAATTTAATTTCTATTTTTTTATGATACAACATACAAAAATACATACAATCCTCAATTTTCACCCTTCTACGATCAACCCTTATTTTTTAATAGCCATTCATAACTCCAAAACGCACGAACCGATTTCCATGGTTTTGCATTCGTTGGAAAGGTCTCGGGCTCCGTGAGGTTTATAGGTAGGGTAGGGTAGGGTAGGGTAGTGTAGGGTAGGGTAGTGTAGGGTCGGGTAGGGTAGGGTAGGGTAGTGTAGGGTAGGGTAGGGTAGTGTAGGGTAGGGTAGGGTAGTGTGTGGTAGTGTAGGGTCGGGTAGGGTAGGGTAGTGTAGGGTAGTGTAGGGTCGGGTAGGGTAGGGTAGTGTAGGGTAGGGTAGGGTAGGTAGTGTAAGGTAGGGTAGATAAAAAATGTTTGGTCTTTTTATGGCAAAACAAAGTTTGCCGGGTCAGCTAGTATATATATAAATCAATGCCACTTTTCGTTGTAATTTTATAACTCAAGAACGGGCCTACCTATCCAAACCAAATATATAAATTTAGCAGATGGTTTATATGAAGAAAAAAAAAAAAAACATGAAAATTAAGGTAGGGTAGGGTAGTGTAGGATAGGGTAGTGTAGCGTAGGGTAGGGTAGGGTAGTGTAGGGTAGGGTAGTGTAGGGTCGGGTAGGGTAGGGTAGGGTAGTGTAGGGTCGGGTAGGGTAGGGTAGATAGTGTAGATAAATGTTTGGTATTTTTATGGCAAAACAAAGTTTGCCGGGTCAGCTAGTATATTTATAATTATGTAGGTGCATTGATTGTGGCTAGGGCAGATGATATGAATCAAAATCTTTCTCTTTTGAAAATTAGGAACAAAGGTCAATTGGTCAGCTTGTGAAAATGTGGTTTGTATTAATAGATATAAAGTAATCTGAACAATCAGCTGGTTTTTTTTAAGCAAAATAAGAAAACTAACTTACCTTAACTTTAGACATTTGACTTCTAAAACAATTCTCAGGTAAAAAGTCAGAGAGAAAAATCTAATGAAATACAAAAAGAAATACCTAGTTTTTTAATCCTACAGCGTGTTGATCATATAACATTAATACGTCCGGATTACTCCACGATGTTATCCTTAAGGTTAGCCTAGTCGATCATTCTCCCATACAAACGTAGTCTAGCGATTACTCCACTGTTTGACAATGTACGTTCACAATAAAAAAATTACATCAATTGGTCTCCTCATTATTTGTATGGAAACAAAATAAAAATATAAGAGCGTCGGCAGTTCCATATTTCAACACTAATTTTAATGCATCTTTTGGCGGAAATAAATATCATAAGAAGTAGGAAAATTGCAAAACTGTCACCATACAGGGTTAGATTAGTGGTTCAACAATGCAAATAATTTTAATTTGAAAATATACATTTAGCAGTTTTTTCATGATAACCATACTCACAAACGTCTGTTTATAAAATTTCGCGCGCTCGTTTTCGTCCTAAGTCATCATCCATTTTGCTACAAATTTGCAAAAGTACTAGCTGGAACTAGCTTCATACTGCTCATCACAGAATCTAACTCTTTCGCATGTGTTGTCGGATGAGATAGCATGCATTTTAACCTCGCGCACAAAATAGTTCGTGCCGTCGACTAGGGGAACCTTAACCATAAGTCAGTACCTCTGCCTACCTTATTCTTTCTCATAAACGACTGTCAAGACTCATTTACCTACGCCAATTCTGAAAACTTCTGTTCATATCACCCAATAAATCGTTCCTTTTTCATACATTCCCGATTCAATATGGAAATGACCACATGCCCTTTAGCAATTAACAAGATCATTTAAGTCCGTTCACAACGAACAAGTAAAAAATCATAGAATAATCGTGAAATTAACAATATCCTTTTTTGAAAGTCGGTTTAAAAGAGGAGGTAGGACTGGTTTCCTTGGCTCGCAGTGTAATGAGCTTGGATTAATAAAGGATGGATAAGGAATTTTTGGATTTAAAGTTTTGAATCGTTTTCTGGCTGAAACCATGGGCAAACTTGAATCTAATGATTATTGATTGGATAAAGATACTTGCCTATGTTACTATGTATTGTTATGTATTAGCAGTGTTTACTGTCCCATCCCATTGCAGAGCAAATGCTGCCCTTAACTCCTTCCACTTTCCCTCGTCTTCTACAATTTAGGGCCAATCATTTGAAACGAAGTCCAGTTCATCCGACCATCTCTTTCTGGGCTTGCCACGTTGTCTGGCGTAGGTAAGTAACTAGATATTATTTATATAAACTTCTAAAAATCTTTGCTTAAAGATAAGAGAACACATGTAAACATATTTGTGACTTAATTGGGGCGCGATTAAGAAAAATAGGTTATTCGAGTAACGTTTAGTTAACGGAAAGGTAACGTTTGCCAAGCTTTTATAGGAATATTAACAACATAAGAGAATAACTTAAATATCTATGACTTCTTTTGGGGTTTCTATTACTTATTTAACAGAGAGCCGTGGTAGGTGGTGGTAACCCAGTGTTAACGGCCGCGATTTAAATGTTGTAGGTCGTCGGTTCGAACCCATGGAAGGCACTTTACTTTGTGTAAATTATTTCATCACCACTGCTCTCAAAACGGTGAAGGAAAACATCGTGAAGAAACCGGCTGTCTTAGAACCAAAAATTCGGAGATATGTGACATCCACCAACCCGCACTGAGCTCGCGTGGTGGACTACGGCCCATTCCCTCTCACAGAGAGAAGACCTGCACGCACAACGGACCAAATGGGAGTCTGAAGTGCGGAAATAGGGGTCCATCTTTTCTTTCATACTTATTTATCAAAGCAAGACACAATACTGTTCTAAAGTAGACTAAACAGTTATAAAATCAATTACCTGTGGACCCATTCGAATGAGCCTTTCTAATCAATTCTTTCTGGCCATGCACAGCACAAGTCCATTAGGCAATTGTAAAAGCTAGGTTGACAATGAAATACTTACGTCATAAGTCTAGTTTCACAAAAAAACTAACGTGAAACCTTTATCCGGTTCAGTGCCGTAATTACCGGAACAATTAAAACGCCATTGTGTCTCGCGTGGATCCGCGTTTTCGGCAGTCAGGAGGTTTAATAAAAAACTTTTTTACATAAATATTAAACCGACTTCCAAAATAAAACACTACAAAGCGACAAATAACTTTCTTTTAAGAAGTTGGTGTCATTGGTATTATTTTTTTTTCGTTTTTGACAACGACTTCCGAAAAGAAAGTTATTTTTCGCTTGTTAGTGTTTTGTTTTGGAAGTCGATTTGTTTTTTTTATTATTTATCTCTTTTTAGTTGTGGTTGATACCTCCAATTACCATGAAAATCATTTATAACTAAATTGAATCTCACGATGATTCCAATAAGCCCGAACACGACTAGGATACATTTTTTTATTTCGGAGTTCTAGTGCCTAACTTCCGGCTTTATCACCAGCTCAGTTCGATGATACCATTTTTATCAGTATCATTTATTTATAAGTATTTGCTTCATCATAGTCTGTTAACCTTCCGATATATCTTATACGTCTGTGGTCTTCTTCATCAGTTTCACTTCACAAAATGATACTTTTTGACTGCAAATGATTGCATTGTTGATGAAAATACCAAAAACGCTACACGTATGCCTACAATATTTCAGGAGTTGCCTCGATTTCCCCAAGATCTCACCATCAAATCCTTGTTGACTATGAGACCACCTGGAAAGTATACCCTTTCAAACAAAAGAAGAATTTTCCAAATCAATTCAGGCGTCTTTGAGTAATCATGTAAAATAGATTTTAAAAAAAGATTGAGAGAGTTTGCCAGACCCGGGAATCAAATCCATTATGTTCAGCAGTAGCGCTTGCGACCACTGACCAACAAAGCAGTAAAAAAAGAATAACACAAACCTTTCAATAAAACTATAACAACAATGTGAAGTCAAAAATATGGCATTCACAATGAGTCATGTTATGCGATGAATAAATAAATTACAATTATTTATTACTGAAAAACCTGTGTCGAAAGACAAGCTGGTGCGAGGGAAAATAACCAGGTGCCGAAAAAAAAAGTATTAAGTACCTATAGTATGTACTTATATTGTAAATAGGTTAAGTAAAAAGCAATAAAGGTTTTTATTACCGAAAACTACTTACATTATTATTGCGTAAGTACTCGTAGTTATTCATTCATATACAACAAATAGACATCAACCCATTTTAAATCTCAAGGCGTTGTTACCTCACAATTTACAAAATTACAATCTCAACCTAAATAAAAACACTAAAACTTTTTTCATGTCACAATACAAAGACAAATTGACCACAAAATTACGATTGCATTTCCAGATTTCTTTAATCCGAGTCGCATTTGCAAACCGTTAAAGGTTTTAAGGCAAAAAAGTTAAATAGTTTTGCATGCGTTCAACGAGTACTGAGTTCGATGCTTTACAATTAATGATTACAATTAATTTGTGTCTGTGCTTTACTAAGTGACTAGTGTTGTGAGCGCAATAGAAGATTTCTTTTGTTTTAAGTAATTTTATTTTGAGAGACAACCTCTATGGTCTACTGGTTCCAAAGCAAAGGTTACGGTTGAGCATGGCGTCTTGGGTTCGATTCCGACCCGAGCATCGAACTCAGGACATCAAGGTCAACGTCGAGCAAAGTGTTTTTGGATGTACTCCATCAATTTCAAAGAAGCAGCCTGTAGTCTGGGTTTGAGAATCTATACTTTTATATTATAAAGCTGAAGAGTTTGTTTGAACGCGCTAATCTCAGAAACTACTGGTTGGAATTTAAAAATATTGTTGTGATGGATAGTCCATTTATCGAGGAAGGTTATAGGCTATATAACATTACGCTACGACCAATAGGAGCGTAGCATAAATTAAAAAAGTTGCTAAAACGGGCAAAATTATTCCTTTTTGAGAGCTTCCGTTGTGTGCGCTGCGTAAGCGGTTTAAGTTACGCAACATTCATGTATGTAGGGTAGGTAGGGTAGGGTAGATAGGTAGCCAATTGACGGGAGCGAAGCCGCGTGGGACAGCTAGTTTTTGATAAAAGTTTCGCTCTCGATTTAGGTACAGAGGACGTATACTCCATTTAAAATAACATTTACAAACATACAACTCCTTTTTACAGTCCGTTCAACCGATTTTGAGTTCTATCCCGTAAATATAAGGATGGCATAAAAAGCATAAACCTGTTACCAAAACTAACTGTTTAATACAGCTGCCATTTGTCTTATCACCAACGCAATAGAAGTCAAAATCGTTTGAACGGGGTGTAAAATGGGATTTTTAAATGTTATCTCAAATGGAGTATGGGTTACTTAAATACAATGTACAAAAAAATTGTTTTACAGTTAGGTATTGACACCTCAATCCCTTCAGAAATACTAGCGTGATGTTATATTGTTTCATTTTTCTCAAACATGCTTGGAAATTTGAGCATTATTTTGACAACCATCTTCGAGATAAATCGAAATTGCTGTACTGGCCAAATAAATGCGAGCAGCGGCTGGCAAAAATTGTATGAAAATCCATATCTGTCGTGTTTTAGCGGCCAAATAAATTACATAGTAAACTCATATCTGTCGTGTAATTTAAAAATGGAACGATCTTTTACTTCGAAACATGGCAACTAAGGAGGTAACTTATGAAAGAATAGAATAGAATAGAACAGAATAGAATAGAATAGAATATACTTTATTTAAAGGTTTTATTTAAATTTCGAACTGGCTTGCAAATAGAAAGCTGTTTATTGAAAAAAAAAACAAATGAATAATAAACACATTTTAACGTGGAAATATTATTGTTGTTCGTCATTGATTTTGAAAAGTAATTGTATTTGACCAATTATATTCAAATAAACAGATATGTTATAAGCGCGCATTGTGAAGAATCGAATAGGACACAATTGTGACCTTTAGTCTTTAGTTTATGTCACGCATGGCAAAGAGCTTTGTTGAAACAAAAACAAAATAAAAAAATGTCATCGTGTGTATTTAGAAAGTGTACCAACTATGATACCAAAGTAAATAAAAGAAGGGATCTCATACCATGATGTAAGTACGCAATACTCCTCAATTTACTAATTTATTTCAATTTTTTTTTCCTAATATTCTGATATTTGGAGGTTAGAAAAATAAAAAACCGGCCAAGTGCGAGTCGGACTCGCGCACGAAGGGTTCCGTGCTTGGTAAATTGCGGTTTAGGATTTATGACGTATTAAAAAAAAACTACTTACTAGATCTCGTTTTATATTCTATTGTTTTATATTTGACATCCAATTAATTATTTTATAGATATATTTTACTTTTTTTTTTTTGACACTGATAATTAACTGTATTAATTTCGATTATATGACATTTTGTGAATTGATTCGATTTATGTTTTTTTTTTTTTTGGTTTAATTTTATTTTGTGTTTTTTTTTTGACATTGTTTTATTTTATTAATCTCAATTTATGACATTTTAAGTTTTTTTTTTTATATTTTCTATTTCGTGATTTTTTTGTAATTTTATAATAATGTAAACTTATATAATATTATTCATGACATTTTATGAATTTATATTATTTCAGATTTTATTTATTTTACTTTTTTGACATTGTTTCATTTTATTAATTCTGATTTACATGACATTTAATTAAGATAAAGGCCAATCTATTGTGATTTTAGTATAATAATATCTGACATTGCTATATTTTAGTGAATTAATCAATTTGTAATACACATATTTGTACGCCTCATAAGGCAAAACATGTCTGTAAGCGCTAAAAAGAATTCAACATCTTGCATGCCTATTGTATGTAAACACATGTTTTAACAAATAATATCGGTGGTAGTTTATATGGCAATGTACATCATATTTTTTTATTAGTTTTATTATTCTCTTATTTTAGAAGTTACAGGGGGGGGGGGACACACATTTTACCACTTTGGAAGTGTCTCTCGCGCAAACTATTCAGTTTAGAAAAAAATGATATTAAAAACCTCAATATCATTTTTGAAGACCTATCCATAGATACCCCACACGTATGGGTTTGATGGAAAAAAATATTTTTAGTTTCAGTTTCAAGTATGGGGACCCCCAAAATTTTATGTTTTTTTTTCTATTTTTGTGTGTAAATCTTAATGCGGTTCACAGAATACATCTACTTACCAAGTTTCAAAAGCATAGTTCTTATAGTTTCGGAAAAAAGTGGCTGTGACATACGGCGGACAGACAGACAGACAGACATGACGAATCTACAAGGGTTCCGTTTTTTGCCATTTGGCTACGGAACCCTAAAAAAACACTGGTGTTTGTTTACATTCACACGCAAGTGATAAACTGTAAGCTGTAGCTGTCTCTTTTTTTCTTGTCAGTTTTATCTGGTTTTATCAAGCCATCCCTTTCGACTTGTAGTGAAATGTCAGATGAATGAAAAGTGTGTATGTGTGCTGCCGCTGCTGCGCGGAACACTTTTTTCAATTGTTTTGTGAGTGTATAACACACATTTGACAAAATGAGTTCTAGGTACGACTTGGTTTTAATTGCCGCGCATTTTTCCAGAAAAGTACTATACAAGCCTTGGCCACTACTAGGCATTGATGGATTTACGTATGTGTGCCTCTGGACCGAGGCAAACAAGGTAAAGATCATAATATTCAAACAAAAAAGAACTAGTATTATTTCTTCTCTTTTATCGTAGGTAATAATTATTTATGACTTTATGAGGATAAAGATATATTTTCAAATAGCTCGTGCCAACACAACAGAAAAAGTGGATAAAATTTCCATTATGGGCCGTTGATTTTTGCCGCGGGGATGGTAGGGGGTGGAGGAGGGGAGGTTTGGCTACCTCTCTGTACCATCCCCACCACTCGGAGCCCTATGGTTATGGAGATATCCATGGTTAAAGTGCTCAGGTTAGTGTAAAAATTTCCGAAAATTATCATCGTTTAAGGGACAGGGAGGGAGGGAAGGAAAGGGTGTAGGGGGACTACCCCACTGTACCATCCCCACCCCACGGAAACCCATGGTTATGGAGATATTAGATATATTTTATAAATAAATATAATTAGTGAGATAAAAAAAATAAAAAAATTGTGAATTAGTCCAAGAGCGAGCGAAGCGAGCTCGGGAGCTTTGGGCACCCCGACACGGATAGGTTAGGTTCGAAGGAGATGACGGGAGCTGAAGTGAGCGAGCAAAGCAAGCGAACTCAGCGCCCGTCATCTCCTTCATGTTAGGTTACTTTAGACCCTGCAGACAGAAATAGGAGCCCCGCGCAGCGGGGCTCCGTCGACTTTGTTTCGTTTCCCTCCCTCCCTTAAAACGATGGACATTTACGAAGAAAATTATTCTAACCTGAAAACTTTGACCATGGATATCTCCATAACCATGGGGCTCCGAGTGGTGGGGATGGCACAGGGGGGTAACCAAAGCTCCCCCCCTCTCCCACCCACCCTCCCCGCGCCAAAAATCGACGGCCCATAATGGAAATTTTAACCGAAAAAGTGAAATATTTTTGACACAGGGGTATTATGTTTTCATAAATCTATAATAAAAAAATGAATCGACAATGTGTTTGCAAGCGCATAACTCAACAATGCCTGGTCCAATTTGGCCAATTCTTTTTTTTAAATGTTCGTTAAGTTCAAAGATGGTTTTTAAGTAATTTTTTTTTTTGTAGGGTAGTGTAGTGTAGGGTAGGGTAGGGTAGTGTAGTGTAGGGTAGGGTAGGATAGCGTAGGGTAGGGAAGGTAGTGTAGGGTAGGGTAGTGTAGGGTAGGTTAGGGTAGTGTAGGGTCGGGTAGAGTAGGGTAGTGTAGGGTAGGGTAGGTAGTGTAAGGTAGGGTAGGTAGGGTAGATAAATGTTTGGTGTTTTTATGGAAAAACAAAGTTTGCCGGGTCAGCTAGATTGAGTATAAAAATTTAATTAATATACTGTTAAACAAGTTGAATATGTTTTGTTTTTTTTTTATATTACAACTAGCTGTTGCCCGCGACGTCCTCTGTGTATGACATAAGTACATCGAATAGTCTATTTTTTTGCCACCTTACTTGTTAAAATATTGGTTCCCTATACAAACTTCCACTCCCCTTTCAGCCCCCTTTAAGATGATTGCCGGGATAAAACTATTCTATGCCTTTTCCAGGGTCTCAAACTATCTCCATACCAAATTTCATCTAAACTGATTCATGTTTTAAGCGTGAATTGGTAGCAGAGAGCATTAATAACATTAGTATGGATGGATATGGTTATATGGATTAATCTAATATATATACTAGTCTATACTAATATTATAAAGCTGAAGAGTTTGTTTGTTTGTTTGAGCGCGCTAATCTCAGGAACTACTAGTTGGAATTGACAAAATCTTTTTATGTTGGATAGTCCATTTATCGAGGAAGGTTATAGGCTATATAAAATCACGCTACGACCTATAGGAGCGGAACATAAATGAGAAATATTGCAAAAACGGGCAAAAATATTCCGTTTTGAGAGCTTTCGTTGCGTGCGCTGCGTAAGCGTTTTAAGTTACGCAACATTCATGTATGTAGGGTAGGTAGGGTAGATAGGTGCCACTTGACGGGAGCGAAGCCGCGTGGGACAGCAATATAATATTATAAAAAGCTAAAGTTTCTGAGGTTGAAGGGGGTAATCTCTGGATCTACTAAACCGAATTTGAAAATCCTTTCACCTATAGAAAGCTACATTATTCCTGAGTGACATAGGTTATAAATTATTTTGAAAAAAAAATGAGAGCCCTATGAAAGTTGCAATAATGTAACCCAAAGTAGCAAAATTTTGCCTCTTAAATGTATTCTTTGGCGTGCGCTGAGAAAACTATTGATGATACATACAAATTATGTTCTATATGACTAAAGTACTTATTATTACCTACGAAAAAGTCTGAGAGAGAATATATCTATGTATCATAATTAAGTCACAATAGCAGCTTTTATGTTATAAATTTTAATTAGATCGCGGGGCCAGCTCTTACAGATATATTTCCTAAGCAAATATTTTTTACGAACGTTATCAGATTTCTGGCTACCTCGGAATAATTTTAGCAATAATTTACATTTATTTTATATACTAACCCGTACATAAATAAACTAGATTACGATCAGCTGTTTGTCACACCGATCTAAATAGTCTATGGCAACTGGTTTTTAAATTACCGCTGTCTATGGTCTAGCCTAATACGGAATATAGAGTCATTATTTTTATGTAATTGGCTTTGACGGATCTTTCTTGAAGTGTCGTTATTATTAAATTAAGCCTGTGAATGGATATGTCTTCTTAATTGCCATTCTGATGAAAATGCATTGGTCCTCGCTAACATATCACGCCAGTATGCATTCAAGCGTAGGCAGAGGGATACGCTTTTATGTTTAAAGGGCCGAGCCTCAAAAGACAAAAACCGGACAAGTGCGTGTCGGACTTCGCATATTTAGGGTCTCGTGCCAAAACGGAAAATCAAGTTGGTTGTAATAGAAAAAATGAGCGAATTTCGAAGAAAATCTGATTTACCAATATATTGGTATTTGATAGTAAAATATACGTAATAATAAACATTATCACCAAATTTCAAGTTCATATGTCAATGAGAAGTTAAAAAATAAATTTTGAAACAAAATTTTGTAAAAGAAGCTGACTTTGGTAGTTTCTCATTCCTTTGTTTTCCAATATTTTAAAACAAAAAATACAGTATTTATCTACACAACGAGTTCTAAACAACAATACCCTATTCGATAGTAGAAACAAATTTTTTTTTTTTTAATGCACGGTGTCGTCTCGTATCTCGATCAAGTGAACGTCTGCTGCTTAAGGCGGTACCCCGAGCAAAACGCCGCGCAAGCCGTTTTTCGTGCTGTTTTTAGAAGCTATATAATCGTTATTTAAAAAGAAATATCAATTAATAAAAATACATTAAATTTCTACATAATATTGATTCTAAAATGGTAGAATTCGTTTTTTTTTAATGTTGAATATATTTCACTAATCTCCTTCCAAAAAAAACATAAAAATGAGAAATAATTATTACAGCATGCATCTCCTCGTAAAGTGTTCATTAATTATTTTTTGTACTAACACTAATGGATAGACAATTTGATAACGAACATTTTGGTAGTATTTTATTTTTCAAAAGACTAAAATTCGATTTTATAAAGATTTTATTCTAAAATCTGGGCGTATTCACTACTGTTATTCATGCGCCACCAGTGCCGCTAGACCAATAGGAATGCTCATATCGCATGCCGATTTTTTGGTCAGGGTACCGTCTTAACCGGTCTTTCCTATGGAGACTAAACTATAGCCTCCAGCCAGGCTCAAAATTACTAAACCTAAGCGACAACGCTGAGGGCTACCCCCTGTGGGGTCGAACCTCGGCTCAGGGCGTCGCGTCGCTGGGAGGACAATTAGGGCTGGATCTAATAAAGTGATTCCACCATCCGTTCTTTTACGCACCCTCTTTATCTGTTTGGGAGCCCCCCTTAAAACATATAAAAATATTTTATGACAATTCGTATGGCTTTGGGTCAACGTGAAAATTTGAAGACTCTAGTTCCAAACGTTTTTCTGTAAAACATATGTGACAGACGATGGACAGACAGACAGTTCTGTGACAGCAATAGAATAGACAGACACGTCAGAGACAGCAATCTCCCCGAGGCTCCGTTTGGACGCTTTGCGTACGGAACCCTAAAACCTAGACACCGACTGAACACAGACAGATTCTAATGAAAAAAAAACCCAATAACAATTTTGCCTGAACCGAAGATTGAACCCAGTACCTCAAGGGCAGCAATACCGCTTACTACTGAACTTACGGCAACTTAGCTATTAATATTAATGTGCAACCCACCCACAGGAATAATAAACTTATTAAATAAATAATACCTTATTCTTTTCAACAGATGTTAAAAAAACAACTTTAAAAAAAATATCGTCGTTTTCTAATCCAATATTACTTATAAATATTTTTTGCTACGTTCTTAAAAATATTAAAATAACATAAGTAATAAATAAAATGTCTAATTACCATATTTCGACTCTACTCGAATAAACCGGTTCTCTAAAAGTATTTAAAAAAGTTGTTGAACATCAATTTGCGTTAGAACATCACTACTTATGAGTTTGTCTGTGGTAATATTGATTGTTTTGAATTAAAAAGAAGTTATTAGTTGTCTTTTAAATACGTTATGAAAAAGTCAATTACACACGCCAATATTTATTCATGGCCTGATGTGATCTCGGTAACCGCTTATAGTATTTTACCGGACTTTGGCAGAACCTAAAATCAGCATAATGCTTTTTAGGATTCCATACCCAAAGAGTAAAAATGGGACCTTAGGTTCCGTACCCAAAGGGTTAAAACGGGACCCAATTATTAAGACTCCGCAGTCCGTCTGTCTGTCTGTCTGTCACCAGGCAAGTATCTCTTGAACCGTGATAGCTAGACAGTTGAAATCTTCACAGATGATGTATTTTTGTTGATGCTATAACAACAAAAATTTAAAATAGAATAAAGGAGCTCCCTTACAACAAACGTTATTTTTGTGCCGTTTTTTGCGATAATGGTACGGAACCCTTCGTGCACGAGTCTGACTCGCACTTGGCCGGTTTTTTATGTGATTACTAGCTTCTGCTAGCGGCTTCGCCCTCGTGAAAATTGTTTTCATATCTCAAAGGAGCATTATACCGGGATGAAAAGTAGCCTATGTGCTTACCCGTGGTTTGCACGCGGTTAGGTTTACTGCCTTTAATCCATTTTCTTTATTATGAACTTTCTTGCGAACACCACACCACACATATTAAATTCACACCACTCTGATTTATCCAATCAGCAATTCTTTTCGCCAGGTTTATTTACACTTATTCATTTACACTATTTCATAACAAAACTTACATAATATTTGTCTTTTGACAGCCGACCATAGATTTCTATTTTCTTCCGTATTTTTTTTTTTTTTTTTTTTTTTTTTTTTTTATTAAACCACTCTTTGCGCGCGCTCTGTCGGTTGTCTACGGTTTCGACAAAAGATCTTTGAGCATCGCGTTTGTATATATATATTATACTTACACATACGTTGACCCACATTCAGTGTTTCGTTCTATTTTGTTTGTTATTTACATATTATTCTATTTTATTTTATTATATAAGTGCTGTTTCCGTTAGTGTGTCCGTGGCATCAACAGTAGGCCCTATCAGAATATCAGCGCAGCGTTATTACTTTTTTGGATATCGCTGCACATGCTGAGATAGGAGCCTTTTTGGTCTTGCACAGGGTTTTTATTTTATTATTGTTTAAGTGTATGCTTAATTTCTCGTGTCTCCTGTGCGGGTCACAAATAAATATTTTTCTTCAATGATATTCAAATAAACAGATATGTTATAAGCGCGCGCATTGTGAAGACTCGAATAGTAGACAATTGTATGATTTAGTCTTTAGTTTATGTCACGCATGGCGAAGAGCGATACGCTTTGTTGAAAAAAAACAAAATTAAAAAAATGCCATCGTGTGTATTTAGAATGTGTACCAATTATAATACCAAATTACATAAAACAGAAGGGATCTCATACCATATGTAAATACGCAATACACCTTAATTTACTAATTTATTTCATTTTTTTTTCCTAATTTTCTGATATTTGGAGGTTACAAAAAGAAAAAACATTGGTTGTCAGAATAATGTTTGTTTACATTCACACGCAAGTGACAAACACTAGCTGTCTCTTTTTTTCTTGTTTGTTTTATCAAGCCATCCCTTTCGACATTGTAGTGAAATGTCAGATGAATGAAAAGTGTGTATGTGTGCTGCCGCTGCTGCGCGGAACACTTTTTTAAATTGTTTTGTGAGTGTATAACGTATCTGTTTATTTGAATATCATTGTTTTTCTTTCTTTCTTTATTCCTGACTATAATCTATGTCTGTGCCAAATTTCATCCAAATCCAATCAGCCGTTCTTGGGTGATTGAGTAACAAACATACATCCATACATTCACATCTTATCTTACTAATCCTACTAATATTATAGAGGCGAAGGTTTGTGAGTGTTTGTATGTTTCTTACTCTTTCACGCAGAAATTGCTAAACAAATCTGCGACGTTTCTCACTCTTTCTATTGGTGAAAACCGCATGAAAATCCGTTCAGTAGTCTTTGAGTTTATCGCGTACAAACGCGGCGGGGGACTTAATTTTATAATATTACTAGCGGACGCCTCGCGGTTTCACCCGCGTAGTTCCCGTTCCCGTTGAAATACAGGGATAAATACTAGCCTATGTCACCCGGGGATGGTGTAGCTTCCCAACGGTGAAAGAATTTTTGAAATCGGTCCAGTAGTTTTAAGTTTATTTGTTACATACAAAAATACAAATCTTTCCTCTTTATAATATTACTAGCAGACCCCCGCAGCTTTGCTCCCGTCAAAATTATAGCCTATGTTACTCGGTAATAATCTAGCTTTACATAGGTGAAAGATTTTTTTAAATCGGTCCAGTAGTTTCGGAGCCTATTCGGTACAAACAAACAAACAAAATAAACTTTCCTCTTTATAATATTGGTATAGATTATTATTAGTATAGATGTATAGATGTAGAGATAACTTTAAAGATTGCTGCGTAGTATTCCGTAAATACAACTTCCATACATATTCGAACGTTGTTACAATTAGCTTTACCGTCAAACGTCTGCCTTATCAGAATGCTAGTAGGTGCTTCCACGGTCGAAAAAAGAGCAACACTAAAACTCACCGAAAATATTGAAGCTGAAATGACTTACTTATGAATTTCAGCGATATCACCACGGCCTCCGTGGCGCAATGGCTAGCGCGTTCGGCTGTTAACCGAAAGGTTGGTGGTTCGAGCCCACCCGGGGGCGATTCTTTTTAGAAAAACATGTGAATTGTTTTCAAGCAGAAACTATTCGTCATTCGTGCATCAAGCCAATATCATACTCAAAATATTGTTTTACAACAAAGTATAAATTATTCCTTTTTGCGTCAGCGACAGAAATCGTGCATTTTTCGCGATAACGGTCTATGGCACTTAGCGATAGAGTATCTTTCTAACCGTGAAAGAATTTTTGAAATTGGTTTAGGTCTTTCAGAGATTATCTATACTGGAATCTACTGGATTACTAATACTGATAATAATATTAGAAAAAGACAATATTTTTTAGTTTGTTTGTTTGTACCGAAGCTCCGAAACTACTGGTTTGATTTTAACGAATTTTTCACCCGTAGATAGTTAAATTATCAGGAAGTCACATAAGCTACAGTAACAAACAGACAGATATAGTTACTTTCGTATTTATAATAGTATTATTAATATGGATTATTATTACTGCCGGAGTCTGTGTTTCCCGATAGCAAAAATCTAGGGTATTTAAGTCAAGAGTGAATTAATTCTTCTAGGCCAGCGTGCTTCACCGTCGAACACATCACCGCTTACCATCAAGTGGTCAAGCGCGAGCCCATAGAAAAAAAATGGTTTAATAACAAAACATATTGTGAACAAAACCTTATTAATAAAAAATAATTAATTATATATTATTTATATTAGCCTAATGAAGGTTCCCACGCGGCGTCGTTTGATGTCGTGTGGGTTTGGAACAATGTTTCTATCTAATTATGATTATTTCACTATCTTATCAATAATTTAAATGGAACGACCTTTTGGAAAGCGTAGGACGTTCCTATGCCCCTATGTCTACAGCTATGTGGTACAATATACATTATTATTATCACAGATAATATAATACTAGCATACAGATGCCTCATCCCATACAAAGAAAACGTGCCTACGTAACTAGCGTTTTTCGTCTGATTAAGATGATTATTTTTAAAAGGACTTTGTTGTTAGCAGCGACTTCCAAGTAAACGTGTTTTCTGTATTTGTGACTATTTTTCTTTAAAAACTGTGACGATTTGTTTTAAAGTATTTTAATGAACGTTTTACAGTTTCATTGTACTAAAATGTTACAATACAAATTTAAAAAATAGAGTGACATGCCTCAGAAATTTAAACCCGCGCCATCTATTGGAATCAATTTTAAATGATCCGTTCAAATAATCTTTGAAATGTGAATTAAGAGCCCAATATTCCATAATTTTGTGCTTAAGAGAGTTGATTAAAAAGAAAATACAATTTTTTTGAACATTTCTAAAAAAAAAAATTTACACACAATTCAATAACGAATCGATGCATGTCGCGCCATCTAGTGACATTTATTTCAACCAAATTTTCTTTTTAAGCACTGGAACCCCGAGTAATTATAGATTTTTCTTAACAACTATTGCCACCTTGGAATACCTATCTCTAAATAGTTTGCATGAGGTATAATTTATTGAATATTGTTGGCTGAATGTGATTTTTAAGTTCCATTCGAATTTGGAATGATTAAAAAAATAGACTATCAACATGTCACCACTATAGCTAAAAGAAACACTCTGTACAAAGAATACCTTGAGTTAATAGTAGGTACACTAAATTACGACATTTAGATCACTCTTATGAGGAAATATGGGCAGAGAGCGCCGACTGAATTTCCTTAGTAAAAAACCCGACTGCTTCAAAAGCGAACTAAAAAGTCGTAAACAAGGAAAAAATCATGCTGTGCAGTCGGAGGACACATATTCGCGTAGCGGGCAGGCTGACCAAAATCTAGTGTATCCTCCGCCTGCACAGCATGATTTTTCCCTTGTTTACGACTTTTTCGTTCGCTTTTGAAGCAGTCGGGTTTTTTGATTTTTTGAATTAAGTTTTTTTATTTATAACTTTTTAGTTAGTTTTTTCGAATTAGATACATTTAAACATATAAGTGTTATATATTTTTGAAATCACCTCTTAATACCCTTTATTTTGATACTGAAAAAAAAAAAAAAAAAAATTTGGGCCCCCACAATATGGCACCCAAAATCCGCCATTTTTCTATTGTCCAATTTTAATGTAGCCTATGACACTCGCAGGGTTAAGACGAATCGATTGACGTATGAGTCATCAAAATCGGTCAACGCGTTTGGTCTCTGGAACGCCATATAGGAACAAACATACATACATACATACATACATAGACTGATAAACACATTACCCTCCTTCGGCAGTCGGGTAAAAAGTCATAATTCGAGGTTTGGCTCTCGTCTATTTTCTCCTCCAATATTGGACCAATTTAAAAGATATTCCATAAACTAGAAAATTAAGTATATATACTATGCCCATAATGATTTCTTTTTTTCATTTATATTTGTCAAATTTGTACATTACAATTTGTAGATTTTTTGAGGGTTCTAGTGCTTCTAAAGATAATGTAACATCAAAAAGGAAAACATAGGGACAAACATAGGGGCTGATTGTCTTGTTGTGACGATTTGGTCACCCATCCAGTCCCATACCTAAGCAACATTAACTTAACTTCTATTTATTCTGACTAAGTGTCTACACTAAGTTTCCCAGGCGGGTGTGTTTGATGTCGTGTGCGCTTGTAACATTATTTTAAACAAATAATCAATATTTGAGAGGATATCGGCTCGGTTCGGACACGCGTTGGTATAGTGTGCCTTCCGGTAAGGTTAGGGCGTTAGATACTGATTAACTGAAGTTAAATGCTTAACTTAGAGACGGGTGGTCTTATTAAGAGAGTATGGCTTATTGGTCCTGCTGATATATACTTCTGTTGAGGGTCTTGAAGTCTTGAAGGCATAGGTAAAGGGATATTCTATTGAAGATAACCAAAAAGCCCAAGGTGTATGTGATTGACAAGCCAATTTTTTTTAGTCCATGCATGATCTAACGCTAAAGTGAAAGTTAGTAAAAGATAGTATCAAAGTATTTTTAGCTCTTTTATCAACATTTTTTAGCCACAAGGATTTGTGTCCAATCGGTCCCAAAGAAAATGAAGATCTGACCCCTTATTTCATGAAATTGAAACTGAGGCATAACTAGAAAAATTTGGGTGTAAGTATTTAGGGCTTTAGAAGGGTATGAAAACAAAATCAAAATCAAAATCAATATTTTTATTTCACATAGGCTTACATGGGCACTTATAAAACGTCGACAATGTGCACGGTTCGGGTTGGTCGATTCCTATGGAGAAGAACCGGCAATAAACTCCATGGTTACTCTTTTAAAAAATTGTTTGGTTTTACAATATTTCCATGTTACAGCAGTACTTAGATGGGGGGACAACGCAGGCCCGATAATAAGTCGTAAGAAACTAAAACAAGAAATGATTATATAATAAATAAACAAAAGATTTAAAAAAGTAAAACGAGATAAAATGTTAACAATCTAGAAATCTAGAAGGCCTACAATGTTCACACATTTACAAACCAATCGGTAAAAAGCGAGTATTTATGTCAGTTAGTCAGTTGTCAGTTAGTATGAAATGTAGCCGTATTTGCATTGCACAAGTGTACTACTACCTTTCCAATCTAACGACAAACTCGTGAGTGTCCAATACACCAACCTTACCGCGCATACCGGACTCGCGCCCCATGACACATCCTCATATGCCCACAGTCACAGACTTCACAGAACCAGCACCGAGACGTAGCATTGTTATACAAGGAGCATGCTGAGACAGGTATTAGTAACAACATCTGCGTGATTTGCGAGGAATGTGAAGCAAATGAATTGGGGGTTCTTTTTGCGAACAAGCAGATGGTAAACCTGAAGGCCAGTTCTAGAAAATCTAAAAATGTTTGAAAATCTTGTCACAATCTCGAAACAGCAGGTATGACTAACGAAAGCTTTTGTGAAGAGAAATCAAAGGCCAGGTGAGCTAATCATTGACAGATTGATACTGAGACCAGTATGCGTAAGATTAAAAAAATACGATTATACGACTGAAGGTATTCTCGTCACTAAAAACGTTGAAAATCTAGTCGCTATCATGTCAGCAACAATTTTGTCAAGATACAGGTAAGCAAGGGAGCAGCTATAATAATAATTATTATTATTATTATTTATTTTCAGGCAACTAAGGCCCATAGATAAAATGCACAAATTAAACATACAACAATTAACTAATACAGAACTGCCTCCGTGATGGTAAGTGGCCTGCCCGGGTAAAACATTTAATTTTTTTACATCTCTCATGTTCGGTAAGTAGGTTCTTATTAACTCCGAATGGGGCTTGTAGGTGACTAATTAGCGCTCTAAGGTAATAATGTAGCTAGAAAAGCCCTAGGGCGGTAAGTAATAAAAAAAAACACTGCTTTCTTTCAAAAAGTTCGCGTACATCTAACCATCATACTGGCAATAGACATCATGCATTCAGCCCAATGACCAACAGGTCGCTTTGCTATTCAGCCTTGTCTTCGTTTGAGTATAATAGTCATCAATTTTAAATATTGAACGGCGAAGCTCAATATCGTTCTTGAAAAAAAAAAAAAAACGTTGTAATGCCTGTTTTTTTCTACTTACCTCACAATCGAGATGTAAAGCAGAATAGTTAGCTCGGGTGTAAGCACCAATTGCACCCTCGAACTATAGGCGGGCGCCTAAATATCTCGGACTGCAATTGATGCCTTACAGCCCTTGGCTACTAATCTACTATTATTTGCTAAATAAAATACTCATTAACAGATAACCAGATATGAAAGATTTTTTAAATATCTCGATCAGAGACGAAGTTATAAAGCGTGAAAAATGGCACGACGCCTTTACAGCTGCCATAGAATACATACGGCTTTTCCGTAGCGAGCGAGGGACAGATATTTTTTCTATCAATTTTGATTCTGCTTTCACTATTAGTATTCCATTTTAGTATTTTTATCGATAAACTTGTTGAATAGTGGTCAACAATCATTTTTTTGATGCACACTCCCTATTATCTTGGATCCCGCGAGGGTTTCATATATGCCTAGTAATTTAGTAATTAGGTACCAATAAAACTGGACACAACATTGCAATATGGCATTTAAACAAAACAAGACTGTGCCTACTTGTAATACATTTTATACTTTATTCCGAATGACAGTTAAACAATGGAAATTACTAAAATTGTGTCCCCAGTCATGACTAAGATTGTTCAACATTATTAGTCAACTAACTTTGAATATAAACAAGGTAGGCTCTCGTATGTAGACCAGTTAAAACCACAGACGTGCCTGTCAAGTGAATGAAGTGGAAAAAACATTATGAGTAATATGTTTGTTATTCATTGTCTTATTTCTTGGTAGCGCAAAATAAAAATACATAATTGTAGGTGCACAGTAAGTACGTGGCCGTTTTAAACAGATGAAAAGAATTTGAGGAGGTTCTCAATTCAATTTATATTTTATGACCACGCAAAACTTTTTATATAGCGGTCCGATTTATTTTTTATTTTATTGGAAAGAGTATACCTCAAAGTTGGTTTCATTTAAATTTAAAAATAATATCCACCTTTAAAGGTAGAAAAAAGGTTTAATTGATAATTTTCCCACTAATTTTTCAATTGTGAACAGATTCTGTTGAAATTAAATAAACTGAAAAGCGAAAAAAAAGGTCCTAGGTTCAGGTACCGGGTCGGGCAATGTGTTATTGAGTTTATTCATCTGGAATTTTATATTTAGCAGCCCGGTGTCTGGATTTATTTATTTATTATGGCCACAGACATAAATCTTACTAGATAACGCAAGTCCCTCCATCTGTATTAAAACCAAGCCAAGCACTTTTTCACAAACAATTTAAAAACAAATTTACTTACCAATGAAACAAAACATTTCCAATGCCTCGGCCAACTTTTTCTATACATTCTTTACAGCTCAAAATGGCGCCAAAATCCGCCATTTTTTTTTCTTTTCCAGTTTTAATGTAGCTAGTAACACTCGCAGGGTTAAGACAACTCGATTGACGTAAGAATCACAAAAATCGGCCAACACGTTTGGTCTCTAGAACGCCACGTAACAACAAACATACATACATAGACTGATAAACACATCACCCTCCTTCGGCAGTCGAATTAAAAAAAAATTCGCCACTGGGTGGGCTCGAACCTTTCGGTTAACAGCCGAACGCGCTAGACATTGCGCCACGGAGGCTTTGACGATATTAAGGATATATATGCGCTACTTTTCTTTTCAGCACTAGATGCTTGTGAAAAACCGCCAGGGTGTCAAAAGAATCGCCCCCGGGTGGGCTCGAACCACCAACCTTTCGGTTAACAGCCGAACGCGCTAGCCATTGCGCCACGGAGGCTGTGGTGATCTCACTGAAATTCATACGTCACTCTTCTACGATAAGAGTTAAAAGGAAATTGTCCGTGAAATTGAACATTTACGTAATTTCAGCCAACTGTTTATCTCAACAAAACGGTGTTAATACCTTGGATATAACACACATACAAAAACTCACGCCTTTTTGCTGTGGGGTAGGCAGAAACTACAGAACGCCGCCTGCTACGATGCTTACAAACTACATTTATTTCACATATAACATAGCACCTGGCCTATCTGAAGAATATCACCGATATTCATGATCCGTATATGTCCTTCTAGGACGTCCCTTTCCTATCGTTTTCACTCACGTTTGCCTTTAAAAAACTTTTTGTTAGTCGCCTTTCATTCTTTCTCTCAACACCACCGAAACCTCTAAGATCAAAACCTTTTAACAAAAAAATAAACCGACTTCCAAATAACACTACAAATCGAAAACTAACATTTTTTTCCGAAGTCGATGTCTTTGTTACCTATTGTTGTTCATTTTCGACCCCAACTTCGCCAAAGAAAGATTTTTTTTCTTTTGTAGTGTTATTTGGAAATTGTTTTTAATTTTTGAGTTAAAAATATTTTGTTTTTCTCTTTTTTGTTTTGGTACTCGTAGGTTGTTTTTAATTACCATGATAATATATTTTTTTCAAAGTAAATCTCACTACGATTTCAATAGGTCCAAGCACGATTAGGATACATTGTTTTTTTTTTCGTATTTCCATTGTCTACTTTCGGCTTCATCATCAGATCAGTTCGATCGTAGCATTTTCATAAGTACCAATTATTTATAAGTAAGCATTCGAGCTATCTTATACTCGTGACATACCTATCACTAAGGAGTTCCAGTGACCCTCTGTGATCTTCTTCATCAGTTCCACTTTACCAAATGTTTTTTTCTGAGTGCAAGTGCTTGCATTTTTGATGAAAATACCATAATATAATAAAAAAATACCATAATATATACGTATGTCTATAATATTTAAGGAGTTCCCTCGATTTCTCCAGGATCCCATGATCAGATCCTGACCTGATAAGCATGAGACCACTTGGGAAGTATACCCTTTCAAACAGAAGAACATTTTTCCAAATCGGTCCAGGCGTCCTTGAGTAATGGGGTAACATACTTAAAAAAAAAGATTCCGACGAATTGAGAACCTGCTCCTTTTTTTGAAGTTGATTAAAATAGTTATTTGTGCAACAAGAGAGCAAAGTTGGTTTTTGCCGCGAGTGTTGATTTTGAATCCCGAGTAAGCGAAGGATTCTATATTTGAATTACGAGCGTAGCGAGTGATTCTAGGTTAGAATCTTGAGTGCAGTGAGGGATTCAAAGACACGAGATGCAAATAACTTTGGTCTCGTGTAGCACATACAACTTTTCACTTCAGCAGCGAGAACAAATAATCTAAAGGTAAAAAATACAACTTGGTAATATTTAAACCACATGTATATTTGTAAAAATTAAAAGTTAAAAGTAAAATTATTGCAGTTTTGCAAATTAAAAGTACCTACCAGTTTTGGTTGGAACCAATGGAACCGATATTGTTGTTTTAGCGACTTCAGTTTGAGTATTCACTGATTCGCTTTTTACATACCTACTGCTTCAATTCTTCCGGTGTTAAATTGCAGACATCATCACTGGATTCACTCATATTTATTTATTATTATTTTAATAATATCCAACGTGTATCGCACTTTGTAGCTAGCGAACAGAAGAAGAAAACAATAAAAATTTAAAGCCCGCTATTTTTTAAAGATGCGTTCGGAAATTGCACTATTACTAAATTATTCTGTCACAATAAAGATTGTTAAAACTTTAAATAATTATGTAGATACATGATAAACTTCGTATTTTTTACTTCAACATCTCTTTATTTGATTATAAAAAAATATAATTCGATTATTAAGAGAAAAGTATAATAATTACATTTAAACCTTGATTTGAAATTTTATAGATGACGTGTTTCCGAACGTTTTATTGTTGGTTTCTTTTTTGAGCCTATATATATATGGAATTTAAAAATCGTACTTCGAATCGACTTGTTTCTATCTCTCGCTCTTTTCGTATCGAAGTGAAAGTGACAGAACAAAGTGAAGTTCAAATCTTTCGAATGTTGTGAGTAGACCCAGCACTGACTCGGCATTAAAAAAAAATAATTAAAAAGTTACTTTGTCTCACGCTTGCAGCAAAATCGAATTTTGCTCACTGTCTTTAAGCAGCAAAACCTGCTTGTTTGAGGTGCTGAGGTGAAAACAATATTCTATGACAAACTGTCAATTCAACCTTATGTTAGCAACTAACGAAAGTGGACCCTATGGATACTACTACAACCATTTTTTTTTTCTAATTCAGATGACAATTGTCACGCGCAGTACTATTCCATCTTACATTGCCACTTAAAATTTTGCTCACCTCCCTAAAGCTATAAGCTTGATGATACAAATAAAACCATTGACCCGCACATATGGACATTACGACGGAAAAATAAAGCTATCATAAGTAAAAATCCTCCATTTTATGACTCAAGACATGCGTCATAAAAAATATAGTGTGTATTGTTGCTGGTGATAAATCTTTATAAATATAACTTTGGTATTAAATATTAATAATAATACCAGTCTGTAAATGTCCCACTGTAAGGCAAAGGCCTCTTTTTATACAGAGAAGACACGAGCATTGAGCCATGCTCAAGGCGGGATAGCGATTTTAATTTTCTTATAATAAGTCCAGGTATTTTCACTCCATGCTTTCCTTCAACGATGTCAGCAACGTCCAAAATAAACTTAGAAATTACCTACATATGAATTTGAAAAGTTACATTTGTACTTACCCGGATTTGAAGCCACTGGGCCAACGCGACATAATCTTTATAAATTTTGGTTTTTTAGACTTTAAGAACTGCATAATGCCCACTCTGCAAAGCTTGCATGGAGAAGGAGAGACAGCAGCGCATCTGCTCCTAAGCTGCCCGGTCATCGCTGGATACAGGGCATAATACTTCAAAAACCCAGGTATCTTCCTTTATATAGTCAGTAACACCTGAAAGCTGCTGGCTTTCTTTGGAGAGCTGGAGTGGATCGAATGACCCTTTTTTTCCAACCATGCTCAATATATGCGCTTGGACATGGAGTTCCAGACACCAGCCCTTTTGATATAACATAACAATTGAATTTTTTAACCTACTTCAAAAAGAAGGAGGTTCTCAATTTGACTGTATTTTTTTTTATGTGTGTAACCTCAAAATCCTTTACTAGGTAAACTGATTTTGATGCCGAAAGCTGGTGCTTCTCATTTCGTTTCATTTAAATATGGTAAAGATCTGATGAAGAACTTCGGAGATGTACAACAGAACTCTTCAATTAACAGCGGAAAATCTCTCGGGATTGCTGCAATCGCATATCTGTTTATTGTTTACGCCATTTCATAACATAACATCCGATACGCTCTAAAGGGATACGCAGATGTGTACAGTTCACCCTGGTACACTCATTTCACCGGTTATTTTTAACCGACTTACCAAAAAGGAGGAGGTTCTATGTTCGACTTCTTGTATGTTTTTTTTTTATATATGTTCACCGATATCTCCGTCAATTGTGGACCGATTTTGAAAATTCTTTTTCTGTTTGATAGAGTATGTTTCGAAATTGGTCCCATTTTAATTTGGTGAAGATTTGATGAAGAACTTCGGAGATATACAACAGAACTCTTCAATAAATAACGGCAAATCATTCGGGATTGCTGCAATCGCATGTCTGTGTATTGTTTATACCATTTCATAACATAACATCACGCCAGTACACTATAAAGGGGTACGCAGATCTCTCATTTCACCGGTTATGTTCAAGTTTCATGTTATTCGGGTAATCTATTCTGGCGTTATAGGTAAATACTACCGACTTCTAAATAAAAAACTACGAAGTGAAAAATAACTTTATTTTTGAAAGTCGATGTCCATATCGCAAAAAAATGGGAAAAAAAGAAAGACACCGACTCCCAAAAATAAAGTTATTTTCACTTGGTAGTTTTTTATTGGGAAGTCGGTAGTATTTTTTTGCAAAAAAGTTTTTTTATCATGTTTTACGTTAATCGGGTAATCTATTCTGTCATAACTTTGTGCATTATAGGTACTACCATACTGCAGAACTTGCTTATTATGTACCACAACTAAAATGTGTAAAATAATATACATACGTAATGCATAGCTTTAACCCAGTCTTAAATTTAAAAATTTAGATAAAGATTGAACAGGCATCTTCTGGGCTTCTTCGCTCCTTCGTAGAACATCCGTCGGGTTCTATAAGGCATCTCGCCTTATAGAACCCGACGGACCTGACTTTATAAAGCCAAGAGCGGCCGTGAAATAATTTGAACAACACCTCAGGGTACCTCAGTATTTAGAATTTGTTTATTTATAATTTAACTTTATCTAACTTATGACCTCAAGCTCAGAAGCAAGGGAGCAGTGGTAGCCCAGTACAATGGTAACGGCGGTTCGAACCCAGGCAGGCGCTTTACTTTGTGCAAAATATTATTACATCATGCTCATTCTCTAAAACCGGCGAAGGAAAACATCGTGAGGCAACCGGCATATCCTAGAACCAAAAATTCGAAGACTAGTGACATCAACCAGCCCCTCCTTCTCTGGGCCTCTCAGGTCTGTGTCCCAGCAATGGGAACATACAAAAAGGCTGACGATGATGATGCTCAGAAGTATGACTAGCTCTTGTTACCACTGGACAATCAAAGCAGTTTTACGTTATATAGGACGAAACTGAGGCTTGAAAACCGGAATAAATTTTGAACCGGTTAACATCTAACTATATAGGGAACTTTTTCTTAAGGTGTTTTCTAACTTTAACCACAAATACATGGTTTTAGGCAACAAAGGTTCATAATTAGGTTTTGTGGAATTAACCATTGTTGTAGGCGTACACCCCGCCTAAACCGGTTATTTTAAAACCGGTTCCAAAACTTGCGAGTAACCACATATAACCTGTGCATGAATCTAGACGCCGGACTAATACCAGAGAGTTTCCTAATTGGAAAACCCAATCATGTAAAAGTAAGTATTATTATGATGATGTGTTCGATAACACTCATACAGACACGAAAGGGGCGTAATAATACACTTACAAACAATATTGCACAACTTTTTAACCACATAGAAAACCCTTTAGTTTGATTGATACAAAAGCTTTAAAATTGTTTATTTTCAATACCTGGGAATGGTTCGGTAAATACTCTTTGAAACTTCATCATCAATATTTCATCCACTGCTGGACATAGGCTTCCAAATGTCACCATATCGACCGTTCCTCCACGTCTCGCATCCAGCGGGTTTCCACAACACCTTTGTGACAGGAAAAATACTAACCAAGGCCTAAGACATCCACTCAAGTAAATTCAGATCTTAAGATCATCTGAAAGAAGCAATCTTTTAAATAATTTAGCGATCAGCGTTACAATACATGTAATTGAATATTGATTGATGTTTTAAAAATAAAGATTAGATCAAACTGATTGTGTGGAAGTGAAGATTAGCAAAAAACATGTTGAACGAAGATACAAATTGGGGGCCGAGTCACCCACGTCCGTAGGTGTGTACCCCTTTTTTGATTCCCTACACGTGGTCCCCGGGTGGTGCAAATCAGGTGACACTAACTGGTGGTAGGCTTCGGCCGAAGGCTTGTGACCACCCACCGGGCAAAGACGTACCGCCAAGCGGCCTAGCCGTGTTCCGGTACGATGCTCGGTGTAGCCAACAAGAGGAGTTGGGTCGAGATAGCTGTTCCACTGCAGGCTGATCAGTCTGACGCGCGCTGTTAGGGATGTATCGGGAGACTAGTCGCGGAGGGTAGCGGGATCCGAGGCACGGTGCACCGCTGGCCGACCGCAGGTAGTTGGGGGCCCAAGTAGTGTGCCAGCCACACACGAAAGGCTGCCCCGCCAACTGTCGAAAAATCCCGGAATGCACCATCGTGCTGGTTGGCGACCAGACGGGAGGGCCCGATGGACATTCCGGGGGGGCTCGGGCGTCCCCGCAGTCTCCAGACTAGTGCCCCAATGATGCTGTCCTTTCAGTGCGTGTCTGTAGGTTAGCAGCGTGAAACCTCGTCTCACTTCCTACTCCTCTACTCCATTCACTCTTTTATATTATGATGAAAAGGAAAAAGAATACTGGAGATAAACAGCGGCTGCACCCCCTCCCCCACAAAGTGCACCTCACCAATATTCGAGGTCTGCACTCAAATATCACTGCAGTCTACTACCATCTGGAGGCTGAGAAACCAGCGCTCTTTTTCCTTACGGAGACGCAGATAGCGAATCCGTCAGACGTGTCGTACTTGTCTTACCCAGGGTTCACCCTGGAGCACAATTTTAGACCACGGGCGGGCGTATGTATGTATGCCCGTGACGACATTTGCTATCGGCGTCTCCGTAACCTTGAGGACTCCAGATTCTCAACGCTCTGGGCTCTGGTGGACACAGGTTTGGATAAAGTTATCTACGCCTGTGTCTACCGTTCGCACAGTGAAGATCAGGAGACATCCAGGCTCACAGAGTACCTCAGTGAGGCGGCTGATGCGGCACAGCAGCGGTACCCTTCCGCCCAATTAGTGTTACTGGGGGACTTTAATGCCCACCACCAGGAGTGGCTCTTCCCATACCAGTGCACTGACCATGCTGGACGGGAGATGCGTAAGCTTGCGCTTGCGCTAAACCTCACCCAGCTGGTCCAGGGGGCAACGAGGGTACCGGATGTTGATTCGCACACAGCGAATTGCTTGGACCTTCTGTTGACAACAGATCCGGACAGATACTCTGTGTCGATAGCTTCACCTTTGGGTAGTTCCGACCACTGTCTGGTGAAGTCTGTGACCGTCTATTCCCCGCCCGATCCCAGCCCAAGAGGCACCCGGCGGGTTTGGCGGTACAGGTCGGCAGATTGGGATGGTATGCGATCATTCATCGCATGCTATCCTTGGCAGCCTACTTGCTTTTTTTCGACTGATCCATCGTCGTGCGCAGACGCCGTGACCGATGTGTTGCGTCAGGGAATGGAGTACTACATTCCGTTCTCTGACGTAACAATGTCCAGCGTTGACCGGCCATGGTTTGGCGCCGAATGTAGGCGCGCTGACGCGCTTAAACATGAGGCGTACCTGGCTTGGGTCGAAGCTCGATCGCGCAAGGCGAGTGACGTGGCTCGGAAGAAGAAGGCCTTCAACAGGGCTGCCAAGTCCTGCAAGCTGGTGTTGCGAAGGGCTCGGTTCGATCACATTGGCCGAATAGGGGCCAAACTTGCTTCTTACCCAGCAGGAAGTAAAGCGTTTTGGTCCCTGGCTAAGTCGGTCGAGTCGAACTTTTGCCGTCCCTCACTACCACCACTGCTGAAACCCGATGGGTCGCTGGCACACTCCGCTGAGGAGAAGGCAAATTTATTTGCCTCTCTTTTTGCGGAATCTTCACGTCTGAATCCTGGTGACGCGCGGCCCCCTCCTTCTCCTGATGGATGCGAGACGAGTATGTCGGACATTCGTATCCACCAAAAGGACGTCCGTAGGGTGCTGAGCCACCTCAACGTGAACAAGGCTAGCGGCCCTGATGGCATTCCAGCAATTGTTCTTAGAACCTGTGCGCCTGAACTGTCTCCGATCTTGACACGCCTATTCCGCCTTTCGTATGAGGCTGGAAAAGTGCCGAATGCTTGGAAGCAAGCTAACGTACAGCCCGTGCCCAAGAAGGGCAGTCGAGCTGACCCGGCCAACTACAGACCCATATCTGTAACCTCCATACTCTGTAAGAGTATGGAACGTGTACTTAATATAAAGCTCCTGGCATACCTAGAAGCTAACGATATCCTTAGTGACCGCCAATACGGCTTCCGCCGAAATCGGTCTATTGGGGATCTTCTAGCGTATGCCATTCACATCTGGAGTGAGGCCATCGAAAAGCACGGGGAAGCGCTTGCCGTCTCCCTCGACATCTCGAAGGCTTTTGATAGGGTCTGGCACGAAAGCCTTATTGGTAAGCTTCCTTCATTCGGTTTGCCCGGTGGTCTGTGTGATTGGATTGCAGACTTCCTGAGAGATCGGTCCATTCGAGTGGTAATCGATGGCTGCTCGTCGGACCAATTGGATATCAATGCCGGGGTCCCTCAGGGGTCGGTACTCTCAGCAACTTTATTCTTGCTGCATATTAACGATCTGCTAAAACCCGGCACCTTTGGGTATGCAGACGACAGCACTGTTGCTGAGAGATACATGTCCAACGCTCGAGCTACCGGACCTCAGATCCAGTCTCTGCGGGAGGCCATGGTGGAGTGCTTGAACCTGTCCTTGCAGGCAGTCTCCGAATGGGGCGATGCCAATCTGGTCAGGTTTAATGCTGCTAAAACCCAGGCGTGTCTTTTTTCCGCTAAAAAGAGCCAATTTTAACCGGCTCCAACTTTCCGAGATGTGACCGTGCCAATAACTGACCATCTTGAGCTTCTTGGCGTTACGTTGACATCGACTCTTAATTTTGGCCCATACATTGAGGCAAAGGCTCAGCTGGCTGCCAAAAAGCTGGGGATCCTTGCAAGGGTTAGAAGGTACTTCACGCCAGAACAGCTGCTCAGCTTGTATCAAGCGCAAGTTCGATCATGCATGGAGTACTGTTCTCATCTCTGGGACGGATCCGCCAAATACCAGCTTGATGCACTAGAGTCGATCGAAAAGCGGGCCAAAAGGCTCATCGGCGATGAGGCACTGGTTAAGTCAAAGCTCCAGAGCCTTGAACATCGTCGCCGAGTTGCCAGCTTGTCGGTCTTTTATCGGTTGCATTTCGGGGAGTGTGCGATGGAATTGCATGATCTAATTCCACCAAGCCCGTTTCATCATCGGACTACAAGACGTACGGCGATGCGCCATCGCTACATGGTAGACATACCACCCATACGCACTAAACGTTTTGGAAATACTTTCATTATGCGTACAGCTAAGGAGTGGAATTCCCTGCCGGAGTCTGTGTTTCCCGATAGCTACAATCTAGGAGTCTTTAAGTCAAGAGTGAATAGGTTACTTCTAGGCAAGCGTGCTTCACCGTCGAACACATCATCGCTTACCATCAGGTGAGATAGTGGTCAAGCGCGAGCCTATAATATATAAAAAAAAAAAAAAAAAAACAAATCATGAGTAATCCAGAAGACTTATTGGGAATGATTTGGTAAGGGTATGGCAATGACTGCCTTAAAATGTCAAATCATCCAATGACTTCTCCCCGCTCTGGGTGACCGCCAGATCAAGCGTCGCAAGTGGCGTTGGATTGGCCACACGCTGCGAAGGGATTCTGATCATATACCGAAGCAAGCGCTGGATTGGAATCCCCAAGGCAAAAGAAAGCGTGGCCGTCCCCGTCAAACCTGGCGTCGCACCGTGTTGGCGGAAGCGACGAGCATCGGTATGACTTGGAGCGAGGTGAAGCGTGAAGCTCAGGACCGATCGCGATGGTGAACTACTGTGGACGCCCTTTGCCCCATCCAGGGGACGCAGGACATTAAGTCAAGTCCAGATATGGCAATGACTGCCTTTAAATGTCAAATCATCCAATGACTTCTCCCCGCTCTGGGTGAAGCGGCAGGGCGTATCAGACTTTTCTGATTTAAGCCCACCCGTGTTCCATCAGTTGCTTGTGCTAGGGCCACGATAACTATCTTTCAAATTTATCCGCGACCCAGACAGGCATCGGTCCTGCCGGCCCCGTCACTTTGCGAGTGGAACACTACGAGCCATCACCTCGGGCCTGGTCCTTATCGAACGTAGGGCTACCCGTTACTCGTCGTCCACTAGCCCGCACCTATCACCGGACATTTTAATAGCGTTTGACATTCACATACTTTTTTAACATATATCCAATCACTTTCGTTGATAAAATGTCACTTGTCTAGGGCCTCTTGTCCGTCTATTCATCGCTAGTGCTACAGCTGATCTCGGGTTCTATTTTCAAATCGGAATAGTATGTTTATGTTAATTAGTAAGAAATATTTCATTACCAGCTCGGGACCTGCAGTCAAGTCCAGCTTATGACAATAGGCAAGCCTAATATCTGGGCGTTAATCATAACTGGATGTACTATAATGAGTGAGTTTGCCAAGTGGGCGTGGATGGCGAAATCCAAAATTATCAGAAATAGTTAAAAACATTCAAAGGAGTCTTAGGCCCGATTATGATGAAAACTGACGACGGTGAAGCACGCTTGCCCAGAAATAGCCTATTCACTCTTGACATAAAGACCCTCAGATTGTAGCTATCGGGAAACATAGACTCCGGCAGGGAATTCCACTCCTTAGCTGTACGCATAATAAAAGTGTCAACAAAACGTTTTGTGCCTATGGATGGGATATCCACCATGTACCGATGACGCATCTCCATACGTCTGGTAGACCGATGATGGAACGGGCTGGGCAAAATTAGATCATGCAATTCCAAAGCACACTCCCCAAAATGTAACCGATAAAAAACCGACAAGCTGGCAACTCGGCGACGATGTTCAAGGCTTAAAAATCTATATTTCTGGCTATGTAAGCCGTTAATTTGAAAAAAAAACACAATGTGCTTTATTATTACTTCTCTATTCGATAGTGTTACTAATAAAATAGGTAAAATTGTGGCAAATAACGACACGCTGCAAAGTTAAGGACAGGGCACATTTTTAAGAATCTCTTTTTCTTGGTGTACCCATGGTAATGGATTAAACTGAAACTGAAATTCACTCTGCATATCTACAGTACAGCTAGTCCACCCAAATTTGTCTCAGAGTTCGGTCTCACCACACGAGAAACACAGGTGTTGTCTAGACTATATAGAGGGCGAATCGCGCCTAAAGGGCGAAGATTTGCTTGCACAGAAATGTCTTTTAGATAGTAAGATTTGTATACTACTCTCAGAAGTAAATTAAGATATACGGTCTAACGTTAGTAACCCGAAAGTCACTTTATCATCAGAATGGATAAACGATCTCAACCGCACTAAGATAGATCGCATCTGTCGATGTTACAATATTTAAACCTAAAATATATACTACTAGCGACCCGCCCCTGATTTGCCCGTGACAAATTATAAACAAAAATCTTCATCGTTTCTCATTCTTTCTATTGGTGAAAACCGTATGAAAATCCGTTCAGCAGTTTTTGAGTTTATCGCGAACAGAGAGACAGACGCGGTGGGGGACTACGTTTTATAATACTCGTATGCAGTAAATATAGTGATTGCAAAGAAGTTAGTTCGTTTTTTAACAGACTTTCGAAATTCAAGTTATTTTGCACTATGTAGTATTTTTATTTGGAAGTCAGTTGTATTTTTTTGATTAAAAGTTTTTTTTGTATTTTGGGAATCTCTGCGAGTCATAAATCGTTACTGATCGAAAACTACATAAATGGTGAGTACCATTGATGAAAACATGCACGGTTCTATAGTATAGGCCATGAGAGTGAAACCGCGGATAAAAAAATCTTTTATAAAGTCTACTAATTCACAGATGTATAACTGCAGTACAAAATAAAGTAAGAACCTACACTTCGCTATCAATAAGAATAATAAAAATGTATTAATAAAAAAAACTTTTTTTAAACAAGCTTTTTTCGTATTTTTCTCAGCAAACCCTTTCATTTGATACCCATATCATGGCAGTGCATAAAACATAACTAGTTCGCCGTCTTGGGCTGTCCGCCATATTGGAGGTAGAATCACGTAACTTAGCTAACCATGCATTGTCATCCAGACTAAACGTGTATGCAAAATTGGATCTCAATCGGTGAGGGATAACTGTTTTAAAATTCAGTTGCAAGATTTGAACTGAACAAACTTACATACATAAATTGCAAATTAAATAAAAACTTGTACAAAGAGGCTTCAACTAACAACAGCTAGAACATATGAATCCGTTTCTAAATTCGTTGATGTCAAAATTGAAAATCAAATCTTTACTGCTTATAGCTTCAATCAAGTCCTGAGAAAATACTACCTATCAAAGAAAAAATGCGAAGGCAAATAACAAAAACAACGAGTGTCCCTTCGATAACAATTTGGAACGCTCTAAAGAATTTCCATTTCTTCGAATATTTAAAAGAAAAAAATCTAGACAAAGCCTCTGACCTCCTCTGTCCGTTCGTGACAATGAACCTATGACGTCTGACCCGTGTGAATCTAACATCGTGACGGGTCGCGTTCGATTTTCGAATTTAAAAAAAAAGAATACGTCACGGGCCGCTGATTGGACAGAATGTGTTCCGCCGGTTGAAGGTAGTCACGAGCTGACTAATTTCTTAAATTGAATTTTTGGGAATGCACGAGTTTTTTGTATTGGTTTGTCTCAGAGATTATCTGTGGTGTACCGAGCCTCGTTCACGATCGTCGGTATGACCCATTTAGCTGGATTCTTCTCACAATTCTGTTGACAGGCGTTGGCTATGGTTTTCTGTGATTACAGCATGAAAATTGATTGATATAATTTTGTCTCGTCTTGCTTGTGTGTCTTGCGTCGTTGAACTAGTTAATGGCTGCAAGCGGTACTTATGGATATAAGGTCCTGCGTTCGATTACAGGGCAAAGTGAAATATGGATTTTCCTTCTGAAATTACAAATTTTTAGCAGTCTGGATAATGTGAATGATTGACGGTAATAGACTTACCAGGGGGTAAGTTACATGCCACTTTAAAACATACACACTTCTGTCGATCCCTTCAGGCAAAACAGACGAGGTGTTATGTTAGTGATTTTTCGATTGTTGCTGTACTCAAGGAGTTATAAAATGTTTAGGTCTTAAGACAATGACAGTCGCCAACGACCTTGAGGGAAAAAAAACGCGCACTTGTTTCACACTCGCGTGGCTCAAAATTCAGTAGATTTTTTGTACTTTCCTTATTATTCTGTGACTTTAAAAAAAACCTTAGATCAAAATGTAGATTAGAATTATATTGTCTATGAGATGGTGTCAATTTCATTAAAATACGCCCGGCGGTTTTGGTGCGATTAGCGTTTTTTTGTCCGTGTTATTTATTTATTTATTTAATATTTCATGCACACAAACGTACAGAGGCGGATTTAATGCCTTAGTCATTTTCTACCAGTCGACCTTTGGGTGATGCAGAGACAACTAGTTAGAGAGTTGTTGTATTAGACATAACATTACAAATAATTTACACAATGTTATACGAATTAAACTCAAAATTTTCTTAGATCAAATTATTAAGGAAATGGTCTTATGTAACATATATTTTTCCAAAAAATTACGACTAGCCGTTTAGACGTGATTTTTTTGACGGTAGAATCAATTAATATTAGCTTTTTTTTTTTGACGTTCGAAAGTGCCACTTATTTGGCCTAATTGAATAAATAAATTTTGATTTTGATTTTTCATTTTAAAATCAGCTACTCAGGGGTATCTGCGCCTTAAATGTCAATTTTATTATCATCATCGTCATCAATTTTTATTCAGCATTGACAATGATTGCCTCGTTAGTTTCATTTTAAGCCTTGCAATAAGACAATAATAGACTAGCAATATTTTACATCTATTCTATATGTAGGTATTTTGTAGCAATTACGTCTATCCCCTAATACCGAGCTCTATTTATAAGGGAGGCTCATGTCCGGCCTACAGGGTTAATGCATAATATTGCAATAACTGTCATACTTTATCACACAATCGGGAGAGGGTTAGAGCTTAGAGGTGTAATGTCATTCACCCACGATTGGACTGTGACGGAGATAGGGGGAATATTAACATTTAAATGGGCCTAAAGGCTCATTGGCAATGTGGCACTGGTTGAGTCAAAGCTCCAGAGCCTTGAACATCGTCGCCGAGTTGCCAGCTTGTCGGTTTTTTATCGGTTACATTTCGGGGAGTGTGCGATGGAATTGCATGATCTAATTCCGCCTAGCCCGTTTCATCATCGGACTACAAGACATACGGCAATGCGCTTTCGGTACATGGTGGACAACCCACCCATACGCACTAAACGTTTTGAAAATACTTTCATTATGCGTACAGCTAAGGAGTGGAATTCTCTCTCCTGCCGGTGTCTGTGTTTCCCGATAGCTACAATCTCGGTGTTTTTAAGTCAAGAGTGAATAGGTTTGCTACAGGCAAGCGTGTTACACCGTCGACCATCATCGCTTACCATCAGGTGAGATAGTGGTCAAGCGCGAGCCTAACAATAATAAAAAAATGGGCATCAAAATTTAAGGGACGAAGAGAAGAAGAATCTCTGAATACTAAATTAATAATAATAATAGAGTCATTTATTTCCGAAATTTCGATACATAATTATGCACATTGTTTGCTAATACGAAGTGTTTAGAGTAATTATAATTATAGGATGTCCCGCAGTTCAGCGTGCCTTTTGGCATAGGCCTCCGCCAGCTCCCACCATTGCACTCTGTCCTCTGCAACTCTAGTCCAACAAGGCCCCAAAGTTATGCGGATGTCGTCTTCAAATCTTGTTTTTGGACGTCCTTGTTTTCTAATTCAGTCTTTTTTTATTTTTTATTAGGAGCTCGTGGCTAAATAATAACAGCCGCACGGGTCGATCTTCAAGGTTAAGCAACGCTTGACGAGGTTGGTCCGTGGATGTGTGACCATTTAAACATACCGAGTTTCCTCCGTGCTCCGGAAAAGCACATGAAGCCGTTGGTCCCGGCTGTCATTTATAGACCTTTGACAGTCGTTACGAGTAGTCAGAAGATTGAGATCTGACACCAGTCTTGCCAAGGGGTACCGTATTACCCAGTTACTGGGTTGTGGAGGTCAGATAGGCAGTCGCTTCATGTAAAACACTGATACTCAGCTGAATCCGGTTAGACTGGAAGCCGACCCCAACATAGTTGGGAAAAGGCTAGGCAGATGATGAATATCAATAGGCTCGCGCTTGACCACTATCTCTCCTGATGGTAAGCAATGATGTGATCGACGGTGAAGCACGCTTGCCTAGGTAAAACCCATTCCCTCTTGACTTAGGACCCCTAGATTGTAGCTATCGGTAAACACATACTCCGGCAGGGAATTCCTCTCCTTAGCTGTAAGCATAGTAAAAGTGTCCCCAAAACGCTTTGTGTGTATGGATGAGATGTCTACCATGTACCGATGACGCATCGCCGTACGTCTTGTAGTATATGGGTACCATAGGGTCACTTGTTTGCTTTATTTATTACATACTTCGATGTAACGAAGTATGTGTCCTGTCCAGCCCCATTTCAAATGATTGATGCAAGTTAACATGTCCGTGACTTTAATATATAAGATATATTGAATACTAAATTAAATACGCCTAAACCTGGGCAGTGGTACGGCTCCGACTTACGAGTCGTAGGTTGTGGGTTCAGAAGAAATAAATAATAGCCAGGCAGATGAAATAAATAATAATACCAGAGTGATACTGTTCCACTGCAGGGCAAAGGCCTCTTCTCATACAGAGAAGGCACGAGCAATGACATATCTTTGAACCAAAAATTCGTAGACATGTGACATCCACCAACCCGCACTGGGCCCGTTTGGTGGATTAAGGCCCATTAACTCTCTCACAGAGAGGATGCCTGTGTTGCATCTGTGGGAATATAATAAGGCTAATGTTTTTTTTTGACTATAATTTATTTTGACATCTTATTTTGTATTTTTTTTTATAATCTTTTACTACATTTTTTTATTATTATTGAGCACTCTGTATTATTCTTTAAGTTTGTGTTTTATATTGGATTGATAATTATTTGACACTTAACATTTGGATACTCAACTTATTTACATGTACTGTAGAATTTAATTAATGAAATTATGGAGATACTTTTAATTGTTGATTTATTATGATGTTAATTCGGCAATGTGTATGTGTGTATTCTGGCTCTTAATCTATTATTATTGGTAATCATTATTGTGACAGTATTATTGGATATTGTAAATCATATTTGTTGTGTTGTGTTGGGCGGCGTTCGGGAAGTTGCGTGGTATCTTCTCGTCCAATTTACCGCAGTGTCTCAAGACAAAAGTCTATAACCAGTGTGTGTTGCCAGTGATCACCTATGGGACCGAGACGTGGTCGCTCACAATGGGCCTTATCAGAAAGCTTAAAGTCACCCAAAGGGCAATGGAGAGGGCTATGCTCGGAATTTTTTTGCGTGATCACGTCAGAAATGATGATATCCGCAGGAGAACCAAAGTTACCGACATAGCCCGAAGAATTGCCAAACTTAAGTGGCAGTGGGCAGGGCACATTGCTCGCAGAACGGATGGCCGATGGGGCCGAAAAGTTCTGGAGTGGCGACCGCGAACTGGAAGACGATACGTTGGAAGGCCTCCCACTAGGTGGACCGATGACCTGGTTAAGGTTGCGGGAAGGCGCTGGATGCGAGACGCACGGGATCGGTCAATGTGGCGACGCCTGGGGGAGGCCTATGTCCAGCAGTGTGAAATGATGATGATGATGATGTAAATCATATTTGTACG
Source organism: Orthosia gothica (assembly GCA_949775005.1). Lineage (NCBI taxonomy): Eukaryota > Metazoa > Arthropoda > Insecta > Lepidoptera > Noctuidae > Orthosia > Orthosia gothica. The sequence goes on along the minus strand of OX459035.1, from coordinate 11,242,285 downwards.
CCTTATGACAAAACATACAGAGTCTATTTAATTTTGTAACATCCCATTCACTGCTGTGTAACCTACCTATGTTTTACAAATAAAGTTCTGATTCTGATTCGTCGCGTGTTTTACCGTTTTACGTGGCCGAGCAATTTAAAACATTATGTAGCAAGCGATTGAAAATATTCGGTTGTGATTGAAACCGTGCTTTACGAAATTACGGTGTTCAAATCCAAAGGGTTATTTTTGGATTTTTGATTAGAAAGTTTACAGTTATAGCAGCTGCTAACTCTCGAAACAATCATTCCTAATTCATTATCCAAATACATTATCAATTTCAACATCTAAAAACAAGATAATCTACCCCATACATACAATCGCATACATTTTGAACAAACTCTACCTACCCTCGTATTTATGATAAATCAATTACACATACACCTGTCAGTCAGGGGTAGTCAAAAGGGTTGTTATCAGATCCGTACCCTGCGACACCCCTGACAGTTGTAGCGAATTAATTTATCTTTTAATACGATGTGTATAAATTTTTATTTGATTTGAAGGGTCACGTGAATAGGGTTGACACGGATTTGTTTTTATGTAGAATATTTTTGCATATTTATCTAGTTTTAAATGAGCTCGTGGCTAAATAATAACAGCCGTACTGGTCGATCATCAAGGTTAAGCAACGCTTGACGAGGTCGGTCCGTGGATGGGTGACCATTTCAACATACCGAGTTTCCTCCGTGCCTCGCAAAGCACGTTAAGCCGTTGGTCCCGGCTGTCATTTGAAGATCCTTGACCGTCGTTACGGGTAGTCAGAAGCCTGAGATCTGATACCAGTCTTGCCAAGAGGTATCGTGTTACCCAGTTACTGGGTTGTGGAGGTCAGATAAGCAGTCGCTCCATGTAAAACACTGATACTCAGCTGAATCCGGTAAGACTGGAAGCTGACCCCAACAATAATTGGGAAAAAAGGCTAGGCAGATGATGATGATTATTTAAACTTTGTCTTTTGTTGTAGTAATCACACTAATATTATAAAGGCGAATGATTGTGTGTGTGTTTGTATGTTTGTTACTTCTTCGCGCTCAAACGGCTTGACGGATCAGGATGATAATTGGCACAGAGATAGATTATAGTCTAGAATAGCACATAGTATACTTTTTGTCCCGCCCACATGTTTCCTTGGAATAATTTTTGACATTTATCCCGTGAATATTTTTTCTTGGGATTATTTTCGATATACACGTTGAAGAAGCTGCTGGCAGAGGCTAATAATTCATTACATGAAGAAACGCTCTTTGCGTTTGGATTTTTAATTAATAAATTTATTTTAATAAATAATTAACTTACCTATTCAATAAAAAACCTTTTTTTTTAATAAAGCTTTTTTCGTTTTCTTCTTAGCAAACTCTTTCATTACCCATATCATTGCACAATAAATAACTAGTCCGCCACCTTGGGCCATCCGCCATATTGGATTTAGAATGACTTACTAACCATGCATTGTCATCCAAACTAAACGTGTATTCAAAATGTCATCTTAATCGGTGGAGCTTAACTACTTCAAAATTCAGTTGCAAGATTATTTGTAAGTTAAATAAAAGCTTGTAAAAAGAATTACCATTTGTATTTAACAGAACAAATAACTAAGCATTTAATCATAACCACACATAAACCACAAGCTTCTAACCTAGCCCACGTAGCCATATTGTCTCGTACAATCACCAGAACCTAAGGTCGTATGACTCAGGGCCTATGACGCCAGTAATGTGTCAACTTATATGCCTAACACCTACAGGTGACGTGTAGGAGGAAGTACCTGCAATAATCGATGGATACTAGCTTTCGCCTTCGACTTTAGCGTTTTTTAGCCACGGATATTTTCACAGGACAGATAACGAGGTCCTCTTTTATCTGTTCTGTGGATATTTCAATTAACTTTGTTGCTAAAATGAGGTTAAATTGACAGCTTGTCATACAATACTGTTTTTGGTCTTAAAGGGTTTGGTGGTGTTGAAAGAATGAATGACAGCGACTAACAAAAGGTATTAAGAAGTCAGACGTGAGTTGAAACGACAGGAAGGGGACGTCCTAGAAGGACATACATGGATCATATTGGTGATGATCTTCAGAAAGGCCAGGTGCGCAGTACTCATAACTGGCGTGCGTGTATGACTAGATGTATGAACGTAAAAAAAGCTAAAGGGGTATGTAAGGATTGTGGCAGATAGCGTTCTGTAGATTCTGCCTACCCCCAAGGGGAAAAGATGTGAGTTTATATAAGTATGTATTAAGGACATGTGACAAGGGCAGGCATAAGAAAAGCTATCTGGGGTTCTAGATAGGGTATTATGTACCATAACAAAAGTGAAAACCAAAAAGTTTTTACAAAAAAAACCCACTTCCAAAAACAAAACACTACCGTAAAATATGCACATTTATCAATATTAATAGTTGACTCGCCAACACACTGCCGCACAGGCCGACAGTCTGATAACAACTGATCGCCCCACCACTCGGACCGGTATTTATAACCGAGCGGCATATGTGCACGAGGCATCGCTACAATACTGTTATCGGCTTGTAGCGCGATCTATTGATATCTACATACACTACAACTACAAAGAGAAATATTATAACTTCTTATTTCGGACGTCGGTGTTTCCTCGTTTTTTGAAACCGACTGCCTGAAATTGAAGGTATTTTTCACTTTGTAGTGTTTTTATTTGGAAGTCGGAATTTTTTTACTTTAGTTAAATAGTCTATGTTAACGAGAAATACTACCATTCAGGTTCTTTTAATAGAGTGTGTCAGACAGTGAATGAAGTGTTTGTGCATGGGAATGGATAATAATTATTGCCAAAGCCGTTCGAATTCTAAGCGAGTACATCCGCTGGTAGATACGTGAGGTGCAAACTGGTATTGTTTTGGGTATATTGCTCATAATTCCAGGTACTATGCTGTTAGTACTGAGCTCAGACTATTGATAACTGGAAGTGGGCTTATTGGGGATGCGGATGACTATAAAAGAAACTTAGGTGCCCGAAAATTCTTGGTAGCCCGCGAAATTAAATAAATACAAAAAAAGTTAATTCGTAAAATCAAAAAACCCGACTGCTTAAGAAGCAAACTAAAAAGACGTAAACAAGAAGAAAATCATGCTGGCTGACCAAAACCAGATGTATCCTCCGACTGCACAGCACGTTTTTCTTCTTGTTTACGTCTTTTTAGCAGTCGAGTTTTTTTGTTTTTTGAATTAACTTTTTTTGTTTATAACTTTTTAGTTAACCTTTTTTTTCGAGTTAGGTACATTTAAACATACAAGTGTCATATATTTTTGAAATCACCGCGTAAAACCCTTTATTTTGATAACCCACACGATGGGATTGGAAGAAGAAAAAAATGGGCCCTCACAATATGTCGCCAATTTAATGTAGCCAGTGACTCTCGCAAGGTTAAGACGAATCGATTGACGTAAGAATCACCAAAATCGGCCAACACGTTTGGTCTCTAGAACGCTACATAGGAACAAACATACATACATAGACTGAAAAACACATTACTCTCCTTCGGCAGTCAGGGAAAAACAATGCACCTGCCAATTTATTTCCTACCCCCCTTAGTTGACTGACAGAGGATGCCAGTCCGCCTTTGTACTTTTGTGATTCTTAAACACTTATTTTCTTTTTTTTGTGGGAGTGTATTCTTTGGCAGAATGAACGCAATACTATGTTGAATAATGTACAGGCTGTATCAGGAGCTGTTTACTATACGGACCTTGTGGAAACTAGAACAAATTTCCGTCTTGAATTGGTCTTGTTTGTTCTGTCTCCTGCTTGATATGGAGGAAAGTGGAAATTTGTAATGTTTTCTACTCCTCCATTATTATTTTCTGATTAATTTCGTTGCGGGATCCAAGACAGTTAAATTCATACTCCGGGACTTCGTCGAGCTTCATTGCCTCAGCACTTTTCTGATGGTCGCCACTGTTGATTCTGGCTTTCAGTGGAGTTGCAGGGGTTTGGGAATAGTGCGGTGGGATTGTCCCAAAAAGTATCCCCTCTATCTATCTCAGCCTACCGCATCGGTCCATATACATACATACATCGCTTCCAAATTGCCCCATGACACTCAGTTTGGTTGGGATCGGCTTCTTATCTTATCCCCTTAGATGTCCACCAGGCAGGCCGAAAATCACCCATGTGTCCGGGTACCCTGGCGCCTTTTGCGCTATGGGCGCGGTGTCAGTAAATCGTCGATTTCTCGGAAGTTTTGTATGGGAACCATGTATGAAACTTATGTTGTTACAATCTCTATGAAATAAGCTATCATATTCCAAATGGATTTATCCAGTTTTACCTTGTAAGTATTGGTAATTGTTGTGTAAAGTCAGTGTAAGGGATTTTTTTTCCAGTTTCGTGTATAAAAGGAGATAGAAATAAAAAAATAAACCATTATTTCATAAAGTTTTAATTTTATTTACAGGAATACACCCTATTTCACAATAATCAATCAAAATTACACACCCCCCGATACATTTTTTCATCCCACGAGAATTACAAACTTTTCAAAAAAAAAATAATGCAAATTGGCAGGGTGGACAGTTGGTGGCTGTTTTTTTTTTATTCGAATTTGTTTCGTTACCACTACAATTAAATGCATTATTTCTGTTGTTAATTAACGTAGCATTGTAAATAACAACAGTTTGATATAGTCATATTTGCAAAAATAAGAAATAAAAAATAAAATATTCGCACGCAGAAAAAAATAAACAACAATGTCGGACGGCGTTCGTTGAAATACGTATATCTGCTGGAATTTAGGCCAAATACAAAAAAAAACTATTAAAAACAGTTCAAAACTTACCGTTCCATGTTTTTCCAGCAGAAAACAACAGCCACTCAAAATAAAAAAACTAAATTTTTAATCACAAAAAGTTTGAGCACGGCCCCTTGTGCTGTCAAAAATGGCGACCGCCCGATGCACAGATTTAATAAATAAATATTACGGTCTTGGGCGGATCCAAAGACCAGCGGGGTATTTTTTTTTCATAATTGTCTATTAAAGTATCGAATGAAACCAAGATTTGTCGAGAATATCCTCCTTACTGACATATTTCAAGCCAAAAACAAGAACAGCCATAGAATATCAAAAATTGGCAGAGAGGCAGACTGGACATTTGAGCGACCGATGACAGCTGGCAGAGAGGCAGAGTGGACATCGGAAGGGTTATCAGCACATATCAATTTAGATAGGTAAGTACAGTACAACTATTTTCTTGACCCTCGGCAATCATCGCATTTCCGAATTTAAACGAATGCTTATTTCCATGTCCATCAATTATTAGATTTATCGTGTATAATAATTTGAAATCAGAACTGAGTACTTTATAGTTTTTTTGTTTTGATTTCCGTGTGAAATATATAGAGGTGTAACAAGTAAAATTTCACAATTTAAAAAACCCCCGACGCATTTATCTTGCGAAAACACCCCGATTCAAACAGTAAAATGCCCATAACTTTTGAACGGCTGAACCGATTTTATTCAAACATAGCTAAGAACACTCTCGACAAAATTACCTTTCAAACAAAAAAAAACTAAATCAAAATCGGTTCATCCGTTTAGGCGCTATGATGCCACAGACAGACACACAGACACACAGATACACAGCAACACACGTGAAACTTATAACACCCCTCTTTTTCCGGCGGGGGTTAATTAAAAATAGCAGCTTTCCTTCCATATTTTATATAAATTACATTATGTTAAAAGAGAAGGACAGAAGAACACGTCGTGAGAACGGCTCTGAGCCTACCTGAGGGCAAAAGAGGCCGAGGAAGACCTTCTTTGACATGGTGGACCAGTATAACGAAGCTCCTCAAGAAGGAGAAATTGCCTGACCCGACAACCTACGAAAGAACGTCTTGGCGCCGTGAAATAAGGAGAGCTGACCCCACCTAAAGTGGGAAAAGGTTAGGAAGAAGAAGAAGAAGACATTATGTTAAAAAGAGTATTAACAACTCTATATACTTCCAAGTTAATTGAGAGCGTCCAGTCTGCAGCAAGTGCAAAGGGCAGATGTGCGAAGCCAAACTCCTCTGATGAGGAAAAAAAAGGAAGCTTATAGAAATCCGACGACGAAAATGTTTTTACTGTACTAGGTAACACCATCCAGTAAGATGACATTACCAGACCCAGTTATATGTGATTTTACTGAAATATAATAAAAATTATCTTTATTGAACTTTCTACAGAAGTTCAAACCTGAAAAAAACATTTCAGGTCACAGTAACATAATTAAAAAAACTACAATAAAATAATATTCTGACTTTGCAACCGTTCAACCCTAGCTGAACGAAATTGAATGAACGTTTCGACAAATTCTCTGGAGTAGTGTAAAGTTACGAGAGCCATGCATGAGATTGTTACTGTTTTGTGCAATGTATTGTGTTTTTATTATTATTGTTGTACATTGATTTATTTTTCGGAATACTTGTGCCTTTTTTTTAAACCTGTAGATTTCCTCATGGCCCCCACTAGAGTGGGCGAGCAAAGCGGTCTGTCAGACTCTTAACTGACTAAAACTACTCTTGTGTTCTTTAGCCACATTTGGCCGGGGCCCTCGACACAGTAAAATTATACAAACAGAATGGAAAGTACCTACAAACGCTCGAAACGGCACACTCACACAAACGTACGCACCGACGAGACCACTCGGGCACTTTCGAGGTACTGTCAGTACTGAGTGCCGCGTCGCGACGAGTGACTTATAAGATTATCGCCGCGATCTTTTTCAAAATGCCACGGACGTATTGCGCAGTATACGGCTGTTTGAACTCTGCTTCATCAAAACCGGAGCTATCATATTTTATTTAAACTTGAGAATAATTTATTTGTTATAATCGTTATCTAATATATAAAAATAAGTCGGGTTTTTTCCTGACGATATAACTCCAGAACGCACGAACCGATTTCGATGGTTTTGCATTCGTTGGAAAGGTCTCGGGCTCCGTGAGGTTTATAGGTAGGGTAGTGTAGGGTCGGGTAGGGTAGGTTAGTGTAGGGTCGGGTAGGGTAGGGTAGATAAATGTTTGGTCTTTTTATGGAAAAATAAAGTTTGCCGGGTCAGCTAGTCTATACTAATAATATAAAGAGGCAAATTTTGTGAGGTTGTAGGGGGTAATCTCTGGATCTACTGAACCGATTTGAAAAATTCTTTCACCAGTAGAACGCTGCATTATTCTTGAGTGATATAGGGTGTAATGAATTTTCAAAATAATTAGAGATCCTTATGACAATTGCAATAATGTGACCCAAAGTAGCTAAATTTTGTCTATAAAATTTATTATTTGGCGTGCGCTTAGTAAACTATTGATGATACATAAAAATTATGTGCTACATGATGAAACTACTCATTATTACCTACAAAAAAGGCTGCGACAGAATATATCTAACTATCATTGTTAAATTACAATAGCAGCTTCGCCGGTAGGGACAAAAGTTGTTTACCGTAGTAAACGATTGGTTTTGGTAACAGGTTTATGCTTTTAATGTCATCCTTATGTTTACGGGATAGAACTCAAAATCGGTTGAACGGATTGTAAAAATAGTTGTAAACATGTCAAATGTTATTTCAAATGTAGTATAGATGGAAGGTAGGTAGCCAGTTGAAGGGAGCGTAGCCGCAGGGGTCAGCTAGTCGAATTATAAGTCCGTGTGATCGATCATAATGAATTCGTGAACTTATTTGTAAATCCAGAATGGCGGTGGTTTTGAGGGTATATAACAAAAAGTAAATCGAAGAGTGCAGCTGCAATAATTATCAACTGTTTTGTTATGGGTGTCGTTTTCATGGTTTTCGACAGTGTTAAAGCCGATAGTGCTGTCAAAATATGAATCCAAGATGGCGGCTGCAATCAATTAACAACTTTTTCGTCATGGGTGTCGTTTTCATATTAGTAGTATTCATCAACTAGGCTTAGTTACGTTACTGTACGTATATTTTACTGTGCCCTCGAGTGTCGTGCTCGTTTCGTTATGCTCCCCCGGCCAGATTTGCCCGCAAGAATTCATGCGGAACCCGCTACGCTCTGCGGCTGCATACGGCCACGATTCCTCTAGAGAGGTGAGCGAGGAACACGGCGCGCCGCCGTCCCGGGCCTTTGGACAGTCCAGGCAACATACTCCCCAAGACCTCACCTCACACATCATCAGCCTATTAATGTTCCCACTGCTGGGACACAGGCCTCCTCTCTGTGAGAGGGAATGGGCCGTAATCCACCACGCGGGCCCAGTGCGGATTGGTGGATGTCACATGTCTTCGTATTTTTGGTTCTAGGACATGCCGGTTTCCTCACGATGTTTTCCTTCACCGTTTTGAGAGCAGTGGTGAAGAAATAATTTACACAAAGTAAAGAGCCTGCCTGGGCTCGAACCCACGACCTACAACTTGTAAGTCGTGGCCGATACCACTGGGCCACCACTGCTCTCCCCAAGACCTGCAGGCCTCATATTATGGCGGCTGGAGATCGTTTCACGTCCTCCGCCGCCCGGTGCGTCTACTACGGATAGGGAGGGGTGTTGTATTTTCCCTCTCCCTTTCCACGCGCCTCCTCCTTTGCGACCATCACTTCCTCGCAGAAGGACCACGATGGACTGGACCACGATCGGAAACGAGAGGTTATCTGGAGCACGGACCGCCGCCACGAGGTCACATCACACAAGGATGTGCTGCGCGAGGCAGTTGCCACAATATGCGGCACAAATACTTCACGGAGCACCCACGCCTTGATAGTATCTGTGTCAGCTGGAAAATAAGGGCGCCATGCCGTCTCTCCAGCCACTCTATCAAAATCGGCAGGCTTATAACGTATCTTTTGCAAGAGCAAAACCATAGCGATCAAACGCTTTATGTCATAAAAGTCGGAATTATCTGCAGTGTAGGTATGGTAGGTCGTACACAATCGTTTGCTAATCGCTCGCTGTTTGTCAAATGCACATATTAAAAAAAAAAACGCAAACAAATCTAAAACTTTGTATTGAAGAGCAATTATTGCGCAAAAATCGCTATCGTTTTGCTCTTGCAAAATATAAGTAATAAGCCTGCGGGTCTTACCGCCGCTATTGTGGCGTGCCCTGCGCTGGGTTGCGCAAATTTCTGCTCCCACTCCACCACTAGGATAGGTACAGAAGGAGATTTTTTGTGTATTTCATTTCCGTGTGAAAAACTTTTTGGCCAAAATTGAAAACACTGTCATCTATCAAATCTCGGCGATTATTTAAACTTCTTCTTCTTCTTCCACAGCGGATTATATCGTGTATGTATGAAAAGTGTGTGTGTGTACCCCTTAAGGCCCTGCGCAGACGACAGACTATCCGTGACGCACTTTTTAGTCTGTGAAAATAGAACCTATGCAATTATATGCAGTAACGCACACGACGCGCAAAAAGTCCGGCGCACAAAAAATCCGTGTAATTCGGGCAGACCGCACCGCGCCGCGGCGCACAAAAAGTGTGTGAAAAAAATTGAACGTTTGCTTCAACGCGCGCTAACGCAGACGGCGCACACTTTAGTCGGCAATCTGCATTTGCTAGGGGTGGACGTAACGCACGCGATCTATTATCATGGCGCCAGAGGTCGATGTAACTATGTTAATTCAAGAAATACAAAACAGTTGAGACAAACAACAGAATTGTACAATAAAGTATATTCTATTCTATTCTATTATAGGTAGGTATGTTCTTCGACTTCTAGAAAGAGGTACCACTGGGCTGTTGTTAAAGGAGAATGACCAAAATTGGTACCAAAAAGTCTCACGCATCAAGACCAAAATTGTATAGTAATTAGTTTCATAACTTTTTACGACATTATGCGTCCCGGATTTGATTTTTGAACAGGGAATTTAATTTTGAGTTTAAAAGTATGGATATTGTTTTACTCTCTATTAATGACGTTCCGTTTCACATGATGTGATTAACGTAACCTTAATTTTTTAAAGTGTCATGACCACTGTAAAAAAAATATACGATTCCAATTCTACATTAATTAAAAAAAACTAGAATAGAAACTTATCATTTACATGATTTGGTATCATTATTTTATCTATGGTTAATTGGCTGTTCATAGCAGCCGGTTATAAAGATATAGAATGCAATAGAATTTATTTTTGATGAATCGACTAACCAGTAATGGTTTCTTTTGTTTAATAAATAACTATAACTTTCATGTATAACGAGTCTATAATAAAATACGTCGTTGATAGTGTCGAACAAAATAGACCTAGCTTTTAGTTTATTTTCGATTTTATGAAATAAGTCCGAAACCCGGGTTTTGTTTTCTAAAAGAAGTTTTGTAGGAGTTAACATGGTCAGTGTACTCTATAAAAACAAAGTTTGATTTTGATGCAGCTTGGTACGGGATTCCATACATCGATGAGCATTCTCCTTTCGACGTGCTTTTTAAAGGACCCGCACTGTTCCTAAATTTTTAAGATCATAATAATCATTATTTTAGCAAAAAGACAGGCCTATGTCCAATAGTGGACCTATTGGGCATAGGCCTTCCCCAAGCGTTCCTACATTGACGGTTTCTGTGATTCCCATAACCAGCTGGTACTTACCCCCGGCCTGTACCAAGATATTCTTGGTAGGACTGCCAACGGATTTTAGGATACAGGGTAAACGATTTGTGTATTTGTACTTAGATTTATCTATAAAACGGAATTACAAAAAATATATGCATATATAACTACAAAGTTTTGGCATAAGAGAATACTGTCACCCTTCTTAGTTTTCAGGTTATCGTGGAGATATTTTCAGTCAGTTAGCTCTGTTATTTAAGTGGTAAAAATAATCGCCCCCGGGTGGGCTCGAACCACCAACCTTTCCGTTAACAGCCGAACGTGCTAGCCATTGCGCAACGGAGGCTGTGGGGATACTACTGAAATATATGCGCTAGTTCTCTTTTCAGCAATAGATGCTTGTGAAAAACCCCCCAGGGCGTCAAAAGAAATCGCCCCCGGGTGGGCTCGAACCACCAACCTTTCGGTTAACAGCCGAACGCGCTAGCCATTGCGCCACGGAGGCTGTGGGGATACTACTGAAATATATACGCTAGTTTTCTTTTCAGCATTAGATGCTTGTGAAAAACCCCCCAGGGGCCAAAAGAAATCGCCCCCGGGTGGGCTCGAACCACCAACCTTTCGGTTACCAGCCGAACGTGCTAGCCATTGCGCCACGGAGGCTGTGGGGATACTACTGAAATATATGCGCTAGTTCTCTTTTCAGCAATAGATGCTTGTGAAAAACCCCCCAGGGTGTCAAAAGAAATCGCCCCCGGGTGGGCTCGAACCACCAACCTTTCGGTTAACAGCCGAACGCGCTAGCCATTGCGCCACGGAGGCCGTGGTGATACTACTGAAATTTATACGCTAGTTTTCTTTTCAGCAATAGATGCTTGTGAAAAACCCCCCAGGGGCCAAAAGAAATCGCCCCCGGGTGGGCTCGAACCACCAACCTTTCGGTTAACAGCCGAACGCGCTAGCCATTGCGCCACGGAGGCTGTGGTAATGTTACTGAAATCTATAATTCACTCTTCTACGATAGGAGATTGTTTGCTCTTATCAGGAATAGGTACTAGGCTCCTTAATGTATGCATAATTTAAAACACACTGTTGCAATATACGGTTGACTCAGCGCCGAGTGTCGAAAATTCAGCAATTACAGTAATATTTTATTACTGAATTGGAATGTACGTACCGGCCTCGCGCCAAGAGTTAACGGCATCGGGTTAAGCAAAACAAAGAAAAATCTATGGCTCCTCAGAGCTCCAGCTGACTATATTGAGCCTGCAGAAAAGCTCCCTGCGGAACACCTGGAAATCTCTAAACTGAATATCAAGCCAGGTGGGTCTCTGCAGGCACAACCTTGTTAGATGGGGGTACTCCAATGACCCACAGTGCAATTGCGGAGCCACGTCCCAAACAATGCAAACAGCGAATAGTGTCTGTCTTTTTGTTTATGGGCAAAGTTCAGCAATAAGGCTGAATGCGATTGGTACATCTGAAACAACACGGCGGCCAATCTTTTTTGGGACTCGCCATCAGTGGGAGATACGAGTATATTATAATGTTCCCTCACTCTCATAGTCTGATAGAACTGCCTATCCGACACGACCGGAGAGAAATCAGTAGGACCAACGGCTTAAAACGACAACGACCCTGAGTGAACAAAACGCTCACTCGTTTCACAGCCGCGCGACCCAAAATTCTGTTGTTTTTTTATACTTTCCTTATTATTCGTACGCCTATTTTTCGGGATGCGTCTGTTCCTGTGATTGATCGGCTCGAGCTCCTAGGCATGGAGTTGACATCCAGTCTCAACCTCGGCGCCTCCAAACTAAAGCCCAAATTGCAGCCAAAAAACTGGGCATCCTAAATAGAGTGAAGAGATACTTTACGCCTGGACAGCTTTTAACCTGCAGAGACCCACCGTCTCTGCAGGCACAACCTTGTTAGATGGGGGTACTCCAATGACCCACAGTGCAATTGCGGAGCCACGTCCCAAACAATGCCTCACCTTTTGTTGTGCTCTCTGTGCAACAACACCTGCACCTTAAAAGACCTCTGTGAGGCATATGACAACGCTGTTGGCGTGGCTGAATTCTGGTCAAAATATATTTAATTTTGGAATCATCAATACGATGAAGAAGAAGAATTTTAATTCAGGTCTTTTCTCATTATGATGATGATGACATCATCACTTGAGAAGAAAGATGTCCACTGCTAAACATAGGCCTCCGCCAAGCGTCGCCACATTGACCGGTCCTGTGCGTCTCGCATCGAGCGGATTCACGCAACCTTAACTAGGTCATCGGTCCACCTAGTGGGATTCTTTTCTAGTTTTTAACCCCCGACGGAAAATGATGGGGGGGTGTTATAAGTTAGACTTGTGTATCTGTGAGTTTGTGTGTATTTGTGTACCTTTTTGTGGCATCATAGCTCCTAAACTGGTGAACCGATTTTGATTACTTTTATTTCTTATTGAAAACTTTATCGAAAGTGTTCTCCGTTCAAAAGTTATGGGCTTTTAACTGTTAGAGTCGGGGTATTTTCGCATGATATCGTGTCATAATTACGATTTCAATAGATTGTCGAGCGTCTACACTAGATAAATTATGTAGCATGGAATAAAAACGTGTCAAGGGTTTTTTATTTTATTTTTTACTTATACCTAGTAAAAACGGTCATGAGAAAGGTTGTCTTGAAAATGAACCTTTAGGTAGTAAGTAAACAGGATTCCAGCCAACAGCGAATAGTGTCTGTCTTTTTGTTTATGGGCAAAGTTCAGCAATAAGGCTGAATGCGATTGGTACATCTGAAACAACACGGCGGCCAATCTTTTTTGGGACTCGCCATCAGTGGGAGATACGAGTATATTATAATGTTCCCTCACTCTCATAGTCTGATAGAACTGCCTATCCGACACGACCGGAGAGAAATCAGTAGGACCAACGGCTTAAAACGACAACGACCCTGAGTGAACAAAACGCTCACTCGTTTCACAGCCGCGCGACCCAAAATTCTGTTGTTTTTTTATACTTTCCTTATTATTCGTACGCCTATTTTTCGGGATGCGTCTGTTCCTGTGATTGATCGGCTCGAGCTCCTAGGCATGGAGTTGACATCCAGTCTCAACCTCGGCGCCTCCAAACTAAAGCCCAAATTGCAGCAAAAAAACTGGGCATCCTAAATAGAGTGAAGAGATACTTTACGCCTGGACAGCTTTTAACCCAATACAAAGCGCAAGTCCGATCCTGCATGGAGTATTGCAGCCACCTTAGGGATGGCTCAGCTAAGTATCAGCTTGCCGCGCTTGACTCGGTGGAACGCAGAGCCAAGAGGCTCATCGGCGACGTTGAACTGGTGGATGCCAAGCTTGTCGGTCTTCTACAGACTGTACTTCGGTGAGTGTGCTCAAGAACTCCACGACCTCATCCTACCAGCCCCCCTTCTACCATCGGGCACCTAGACGTACTGCAAGTTACCATCATTACCTTGTTGCCATTCCACCAATTCGCTTCCAAACATCTTTCATAATGCACACAGCGAATGTATGGAACTCACTGCCTGAGTCTGTTTCCGAAAAATTCAACCCGAATCTCTTCAAAATTAGAGTGAACAGGCTTCTTCTGGATAAGCTCACTCCATCGTCGACTCTGTCTCTGTCACCTCGACAAGAGCAAACTCATCAAAGAAAAAAAAATAAAAAAAAATTATGACTTTTTAAAAAGGCTTAGGTCAAAATGTAGATTTAGAATTTCTCTTAAAATTAGAATAATTAGAATTTGAATGTCTGAATTAGAAATTGAATTGTCTTTTATAATACAAAATTAGAAATTGTCTTTGAAATGGTGAAAATTTCTTTAAAATATGCCCAGCGGTTTTAGTGCGATTGTTGTTTTTTTGTCCGTGTTAGACATAACTTTACAAATTAATTACACTATGTTATACGAATAAAACTCAACATTTTCATAGATCAAATTATTAGGAAAATGGGCTAATGTAAAATATATTTTTTTTCAAATAACTACGACTAGCCGTTTAGACGTGACTCTTATTTTAAAACCAGCTACTGAGGGCATCTGTGCATTTTGAGGCACGCTGGTGTCACACCGATAACTTCCAGACTCCAGGCTGCTAGGTACTGAGAAATTCCTAATGGATAAACCTAATATCACTTTTTGCCCGGGCTGGGCATCGGACCAGGGAACTCACGTTCAGCACTTGCGATCGCTAGACCAACGAGGTGGTTAAAATATAAGCGGCAATGTAAGATGTTACTAAGAAGTATTTATTGAACATCATTGAAAGGTACCTTCTCATTTGTAACTGTGCTTTCTCAAGCCAATAAATCTGCTTAACTCATAACGGAAGAAGGGCGTGAAGATAATACCATGTTGTCAGTACAAAAACAGGCCAATTGAGCAACAAGCATGATTAGTGTTGCGCACCATACCCATAGTTTAGGACCATTTTACATTGAGCCTTCTTATAAAAGCATATTCACCAAGAAGGGGTTTAACTTTAATTGGATATTGGATCACTGCAGACTCGAGTACAAGGCCATGTTTAAATGAACTGTCATTGAAAAGAACTAGATGAAGGTTAAGGTTCAATCTTTATTGGCGGTCTACTTTATGAAATCATGTTGGATTATTGTTGAGTTCAAACGGATAAAGGTTGCAGTTTAAGTTTTCGTTTACTATTTCTGATAACGAGGAAAGAAAGCATGGTATTGTGTATTTTTCTTGTTATCTTTCAAGATCATTTTTTTTCGGGTTAGAATATATTATTATATTTAACTAGCGACCCACACCGGCTTTGCCTGTGAAAATGTTTATACAAAAACCTTCCCCGTTTCCCACTCTTTGCATTGGTGAAAACCGCATGAAAATCTGTTTAGTATATTTGTGTTTATCGCGAACAAACGCGAACTAAAAAATCGTAAACAAGGAAAAAATCATGCTGTGTAGGCGGTGGATACACCAGATTTTGGTCATCCAGCCCGCGAATATGTATCCTCAGACTGCACATCATAATTTTTTCCTTGTTTACGACTTTTTAGTTCGCTTTTGAAGCAGTCTGGTTTTTTGATTTTTTGAATTAAGTTTTTTTATTATATTATGTAGTTATTTATCAACGAAAGGACTTATCAGTTCTACATATAAATTTCCACAAATGCCCATAAACCTGACGCTGCTGTAAGCAAGGCTGCCTACTGGTCTCAAAATATCTAAAGACATAAAAATAAACAATAAATTGTAGGTTTACATGTTGGAGATCCCACACATACGCACTAAACGTTTTGGGAATATTTTCATTGTGCATGTATTTCACAGCTAAGGAGTGGAATGCCCAAGTGGGTTCTGTATTTGCTAATAGCTACAACCTAGGAGTCTTCAAGTCAAAAGAGAATAGTTTACTTCTAGGCAAGCGTACTTCACCGTCGACCACATCATTGCTTAGCATCAGTTGAGATAGTGGTCAAATGCGAGCCTATCACACTTAATAATATTATGAAGGCGAAAGTTTATAAGTGTGTGTGTGTTTGTATGTTTTTTACTTCTTCACGCTAAAATGACTGGACGGGTCTGGATGAAGTTGTGTCATGCTCTCTCTAATGTCTCTCTGATGGTGGCACGTGTGTTGGATCATTTGGTTCCCTTCATGATGGTTGAGCTGAGTGGTGCCGATCCATGTGTCATGTTCGTGAACGGGCGCCATCAGTTGGGATTGGTCATAACTTAGCTGCCTCCGCCTGTTTTAAATTACCTATTTATTGTAATTTTAATTGTTTGTTTTACTGTAGAAGCTTGTAAGTGCATTTTTTTTTTTACATCGTTCTCACATATATGTTATACAAACACATTTTTTTTAAAAGAGTAAGTGTGGAGTTTCTTGTCCATTCTTCTCCACAACAAGCTACATTGCCGAATGGACGGTAGAATCAATTAATATTAGCTATAATTTATTTTATTTTTTTGACGTTCGAATGTGCCACTTAATGGCCTAATTGAATAAATAAATTTTGATTTTCATTTTGTTTGGCACAGCTATAGATTTATAGTCTGGGATAGCTAATAGGATACATTTATCCCGGGAATATGTTCCCTTGGGATACTACTTCAACATTCAATCGCTGACAGAAGCTAGTCAATAATAAAAAAGCTAGCTATTTTAGATAAGATAGGTTCTCGTAGTCCAATACCCAAGGGATGGTCAATATTTATGAATAAATTGTAAACCGACCATCCTAAATAACCTATGCTCTGTAGGGATTTCCAATGACACGGAACTAGGTCGAGAATAGTTCATTACTCATTCGGTCAGGCATTCGGTCATTGCTCATTATTGACTGGTCAATCGCTTGATGATATGTGGAAACATACGAGTGACTATTGCGTCGAACTTTTAATTGGAAGTTAGATTTTGTGAATGGAGATCACGAGTGATAGATGAAGTCGACTTTTGCTTTTTCGAGGCAAAACTGATGGAAGTTAGAGAATATTTTTCATTCAATTCAATTCAATTTATTTAGTTACAATATACATTGTGTTCGAAATTTTAACATCATAAAACATAACAATAAAATTAAAAGTAAACACTAAGCTTAAATCAAATACATTAAATAACATGCAGACATAAGTAAAATAATAATACGATTACAATTAATTAATTGGTAATTGACATCACAAAAATAACACAAACCTACATTCATCTACAGAGTATAGACATTTTTCTAAAAGAAATACCTGACATTACGACAAGACATCATTTGACAGAGATTTCAAAAAGTTATTGGTTGAGGCTGTTCCAGACTATACAAGGTCATCTGACTATTTTTAACCGACTGCAAAAAGAAGGAGGTTGTCAATTTGACTGTTTTTTTTAATGTGTTTCACCTCAAAGCTTTTTACTAGGTGATCCGATTTTTATGTTTTTTAAACAACGGCAGATCTCTCGGGATTGCTGTCATCGCATGTCTGTTTATTGTTTACGCCATTTCCTATCAAGATCACGCCGTTACGCTCTAAAGAGGTACAGAGATGTGTACAGTACATCTCACCCTATTACATTCTCATTTCACCGGTTATGTTCAAGTTTTATGTTATTCGGGTAATCTATTCTGGAATAACTTTGTGCATTATAGGTATCATACTATAGAAATTGCTCATTAGGTACAAATAGCTTCATCATTTAATGGATTGTATGTAACTGATGGACTCAATGACAGTTCAAAAAATTCCGAAAAATAAAAGTGTTGAGTATGAGTTTGAAAATAGAACACAACAAAGCTGTTTAGCGGCTGATATTATGTGTGGCAAAGAGCTCTACAACTACTAAAAATTGTTCAACGCATTTCTTCGCAGTATTTTTCACTCTAACCTAATAATAACCCCACAGATTAATGAACGTACAGAAACCATAGCAATAATTATTATTATTATGACCTTCCTTTCTAATTGCGACATTTAATAATTAATAGTATATGCACTGCAACTGACATCTATTGTTTTAATCGTGAGCTAACTTTTGCCTCCGGGCGTTACTTGTGAGTGAATGTAGGTTTATGATTGCAAAATATTGAGTGAGTATTACTGGTCAGTTTACTGTCTCGTTGGTCTTGTGGTCGCAAGGTCATCTTCGAAGGTCAAAGTTTTCAGGGTTCGATTCCCAGTTCCAGCGAAATTTATTTTGATTTTAAACCCCCGACAGAATAAGGTTGCATGTGCATTTGAGTGTCTCTCTCAGGAATCATAGCTCCAAAACAAATGAACCGATTTCGATCAAGTTTTTTGTTTATTTGAAAGTTGACTTTAGTACAATTCTATTCTAATAATTAACATTCATTGCGTTATTTCCGAATTAGAGCCGTATTTTTTAAAATAATGAAGCATTGGATTAGGAAATTCCTTCAGAATCTTTCGGATTTTGATATAAAGTGTGATACGCAATTGGAGCGACGGTGTACCGAAAGTCCCGGCGTTGAAAGGCCTATCATTAGATGGATCGATGACCTGTTTATGGCTAGGAGTATCCGCTGGATGCGAGACGCATAGGACTTAGGAATATTTTGTGCACAGGATTAAAATGCATGCTATCTCATCCGAACACGTGCGAAAGCGATAGATGCTGTGATGCGCAGTAAGAAGGTTCGCGTACGAATACACACTTTTGCAAATTTGTAGCGAAATGGATGATGATTTAGGACGAAAACGAGCGCGTGAAATTTTATAAGTAAACAGACCTTTGGGAATATGGATATCATGAAAAATCGACTAAATGTATCAGTTGAAAATAAAATTATTTGCATTGTTGAACTACTAATCAATCCCTGTGTGGTGACTGTTTTGCAATTTTCCTTCTTCTTGTGTGGTATTTATTTGCGCCCAAAGATGCGTTAAAATTTGTGTTGAAATATGGAACTTTCGACGCCCATTTTATTTTATTTTTTACTTTTTGTTTTCATACAGATAGATAATGATGAAACAAATTGATATTTTTTTTATTTTGAACGTACATCGTCAAACAGTGGAGTAATCGCCAGACTACGTTTGTATGGAAGAATGATCGACTAGGGCTAGTTTAAGGCCCAACATTGGACATTTAGTAAAGAATGTTTTAAACAGGCTTAACAGTACTAAAATCGTATAAATTCCCACAGATGTAAAAACTTGAAGCCTACGTTTGCAGGATGTGCTACTGAGCGAGTTTTTACCTTTTAAAGATGGGCATAGTTCTAGCTTCCACGTCTGGTTAGACTGGTAATCTCACATAGTTGGGTAAATACGCGGTATAAATGCATTCACCCAAATAAAAGACACTATAAATAATTATAGTGTCTTTTATTTGTGTGAATGCATTTATATTTAAGAATAAGGGTCCAGGTAGTACATCAGGTTTCCGTTGTATCAGAATATTTATGAACATCTTTTACATGCCCATAAAAATATTTTGTTTTTTAAAATACTGTGATATCCATAACATAAATACTAGGAACAAACACAAATTTGTAGTACCTAGAAAAAGGCTCAAGAAAATAGGTGGCTCGTTCAGGGGGGTGACCACAAGCTCTTAGAGTAACGTTATTTTGAGATCGAGTAAGGGACAGATGTATCTGACCTGTATACATCTGTCACTTACTCGATCTCAAAATAACCTTACTCTAAGAGCTTGTGGTTACCCCCCAGATGTCAATTTATACGCTTTTATAATAAGCTTCCGAGCCACGTACAAGATCTAAGTCTTGATAAATTCAAATCAATTATTAAACGTAAGTTGTGCCAGAAAGCGTTTTATACCGTAAAAGATTACCTTGAGGTTGAGCACGAAAAATCTTGGGATTAAGCTGCTCTAATTAATGCCGCGATAACTTTGTGCGAACGTCTACAAAAATCAAATTCATTATTCGCATTATTTACTATGTTACCATCTATACATATAAAATCAATGCCACTTTTCGTTGTTATTTTATAACTCAAGAACGGGCTCACCTATCCAAACCAAATGTTTAGGCTTTATTCGGACTATTTAGCAGATGGTTAATGTGAAGAAAAAAAATATTGAAAATTAGGGTAGGGTAGGGTAGTATAGGGTAGGGTAGTATAGGGTAGGGTAGAGTAGTGTAGGGTAGGGTAGTGTAGGGTAGGGTAGTATAGGGTAGGGTAGTGTAGTGTAGTGTAGGGTAGGGTAGGGTAGTATAGGGTAGGGTAGGGTAGTGTAGGGTAGGGTAGTGTAGGGTAGGGTATATAAATGTTTGGTGTTTTTATGGCAAAACAAAGTTTGCCGGGTCAGCTAGTACACTATAATAACGATTATTATTCGTAAACATCAATTTTAACTTCTTATCTAACGTATTTTTATCTACACTCATAACGTAATGTTCCAATTATGAATTCAAAAAGTATTGCATAAACACGTACTTTATATTCGTGGAAAAGTAAAATTTTAAAAAAATACTATTACAGTGCAACATTTTCATTCGATTTTCAAACAACTGCATCATAAAATAACTTTTTAATTTTTATAGCACACTTTTACTTTATTGGCGCTTATGAGCTAGTGTCACTGTCTATGGATGCGCGCGCTGCGCTGTCATGGTGCAATGAGAATCTAAATTGCCCGCCATACTGCAAATATTTTCCGTTTCCACTTTTATTTTATTTCAACTGTATGAGTGAAGATAAAATAGTGTATGCAACGGCATATAATTAGGTATTAAAACACGAGCGTGTTAATATTATCACATTCGGCTTCGCCTCATGTGATAAACCCACGCTCGTGTTTTAATAACCCTTATTATAATTATGACTATTGCATAAACTACTATTATAACTGTCAAATCCGACTTCTTAGATTGTCACGACTTTAATCATTCACACTTCTTGACTTGTCATTAGGCGTCCCATACAATTGCAATATATAAGCTTCCTCAATCTTGTTTTCAATCACTTTACAACCTTTCAATACTACCCCTAGCTAAACGTACAAGTGTATTGTGCAATCGTCAATATTGTGCAATAATATTCTAGATGTACGGGTCGCCTTATATTCAACATCATTGCCGAAAAACTACTGGAAATGGGTCTTTTTCAAGAGTCGGCAAATCCATCGGTCTTAAGATTCTCGCATTCATCGGATAGAATATCTATATTTAGCTAGCCATTAGCAATGAACTTTAGCAACAAAGGATAATCTTCGCATTCCAATATTTTAACACTAACAAACTCCTTCTTGAGTCACATGACTAATCAGTAAAACTCATTTAAAAAAAGAACATTACACAGCCATTTTATTAAATCATCACATTTTTTTTCCAACTGACATGACTTAACTTTGAATTTCGAACGCATTATTCTACCTGGCCAGTCAGCGGCCGAAATAAAAAATGCTTGTAACAGCGGGGAATCGAACGGAGGGATACCACACAGCGAACTAAACATAATAAGCCGTAATGGACGTTGATAGGACATAATAAAAAATGTTGCCCAAAACATGTTTCGATTCAAGAATTTATTAAGTAGTTGCGTTTAGGTGGAAAATGTGGGAGCAAGGTTTAAAATTAGGATGAATGTGGGTGTTGCTTCTGCCTACTAGTAGTATCACTTTGAGGCACAAGTAATAGATATTCATCCTATTTTTAATATCCATTTGGTGTTTTTGACCCTCGAAATGAGTTTTGTCAAACTATTGGTACTTTAGCCGAAAAAACCTGTCAAACTCAAAATTCTCAATTAGGAAACCAGCCAATAATTGCCTAACAATAGCATAATCAGCCTATAACAGACATTCACCCAGTGTTTGGCTACATAATCTACATATACTAAAATACCAACTTACAAAATAAATTGCATGAAAATGATTCGTTTAAAATTTAAAATGACCGTGCATAAAACTCAACCTAACTAAATGATGAAAAAAGAAATAAAAAATACAATCAACAATTTTTCGAATTTCGAATTCGCATTCCGTTTATTGTAACGTGCGTTTAGCCAGCGGGCGCCGAATTTATTTGAACGTTCCAAATGATTTCGAATTAGGAACGTATCAATTTTTTAATATGCTAACTTTTTAATGATTATCGGGCTAAGCTGAATTTATTGAGCCTCGGTCACATTGAGTATGTTAAACGCATTTTTGTATTGGCAGATTTATTAGTACAGAATTCTTTATGGAATAATATTATGGATATTAACAGAATTAGCGTTTTTATTGCAGTCCATAAGTTAGATTTTTCCTGTTACTGTACGTGATTTGGAAAGACAAGATTTTTTTACAAAGGCAGCGTTAAGTTCCCTAATTTATCCCGTTTAACACGACAATGACGTATTCCACATTATGACCTCCTGGTACTCCGTTACCGCTTATTACTCTAGGCCCGAACATACTTCTTCATAATTCTGGCCTCCTGGTAGTTTGGGTATAAATGCTTATAATGTTCAATACCTAACTAAAAAAATAAAAGATCAGTAGTGTTCCGAATACTAGTACCTACTGATACGTAGGTGCCAGCCAAATGTAGCATATTTTTTTAAATTATAAATTATTCCACTTATGGTACCTGCGAAAAATATCGATTGGTGCCGTATGTGGAATATCTCAGCTGCCATTCGCTTAGGTGCCGTTAAAGCGGGTGCCCAATGTGGAATACGTCAGATCACTTCTAACGTATATTTTTTTTGTTTGTTTCGCTTTCACGTCTTAAAGGCTGAACGGATAAAGATGAAACTTATTAGCACATGGAAAGACCATGTCCTGGACTAGGACGTACGATACTTTTGATTTTGGTAGTATATTTAGGTATATGAAACTAGTACTTACGTAATAAAACACATGTATTCTTAAATAAGTAAATTATTTGCAAGCAAAAATGGTGAGTTCAGGCAAACAGACTCATCTTCTCTAAACTAAATTAATACGCCCGCGATCCACCTTTATGTAACAGCCTTATAGTATTTATGCAGATTAGATATATTTCGACATTTCGTTCCGTTTCTTAACTCTTAATTTCTTATATTTTATTGTTAAAAGAAATAAAAGTTGTTGACATTATTATAGACTACTGTTTTATCGAGCGATTTGATTTTTTATTATTCCAATTTCGAAATTGACGATCGTTTTGAGTGATTCGAATTTTGTTTTCGGCCAGTTCTTAGTATTTCGGCTTTGACCGTTCAATTTAAACACGTGTTTGATTCAATGTAACGTTTAGTGGGAATATGTCTGATTGTACGGTTGAGATTGATAATAATTCGTTATTACTAATGGAATTAAACTGTTATTGGAACAAATTATTTACTTAAAAGCTTTGTAAAGGTGAGCAGGTTTTTCCTGGGAACCCGAAAGAAATTGATGTTAGTCATACCCTTAGTAAACAGTGTTAATTTTAATAGAAAATCTAAAGAAAGTCCTAGATCTGTAATCTCTAAACTTTTGCCACAAAATAATTCTTAGAAGAGATGTACACCGACATCGTAAATAATGCAATAATTGCTGTTGAATATTGCCAAAATGCAAGACATTACCATTGATATTGTGTTACTCAATTGTTTATTATGCCGCAGATCACTTTCCGCATAGTGTTCACTATACTTCATAAAAGATAGCTTGATCTCTGTGAAATATGTCAAACTGACGTATACGGTATAGTTAGCCTATTGTTAATGTATTGATATACTGACAGCTGTCAAAGAGATCAGGCTGTCTTTTATGAAGTATTGTCTATTTTCGCCAGACGAAGGACATGCATAGACAGAGGTAGATTCTTCTTCTTCTTCCTGCCCTTGTCCCATGTTACTTGGGGTCGGCGCAACACGTTTTCATCTTCCATACCGTCCTGTCCCCCGTCACGGTATCGCTGACTGCCTTTTCCTTCATATCACTTCTCACACAGTTCATCCATCTTATCTTTGGTCGTCCCCTCCCTCTCGATCCATCCACATTTATATTCATAACTCTTTTAGTAACATCATCATCATCCCTCCTCATCACATGACCATACCAGGACAAACGGTTTACTTTCAACTTTTCTGTCACTGACGCCACTTTCAAACTTTCTCTAATATACTCATTTCTCACTTTATCCATTCTCGTCACTCCGCACATCCATCTCAACATTCTCATCTCTGCTACTAGCAGTCTCTTTTCATCCATCTGTTTCACAGGCCAACATTCTGATCCATACAATACGATAGGTCTAATCACGGACTTGAAAATTTTCCCTTTAACTTGAGGGGCATCCGTGGGTCACAAGTTGTTCCAGTAACCTGTCGCTATTTCATCCATCCCGAATTTATCCGGTGCGTTACATTACAGTGGTAGGTTGTACCTTGCAAATGAAAAAAAGGCCTAATAAACCTAAGTATCAGCTCACAAAACAGAAATCAACCATTTAATTCACACAGAACATCATAAATTTAAACGGATATCTAAATCAATACTAGCATTAGGTTCAGCCCAGACATCAATTACCGTCCGCCCATATCCATCAATAAAATATTTTCCAAATGTCATCCCAGCGGCGGCCATTTTAAAAATTCAAACATCGAAAACAAAATCCCGCGCTCCTCTGTGTTCGTGAATTTGCGTATTCTGCCCACGGAAGCCAAAAAGAGGTATCTAAAATTTTTCGAAAAATCAGTTTTATATACATCGGAGAGTTTAAAATTTTTCGCATCAAATAGGCAAGTGGACAAACCCGTAACTTTATTGTAAAATTGAAAATTAAAACACTAGCTACTATCTTATCTTACTAATATTACAAATGCGAAGGAATTGATGGATGGATGTATGTTTGTTATTCATCACGCCAAAACGGCTGAACGGATCTGCATGAAATTTGGCACAGAGTTAGATTATAGTCTAGAATAGCACATAGGCTACTTTTCATCCGGGTATAATGTTCCCTTAGCATAAGAAAACACTTTTCAGGCGGACGAAGTCGCTAGCAGAAGCTAGTGTACAATAAATTCACATTATTTAAGCAAGCTTTATTACTATCACTACATCACTATCAGTACATATTCTGAAAAAGAAAATAAAAATACCCTATCATAATCGCGAGCTGACTGACCCAAACCATGTATCCAACGACTGCACAGCATGATTTTCTTATTGTTTACGTCTTTTTAGTTCGCTTCTTAAGCAGTCGGGTTTTGTGATTTTTTGAATTAACTTTTTTTATTTATAAAATATCATTTTAGACATCTAAGGGGTTATTTTTTCAATATTAAATGTTGCCAGTGACACTTGCAAGGTTAGGACGAATCGATTGGCGTAAATCATCAAGATTGGCCAATGCGTTTGATCTTTAGAACACAGTATAGAAACAAACATACATACATAGGCTGATAAACACATTACCTTCCTTTGCGTCACACAGTCGGGTAAAAATGAAGGGTTTATGTCTAGTTGTGGGCGAAGTCGGGTTGCGGATGATGATAATAATGTAGGTGACTGGAAATATTTTTTAACAAAATCCCTATTTTTCTCAAAAATCACTTTAACTGAGTTACCGCCTTTTGGTTCCCGCGGCCAGTATTTTAGGCGCGTTCGCTTTAGCGTTCATTTGTGTTAAATGTCTCGGCACTAATGGCGTATCAATGGCGCACAGATAAGAAATACGCCGTAATTAACGTGAATATCGACCTTTAGCCATTGAAAAGCGTTTACGGTGCCATATTTTTGTTGTTCTATAACTTATTGGGCTGGTGGTAATGTTTTGGAAGGGTGTACTGGCTTTATTTTGTGAGGGAGGAAAAGGGAAAGATAAGAAGGTTGATGCAGTGTGCTATAAGTTACAGTAGATATGCCTAGTAACCACAGTTATTACCTACATAAAAAACTGTTTTATAGACAAAAATAAATCCTTTCCTCTTTATAATATTAGTGTAGACTAGCTTTTTCCCGCGGCTACGCTCCCGTGGCAGTGCTCCAGAGCACAGGAATCGTTATCAGGATTAAAAAAAGCATATTTATTATTTCACTCAGGGATAACGTAACTAACTTTCTACTGATGACAAAATGTTCTAAATCGATTATGTCATTTTTGATGTACGAACAATCAAATTTTTCCTCTTTATAATATAAGGTATATGTAGAGAAAAAAAACCGGCCAAGTGCGAGTCGGACTCGCGCACGAAGGGTTCCGTACCATTGTCGCAAAAAAACGGCACAAAAATCATGTTTGTTGTATGGGAGCCCCACTTCAATATTTATTTTATTCTGTTTTTAGCATTTGTTGTTATAGCGGCAACAGAAATACATCATCTGTGAAAATTTCAACTGTCTAGCTATCACGGTTCATGAGATACAGCCTGGTGACAGACAGACAGACAGACAGACGGACCGCGGAGTCTCAGTAATAGGGTCCCGTTTTTACCCTTTGGGTACGGAACCCTAAAAAACGCTGGTTCATTTTTTTAAATTTGCTTGGATGTCATGAAATATTCGTAATTTCCCTATTTTGATTAAATAATCACAACATTCAGGAATATCCTGTCACCTGTGTGATCATCAAAACCAAATCTAAAAAATATTTTAAATCAATACCAAATTATTAAATTGAAAAATAATAATTGTTATAAAACGACATATTTTTATAAGTGCAGTTACATGTAAATTCACAAAAAAAAAACAACAAATCTAGCTAAGAGGAGGAGGAGATCGGTATCAAAAATCAACGATGCTTCAACTTGAGAAACATAGGGTACAATATGAAATGAATGAGCTTCAAATTATCTATGCAAAAAAAACATTTGACGTACTGGAGTAGAGATGCGGTTAAAATTTAAATACAAATTGATGCTTATATTTATTCAAAACATAGTAATATAAAATTATATTTTTTATTTGATTTAAAAAATATTATTTTTCGTTTTAGACAAACAGTAAATAACAAAAATATC
The DNA here is from genome assembly GCA_949775005.1 of Orthosia gothica. NCBI lineage: Eukaryota > Metazoa > Arthropoda > Insecta > Lepidoptera > Noctuidae > Orthosia > Orthosia gothica. Next base: position 11,215,332 of record OX459035.1, on the reverse strand, counting down.
CTTAAGTATGTCTTAAAATATGTTTTTTCAAAATAAACTAACAAGGAGATCATTTCTTGGCCAATTGTTTTAACTAAGTTTTCTTAAAGAACAATGGCAGGTGCCCATACATTTTTTTAGCTGAGATTAAATTCCTACGTCTTTAAATGAAAAATATCTGGTTTAACTCAGGGTTATGTTCTGAATTAGTTTGTGCAAGAAATTTTGCTCGAGAATGTCTAGAATAATAGAGTCATAAACTTTTGTAGGTTATGTCTGGGTAACTTTTAATAATGTGTTTAATAGGTAATATTATTCAATTTCGTGGAAGTAAAAGGGGAATATCGCATTAGCATTTCCCTTACCTAGTTATTTCAGCATGAAATGTATAATATTATACTCTTTGGAAAGAGTATATTTATTTAAACTAAGTGACTTTGACGTTTATCAAAAAATCGTCGTCCTCGTCAACAACTAAGCTATATTTTTTAAACTTGGATACTAGTCTTTTTGCCAATCATTAATTAAAAGTAATTCATTTATTTCTACTACACTACAATATTCTTACCTACCTGCGAGGAACATCTATACTTAGACATAAACTGTATTGTTAACTCATTTACTGCAATAAATACATTAATTATATTATTAATTAATATAGTTACTACTTGTCACTTAGCAGATAAAATATATAATGGCAACACTAAGCTAAAGAAATTAACAAAAAAATCAAATAACTTTTTATTTATTATGATTTTTTTTTATCCGTTTTGAACCAGCCCAATAATATATTTAAAAAATGTAGACAATTAAAAGAAAGTCTTTCGTATATAACTCACTTGCAGACGCTCAAATTTAAGTCAGCTAAAATCTCGCCATTGTTCTTTTATTGGCTAGTACATAAGTGGTCAACACCGTATACGGAAATCTGAATCTGCAATATTTCAGATAGGTCTGAAAATTATTTATGTGTCGCAGTTTCATCGGCCTTGCTTTGCGGCTGTAACGGTGATGATACTAAAAATTCTTCAAAAAGAGCTCTAATTTAACCTACATTGTCCCACAGCTGGGCAAATGCATCTCTTAAATCCTTTCAGCCATTTTTTTTCTAAGTCATTTCAAACTGGCTCTCGCGGTAATGTAGGCGTTAGTAGAGAAAAACTCATAAAAGGTATACTAGGTGCTTAATATTTAATTTTAACACCTGTTCACCTTACATCGAACTTCTCCTAAAATAGGACAAACGATTATTCGAATAGAACTATTCATCATTTTCAAAGTAAACATCTCGAATAGTCTTTAATTCATGTCATCACTATTCTACATGACGAAGCATTTCAAACTTCGAACAGTCACGATTTTCGACACACGATTTTGCGTTCTATATTTGAAAATTTGAAAAAACGTTCGCTCCATTTTGTTTGAATTCCATTGCTGTTTTTGTTACGACACGACTTTCTAATTGTAGTTCGAACAAGGCAATGTATGTTGTATTATTAGATATTGTGGTGTGCTTTGATAGTGTGTTCTAAAAAGTTTTTTGTAAGAAGTGATGATTGTAAGCTTGTTTAACAAAAGATGGCCGCTTTTACTTTTGCGTGAAGTACTTATTTATTGTGATAAAACGTCTCGTTAAATTCTAGTTTTGTTTGTTTAGAAATTAATAGGAGATATTTAAAAAATATTGGTAAAAAACAAAATTGTAAAAAATTGTAAATTGCACAGTTTCTGTAACGTAAATTATCACAATGTGACAACTTTTCAAACGTACGTTAGTTGCTGTAATTAGTTGAATGAATTATTATCAACAGCTAGTCCCATCATATTAAGACGTGTCGATAATTTCTTTCCACAAACCAACAGTTCGTTATCTGTAACCAAAAATTCCATTCTATTTAAAATCGCTCGTCTAAGAAATAATATATTTTTGCTGCAAACAAGCATAGCAGTTAGTGTTCCCGCACTTTGGTTTGAAGGGTACAAAATATGCCTGTGTAACTCAAGTACTTGCTTCAACTCCCGCTTAACCAGACATTAAATACGACCCTAATGCAAAAAGATTCCACCAAGGCCCCGGCGAGATTCGAACTCACGATCTCCTGTTTACTAGACAGGCGCTTTAACCAACTAAGCCACGGCGCCTATGTTACACGAGGTGATTTTTGGCAGGAGATTTCACAGTATGGGTACTATATTGTTTATCATAAAGAACGTACCTTTTATCCAAAGAGTTCCGGGAGATTTTTGATTCGGACATCAAAAATCTCCCGGAACTCTTTTTACATCTCATGATATCTGCCTCGGTAATACTTTCTCATGATTATAATCTCCTGGAACTAAGTTGGAATTTACCGGTAATGATTCCAGCCCCGCAAATACTAAGACTTCTTTATGATTCTGGCCTCCTGGTAGTTTGGGTATAAATATGCTTATAAAGTTCAACATCTAACTAATAAAGCAAAAGAGGAACTTAGGTATATTTTTATAATGTAACTCTCTACTGGTTCCGGCTACAAGGTGCCGAATGTGTAAGTAATACCTACGATGCAATTAAAACGGGTGCCTAATGTGGAATAAATCTACTTTACCATAAATAAATAAATATTTTAGTGCCAAATTTTGACAGGTTTTCAGGGTATAGGTAGTTTAGTTTGACAAATACTCAATTTAGAAATCGACTCAAAGTTTTATTCTGTCAGCTATTAACGATTGTCAAAAGTACAAAATTTATGGAATTGACATGTGCTTTCGAAATTTCACGTGATCAATCCTTTTTTTTTCGGCGTGGGAATTCATCAAATGACTTCTCCCGCTCTGGGTGAAGCGAGAGGCCAGGGCCTGCAGTCTCGACATAGCTAACGATCGTTACGCTAGCTAACATTCGTTAATTCTTACCACAAAATAGTAAGTATACAGAAGGGCCACTCCCGCCGTTTGGAAAATTGACAGCTAAACTTGACAGATTCACTAGGGTTGCTACTATATTGATTCCGAATTAAAAAAAAAAGGGTAGGTTGCCCAAGTTACAAACATAAATACATAGATTCGTTAAAAATACATCATATCATGCTTACATGCCTTAGAGGGTAGACAGGACATCAAATATCCATTTAATATCACGAACACTACAACCCTAGTGAATCTGTCAAGTTTAGCTGTCAATTTTCCAAACGGTGGGAGTGGCCCTTCTGTATACTTACTATTTTGTGGTAAGAGTTAACGAATGTTAGCTAGCGTAACGATCGTTAGCTATGTCGAGACTGCAGGCCCAGGGCCTGGACAGAAGGGCCACTCCCGCCGTTTGGAAAATTGACAGCTAAACTTGACAGATTCACTAGGGTTGCTACTATATTGATTCCGAATTTAAAAAAAAGGGTAGGTTGCCCAAGTTACAAACATAAATACATAGATTCGTCTAAACATACATCATATCATGCTTACATGCCTTAGAGGGTAGACAGGGCATCAAATATCCATTTAATATCACGAACACTACAACCCTAGTAAATCTGTCAAGTTTAGCTGTCAATTTTCCAAACGGCGAGAGTGGCCCTTCTGTATACTTACTATTTTGTGGTAAGAGTTAACGAATGTTAGCTAGCGTAACGATCGTTAGCTATGTCGAGACTGCAGGCCCTGGTCAGACTTTTACTGACTAAAACCCGCCCGTGTTACTTCAGTTGCTTGTGCCACGGCCGCGGTAACTCTCTTTCAAACTTATCCGCGACCACGTGGTCAAACCTGAACATTTATTTTAGAGTGTCACTTTATCTAAACCCGAAGATCTACCCAATGAGTTAGATTGTATTAAAAATAAGAGCACGCCTCAAAAGTGCTGCAAACACAAACCATTCCACAACAATACAATGTGACGACACCGCTCCCATAAATCAATATTGTCAAGCGCAGGTAAGCGATGACCTTCCTTACATTCATAATAAACTCTCCTGGCACCCTATCCACATCAAAATAATAATAACTTTTGGCTGTTGTCTAGTAAGTAAGGATCAGACTATCGGGCTACAAAAAGGTTGAATGAAAGAGGATTGCATACTGCATAGATAGAATAAGTGGCGCCGCCTGTGACTTCTTTTTCATTCCTACAAGTAATGATGTTTAAGGATTGTCAAAGAGAGGTAACTAAAGATCCTCTCTTTAGTTACTACTACTGTAGACTGCTGGGACACAGGCCTCCTCTCTGTGAGAGGGAATGTGCCTTAATCGATGACGCGGGCCCAGTGCGGGTTGGTGGATGTCACATGTCTTCGAGTTTTGATTCTAGGACATGTCGGTTTCCTTCACCGTTTTGAGAACAGTGGTGATGAAATAATTTACACAAAGTAAAGCGCCTGCCTGGGTTCGAAACACAACCTACAACTTGTAAGAGGCGACCGTTACCACTGGCCACCACTGCTCTGCTTAGTAAAAATTATTCCATCTTTAAAACAAAGATCAGGGGTACCATGACGTGTCAAAACTATGGTCAGGGTTGCACTGTGTGAGAGAGAGACGGAGATATACAGGACGAAGAGCACTATCCCTTTTACACAGCGGAATCATGATTGCTTTAACACGTTATGGCACCCTGGGAGGTTACCATAAGGTCTTAGACTAAAATTGCTTTGAGTGTGTGTAAGGGACAGATACATGCACATGCATACAGGGACTTGTATACATAATTATGTCCCTTAAGGTCTATCCACACATATCAGGGCCGTGACAGAGCCGGGCCCAGGCATTGAAGCTGCGTCAGTGACACGTGCACGGACGTGTGTGAACGAGTTCATATAAAATGTGCACACCGATATATTTTTGAGGCCCAGACGGGGCACTGTTCGTCCACGTCCCGGGCACGGCCCTGATATGTGTGGATAGACCTTAACGCACACTCATAAAAACCTTACTCTTAAGAGTTAGGTCACCCCCCTGGCTCCCTGTATCAAAATAATAATTCCATGGCTAGCGTTCCATTGTCTTGTATGGATCAGAGTATGAGACTGTTAGGTCACAAAAAGGATGAATGAAAGGCGTTTGCATGAAGAGTATAAACACATTACTCTCCTTCGGCAGTCGGGTAAAAAACGACTGTCGAAAATTCTAAATGTCAGGTTCTAGACAAATGGCATTCGATGTCAGCGAAGGCGATAGTCGAGACGTCAAAATGTAAGGGATTGATCACGTGATCTTTCGATAGCGCTTGTCAATCCCATACAATTTTGCCTTTTTGACAATCGCTATCGCCGCGCTTTCGATGGTAGTATGTCACTTGTCTATGGTCAGGGTTGAATATGTAAGATATTGGTAGCTCACGTCAATTCCATACATTTTGGCAATGGTTATCGCTGATAGAAAGTCTAGGAATCTTTGTTTTGGGTGGTTTTGTCAAGTAGTGCATGCTTTAAAATATCAGCCAGACAATAGGGTGGGGTAGGTAGCATTCATGACTGTTCAAGGTGCGCCAGATATTTTACTATAATTATTTAAGTATCTAAGTGGTTAAGGCCTCGCCTCTCATGCACGAATTTATGAGTTCAAATCCGGGCAAGAACCAATGGGACTCTTTCAATTCATATGCACACTCTTACTTTTTAAATTTACCTCCGAAAAATTTGATTTTTCTGAAAAGAAAACATCGTGGAATAACTGGCACCCTACTTGTTTCAATCACTACTGGATAAAATTGCACTGTTTTTTTATAAAAGTTAAAAAAAATCGTCTACTTGGTAACTAATACTCTAAACTAATACGCAATGAATAGGTACACTGCAGAATTGACAAAATGAAAACTAGCGATTGTGTGAATTAGCGCTAACTCGTTTAGCTTATAACTAGTTATAATACGCTCGATTTATAAGTAAACCAAAAAATAAGTTTAAAATCGCTAACTCGCTTTAAGGCGACGACTAACGCCTACGACCTTGAGGGAACAAAATGCGCCCTCGTTTCACACCCGCGCGACTCAAAATTTAGTAGTTTTGTGTACTTTCCTTATTATTCTATGACATTAAAAAAAAAGCTTCAGATCAAAATGTAGATAATTAATTTATCTTTGAGATATTGTCAATTTCATTAAAATACGCCCAGCGTTTTAGGTGCGATTGTCGTGTTTTTGTCCGTTTTAGACATAAGTTTTCAAATGAATTACACCATGTTATACGAATAAAACTCAAAATTTTCTTAGATCAAATTATTAAGAAAATGGTCTCATGTAACATATATTTTTTCCAAAAAAATACGAGTAGCCGTTTAGACGTGATTCTCATTTTAATATCAGCTACTCAAGGGTAACTGCGCCTTAAGCGGGGTAATTAGATAAAGCACGAGTCATCTCTGTATGACAAGAGGATATTATCAAACTGGTCAGTTGGTTCTATTTAAGTAACGCCACTCGTGATGGCAAATGCACTCAACCCAACAAATCTTTGCCAAAACCGAGCTTGCTCAAAAGTACTTGATTCCATGATCTCAGGTAGCAACTGACACTGCCACCCTAATTTTTTGTCACCAAATTAATCTTCCACACTGTATTAAAGATCTTTTGTATAATTTCAATGGAGCAGTAGCATAGGGACAAAAGATTTCTTCTGTATTGTTACTACTATCTTTTTCAATGTTATGCTTTGGGAAGTAACCTGGTTTCTCATTGTACAACCCGCCTCTAGATGAGGGATCCATGGGCTACTATGGTATTCTTTAAACACTACGTTTGTGGTAACAAGTTTCTAAGCCACGTTTGGTCTTGTAGTGACAAGATCAGACAAATGCCGAGACCGTGCACAAGATGGGACGATAGAAGAAAAGAGAAGAGAATTACAGAAGATGGAACAAACTGGTTATGAACAGCAAAACAGAGATACATAGAAAACCTTGGAATAATTGATTCATAAATGGAACATGTTCACTTGCCCTTAAGATTTTATTGGTTCGGAGTCACCCAGTCGACACCCGCTAACGCTGAAAACCAGCGCTGGGGCTCTGTCTCGCGCACGAGTCCCAGCATTATGCTGAGCGATGACCGTTTTGCGTGGTTGTGACGCATACTCTGTGTTTGTTTTTAAGTTTTCCTTTGTTTTTACCCGACTGCCGAAGGAGGGTAATGTGTTTATCAGGCTATGTATGTATGTATGTATGTATGTTTGTTCCTATATGGCGTTCCAGAGACCAAACGCGTTGGCCGATTTTGATGATTCTTACGTCAATCGATGCGTCTTAACCCTGCGAGTGTCATAGGCTACATTAAAATTGGACAATAGAAAAATGGCGGATTTTGGGTGCCATATTGTGGGGGCGCAAATTTTTCTTTTCATCCAAACCCATCGTGTGGGGTATCAAAATAAAGGGTTTTAAGAGGTGATTTCAAAAATATATAACACTTATATGTTTAAATGTACCTAAATCGAAAAAAAACGAACGAAAAAAAAGTTATAAATAAAAAAACCTATTTCAAAAAATCAAAAAACCCGACTGCTTCAAAAGCGAACTAAAAAGTCGTAAAAAACCATGCTGTGCAGGAGGAGGATACATCTGGTTTTGGTCAGCCAGCTCGCGCGTATGTATCCTCCGACTCCGACAGCATACTCTAAACTTGCGTATATTCTATTCTTGGCGTTAATGGGATATCAGCCCGCATGATTCCAAATCCAATATTGATCAATGCGATTCTAATTTAGACTAATGTATGCAAGGGAGATTATTATTAATCCTATAAATATTACGGATAGGGGCAGTGTGGGAATCTGGGGTTACACCATTTCTTTTTCTTTTTAACTAAAACAAAGGGCGGATAGAACCTGGAGAAGGATGGCACAAGACCGCGGGTCTCTTCTTTTTGTTTCGTGTGAGGATGTGGTCACCTCTGGTGTCAGAGTTAACTAAGCCGCCTCTGGGAACCCCACAGGCCTCTGACTTGGCTATTTCAGACTTACATTAACTATGTCTAAGTCCAGTTTTCCTCACGATGTTTTCCTTCACCGATGCCTCTGATGCCCATGATAAACTATGAAAGTACATATGAATTTGAAAAAGTCACATTGGTACTTGCCCGGATTTGAACCCACGATTTCAAGTACTAGAGGCAAGGTCTTAGCCACTAGACCACCACGACGTCTAGGTTTTAGTCACTCGGCCATCACGACGGCTGACGTCTGACCGCGGGTATTGACAAAAGAAAAGAGAGGCGTATGCCCAACAGTGGTTGAAGTCAGGCTTCGGATGATGATGATGAAAACGAAGGGCTGGTGGCTGAGCTAATACCAGCTGCACGGGTCGATCTTCAAGGCTAATGTAACGCTTGCCGAGGTCGGTTCGTGGATGGGTGACAATCCATAAGGTAGGATATGTAGCTACGAGTACTCGTATCGCTAACCATATTGCACCAAAAACAAAAACATTATAATTCAATGTGTCAATAGGGGCTATAGGCTCGCCCCCCATCATAGATAGTTCAACTCATGATTGCGCGCGGTGCCATGTGTGCGTGCGCTTGTAAATAGCTTTCATTTGTGTGGCAGTGACGCGGCAGTCGTTGTCCAAGCAAACAAGGTTACCCACACATAGCGTCGCGCTTACCCACACATAGTGCCGCGCGCAAAGATGTGTTGAACTATCTATACATGGGACTTACCTTAACAGGTGAAATATGGGTTTACTTAACGTGCACTTCTGCCCAACCCTTTGGAGGATACAAGCGTGAAGTTGTGTTTATGTTATAACAATTCCTAATCAAAATAAAATTAACAATTTTGGACTCGCAATCTTGTAGTTCATGCCTCATTATGCTTGGGCACCAATGTATGTACGAGTCATAAAATTTCATGTAGCATTGACACAGCCTCCGTGGCGCAATGGCTAGCGCGTTCGGCTGTTAACCGAAAGGTTGGTGGTTCGAGCCCACCCGGGGGCGATTTATTTTACACTTTGGTCTGTTTAGAGCAGGAATCGAATCTGTGACCGGTACAAGTAAGCAGCTGCGAGTTGACTACCCACAGTGTGCTGAAAGAGTTCATAACGTAGTACTCGTATTGATGAAAATTCAAGTTTTTTTAGTACCCATTATTGTTCTTTGGTCCTGCATTTAGCCACGGTAACACCATTTTCTGTCGCAGCTATTAGATCCTCACGTGTATAAGTGACAGGACTTGCGGTCAGTGGCCTTAGGGCCGGTTTCTAAAGTCGACGTCACATCTCAAATCCGCTGACAATTTGTCACAAATTAACGAGCCGTCAGTTGTCAGTGGGTTTCTCAACACTTCATCATCGAGAAATTAGCTAATCGTTTGTTACATTGAATGAATGGATCAAATCAGTATTTTTTTATTTTGTCTGGCTACCCTTAGAGAATTAGTTCAGTTCATTCTTTCGATACAGCGAAACTTTAACGTAACTTTAAGCATTTTATATTTTTTATTTCTGTCTAACGCATACCATTATCTCGTTGTCTTTTTCGTTTGACAGCAAACCTGGAATGCCATATTTTGTGAAGAAAAAAAACGATAATAAATATTGTTTTAGGTGATTTAGTGAAAGTATTGCTAAAACATTGATCATTGGAAAATGTCTAGAAAAAATTACACAGAGTGAGAGAAAAGGGAGCTTCTGGCGTTAGTAGAAAAGTGAGTACCTACTACTAGCTGTTTAAATAATAACTTTTCTATCATCAATCAGGTTTCAAGAAGACGATAAATAATGATGTATTGATACATTTTTGTTTTAGATACAAGACAATTATCGTGAATATGAATGAGCACAAACGGCGTTTTTTTGGAACAGAACAACCAAACATGGCAAGAGATTTCTGTACAATCTAATGGGGGCTCAGAATTCCCTAGAACTGGAACTGGGACAATTTAAACCTGTTCTCAGTGATGTTGGCGCACTAATGGGAGACCAAATAAAGCCACTGCCGAACAGTTGTGACAGTGCCACTGATTATAATAGGTTGGTAATATTCATTTAGGTGTGTTTTCATACACAAATGCGGTATTTATTGATTTTGAGTGTAAATAATGAATAAACTGAATACTGAAACTTTATACAACAAAGGAGAATTCCTTGAAACATTGACACTATATTTTATTTTTACAGATGAAGAGAACAATAATGGCGATGATGAGTCTGTGGTCATAGTTAAAATTATAGATGATCCACAACAACATATTTTGGGTGAGTTTACAAGTATTTTCATAGATATATCTTTTTGCATAATTGTTAGAGGAGCTTGTGCCTGAATAGCCTAAAGATCGACTTTCAAGGTTAAGCATCGCTTGCTGAGCTCGGTTCGTGAATGGTTGACTGACCATCTTTACATAGCTAGCTTATAGCTTACATTTTGACAGTCTATACGGGTGGTCAGAAGCCTGAAATCCAACACCAGTCTGGCCAAGGGATAATGTGTTACCCAGTTACCTAACCCTTAAATTCACAGTAGGTACTTTACCTTGACTGCTAATTGTGCTAATGCATGTTAAATCTTTATTATACACCAATCAATTTGGTGTTGGTCACAAAGGTTGCCAATGGGACCCTGATATTTAGACTGTTTTGTCCATAAGTCCATATGTATGTCACAGGGTTTTATATCTTAAGTTCTTAACCAACATTATTGGTTACAAGTTCTGTTTCACCAGAATCCCCATTAAAAATAATAAATAAAGATAAACTGTAACACTTTTATTTTTTTTCTAGATGACCATGAAGAAGTTATCGAAGAACCAGCACCATCTCCAAAAGATACAGCAAAGCGCAGAATGATGAAAACGATTAAACCCAAACATTCAAGTCAGAATAAAAAAAAGAATGCAGAAGCAATTAAAACCAACTATTATAATAAAAAATTACTATGTGCAATTATAGAAAAAAAAAACGAACATATTGAATTATAAAATAGCTTTTAATAAAAATAAACTTGTAAATTTAAAAATTAAAAAGCAAGAAGCTCAATTAGAAGATTTAACAAGTAAAATTTAAAAAATTAAAGGATGACAACGATTAAAGACTGATTATTGATTGAATTTTTTCTTAATGTAAAGAATTATATTATATTATATATACCTACTGTTGTTTAAAAATATGTAAGGATAATAAAGACAGATTAATGATTAGTAATGTGAAAAGCATTTTTTTTTCTTATAGAGATAAAGATGAAAAAAATTATATATTGTTGTGTTTAAAAATATGTAAGGATAATAAAGACTGAAGACTGACTGATAAGTAATGTAAAAAGCATTGTTTTTCTTAATACCTGTTATGTTAAACTGATTTGTAGACACCGAAGAGATAGTACACTGATACAAATTATACACACAATATCATAGCAATTTTTTTTATTGCAAACAATAAAGTAATAATCATTACACACAATAACATTAACATGCTCTAGCTAAAATGGGTGACCAGCAAGGCAGACCGAACTGTAAAATTTTCGTTTGATTCTCCTATGGTTTGGGAAAGTACAGGTGGGTCTACTGGTTCTGCAGGTCCTGCCATCATTTCATGGAAATATGCTGTATCATTGTGGTTCAGTGCAATATTGTGCAAGACAGCACAAGCCACAATTATATGCATGGCCGTATTCAACTTGACCCTTAAGCCCATTGATAAGCAGGGAAATTTCTTGTGGCAATTTGTGCGTTGTTGTACCGTTGTTCACTGTCTGTGTTGGGCTGAATAAATGGTGTCAGCAGGTATTTGCGACAAGGGTATCCACTGTCTCCCAAGAGGGCATTTCTGCCATATTGCCCCATTTCAAAATCTGCACGTAGATGTGAGTCATTTAATATTGTGGTGTCGTGCACTGATCCAGGCCATCTACATATGATGTCTAAGATGCGCAATTCTGCATCACACACTGCCTGCACATTTAAAGAAAAATAACCTTTTCTATTTCTAAAAAGTTCTGCATTCAGACCACCTGGCGATTGTATTTTAATATGGGTGCAATCAATTGCTCCAATGACTTTGGGAAATCCTCTGATGGCATAAAACCGGTTTCTGACCGTAGCCTGTTCCATGTCCGTCTCTGGCATCTTCACAAATATTGGTCTCAATTTTGCAATTTCTTTTGAAACCCTCTTAATTATGCGGCATGCTGTTGTTTTATGCACTCGGATATGGTCTGCAACGGTTATTTGAAAACCTCCTGAAGCATAAAAATTCAAGGCCAGCAACACTTGTTCCACGGCGCTGATAGATGCGATGCGACGGGTCATGGGTCTTTTTAAATGCGGCTCCAACAGACCCATGAGAAAATGTAGAGTCAATTTCGAAATTCTGTACCGATCCCTGAACTGCTGTTCATTGTAGTGCTCCAGGGGTTGCATACGCGTCCGATAAACGCGTGAAGGCCCGCCGTCACAGAGTACGTTGTCTTCCTCCTCGCTGGATAACTCAACAGCGGATAAATCTGATAGCGACATATTTGCTGATCTGCGTCCGAAAAACAATAGGAAAAGTCGTCGGATAGTAAGCACGGAGTCCGTAAGCCGACGTCTTCAGTGTAATATCAATATCAATCACAGAGAAACTTATGTATAGATACAGATAACAATCAAATCCAAGTCAAATCGAAACTTCAGAAGCAAAATAATAAAAGTTAAACAACCAAATGTCAAACGGATAAACACCGACTAATTTTAAAAACGCATTACGCAATGGTTACTTTTTATTTACTCTTATCATAATGCCGAACTCCAGGCGATATAATATTGAACGTGAGGTCCTGAGTTCGATTCCCAGGCCAGACACTGTTTTTGTTTTTTTTATTTACCTACAAAATATATTTTTTTTTATCTGTGTGAAATTTTTGTAAAATATTTACATTATAAAAACTTGTTTAAATATACAATGATATTCTAATAAAATAGAATATTTTTTATTTATTTAATTAAATAAAAAAATAATAATTAAATAATTTACTAGAACATCATTGTTTAAATATAATGTAATTATTTTAAAAGTTCGTAATAACCTATTTTTTTTTAAATCTTGGTAATCAACTATTGATCTAATATTTTTATCATGTAAATATTTTTCAACTATTTTACACAATTATAGAAAATAAATATTTTAAAGGTACAAAAATACCCCATGTAAATATTTCACAACAATTTTACACATCTATAAAAAAAATATATTTAATAGGTAAAAAAATACCCCAAAAAAAAATAGAACCCACACCATAGTTTTTGCCGACCCCTTTCATCTTTTAATCGTAATAAATCGTATATAAAATCATAATATTAATTTTAATCTGCGAATAATTGACCTCTATCCAACAATTATAAAATAGGCTCGATGACAAGAGATTAACATTGAAACAGGTGCTGAGAAACCCAAAAATGCTATAACATGTGGTTAATTCGTGATTTTTGTCAATTGTGACAAATTGTTAAACGCTTGTCACATTTGGATGTTGAGAAACTGAAAGTAGAATTAACAGGCGATTAATCGTCGATTACGTTAACAGCCCGATAATTGGCACCTGGGAAACCGGGTGTTAGTGCGAGTTTTTACTCACGCGTGACTCACGCTCACTCGTGTTATGTAAACGATCTCGTATGTCAAAATGTATACAAAAAAAGAGGTTTCTCCTTACCGTCCCCAGACGGCGCTTATCCAGTTTCCATACAAATTGACGTTTACGTTAACGCGATTGACTGTGAGTAAAAACTCGCACTAAGGCCTCTGTGCTGCCAACTTAGCGCTTTCATCGCCAGATCTAGCGCTTTTTTTGTTCAATAGCGCGTTCTAGCGCCTAGCGTTAATTCTATCGCTTTTTGAAATCGTATTATGATATGCACATCTAATATTATTTATTCTTTGATGTGCGTAACAAGGAACGAAATTTTTTTTTTAGAACTAGCTACACTTAAATGCTGCTATGTCTCTTATGTTGGTATCTTAGTCTTTGAGTTGGGGATTCCTCGAGTTGGCAGCACTGATTCCTCGCTAACTCTTTGTAATTTGTTAACTAACTTCGTTTCACGTTCTATTGTTCCACAGTCATGTATAACTTGCTGTCATTCTGAGTCAGTTTTATGAGTTGTGCAGTGAGACGATAATATAAAGCGATGTGCCCTTATAAAAAAAAACTACGAACAAAATTTTGTTTGTATTTGGCGCCGAATACAGCACTTTTTTGACAGCGACCATTTAGCGCTTTCTAGCGCTTTTTAAAGAGCTAACAGCGCGTTTTTACCCTACTGCCGAAGGAGGGTAATGTATGTTTGTTCCTATATGGCGTTCTAGAGACCAAACGCGTTGGCCGATTTTGATGATTCTTACGTCAATCGATTCGTCTTAACACTGCAAGTGTCACTGGCTACATTAAAATTAGAAAAGAAAAATGGCGTATTTTGGGCGCCATTTTGTGGGGGATTTTTTTTATTTTTCTTCCAAACCCATCTTTTAGGGGGGATAAAAATAAAGGGTTTTAAGAGTTGATTTCAAAAATATATAACACTTATATGTTTAAATGAAAATAATTCTAAAAAAAAATAAGTTAATAGTTGTAAATATAAAAGTTAATTAAAAAAATCAAAAAACCCGTCTGCTTGAAAAGCGAACTAAAAAGACGTAAACAAGAAGAAAATCATGCTGTGCAGTCGGAGGATATATCTGGTTTTGGTCAGCCAGCTCACGAATATGTATCCTCCGGCTGCACAGCATGACTTTCTTCATGTTTTTTTATTTATTTTTTTGTGATGGGTTTGCTCTTGACTCTAGTCTAGGTCAGAGGTGACAGAGACAGAGTCTACGATGGAGTGAGCTTACCCTGAAGAAGCCTGTTCACTCTAACTTTGAAGAGATTCGGGTTGAATGCGTTCGGAAACACAGACGCAGGTAGTGAGTTCCATTCATTCGCTGTACGCATTATGAAGGATTTTTGGAAGCGCTTGGTGCGACGAATTGGTGGAATGGCAACAAGGTAAGGATGGTAACTTGCAGTTTACGTATTTTTAGTTCGCTTTTTTGCTTAGACGAGTTGGCAGCACTGCTTGCGGTGGAAAATGAAAGGTAGGCCATGGTAAGCGCAGAGACGCCGCATAAAAACTGAAGACCGGACCCATTGAAGCTGTTTTAATGTTCTCCGCCCACCGAAATTTGATGCTTTAAATCCCCTTAAGCGTCAAGCCTACAATACCAATGAGAAATGGTGACCGAGTAGTAGAAATCCATGTGGTTTGGTTGAAATTTCGAGTGCCTTTTTACAAGCTTTTATTTAATTTGCAATGTATGTAAGTAAGTGTGTTCGGGTCAAGTCTTGCAACTTAATTTTAAAGCAGTTATCCTCCACCGATTAAGATGAAATTTTGCATACACGTTTAGTTTAGATGACAATGCATGGTTAGCTAAGTGACGTCATTCTAAATCCAATATGGTAGACAGCCCAAGATGGCGGACTGGTTATTTTTGGTGCACTGCCATGTGATAATTATGCCATGTTGTGACAATGCAAATTTTAATGTTAGTGTTTGTTTTTTTTTATTATTCGTTATCGGCTCGCGTTTGACCACCATCTCGCCTGATGTTAAGTGACGATGTGGTCGAAGGTGTAGCACGCTTGCCTAGGAGTAACCTATTCACACTTGACTTGAAGACCCCTAGGTTGTTGCTATCAGGAAACAAAGACTGCGGCAGGGAATTCCACTCCTTAGCTGTACGCACAGTGAAAGTATTTTCAAATATTTTCAAATTCAATAAAAGACGAGAAGCTTATTTATGGGTGGGATATCCACCATATACCGATGGCGCATTGCCGTGAGACTTGAAGACTTGTTTCTTATAAATCTATGCGTTATCACGTGACACATTTAAATAAAGTCCAATAAATCAAACCACACATCCTTGACCGATAAGCCCTTTTAACCGGCGATAATCCGAACATAAGACATGCCAATGACGTCAGGACATGCCCAATAACCGGACAGGCTTAACAAGAGTACGCGTGTAACAATACGTCGTAAAAATAATGGGGCATTGTGTTCACTGGGCTAGAGGGCCCGACGTGGTCACGGAGGTAGGGTGCTGGAAGGAGCGAAGGGTTTTTGGTATTTTAATATTTAGTTTGTATTTCAATTCGTTCATTTCAATTCTTAGTGTATGTAAACCTGTATAGTAGGTGCAAACTATGGTTTGTGACTATGTTATTAAGGCGGTACCCCGAGCAAAACGCCGCGCTAGCCGTTTTTCGTGCTGTTTTTAGGAGTTCTCTACTCGTTATTTAAAAAGAAATATCAACTAATAAAAATACATTAAATTTCTACATATTATTGATTCTAAAATGGTAGTATACTTTTTTTTTAAAGAGGTTTATGTTTCACTAATGTCCTGCCAACAAAACCATAAAAATGAGAAATAATTATTGATAGCATGCATCTCCTCGTAAAGTGGTCATTAATTATTTTTTGTACTAACACTAATGGAAAGACAATTTAATAACAAACATTTTTGTCGTATTTTTTTTAAAAGACTAAAATTCGATTTTATAAAGATTTTATTATAAAATTTGTATCCACTACTGTAATTCATGCGCCACCAGTGCCGCTAGGCCAATAGGAATGCTCATATCTCATGCTGATTTTTTGGTCAGGGTACCACCTTAATTTGGTTTTATTTTCTATGTTTTTATTTGATCTGATATTATTGTTGAAGTAGTAGAAAAATATTTATTTCATTCCATGTTTCTAATTTTTTTTAAATTTTAGGACATAATTTATTATGGATTGATCTCTTGATAAATAAATAGTAATAATTGATTTACTAACAGGTCAACCTTTATTGCCTTGATATTTTTCTGGTTTTATATTATATAGAGTGATTTTATATATTAAACAACTGACGGGTTTGTTGATAAATAAATAAAAGGTAGTAGACGCATTGATGAAACGAATCGAAATTAATCTTAATTCATATTATAAAGAGAGGTGAATTAAATGAGAGCAAATATAAAATATAAAGCCCGAATTGTATGAGTTTGTACTTTGTACAGACTTGTAGGGTTATCCCCCGAAATAGAAAATATACGATATACACCACAAAGAAAAAAAACATTTGAAAGTACATTATTTCAGATGGTTAAGTATAAATTATTGTGACTCAGGCAAAACCGGGACAGGCCACTAGTTTATTATAAAATCTCTGATAGTAAAAATAATATACATATACATTTCAAGACGATATTAAATTATTTCCAAGTCTCCCTCTTCCTTCTTTTGTAGTCTTGAAACTAGAGGCTTGCACTGAACTACGCTCGCAAGCACAGGCCACTTCCATCACCTCTACATCCGCGCACACTGTTCGATAACCAGCGCATATTATATAAAAACAATACGATCGCATGGAAGCCCGACTTTCACTGATGCACCGATTGTACTACAAGGCTGGCCTGCGGTGTTGCCTGCTGTTGTATCAGCTTCCAGGGTGAGCAAGGAGAAGATGAAAAACAAAAGAAGGTCGGTTAAAGCTGAGCGAGCGAATAAAAAAAACAAGTGAATGATTTTTAATTTTAGTTCACTTGGCCCTTGTAGACAAAATCAGCTTCTAATGTTCCTCCTTATAGGACCCAGCTCTCCTCTCCGTGAGAGTTAGTGGACCGTAAACTGCCACGGGAGACAGAGAAAGAGATCACAAGACATATTATTTAATCAACATTGTGGACCAAACTGTGTAAAGTTGGCGCGCGAAAGGAACGTGTTAAGGGATTTAGGGGAGGCCTACGCCGCAGAAGCGACCGCTACGAATAGCAATTACAAATACTTCTTGTAAGAGTAAGGAAAAGAAAGAAGTTAAAGAATAGCTTGAAAAGAAACAACATTTTAACAAACGTCTTTTTAACATAGGCGCCACAGACAGCGCACTTTGCAGGGGCTGTTTTAACGCCGAAGAATCAGCTGCCCACGTCATCCTGGACTGCGAGGCCGTGGCTTCCCAACGTGAAGAAATCCTCGGAGCAGTGAGGTCGCTCCGCGAAGCCTGTTCAGCTCCCAGGAAGCTTCTGTAAGTGTATCTTCTGTGTACGTGTTGTTGGGTGTTATGAGTCATGTAAATAAAACAACTGGTTTCGGTGAGCACTAGTACACAACTGGTATTTATAATTATTTATTTGACCATTATAATATTTGCTGTGCATGCGACATGTAATGTGTCGATGCACCACATTATTTCCCCCTTTTAAAAACAAATAAAAAAATCGAGTACACTTACATAAAAATAATTAAAAAGTTTACATAAAAAATAAGACAAAAGAAGTATTCTTTCTACACAAAATATAGTCATACACGAACAAAAATAAAAACGAACTTAATACTACGCGGTTACACTTTTCTTCTGTTTTCCTTTTTCCCGATTGCTGCTGTCTTAAACGTTTTGTGGTCCCTGTCCTCCGTTTGGGTGCTGACAGCAACGCATGGAGACCGTTGGAATCTGAGCTGGTTGCGTTTGCCTGGCGTCGACGTGCCGTGTCACGTTCTTGTATAACCGCTTCCTACACTTTCTGTACATGCAGTACAGTAGCACTGCAACGGCGATGATGAAAATGCCCCCCATAGAGATTTCCGTCATTGAGATGCTGGATCCCCCTGACCCAGCGGCAGTTTGTGCCACCACGATCTCTTCCTTGGAGCCCCAGCTGCCCATGTTTCCGAATATTGCAATTGTCTTGATCTTGCTTTACCAGCGTGTTGCTGCTGCGGTAGTTTGGTGGTTTGTGTGGACGAAATTATGCTTTGCTTTATTCCGTGTTTTTCTTTCGTTGAACTGGCGGTATTGTAAATCGTACCACCGGATGTATGACGCGGCCTGAGCGTGTTGTGTTTGGTGCGGTCTTATTAATTTCTGCTGGCTCAACATTTTTGTCGTCGTTCACTTCGCTACTGCTACTTTTCTGGTGTTCTAAAGGTTCATTTACCAATCCGTCCATTAAAATGTATGCTGGTTTTAATCTGTCCACCGTTACTATTGATGTTTTCTTCGGCAATTGAATCTTGAAATGTTTCTCTTGCTTCTCTAACACTTTATATGGGCCTTCGTAGGCTGGGGTCAGTGGTTTCTTCACAGCATCCGTTCTGACGTATACGTATTCGCAGCTTTTCATGTCTGGATGTATGTACGATTTGTGACTGCTGGCGTGTTGGTTGTTGCTAAATGGGCTTAGCTTTGCCATTGTCCTCTGGAGTGTCTGTGCAAAAGTCTCTGATGATGTTACTTGCGTTTTCGGCTCGATAAACATTCCTGGCAGACATATGTTAGTTCCGTATAACATCTGTGCTGGACTTGTATTCTCTTTCAGTCGTAGTGCTGCTCGTAATCCTAGTAGCACTATGGGTAGTTCGCTTGACCAGTTCGTTGTATTTCCGCGCGCGACTAGCGCGGTTTTCATTGATCTATGCCAGCGTTCAACCAAACCATTTGACTGTGGATGATAACTGGTGGTTCTGGTCTTCTTAATACCGAGTGACTTGGTCAGAGTGATAAATAAGTCTGACTCGAACTGTCGTCCCTGGTCCGTTGTTATGGTGTTTGGGCATCCGAATCTCGCTATCCAGGTGCTAATGAGAACTTCCGCTACAACTTTTGCTGTTATCTCTGCTACTGGTACAGCTTCCGGCCATCTCGTTTCTCTGTCGATCATTGTCACGATGTATCTGTTTCCGTTGGATTCTGGTAGTGGTCCGACAATGTCTACGTGCACGTGGTCTAATCGTGCTGTGGGTGGAAAAATTCCGATTGGGGCCGAGTTGTGCCTATGTGTCTTGCTTTTCTGGCATGCCTGGCATGTTTTCGCCCAAATGCCGACGTCAGTATTCATGCGGGGCCAGAAATAGTGCTCGGAGATCATTTTCTTCGATAATCTTATTCCGGGATGTGTTACGTTGTGCATGGTGTCGAATACTTGTTTTCGAAGTGATTTCGGCACATACGGTCGTAAACTTGGTTTTGTATTTTCGCAGAGTAGTTGTCTTGTTCCTGATAATGTCGTTGTTTTCCAGTTAAGGTTGCAATTTTTTAACAGCTGAGTGAGTTCAGTGTCATTGCGTTGCATATCTGCTAACTCAGTCCAATCCACAGGTGTGGGGCAATCTATTTGCTCGAGTCGCGATAACGCGTCCGCCACCGGGTTCATGTTACCGGATAGGTGACGTATGTCTGTCGTGAACTGTGCGATGAACTCGAGGTGACGTAGCCGTCTTGGGGCTATCGTTTTACTTGTGCAGGTTTGTTTTGTAGTGAAAGCATGACATAACGGCTTATGATCGGTGTAAACTATCAACTCTCTTCCCTCGACATAAGGTTGAAAATGCGTTACTGCCATGTAAATGGCTAGCAATTCCCGATCATACGTGCTGTACTTTGACTGCGTTTCACTCAGTCCCTTTGAGAAAAAGGAGAGTGGCTTCCAGTTTCCGTTTTCATACTGTTGTAAAACGGCGCCCACGCACGTTTGAGATGCGTCTGTCATTAGTGATAGCGGGCAATGCGTTGTTGGTGAAGACAATGTAACGGCGTCGCTTAGACTTGCTTTACATTGATCGAATGCTTCTAATGCCTCTGGAGTCCATTGTATTTCGGTTTTGTCATTTTTCTTCGATCCAATGAGGTATTTGTTTAACCGAGCTTGGTGTTTGGCTGCTTGTGGTATATTGTTCCGGTAGAAGTTGATCATGCCTAAAAATCTTCGCAAATCTTGTACGGTTTTTGGTATAGGGTATTTGGTTATTGCTTCGACCTTGTCTGGTAATGGTTTGATACCATCTTTTGAGATCTGATATCCGAGGAACTCTACTTGCTGTTTGCCCAGTATGCATTTGGCTTGATTTATTGCGATGCCATGTTCGTCTAACCGTTTGAACGTTTCTTGTAAATGTCGACGGTGTTCGCTGGTTGAAGATGACGCCACTAGTATATCGTCTATATATACGAATACGAAGTCAAGTCCTGCTAAGACTGTGTTTAGGAATCTGACAAAGGTTTGCCCTGCGTTTCGTAGTCCAAACGGCATTCTTGGAAATTCGAATAGACCGAACGGGGTTATTACTGCAGTCTTTTCTACGTCTTGTACTGGAATCTGATTGTAAGCCCTTTTTAAATCGATCGTTGAATAAATACTGGTTCCTGGTAGTAGGTATGTGAAATCTAGTAGTCTCGGAATTGGGTATCTGTCCGGTACCGTGATCGCGTTCAATCTCCTGTAGTCACCACATAGTCGCAACTCGCCGTTTTTCTTCGATGTCACGTGCAAAGGACTTGCCCACGGACTCTTGGAAGGCCTGCATAACCCTGTCTCTAGCATGTGTTCTATCTCCTTCTTCACTCTTAGGTATTTGTCCGCTGGCAAAGGTCTTGACTTGGAGTAAACAGGATGTCCATTGGTGATGATTTGGTGAACAACGTCGTGCTTCGGTCGTGACCCTGTATCGAGAGGTTTCAAAATGTTCGGGAAATCTGCTAAAATGTCTGCGTAGTTTTCGGTTAATTTTACGGTCCGAAGTGTAGGCGTGCTTGACTTCATTAACTTTGCGTTACTCTGAAGTCCAGTTGTACCATCAATCAAACGTTTATTCCGAACATCCACCAAAATGTTGTTTCTTTCTAGAAAATCGGCTCCAAGTATTGGTTGCGTAATGTCAGCTACGATGAAAGTCCAACGGTACGGGCGTCTCATATTCAGATTCAACGTCAGCGTTTTGTCGCCATATGTTTTTATTTGTGTACCGTTTGCAGCGTATATTTTATATGTGTCGTCAGCTTTTAAACGATTCCCTCTTCTAGGTATGGCTGAAATGTTAGCGCCTGTATCTACCAAAAAACGATACCCACTTTTTCGGTCGGTAACGCATAGGCGGTTTGACGGTATGATAGCGCTGACGACCGCCTCTGTCAACGCTGAATTTAGTTTTCCGACGGTTTCTTCCGATTGCATGGATTTTCACAGTTCCGAGCTCGATTCCTGTACCGATGATGATACCTACATAACCAGTTGGGACTGTCGGGTGTAATCCTCGTCCTGGAGTGTGATCTTGTGCGCGACTGGCTTCGGTTGCGCCTGTAACTACGGTGCCTACCATTATTTGCATTGGATTTCAAGGCTGCTATTTCTATGGTTAGCTTCTTCATTTGGTTGACCATCTCAACCATAAGCTGTGTTTGTCCGCTTGATATTTCCGACACTTCGCCTGATCGTCCTTCCAATATCTTGTCCGCTATGGCGGCGAGGTTGTCAAGTTTCTGATCTTGACTGACCGTTAACACTGCTCGAACGTGATCGGGGAGTCTTGATATCCACAAACCATGGAGGGTTTTTTCGGCCACCTGACTCTTACGTGCCAATTCCCTCATTCGTCTCAACAGTTGCGACGGTTTTTGGTCACCTAATTCCACTTCACTGACCAGCTTTTGATATTGCCGCTCCTCCGATTCTTCGTACACGGCTAGGAGTCTTTCTTTAACAGCACCATATTTATTAGTGGCGGGGGGTGACATTATTATGTCGGCCACTTGACTTACTGCGTCTTTGTGGAGCTTGGACAGTACGACTCCGTATTTTACTTCGTCACCCTGTTTTTGGGGAGCCATCATTGTCTCAAACTGCGCGAACCACACCCTGGGCATCTCTATCCAAAAATCCGGGATCTTCGAGGATATTCCTAATGCTGCGACTTCGGCCTGACTGTTGTCCGTCGCTCCGCATGCTGGTAACACACCACAATTTCCACTTGTGCTCATGTCTTCGGTAACTATATGCCTCTTGAAAACCAAAACCAGTGAGATCCGCTTGTGGAAGGCTGGTAAGGTTGTGCAGTGCAGTTACCACGACACGAGGAAATCACTTAAAATCGCGACGCGTGTTAATTCAAATCGGGGTCACCAGATGTAAGTGTATCTTCTGTGTACGTGTTGTTGGGTGTTATGAGTCATGTAAATAAAACAACTGGTTTCGGTGAGCACTAGTACACAACTGGTATTTATAATTATTTATTTGACCATTATAATATTTGCTGTGCATGCGACATGTAATGTGTCGATGCACCACACTTCTGAAGCTTCCTGGGAGCACAACGCACAACGAACCAAATGGGAGTCTATGAGCGGAAACGGGAGTCCTTTTTCATTCATTCATTCATTCATTAGCTTGAAAAGATGAGCTGAAGATTTCTGATAAAACTACATATTGCGTATGTTAAAAAAGTGTATTTTACATAATTAAGTTACATTAAGTTTTTTTTAAATGTTAGTAGTGGAAATAAAGGGTTTTTTTTTATTAATTTTATTTACTTAATCTTCAGGTGCAGTGAAGGTTGGTTGATGTCACAATCAATCTGCTTAGCCTCTTCCAAGTAGCTAGGGTTAGCTTCAAATGCAAGCATTTGAATAACAGTATTTTACACGGAGCGACTGCCTGGCATTAAACTAGGTGCCAGTAAATGTCTGCTATCACATGATAAGTTCCGTATATGTCATGAATAGGTAGACAAGTTGACTTGCAAAAAATATTTGAAATTGGAATCTGGATTGCATGACAGATGCCGCCAATATATATTTTTTTGTCTACTTTCCAACTTATTCACGCCATGTACAAAATTGTTCTTTAAATGTTTCTAGGACTGACCTATCTCACGATGTGGTTCTTCCTCTGTTAACTATACATATATCGTAAACCTATTTGACATTAGATAAGCCACCTAAACACAAGATATTTTCATGAAAACTTTAATAAAGAGAGGCGAATTGCATTGCCATTCTGGTCTTTCTGTGAAATATAAAACTGGAAGTGCCAAGTAAAATGCGATAATACTTTTTGGCAGCCGATCTCTACATTAAATCTAGCAAAGAACTGCGCCTCTTAACCTATACCCCCTTCACCCCAGTTTCTAAACTAAAAGTAATAAAAAAGCTGTAAAATCAACTACAGTAAAAGTCTTCTAACATTTTTATATATATAAAGTAGTTTCTACTAGTTTTCATACATAAAGTTAAGAAAAATGGAGGCGCTGTTTTCTGATAAATACAATAGCAGTACAGACTTTGAAATTTTTTTTTGTGAAGTTGGTAATAATTTAAGCTTTATTACCAATGAAGCTATTATTAGCTAGTATTCCTATTATTGCCTCCAACCTCAGCTTTATTAACTACAAGCTGCACCCGCGGCTTCTTTTATTCTTCCGCGGAGAATCTTAACACCGCCATTCAGAAAATGACGTCAATTGTACAACTCCATCTATCGAATATGGAGTTCAACTGTCCGAGTATCTGAATTACGTGTGTTGTGATACGAGTATTTTACTTCTTGAAATGTTTTAAATTAATATAGCTTTTGATAGAATGAACCAATAGTGATGAAACAAAAACTACGCAATACTTCAAGTTACGCACAAATGCTGCAAGGTTCTACTGGTAATCCTTTAACACCCTGACAATATTTTTTGTAAATATTTTCGATTTACAAAACGACTTTTCTACAGATTTATTATTTGTATTGATTGATGATGATACTGATTGACGTTAATGTTTGCCAATAGTGTTGAGTTTATACAACACCACTCCTATATTCGCCGAATGCTAAGATAGAAGTGCACCTGTAGCGCCAATTATGTTTAAGTCCTGTGTGTGTGGAGGTGTGTGTCCTTGAAGGCCAGCTTATTGTTATCAACCGGGAATGAAACCAGTCTCTGGGGTCCATCATTTTTTTTAATTTACGGTCGGAGACCTTCAAAAGCACGTAGAAGGGACCCCGTGACCTCTCAAAAGACCACCCCGAAACCCCTTCTGTGCAACGCCTGTTAGGGAACATCCCTGGGGGGATTAATAAAGCACCGCCCCTGAGCCTCGCTGTGCACGGCAGCATGGGATCACTGTGCCACCGTCTTTCCTGGAGCTACTTGGTGGGCGAGCAGAGTCCCCAATCTGACCACCCATGACCGCGGAGTCCCGCCTGCCAGGCGGGGTTTCGCCGTTTAGGCATCGAGGCAGTTGCCTCAACGACGCCTTCTTCGCCGATTGGTTCCTGTTTTCGATTTCCAGTAAGGGTACTGGGAATCGAAATCAGGACCTCAAGCTCTGCAGTAGTACTTGCGACCACAAGACCAACGAGAGAGTTTGTAAAATTGCCTTCATTTTTAGGGTTCCGGTCTATAAACAAAAAAATTCGTTGTCTGTCTGTCTGACCGTATGTCAAGATATTTTTCTCTGGAACGCCTGGAAATATCAAGTTAAAATTAATAGGACATATTTAGTTCTGCAATCTCTTGAAGCTGTGAAAAAACAAACTTCAATCACTCATCACGAAATATCGGAAAACCGCTTGACATATACAGATGAAATTTGACAGGGAGGTATTTTTGGAAATTCTATCCCTAAGGTGCCCTAAGGGAGTTTGAAAGTTTGTATGCAATTTCTACGGTTTGTAAGTTGGACACGTAAAATTTTATATTTATGCTTTTGGTTGATAAAAGAATTTAAAGCATTTATTGGTTTTTGGAACTTGCGGGGTGTAAGTGAAAAGTAAATGAAAAGGTAGAAATTTGTTGGGCTTATTTATAAATATATTTGTAACTTGGCATAAATACTAACCTAACTAAATAGTAAAGGTTTTCATTATTTGTTTCTAAAACTACTCCTAAAAGCCGATTTTGGGGGTGTTAAAGATTTTAGAAGAATTTTACTGTACAGGGCTCCTTTTTATGATATAGGGGAGCATTAAGAAGGGATTTTTGGAAATCGAACCTTTAAGGGGGTGAACTAAAAAGTCATATGTAGGATAAAATACGGATCATGCGAACAAAGTCGCGGGCGAAATGCTTTTAACATATATTTGAGAAATCGTTAGGGCATCAAAGGCTAAAGGATACTTTCTGTTGACCTGGAATCATGAAATTTGGCAAGAAGCAGTGTGTGCACAAGTAAAGTACAAAATTTGAAAACTGTAAATTTACCTACCTAACTGTAAGGTACCTACATTAAAAAAAAACCGGCCAAGTGCGAGTCGGACTCGCGCACGAAGGGTTCCGTACTTGGTAAATTGCGGTTTACGATTTATGACGTATTAAAAAAAAACTACTTACTAGATCTCGTTCAAACCAATTTTCGTTGGAAGTTTACATGGTAATTAATGTACATGATGTATTTTTTTTAGTTTTATCGTTCTATTATTTTAGAAGTTACAGGGGGGGGGGGGGACACATTTTACCACTTTGGAAGTGTCTCTCGCGCAAACTATTCAGTTTAGAAAAAAATTATATTAGTTACCTCAATATCATTTTTGAAGACCTATTCTTAGATACCCCACACGTATGGGTTTGAGAAAAAAAAAAATTTGTTTCAGTTTCAGGTATGGGATCTCCCAAAATTAAAATTAATTTATTGTTTTTTTCTATTTTTGTGTAAAAATCTTATTGCGGTTCACAGAATACATATACTTACCAAGTTTTAACAGCATAGTTCTTATAGTTTCGAAAAAAAGTGACTGTGACATACGGACGTATCATCGTTTCGTATTTTGCCATTTGGCTACGGAACCCTAAAAAGATTACTTATTTGTAGTTGGTAAACTGACCATGACCTATATTGATTGAGAACAGTTTACGAACGCCAAAGTTAATTTTGTCCCTTAGAGCAATGTTCGGTTCTTTCATTATTTATGAACGTCAGTAATGGAAACTTATTATTTTGGTGAATGTAGCTGGTAATGTACTATATACTACGTTACATTTCCTCACACACATAATTTCAACAAATACAAACAATATTGTTCTTTCTTTATTTTCTTTGGCTACCCAAAAGTTTCCGCTAGGCTGGCCATTCGGCCGCTTGACGGTGGTCACGACTAGACATCTTGTATATCTAGGGATACGATTTTTTACTCGAGTGGGCAGCTAAACACCGTGACCGTTGGGGTAAGTAAGTGGTGACATAACTACTCACTGGTTAAGGAGAAGTTTCTTTTACTTAGGACCGATTTTTAGGGCCACAAGCGGCACAGGAGGACACCGTGGAGTTTTAGTGGGTTGGAGTCCAACATAACTGCGCTATCTCTCCGTGGTATGCATGAGCATTTCCACAGGCAAAAGAATTATTCCGTACCCCAAGGGTCCAAACGGAGCCCTATTGATGTCACTTACGCGTCCGTCTGTATGTCTGTCCATCGTCTGCCACACATTTAATTGCGAAAAAATATATTAAATTACCATTGACCTATGTACTTAAAATTTGGTGATGATGTTTATTATTGCGTATATTTTACTAACAAATATAAAAAAAATATGAAATATTAATTATATTGTTTATTTTTTTTGGGTTTTTGACACCGAGTTCCGAAAAGAAAGTTATTTTTCGCTTTGTAGTGTTGTGTCCTTCCTTGGTATGACTGTTTTGTCTGACTTTCAGACTTTTGAATAAACGAAACCGTACGATGTACTAACCATGTTGAAAAAGAGGCCCAACGTTGGTTGGTTTTCTTTAAGCCACTTGGCTTACGTTAGAAAAACGTTTGTCTACAGGTTGTCCTGTCTGCGTTAAATTATAATTTATGCCGTGCCAATTATATTGGTAGTATCATAGTCATAATCATTTCAGCCGAAAGACGTCCACTGCTGGACATAGGCCTCCCCCAAGCGATGCCACACTGATCGGTCCTATACGTCTCGCAACCACCAGATACATACCTGCATACCTAACCAGGTCATCGGCCCACCTAGAGGGAGACCTTCCATTGTATACCGTATCAAAATCTGTTACGTGATTTAGGAGAACAAAGCGGTGAAACGGGGAGACAGGCAGAGACAAGAGATTGCCTTCGCCTTAACTCCATTGCGCGTTCCACTCGACCGCATACAGATGGACAAATTGTTATTATTTACATCAATGCGTAAGTTTTATGCAGTTTCTTTGTTGGTTGTGCAAATAATAGATACATGTTTATTGACCAGTGGAAGGCTGCAATAAAACTTTGTCCAATCTTTGAAGAAAGAGTAGCTGATTTTACCTAGGTTAAAAAATTAATTGGGTTATATTAATAATTCTGAGTTGTATAACCTCATGTAAGTAGTTAACTCTGAGTGAAGTTTTTGGCGCAAGTGGGCCTAAATAGTGCAAAACAAAGTCACTGTCTGCCTTTGTCTGTTTATCCGCTTAGTTCTTCTAAACCATGCAACAGATTTTCATAAGATTTTATTCACTAATCGAAAAAAGCGATATATGAGGAAGATGTATAATTTGCCCCAATGCGAATATGGACCAGTGGCTTCATTGCGTAAGTGAATTCGGCAAGGCGAAGGATTTTTCCCCATCAATTGACCAATCACAGACATAAATCTAACTAGATAACGCAAGTCCCTCCATCTGTATGAAAACCAAGCGTGCCACTTTTTTTACAAACAATTTAAAAACAAATTTACTTACCAATGAAATAAAATATTTCCAATGCCTCGGCCAACTTTTTCTATACAGTCTTCAGCTCAATATGGCATAAGAAGGCATTTTTCTAGATTTCGGTGGATTTCCGGAGCCGATAATGCTAAATGAAAAGCTCAGATTACGATCATTAATCGTAACTTTACTCCGTTTTTTGGCACGCGAAGTACATACAATCGCGTCATCTAGTTAAATTTATATCTGTGACGGAAATCCACAAAGCGTCTTTCATCTCGCATGTCGCTAATCAAAACAAATACGAAAAAAAACTTTTGGTTTATCAAAAAATATTTATTGTGTTTTCAGAAAAACTGATACGAAATATTGAACTTACGTTAATTTAGTGAAAGTTAATTTAATTTAAGTTTAAGGGACTAGTTTTTTTGTTGTTTCTTGTTTCAGTCATTTTTTTGCTGCCTATTTTTTTGCTGGCTCTACTTTAGCAGGCTTTTTAACGACTTCAGTTTTTGTTTCCTCACATTTGTTTCTCTGATCTGCAGGCCGAAGAGGCGGTGGCGGAGGCATATCATCTCGGCAAGGAATTCTCTCCCGCAAAATCATATTCATTCCGCAAATCTTATTGAACGCTGTAACAGCGGTTTTACCGACGATATAAGATGCTTCTCGGAATACCTCATCAGTTTCTTTAGGAAAGCAAAGAGCACCAGTAGTCAATCCCCCTAGAGTTGTGAAGAATAACCTTTTTAGTATGCCTGCGCCCCTTCCAATATAGTATCCTGTCACCAGTCCTGCGGCCAGGACCGCTTGCCTGAGTATCAGGTTATCCGGAGACCTCATATACCGTATACATTCAGATTTCTTTTTACAAGCGAAATTTAAACCATCATCCCTCAACTCTTTGGCGTCCTTATTGAATTCGCGGATGGAATCAACCCAGCTTTTCCTGTAATTCTTCACCTTCGGATAAAGATAAGTCTGTAATATCTTCACGTTAGCCTTTGGACATTTTTTTTTGTCTTCCATATAGTCTTTGTAGTCATAGTGAGGACTTTCATAGATTGGGAGATCCTTGTATTTCATTTTCGGTGGTTTTGGAGGTATTTTTTCTTCTGGTGCGGCTGCTAATACAACTGGGAAGAGGGCGAGATCTGCTCCCACAAGGGCACTCCTTAGAGTCTGGATCCAAAGCCTGCCGATGATGAAAAAATCTCCATAGCATAACCTTGATATTTCTTTTTTGAAGTGATCGCGGGACTCAAAAATGGCGCCGTCATTGTTTTGATTTAAAATTAATCCCTCTTCTACTGGTTCCTTTTGCATTTTATATAAATTTTATAAAGTCTGTTTGTTTACAGAAAATTTGACACTGACGTCTGGTTTGTATTACTTTTAATTTTTGGCAGATTGTTATTGACTGTTACGATAACGCCAAAAAAGGTTTCTTATAAAATTTGATTCTGTAAAGAGGCCTCATACGCAGCAGTGAGTGATTCTGTGGTGTACAGATGATGTTATGTTGATGAATTAATAAGATCAGTCAGTCACCCATTAACTATTTTACAAGTTCAAGCAGTTTATTAAAGGATTAAAGTTAGTCTAAATAAGAAGAGAAAGAAATAAAAATATTACAAACATCAAACGGTGAAACGTTCAGACAAACATTCGACGATTTGTGGATGTTGGTGGCAATCATAATTCTACCGGGACGGAACAGTTTTTTATTATTACTTATGTTTACTCTAAGGAAGAGGCACCCTGATGTATGCTGTTTGCCGATGACATTGTAGTGGTTGCCGAGAGTGGCCTAGAGGTCCAAAACAGACTGGTATAGCTCTCGCTGAAACACCCATACCGATCTGCTCCGACTTCCGGTACCTAGGATCGCTTGTCCAAGGGGATGGTGAAGTAGGCCGAAATCTAACGCACCGGATCAATTCGAGATGGACGAAATGGCGACAGGTCACTGGAACAACTTGCGACCCACGTATGCCCCTCAAATTTACAAGTCTGTGAACCGAGTCCATGGAGACCTGTTGTACTGTATAGATTAGAATGTTGGGCTGTGGAAAAGATGGATGAAAGAGATTGCATATATCAGAGATGAGAATGTTGAGATGAATGTGCGGAGTGACGAGAATGGATAAAATGAGAAATGAGTATATTAGAGGAAGTCTGAAAGTGGCGTCAGTGGCAGAAAACTTGAAGGGAAACCGTTTATGCTGGTATGGTCATGTGATGAGGAGGGATGAAACGCATGCTACTAAAAGAGTTATGCATAAATTTGAATGGATGGAGAGGGAGGGGATGGCCAAAGAAAAGATGGATGGACTGTATGAGGCATTTTATTTCATATCACTTATGAAAGAAAAGGGAATCAGTGATGGCGTGACGGGGGACAGGATGGAAGAAGAAAACGTATTGCGTACCCCAAGTAATATGGTACAAGGGCAGGAAATAAATAAATAATTATTAATATGCATAATCTACTCTTCTTTCATCTTTCCAATTCTATCATCTGCCTGCCCTTGCTCCATGTTACTTGGGGTCGGAGTAACACGTTTTCTTCTTTCATACTATCCTGTCAACCATCACGCTATCCTATTACTGAATCCTTTTCTTTCATAACACTCCTCACACAGTCCATCTGTTCTTTGGTATTCCGCTCCCTCTCCATCTCTCCACATATATATTCAACCATATGCGCGATATTCGAAGTTGTAGACGATTATGTTTACCTGAGACAAACGGTCCAGTTGGGTAGGTCTAACTTTGAGAAAGAGGTCAACCGTCGAATCCGACTCGGCTGGGTGGTGTTTGGGAAGTTGCGCGGTATCTTCTCGTCCAATTTACCGCAGTGTCTCAAGACAAAAGTCTATGACCAGTGTGTGTTGCCAGTGATTACCTATGGGTGCGAGACGTGGTCGCTCACAGTGGGCCTTATCAGAAAGCTTAATAATCCAAAGGACTATGCCCAGAGTTTCCTTGTGTGATCGCATCAGGATTGAGGATATCCGGAAGAGACCCAAAGTTACCTACATATCCGAAAAATTGCCAAACTTAAGTGGCAGTGGGCACATTGTACGCAAAACGGATGGCCGATGGTGCAGAACCGCGAACCTGAAGACGATGAGTTGGAAGGCCTCCCAATAGGTGGACCGATTACCTGGTTAAGGTTACGGAAATGCGCTGGATGCAAAACGCACGGTCAGGCCTATGTCCAGCAGTAGACGTCTTTCAGTTGAAATAATGTTGATGATGATATGTGGGATATTTATGCTGAGGAGCTCGTGGCTAAATAATACTTACAGCCGCACGGGTTGATCATCAACGCATGCTGAGGTCGGTCCGGGGATGGATCTTTACATAGCGAGATTCTTCCGTGCCATGGAAAGCACCTTAAGGCGTATATATTCCCCAACAGTAGGTACTGGCCTTGCGCCTGCTCGGAGCCAGAATATCAATATTGAACCACTTTTGGACAGTTTTGGTTGCGAAATATTCTTTGATTTACATTATGGTATTTTAGGTACATGAAGAAATTCTAGCTAAATATTTTTAAACATCCAATTAGTTTTGGGCGAGTATCCAAAAGTTGCGAAAAAGGTCGTGTTGGTAATTATTTTTTCAAAGCAACGCTATTAGTTTTGGGGCAATTAAATATTTTTTCTTTCTTTTTTTTTTTAGTAACACGAAAAAAAAACATGTTTCGTAAATAATGTACATGAAAAAATAATATTTTTTTTTTTCAAACTTTTTAACCTAAGTGTTACTAAGGAGTATGCTTTAGAAAATAACCGTTATATGGCACTTAAGCCATTGGTACCGACTGCCATTTGAAGATTTTTGGTAGTCGTGGGTAGTCAGAAGCCTAAAATCTGACACCAGTCTTGCCAAGAGGTATCGTGTTAGTCAGTTACTGGGTTGTGGAGGTCAAATGGGCAGTATACTAGAAAACGAATATAATTGCTTGATTGTGGGATGTTTATGTTCAGAATTGTCCTTCAATAGAGAACAAAGAGTGGGTACCAAAGACTGACGCAGTTTCCACGATTTGCACAGCTGTTTTATTACAAAAGGCCAAACATGTTAGTGCAACCAAAATGCATATTATGACTACGTTAACTGCTTGCCCCGTTAAGGAAAAACGCGTGAGAGTTACAAGTTAATAATTTCAAAAACATAAAAACACTAGCAAAAAATTTTGATCAGAAGTTCCATTTGTAAAACATCCTTTATGTATCTACTGAGACCGCTCCGTGTCTCGGAAAACACGTTAAGAGGAAACGCGGTCGCAGACATCCAACTGAATTTCTGTAAAATTCATAATTCGAGGTTTGGCTCTCGCCTAATTTCGCTTCCAATATTGGACCAATTATAATGATATTTCATAAACTGAACAATAATAGTATATTATGCAACTAGTGAATAAAGGATGGATTTAAAGCGAGGGCCATAGATTAATCACAAGCAAGTGAAGGATTCAAACAACTGAATCACGACCGTAGTGATTCATGATGATTGAATCACGAGCTTAGCGAATGATTCAAGCGTTAGAATCCTGAGCGTCGCGAGTAATTCATGGCCCTCGATATAAAGCCGTTTTATTCAAGAATTGAAATTTAATATGTAAGCCTAGTACAGTGTTGCTACAACAAAATCAATATATACACATATTATAATGAGGAAAGATTTTTTTATTTGTTTGTTTGTACCGAATAGGCTCCGAAACTACTGGACCGATTTTAAAAATTCTTTGATGAGCTATGGAAAGCTACATTATTCCCAAGTAACTTAGGCTATAATTTTGACGGGAGTAAAGGTAAGCTAGTGATTAATAAGATTAATAAAGAGACCCGAGGACTTAATAAGGTAGATTGTGTGATTTGGGATCACCAGGAAAACTAAGGGTTATAGTAACTTATAATACTAGCCTTCTGTAACCTTCTTTCATTATGACAAAGGTCTCAAACACAGATCTTAATACCTTAAGGTCGTGGGTACGTAATAAAACGCAGTTTATGTCCAAAAGTTAAATGTGAACCACAGCTAACGACTCAGTTCCTGGTACTACTTGGTTTTGTAGTTAAATTGTGTATTTCGTAGGTTTTTGGTAGGTGACTCATACTGGTATTATAATAAAAACATGTCACACGTACGTAACTTCAAACGGGTCTCGGTTAGGAGCAATTTTTTTTGTCTATTATAGCATAAAATACATAATATGGATAGTCTAAACGGGTCGCAGTTGTAAAAGAATTTTTGTGCATATAAAGAAAAATTAAAGAAAGAAAAATTTATTATTTTATTTTATTTAAAAAAACGTTTTTACAAAAAAAAATACCACCGACTTTCATATATGAAAACTACAAAGTGCAAAATAACTATATTTTTTGAAGTCGGTGTCTAGTAGGTTACAATTTTTTGCGTTATGGACACCGATTTCCAATAGTAATTTTTCACTTTTAAGTTTTCTTAATCGAAAGTCGGTGGTATTTTTTTGTATTTTTTTTTAGTTTTCTCTTTTAGTTGTATCTACCTAATAGTCAAGTACATAGTTTAGTAAGGTACCTATAATTCCAGAATAGATTACCCGGAAATCATGAAACTTGAACATAACCGGTGAAATAATGAGTCTACCAAGGTAACTGTACACATCTGCGTACCCCTTTAGAGCGTACTGGCGTGATGTTATGTTATGAAATGGTATAAACAATAAAAAACATGCGATTGTAGCAATCCCGAGAGATTTTCCGTTATTTATTGAAGAGTTCTGTTGTATATCTCCGAGGTTCTTCATCAGATCTTCACGAAATTAAAATAGGACCAATTTCGGAACATACTCTTTTACACATAAAAAAAACTAGCATAAAGTCGAACACAGAACCTTCTTCTTTTTGGTATGTCGGTTACAAATAGGCTCGCGCTTGTACACTCTCTCAACTGATGGTAAGCGATGATGTGGTCGAGGGTGAAGCACGCTTGCCTAGAAGTAACCTATTCACTCTTGATACACTTTTATTTGCTCCAGGCACGAAGCAAACCATAAATATTCAATAATTACAATGTATGCATAACAACCACGCAAAACGGTCATCGGTAGTGTAATAGTCTTCCCCGGCGGTCATTGTGCATTTTTAACCTTCGCCGGAAAAAGAGGGGTGTTATTAGTTTGACGTGTGTTGCTGTCTATCTGTGTGTCTGTCTGTTGCATCATAGCTCCTAAACGTATGAACCGATTTTGATTTAGTTTTTTTTTGTTTGAAAGGTGATTTTGTCGAGAGTGTTCTTAGCTATGTTTGACGTTTACGTTGTACTGTTTGAATCGGGGTGTTTTCGCAAGATATCGTGTCATAATTACGTGTTCAATAGTTTGCCGATCGAAGCGTATCTACTATGTACTAGAGAAATTATGTTGCATGAAATAAAAATGTACCGGGGGTTTTTAAAATTTTGAAATTTTACTTGTATTCTCCTAACTATTCTTATGTTTTTGTTTTTATTTATAACAATTCCGCTCGTTTCCATATACTATCCCTATCTTAACCGGTTAGAACCAGTAGAGTGACGTCACCATCACATCGGTCTAATCTCAAGATAACATTTATTGCTACAAGTAAAAGTGTGTTACTATGAACTTGTCGGGGTTATACGGTGTCCTTTATGTTTATTTTATGTGTTTTTTGATGGACAAAATCTTTGTCTTAACCGACTTTCCAAGAAGAAGGAGGTTCTATGTTCGAAAGTGTTTATTTTTTATTCATTTTTTTATTTTCTTCGATTGGGCCGTCAAATGTGGACCGATTTTGAAAATACTTTTTGTGTTTGAAAGGGTGCTTTTCCGAGGTGGAAGCATATAAATTTGGTAAAGATCTGATGAAGAATTTTGGTGATTTACTTACAACAACTCTTCAATAAATCTAATGACGGAAAATCTCTCGGGATTGCTGGAATCGCATCGTCGTCTGTTTATTGTACATTACTATAGAACTTGCCTACTAAGTTGTAAAGTAAGTTTTTTTGGTGGATGTAAACTTTGTTTTTGGCATGTTGATGTGGGTACATACTACGGACAGCCAAATGCATCCTGTATGGGTAATTTTTAACTGACTTACCAAAAAGGAGGAGGTTCTATGTTCGACTTCTTGTATGTTTTTTATTTTAATTTTTTATGTATGTTCACCGATATCTCCTTCAATTGTGGACCGAAATTTGAAAATTCTTTTTTTGTTTGCAAGAGTATGTTTCGATATTGGTCCCATTTTAATTTGGTGAAGATCTGATGAAGAACTTCGGAGATATACAACAGAACTCTTCAATAAATAACGGCAAATCATTCGGGATTGCTGCAATCGCATGTCTGTTTATTGTTTATACCATTTCATAGCATAACATCACGCCAGTACGCTCTAAAGGGGTACGCAGATCTGTTATTTCACTGGTTATGTTCAAGTTTCATGTTATTCGAGTAATCTATTCTGGCGTTATAAGTGCCTATTTTAGGTAGGTACAACTAAAAAGGGAAAAATAAAAAAAATAAAATTGCAAAAAAATACTACCGACTTCCAAATATAAAACTACAAAGTGAAAAATAACTTTATTTTTGGAAGTCGGTGTCCATATCGCAAAAAAATGGGGAAAAAGTAAGACACCGACTTCCAAAAATAAAGTTATTTTAAACTTTGTAGTTTTATATTTGGAAGTCGGTAGTATTTTTTTGCAAAAAAGTTTTTTTAAAGAAATTACTTTAGAAAAAAACAATATTCCTCTGACTTATTCTGTTAAGCCTTTGAATGTATTGTCCTTTTTCTCACGTGTTTATAATTCCTTGATATTTTTTTCTAAAAAACGGAATTCGCCCCCGGGTGGGCTCGAACCACCAACCTTTCGGTTAACAGCCGAACGCGCTAGCCATTGCGCCACGGAGGCTGTGTCAATGTCACTTAAAAAGGTACCCTATTCACGATGGATGGCCATATATGGATGATGGCCAACTACAGAGAAGAGGGTCTAAACCCAATTTTTTTTTGGGAAATCTGCCAATGTCTTCTCCCGCTCTGGGTGAAGCGGTAGGGCGTGTCAGACTTTTACTGACTAAAACCCACCCGTGTTCCTTCAGTTGCTTGTGTCAGGGCCACGGTTACTCTCTTTCAAATTTATCCGCGACCCAGACAGGCATCGGCTCTAGCGGACCCGGGAGACATCTCATTGACACAGACAGACTCCCGGCGCCCAGGGCGTCTCGCCCGAAATCGCAAGCCGATTGAACCGATGCGGTGGCTCGGAGCGTGAGGGCGTCTCCGTTGCGTCTCCCTCACGCGTTCCGCCTACTCCTTCGCGAGAATTACTGCTTCACAGAAGCAGCTGACAGTTTCCCATTCCTTCACGCCCATGATCTAAGGCCCTAGATAAGTGATATTCTATCATCGAGGGAGTGGCGATAGCGATTGCAAAAACGTCAAAAAGGTATGGAAATGTCAAACGCAAACGCTACGCCTTTACATTTTGGCATTTTAACCATCGCTGATAGAATGACACTTTATCTACACTTTTAGTCTCTGGTCAAAAGTCAAAAATGTTTGGGATACATCATGTGAGGTCTTTACGTTTTGGACTTCTTGAAAATCGTTATCGCTGATATATTTTGTTATTTTATATAGATAAAAGTATATACAGTGTATAAAACAACATATACACTTATACCAAAAACTACTCACTAATTAATCCTAAAAATATACTAAAATAAAATATGGCGTCGAAAAATATAAATAAAAATAAAATGTAAGTAAAACTCGCTGATAAATTATTACTTTATCTCGGGCCTATGGTCACGTTTTAAAAATGGTAGATGCGCCAAAAACGTCAATATTTCGAATCTCGTCACATCATAGACTAAAGACCTAATTACATTTACAGCTAATGAGTGTAGTTCCTTTACCAAAATAGCATCTGGCAAAAAGCCAACACTTTGTAGAAGAAAAAAACTCGGTAGATATGGTAAGGGCTAATATTCTTGTATTTTTAGACAGCATTTTTATGTTGTCAATCAACGACTTAATTTATGGAAAGTGGTGAACACAATACCTAAAATACTCGGTTGAGACAAAACAAAGATATCACATCAACATCAATCAGGCGATAAACATTCATTACTGGACACGGACACAGTTCTCTATCAAGCATTGTCTATGACCTGTCCAGTACTTTGCGCTTCTAGTTGATTCTACAAATAAACTGATATCTAACATTATCTTTACTAACCTTACTATAATATTATAAATGTGAATGTTTGGATGGATGTGTGTGTGGATGTATGGATGTATGTTTGTTACGCAATCACGCTAAAACGGCTAAACGGATCTGGAAAAAAAATTGGCACAGATATAGATGTATATTTAAATGATGTATATATATGGTCTGGAATAGCACATAGGCTACTTTTCATCCCGATGTAATGTTCCCTTGGGATCCTCTTCCTCTTTGCGTCGATTTCCGAATGCTGGGGGGTCTTATCATCCCGATGTAATGTTCCCTTGGGATCCTCCTCCTCCTCCTTGCGTCGATCCCCGAATGCTGGGGGGGTCTTTTCATCCCGATTTTATGTTCCCTTAGAACCCTTTACCTCCTCGCATCGATTCCCTAATGCTAGGAGTCATGACCGCATTATGGTTTCAAAACATTCTCTTTGATGATGTTTCTCCACCCGCTCCTATTATCAGCAACATGCACTTGGCTTCTGAGGCTTTGATGTTCAACGAGGTTCGGATTTGCTCTAACCAGCGTATAGTACCTACTTCTTCCTCTAGGCCGTTTACTCTCGACTTTGTGAGTGAAAATTACCTTTAGTATAAGAAAACATATTTCACGCGGGTGAATCCGCTAAGAGAAGCTAGTAAATAATTAATTAATTATGCCTTGGCATTTTCTACAAGTCAATCTTTGGGTGGAACAGAGACAAATAATGGTAGGTGCAATATTGAGGAAGAAAAGACGATCCATCTTTTGGAACTAAACAATTAGGTCCTTGGTTGAGAAATTAAGATATCTTGCATTTGTTTGTAACACCGCCCTCCATACCCTTCAAAATGGAACACTGTAATTATTGTGATTAGCTTCAAGTAAGTAAGTCGAAAATCAACAAGTTACTTTTAGGCAAGCGTGCTTCACCATCGACCACATCATCGCTAACCATCAAGCGAGATAGTGGTCAAACGTGAGCCTATCTATATATAATAATAAAAAGAAGTTACAAACAGTGTTAAGTACTTTTCAGACCCATTCTTTAACCACTTCATTTCTTATAAAAATCCTGATCCTTAAGTGATTTGTTTTCAAAAGCAGATAATTATTTTCGGTAATGTATTAATTTATCTTATTGTGGTCACAACGTAAGGATTATTTCCTTCTGTTATCAAAAACAATATGTATGAGTATATATATATTTATATATGTTATAAGTCGCACGATTTCAGATTGGAACAAACAGGGCTTTTTAAAATGTACCGCAAATCAAGCGTAAAATGTATTTTTTTTTGTAACATTTATACCGTTGCGTCTGGAAAAGTTAAAGGATCAGGCAGTTGTTTTTGATGTACGCCTAAGTACAATTTTGCAATGTTATTAGCGATCTGTAGACATCTGGATTTGCAGATAAGTTGTCAAACTCAGAAATATAAAGTTTTTCAGAAACAGCTTGTAGACTAGATTTCTGGTCAGATAGGGGTTAAGCGAGAGCAAGGATATAAAAAAAATATCGCCCTGATGATGGCATAGCTCAATCTTTATTATAGTTCTCGCCAAACTTCTTGGCCGCTCTTAAGTTGGCTACAATGGCTGCACAGTAGGAAATCTCATACAAAAACAGCACCGTTTCGTGCCTCGCGTATGCGGTAAACCAACTTCGGGGCGGCCAAGAAGTTTGGCGAGGGCTATACCTTCGTAATCATCATCAAATCAGCCAAAAGACGTCCACAGCTGGACATAGATCTCCCTCAAGTATCGCCACAACGTCTCACATTCAGCGGACCTTACTAGGTACTTAAGATGTAAACACATTGGCAAAACATGGTGCACTATTATTA
Source organism: Orthosia gothica (assembly GCA_949775005.1). NCBI lineage: Eukaryota > Metazoa > Arthropoda > Insecta > Lepidoptera > Noctuidae > Orthosia > Orthosia gothica. Next base: position 11,175,913 of record OX459035.1, on the reverse strand, counting down.
ACATTTAACAACACTTTTGCCGCGGTTTACGTAATCACATCATCAGCCTTTTAATGTTCCCACTGCTGGGACACAGGCCTCATCTCTGTGAGTGGGAATGGGCCGTAATCCACCACGCGGGTTCAGTGTGGATTCGTGGATGTCACATGTCTTCGAAATTTTGGTTATACGACATGCCGGTTTCCTCACGACGTTTTCCTTCGCCGTTTTGAGAGCAGTGGTGATGAAATAATTTACAATAAGTAGAGCGCCTGTCTGGATTCCAACCCACGCATTTTCTTCTTCGTATCATCATCTAATTGCCCATTTGTGTAAGAAACTAAAAGCTTCACAAATACACAACCCCGTGCAAGTGTGTTCGCATGAAAAACACACACCTTGGCTTACCTACTCCTTTAGATGATACAGAGATTGTGTTATCCATACTAATATTATAAATGTGAAAGTACCTCTGTCTGTCTGTCTGTCTGTTACCTTTTCACGCTTAAACCGCTGCACCGATTTAGATGAAAGTTGGTATGAAGATAGTTTGAGACCTGGGAAAGGACATAGGCTATATAGGTAGGGTAGGGTAGGGTAGGGTAGGGTAGGGTATGGTAGTGTAGGGTAGAGTATTGTAGGGTAGTGTAGGGTCGGGTAGGTTAGGGTAGGGTAGGGTAGGGTAGGGTAGGGTAGGGTAGGGTAGTGTAGGGTAGTGTAGGGTCGGGTAGGGTAGGGTAGGTTAGGGTAGGGTAGGGTAGGGTAGATAAATGTTTGGTCTTTTTATGGCAAAACAAAGTTTGCCGGGTCAGCTAGTAATTATTATAAAGAACATATTTTGTTACAGAGAACCCCATTCATTGGCAAGATATTCATGTTTCCCCCAAAATCAAATTCCAAGTTCCCAAGTGCATAAGCCTGCCAATCCTTACTGAAATCGATTGAAAACTCCATCGATACTTGATTCCGACTATTCGATTAACCGCTGCACCCGTTCTCGATTGCACGAAAAAAAACATTCGTATTCGAAATCGGTCCATATGTGCCGCGTAGACCGTTTTTCGATCACCAAGTTTATTTCAAACCTCAGTATAATCCTTCGCACTCTTGTCACCAAGATGTTAGGTTGAAAATCGAATGGTTCATGGTTTTTTTATGGATTTTTAAGTATGGTTGTGAACGTAAAGATTGGGTCGTTTTGACTGTCTCTTTGATTCCGTATTGACGTTCTTTTGAATAGGATTCGATTCGAAGAGTTACTTTGTTTGTGACGCTCTATGATACTTGGCTTGTAATCGTTTTTATGTTGAAATTATTGAACTTTAAAAGAACAATGACACAGTACTTGACGCGTGCATTTCCGAAGGCTTAGGGAGAAGATCTTAAAGGATGAACTTAAAGAACATCGGCATTTCACCAGGTATATTGAAGCCCCTTGAAATATGCGGCACATCTTGCTATTTCGACTCTTTTTTGAATCTTGAATAGGGATGATTCCTGGGTCAAAAATTAATTTTATTATTAGTTCTTACCTGTCAAAAATTTTTGTACACGTATTTTTTGCTTTATCAAATTAATTAAAATTAAGAAAGGTAAAACGCAACAGAGTTCAGGTGAGCTTGTGACGTCACTTTTAAGTAAACATTGTTCAATTAATACATGACTTCACGTAACATTTCTGTGTACTGTAAATATCGTTGTAATTTTTTGTTAAAAACAAATACTGACGGGCTAAATAGTTTTTTTTAATCTACCCTATTGGACCTCATGCTCGGAAGTAGCGCTTAGAACCAATAAATTAAGAGATGCAATAAAAAAGAATCAATAAGATCACTAATTAATTGAAACTAATTGAATGTCCTTAATCCTCTGGCAGTATTTTTGCAAATTCATCCTTTGTATTGGTGAAAGCTACATTCTGCAAGATTTGTTATTAATAACCTTTGTTGTAAGACTTTCTGAATTAATCATCACGACCTAGCTAATGAAATAGTAATCAGCAGATGTATTGTTCTGTACTATCCGCGGGTCTTGAGTATTGACCCCTGAGGTCGATTTCTGGGTCAGTAATTTTTTGTGGACTTCAGCTTCTGTACAAAAAGACAATACATTCTAGAAAATGGCGATAGTTGAAATGCCAACATGTAAGGAACTATTCACGTTTAATTTCGATAGCGCTTGGAATTCCCATTCATTGTTGACTTTTATCCAATCGCTATGACAATGTCACTTGTCTCGAGATTGAATCAATGAACTATTTTCTGTTGTAGACAGGTTAATTTTCTGTGTTAAACTATCTTGTTCACTGAGCCGCTAGTGAAACAGAAAACGATCAGCCGGTCTACTCTGATCCGTGACTTGTTGGAGTGAGCTCGAAGTCAACTGTCATTCTACCAATGTTTGGCAGTTCTCTTCATTATCACTTACCGTGATACGGTCAGATTTTTACTGAATAGCACTGCTGCATATTTCTTTTTATTGGCGTGGAGATATGCTCATGCATACTGCGATACCACGGGCAGATAGCGCGGTTATGTGGGACTCTAACCCACTAAAACTCTACGGTGTCCTCCTGTTCCATTTATGGCGAGAACACGGGCACGCGTTAGCACTCACCGCGAACCCGCCACGGCTGTCCGTCCTCTGGGGAGTACCCCTATCACCGGTGCACCAGATAACATTGAACGCTCACGGCGTTACCCCAGAAACCAGACCAGCACATGGGCGCCAGACGAACCGGTGTATGGCACCCTTGGTCCCCCTGTGACGGGTCAGGACAGTGGCCCCGCCACCTACCACTTTTCGGCCGCAGGGGATAGGGAGAGCGGCCAACGCTATACCGACACTCCTCCTCTCCTGCGGCCCCACCGCGACTGATGCACATCTAAGCCACGTTCGAGAACTGTTAATATCCCACAATGACGACACTGACTGCTCTTGCACACGATTTAGATGTGGTTGTCAGCTGCACGTGCTATTCTGTAAACATCTCACCGTGACATTTTTGGTGAATTAAATACTCAATCGTGGAATGACAGTTCTCTTCATCTATGACCTAAGTTTTCATAGTCTCATTTTAATAAAATAGACTATAGCAGTTTTGGTTTGTGTGGTGAAATTCTCGGTCAACTAGACAAACGAACGATTTTGTCTCTGTTTCAACTTTATAAACTTTTAATACCATCAATTCGCCACATAGATGTGTATTGAGGTGAATGTACTTGCAACAAAGCAGTATACAGGATTTATTTAAGACTACAGTTCTTTAATCTTCTTTCAAAGAGTTGCAGAATAAAATCTTTGAAAGAAACCTCCTTACAATACATCAACTAAACACGCAATTAACCAACGCCAAAGTAATTGCAATAATGTCAAAGGCCGACAAACGTTCAGAATTAATCACGAAACACAATAACTCGAGATAATCTTAAAAAAAACTTTAAAATAAAACTTTTTGCCGCGCGTTATTACCCGCCATTTTAAACATCTCTCGAAATGTCATTAGCAATATAAATGAGTTTCGCGCCATAACGAACGCTGTGTTGCCACAATGGAAAACCATAAATCAACTGTCATTTTGATATTCGTTGAAAGGAGGTCCGTCAATGCATCGGTGCAAACTTTTTAAACTCTTAGAGAGGTTTTTTTTTGTACTGGTACGTTTGATTAATTGTAAAAAAAGAGACGTGCTTATGTTTTTTTTTGGGTTACCTTTCAATGGAGATCTTTTGAAGTAAAGATTTTTGACGTGAGCGGTGGTTAATATGTTATTTCGTGAGTGCTAAGATGGTTTGCAGTTAAATTAAGTTTATACGTGTATTTATTGTTGAGTAATGTACTTGTGGAACTTTTTGCGCGGTTCTTTTCTTTTGTGTTTTTGCTTGTAATGGCTTTTTGTCTTATCTTGAGTTATATTGTACTTACGTATTGTAGCATCATGTTCCCGAAGACAAAGTGTGTGGTTACTTGACCTTCTTTTATGAGGCAACTTAAAAAAAGTTTGGTCGGATGTAGTTAGACCTCTTTCGGAGAAACCAGTTTATAAATAGTCAAGCTTTTTCGCGGCTTTGCTGCCTTTGGCTTTTCTACAGGAACCGTGAGTACTTTCGGAATAAAAAAGTAGCCTATCTCACTTGGCAATAAGCAGCTTTAAATCAGTGAAAAATTTTCAAAATCGGATCAGTATTTCCAGAGATTCTTCCCTACAAACAAACAATTATTCTGACTAATGAACATGTGGAATGTGGCGCACAACCCTTTTATGCGGCATCAAAGCGAGTTGAAGGCTTTCTTGTAACATACAGTTCAGATCAGAGAGTAGCGATAAATGAGCAGCTCCCAACAAAAAAAAAAAAAAACAAATAAAAGTAAGTCTTACTCAGAATACGGCTGTATGAGTCATGCGTAGTAACCATTACTGAGATTCTTCAAAAAACTTTGTGGCTAAATTCATCTGAATTAATGTTATAGACAGGTGAAGCTTTTGTTTATTTGTAAGGATGTAATCTCTCGAGTTTATTAATGACTAGCGCACGCCTCGCGGTTTCACCCGCGTAGTTCCCGTTCCCGTGCGAATACAGAGATAAAAAGTAGCCTATGTCACCCGGGGATAGTGTAGCTTCCCAAAAGTGAAAGAGTTTTTGAAATCGGTCCAGTAGTCTTTAAGTTTATTCGTTGCATACAAAGATACGAATCTTTCCTCTTTATAATATTAGTATTAGTATAGATTAGTATAGATATAGACTACTGAACACTTACAACCTTGGGGTCCTTAAGTCAAGAGTGAATAGGTCACTTCTAGGCAAGCGTGCTTCACGGTCGACCACATCATCACTTACCATCAGGCGAGATAGTGGTCAAACGCGAGCCTATCGACAAATAAAAAAAAATACTAGCGGACTCCTCGCGGTTTTGCCCGCGTAATTCCCGTTCCCCTGAGAATACAGGGATAAAAAGTAGCTTATGTCACCCGGGGATAGTGTAGCTTCCCAACGGTGAAAGAATCATTGAAATTGCTCCAGTAGTTTTTAAGTTTATTCGTTACATACAAAAATACAAATATTTCCTCTTTATAATATTATAGTATAGATTGGCTCACGTTTGACCACTACTGAAAACTGAACGGATTGCTAATTCTTTCACTGATAAAAGTTACACTATCGCTCATTGCCATAGACTACGGCTTTAATTCCAAAAAAAAATTCAGTTCCCAAGGCCGCTATTAATTCTATCTTTGGCATCCAATATTAGGATCCAGGTCACCTAGTACCCATAAAGTTAGAGTTCCCAATGCTGGCTTGTCCGAAATCTATTTTAGAATCTAGGTCTTTAATTATTTAAGACTGCTCCATATCGGAAATAAAATGCAATAGCCATAATATAACATAGGTTTCTGTGCAGAACGCATTTTCAAAACGTTGTTATATGTTCTGATTCGATAAAGGAAATAATTTGTTAACTGACAAAGGTATAAACGTCTAGACTGTACACTGTATCATTTGGGCATATGACATCACCTACACACTCGTATTGGAATATTTTCCCCCGTACATTGTATTTAGTCTCTTTGTTGAAAAAAGGACAATATTTACGCACCGCACATGTTATGATCCAAAATGTTTGTAGGGTTGTGCTTAAAAGTTATTGGGATATACAATTAATTGAAATAGTTTTTAGTGTTTTGGTTTGTCATGAAGGTAATGAAATAGTTCAGGCACTAGCAAATATAGTATTGTTAGTTGTTGCGGGATGAAGTGGACGGTAGATATATCACATCACATCACATCATCAGCCTATTAATGTTCCCACTGCATGGACACAGGTCTCCTCTCTGTGAGAGGGATATATCAGCTTCATTAGAATTCTGATATTTCATTGATGTATGTTTCATCGAGTATATATTATTTATTTATTTTCTACCAGTCAACCTTTGGGTTAAAAAGGACACAACAGTGGTAGGTGTACAAAATATGAACAATAATTAAAGTCGGATATTAATAAACTACCTAACTATTAAAAATACATAAATAATTTCTAAGACAATAGAATAATAAATATTATAATAAATACCAAAATCTAAAAAATTAAACTGAAATTTAAATATTATATAATAAAATAAAATATTTAATAATTAATAACTAATATTACTCATAAGTAATAAAGTGGTAAAACACAATAATTCAACTTTTCAATAAGATAGCGTTTCTATTTTACTTAAATTATAAAGAGGTAAAGTTTGTGAGCTTGTAGGGGGTAATCTATGGATCTACTGAACCGATTTAGATGAATTTGGGCATGAAGATAGTTTGAAACCCTGGAAAGGACATAGGATAGTTTCTATTATCTTGGGATGATAAAAACTTTTCACGTGCAATGACGCGGGCTAGTCAGATATATGGAATTACTTTCTTGACTGGAGATTTCCTAAGCATCCTCTTCGATCATCAAGTATCTTGCTTTGTGATGGTCTCCCCTTTCATCATCTTTTTTTTTTTCTTTCTTGTTATTTTTCGTCTTTTTTTATAATTACTCTTTGGTCCGCGCGCTCTGTCATATGTCTATGGTTTCGACAAATGATCATTGAGCATCGCGGACGTCAGTCTACATGGGTTTACCTACATTTATTATGTTTTATTTATATATTTGGATTATACATACTTTCACCCACCTTCTGTGTTTATTCTATTTTGTTTGGTTTTTATTTATTGTATATTATTTTAATATTTAAGTATTTTCCGTTTCCGTAAGTGTGTCCGTGGCATCAACAGTGGGCCCTATCAGAATATCAGCGCTGTGTTATTTATTTTTTGGATATCGCTGCACATGCTAAGATAGGAGCCTTTTGGGTCTCGCACGGGGTTTTTATTTTTTATTAATGTTAAATTTTATGTACATTTCTCGTGTTATTATAATTTTATGTATATTTCAACCCTAAAAAAAACCCTAAGAAAAAAAAATATTTGTGACCCGCACAGGAGTGTGCGGGTCACAAATATTCTTCTTTGAAATATTCTTCTTTCTTTCTTTTTTTAGGGTTCCGTACCCAAAGGGTAAAAACGGGACCCTATTACAAAGACTCCGCGGTCCGTCTGTCTGTCTGTCACCAGGCTGTATCTCATGAACCGTGTTAGCTAGACATTTGAAATTTTCACAGATGATTTATTTCTGTTGCCGCTATAACAAGAAATACTAAAACCAGAATAAAATAAATATTTAAGTGAGGCTCCCATACAACAAACGTGATTTTTGTGCCGTTTTTTGCGATAATGGTACGGAACCCTTCGTGCGCGAGTCCGACGCGCACTTGGCCGGTTTTTTTCTATTCACGTTATTCAGTATCATCCTTAGTGCTTACCTCATACTTGGTCGAATACCATCATCCGACTACAATCTTGTAACATCACAACAAAAAACATTCTTCTACGAAGAATCGCATATGCAACAGCGATTTTCTAAATAAACCGTTCCAAATTCGAAACACAAAACTTTCAAAGCGCCATCCAATCATTCACACACTATAAACAACAATAAACAAAAGGTTGTAAAAATATTTTTTACACTGGCAACCCTCGCGTTTCTGAACGATAAAAAGAACAAAAGAGCGGTGAACTGGACACGGCTTCCCGAACGAACATGGAACATACTTTTCTATTACCTTCGCGTATGGAAAACGAATTTAAAAATAGTTTTGTTCGTTTCGTGTATCGTGGTATTTTTCACAATTATTTGTATTTGTTCGATTTGAATGGAAACATTGAATAATATTTTTTCGTGTGGGAAAAGGGGCTCACATACAATGACAACAATGGAGACACAGTGACAATAAAAACGTTTTGCAATGCCTAAATTCACCATACATCTTGTGACATTTTGGTAGCGCACATAATGAACTATATGACAATGGTTATTGCTTAATGGTTATGCTGATGATATGTCAATTTGTCTAGTCTAGAACTCGACACCCTCTGAAAATTGGACCTAATCGGGCAACACGGCGCTCAGCAGCAAATTGCCGAGCTTTTAGAGACAATCAGGGACACATCATTGTCATACTGCATAGTGCATCCTCATACAGAGTAGGGTCGACCATTGAAAATCACCCTAAGGTTCCTTTTCGCAGAGATGAGCAAGGTAGCTGATGGTGAAGCTATGCTACGAAACTATTTTGTTTAAATTTCCTCGAAACCTAAAAGGTATTAGAGCTGTGTTGGTCTGACCAGATGCGCACCGCTCTTGACTGAGACAGAAACAGATGGAAAAAGATCGAGAGAAGGTGATGCAGAAGGGAGGTCACGACCCTCAATATTGAGGCATACGACGGAAGGAGTAGGAGAGCTGTGTAACGGTATGGCTGTTTCGACTAGAGCTATACAGCTGAAAACAGTGGCAAGCTCTGCGAGAAATATGAGTATTGTAAGGACATACAAAACAATAGCCCATACACATTCGATTTGCAATTTCTCGCACGTGTCTCTCGCAAGCATTATTCGAGTCACTTTGTATGATATAGACCTGTAACTACACTAAGCTCTTTTCCACTTGAGCTATGCTATGTGAGGCTGCAGAAAAAAGTATATAATCCTATTGGTATCGTTGCAGATCAAATCGAAGATGAAGGGACAGAGCCAATAGGTACAAAGGGACGTGTACAACTAGGTAAGACCATTTGCCAAGCACCACGTAGTAAAACTAACACTTATTGTAATGAGTCCTAAATTGTGAGCTGTTACATTTGATTCCAATAATCATACATACTTGGTCTAGTCCTAACTAATATTATCTATACCAATATTATAAAGAGGAAAGATTTTTTGTTTGTTTTTTTGTACCGAATAGGATCCGAAACTACTGGACCGATTTTAAAAATTCTTTCACCTATGGAAAGCGACATTATTCCCGAGTAGCATAGGCTATAATTTTGCCGACCGACCGACTTCGGAAAAGAAAGTAATTTTTTACTCTGTAGTGTTTTTTCCAGGAAATCGATTTAATTTTTTTGTTAAAAAGATTTTATGTTTCTCTATTTATTGTTATCTTAGTTTAATTCGTTCACTTTTCTTCTCTTCCCGTTCTCACACACTATTGTCTACATTTCTTTTTCATTTTTCCTTTTCGCTAATCTGCCGGTAGATCTTACGAAAGAAGCAGTGCCTTTGTACTCTATTGTCTATATATGTTGTCTCTGTGAATGTGACTGTGTGTACATTAATTATTAAATAAATCACACTAATATTATAAAGGCGTTTGTGATTGTGTTTGTAACTTTTTCACGCTCAATCGGCTGGACGGATCTGGACGATGTTTAGCACAGAGATAGATTGTAGTCTGAAATAGCACATAGGATACTTTTAATCCCGGGAATACGAGTATGTTCCTTCGGCATAATTTTCGACTTTCACGCGGGCGAAGCCGCTGGCAGAAGCTAGTAATCACACTTCACACTAATATTAAAAAACCGGCCAAGTGCGAGTCGGGCTCGCGCACGAAGGGTTCCGTACTTGGTAAATTGCTTTTTGCGATTTATGACGTATTAAAAAAAAACTACTTACTAGATCTCGTTCAAACCAATTTTCGCTGGTAGTTTACATGGTAATGTACATCATATATTCTTTTTAGTTTTATCATTCTCTTATACTCTAAATTCTAAAAAGTTACAGGGGGGGGGGACACATTTTACCACTTTGGAAGTGTCTCTCGCGCAAACTATTCAGTTTAGAAAAAAAATATAATAGAAAACTCAATATCATTTTTGAAGACCTATCCATAGATACCCCACACGTATGGGTTCGATGGAAAAAAACAAAATAGTTTCAGTTTCAAGTATGGGGAGCACCAAAATTTATTGTTTTTTTTCTATTTTTGAGTGAAAATCTTAATGCGGTTTACAGAATACATCTACTCACCAAGTTTCAACAGCATAGTTCACATAGTTTCGTAAAAAAGTGGCTGTGACATACGGACGGACAGACAGACAGACAGACATGACGAATCTATAAGGGTTCCGTTTTTTGCCATTTGGCTACGGAACCCTAAAAAGCGAAAGTTTGTGTGTGTATGTTTGTTACTTCTTCACGCTCAAACGGCTGGATGGATCTGGATGAAATTTGGCACAGAGATAGATTAAAGTCAAGAATAGCACATAGGATACTTTTTATCCCATAATTTTCGACATTCACACGGGCGAAGCCGCTGGCAGAAGCCAGTAAATTATAAATGTCAGTGTGAGTTTTTTTGGGTACCTTCCATCCAGAAAAAAGAACTGTTTCTTAGGGAAAGAAAAGGCGAGCGAAACCGCGTGCAAAATCATATACTATAATTAAATACTTCATAAAACATAGCTTGATCTCTGCAACAGCTGTCAGTATCAATACAGTAACAATAGATAACTTGACAGGCTAAAAATAACGTATACGTCAGTTTGACATATGTCGCAGAGAACAAGCTATATTTTATGAAGTATAGTTAAACACCGCTTTTATAGAAAGGGAGCTAACTCCGCAAACACAATTTCAGACTATTACCTGAGCAAGACATTCACAGGCTACATGTAATAATTAGTTGGGCTTTCAGAGCTACCTCCGGAAGATTCGGCCTATCCTGAAGATTTACGACGAACCTGTCGTGTAGTTAACATAAATAATATTAAGAGCGCCTATTGCATATGGTCGGGTGGCAGGTACGTCGGCCGTCAGGCGGTAAGGCGGGCTATTCGTGAGGCGACTGTGTTTTGAGGTGTAAGCAAAATGTGGTAAAAAATCGCTAGTTCTACACGACGGCAACGTATGTAACACGGAATAAAATATAATAATATACTTTATTGTACAATAAAATGGTCTAAGACTTGTGTTTTTTACAAAAAGTTTTAGTTTTTTTACTGTTACCTTAATGCAGCAACAATATGGCCGGCTCTGGGTGTTGTGTATGTGAAAATATAAGTAAAAAAAGAATATATCCCACAAATAGGTAGCTATCCAACTAAAACTTTAAATGTCTATAATTTGCCTATTTGAATAGCGTAGCTGATAATTATTATAATATCATAATAATATTACTAAATCATGCGTGGCTACAAATTGATTGAAAGATAAATTTTTTGCCTATTTTCAGAATTCATTGACACGCACGGTTGGCGCAGTGGTTGAGCGATTGACTGCTGCGCTGCGTGTCGCGTGTTCGATTCCCGCACGGAACAAATATTTGTATGACCTACAGATAGTTGTTCCGGCTCTGGGTGTTGTGTATGTGAGTTTATATGTTTGTAAACGCACCCACGATACAGGAAGAAATTCATAGTGAGGGGCAATGTTAAAAAAAAACAAAAAAAAAATATCTGCTATAATTGGATATTCGCAAATTCATGCTAAAATTGTTTTTTTTTTAATTCATACGAGCAATTGGTGACTTGACTGCCGGCTTAATTCATGCTCATGTAAGTACCTATTTGCAAGAATTATTTCAGTTATCAAGCAATAGGAGTATGTAAGGATCGTAGCAGGTGGCATTCTGTAGTTGTTTCTATCTATCCCCTTAAGAAAAAGGCGTGTGAGTGTATAAATTTATGTAAGTACTGAAGCAGAAACAGATGTCAAAATAAAAAGTAAGCTAAAATGGAAACAAATACGGATGCGGAAACGGAAATGCAGGTAACTACTATAAAATCAAATAATTATGGTATTATTTTTAATAAATCTGTATTCAAAAGTAATTTTTAAAAAATGTACTCAGTAATCAGCGTCGGCGCTCTTTTAAATTGCTGCACCACTTGCCCGCCCGCGCTGACTTCGTTATGTTAATGTTCCATTTAAATCTCCGTTTAAAAGTTGCGGAAGCAGAAACAGATGTACGAAAGCATGCGGAACTTCCACAGTTGCGGAAGCAGAAGCAGAGGTCTGTTGCAACACTAGTAAGTTATCAAACTATGTATGTATCTATTATTTTTGTCTTTTGTTGACACAATTCTGCGACAAAAAATCGCGTCACGAATACCGCTCCTTAGCAAGCCATTACGTTACCATAGAGTAACGCATGAATAAGCTATGGGGTTTGAAAGGCGATCCACGGCCGCCTGGAGGTGTTTGTAGCATCTTGTGCCTTATCGAGATGAGATAGCGCAAATTATAAGACGGCGGCGCTGGAAAATATTTTTCGAAGCGGCATTTTTGGAGGATAAAAGTCAACAGGTTTTGTTTTTGGGAGTTGTGGCTTTTCCTGTCATGAAAAAATCTCTTAATACGAAGGTAGGTGTTTTAACAGTTAAAAGAACATAATATTTTGAGGCTTCAGCTGTCGTAAACGCACTAAATGATATTGTTGTGTTGGCAGGTTCATCAATTTAAAAGGATTTACATCCTTACATTATATTATTCTAAGACTTAGAATCCAAGTCAACTTCTTCACTCGACACATTCTCAGTTCAGCCTCCCTTGATAAAATTGATGATTATAGTTTGGTTTTTAGTTATTCTGTCTGAAATAAAGATTTATTATCTCGAGAGTTATTTTTTTGCTGTAATGGAATTGAGTTGATTGGAGTGGAGTTAATCTTTTCAAATATTCTAAAAGATGCCTATAAAAAATATCAACGTCACTTTCCAAGAAGGATATACATAAGTATTTTCCCAGCTAGCAACACTGACAACAAATAAAATTCCCTTCAAAACTCTTCATCTCATTTTGACAGTTCGAAAATCGTGACCATTTTAAAATTTAATGGAAGACTTCATAATTATAATATTTGGAACACAATGCCTTTTGAGGCGGACTGTAAGATCATCAATCTTGAGCTAAAAACCGTTTGTCTTTAATTACTTTTAACTTAATTATATCGGCTTAGTATGTGTGAAGGACGTTATAATTTTGAAATAGGGTTAAAGATGTTGTGTTTTTTTTGGTTTGGCCAGTATTTTATTTAATTGCGGTGGTGTAAAAGAGTTTATAGTTACCTGAGACTCTAGGCAAGTGAAATTTTATCAACGATAGCATTGCGATAGCGATTGGAAAAAGTCGAAAACACATTTTTGACTTCAACCACTATCGAATTGTCACGTCCCTTCATCATCATTTCAGCCAAAAGACATCTACTGCTGTACATAGGCGTCCCCCAAGCGCCGCCACACTTATCGGTACTGTGGATCTCGCATCCACTAGATTCCCTTACATTTTTTTTATTGTTGGTTGGCTCGCGTTTGAACACTCTCACTTGAACGTAAGCGATGTTGTGGTCGACGGTGAAGCACGTTTGCCTTGAAGTAACCTATTCACTCTTGTCTTAAAGACTCCTAGATTGTAGCTATCGGGAAACACAGACTCCGGCTGGGAATTCCACTCCTGAGCTGTACGCATAATAAAAGTATTCCCAAAACTAAATAGCCTTTGGTGGTAGCAGATTTCTCGTTGATAAATCAATTCCCCGAGACACGTCGAGCTTCACGGACTCTGCGGTTTTCTGATAGTCACCACTGTAAATTCCGGCTTTCAGGAGTTGTACTGATTGGGAATAGTGTGGCATGGTTGTCCCAAAAAAAAGTAAAGAACTCATGGGGTACGGCCTTTTACAAGCTGTGGAATGATATTGGGCGACAGTAACCACTACAGGAACTCTATTATGAAGAAGGCTTGTCTGGGGAAGTTCTACCACAATACCTGTGTCTGCTGCAAAGCAGTGCTGTTGTGTTCTTTTTAAAGGGGTTTGGTGTAACAACAAACATTAAGGGCCTTATTTATAAAAAAAACACTGAGCTGCTTAGTAAAGTCGGAACCACACTTACGTGTCGTGGCGTAGCGTGGCGCTGGATCCACCAATCAAACGACTCTGTTCCAGCCTACGTTATAACGCAACGTGTTTTATAGCCAATCAACTGTGTCAGAAGGAGCCACGACACGCCACGCCACGTAAGTGTGGTTCCGACTTAACTGATCAGCAGATTCTTCATTCAAATTCTCGGTAGAAAGTTTGAATATATAAATGATAAGTAATCGCTTAGTAGTCAATATCTTTATAAATACAAGCACTCTATGTATTTAAGTTTTGTCTCTGGCACAAGCACGATATTGACTAATTAACTACATAACTCTAGGACCAACTGTTTCACGTTCACTTAGAAGTATCATTTAATGTTACCAGACCCTTTATGCTCTCACTTAAATTGAACAATAAAAAAACCAGAGACTAATGAAACTGTAAATATTTTTTTTAACTACAACAGATGTGGACAGTTGTAATAGGAGTGAAATTAAAAAACATAAAAAATAATAACTTAATAAAAATAAAAACACCCACAAAACGTGTATTTTTTGACGATTCGCGAACGAATTATCGTCATTCCTATTTATAGCGTGACGACTTCGTTTAGGACCGTTTCGGGATCGAGGCTCGGCATTGGTCAAAAAATAAATGTGACTCCTACATTAAAGACGAAACGAACAACATTATTATTAGTCAAATTCGTATTTATTATCACAAACATAATTATGTAAATGATTTTTTATTTTTTTACTCCGTGTCTTGAATTTATTACTCATGATTTTCCATAGTCAACTAAACAAACAAATAGATTTCTCAAAAAAAAAACTTGGAAGTTCAATAGTCATCTGTATAGATAGGCATATATCATTCGATGAAACGATGTTGATGACCGCATATCCATATAAAATTAAATCTTTGACATGTAGGTATTCAATAAAGTCTACAAAAAAACCATGATGGTGCTTTTAGCGTTCGATCTTAACAATAGCACTAAAAGGTCGTGTAAATTACAATAATTCATGGTAAATCTATTAAATACACACATTTAAAAAGATAAGTATCCATGTTCTGACTTTTTTAGGGTCCCTTATCATTTAAATGACGAAACCCTTGCCAAGTTGTTTTGGAAGGTGTTATTACAGGCAATTGTAAGAATTTGGCTATACATTTTTTTTATTTGACATCTTTAAGAATTTCTCCTGTATCTATGAATGCATTAGGACATGATTTTTCGAGTATTATATATATTATAGTCCAGGTCGTCTATCTATTCTAAAATACTAAAAAATTTCAAAAACACAGAAAAATATCGAAACACATAGTAATTTGAATAAATGTATGAACCACTATGACTACGGAACCATGCACTCAAACATAAAATTTGTTGTCCTTTTTTTGTAGCTTTAATATAAAGTTTATTGATTCCTTGGGTCACGCAAATCCATAACCTTATCCACCTTTAATCCTATTATTATCATTGTCATCAAAATCATATTTTGACATCAAATCTAAATGGTTTTTTAAACGCTTCGCATGTTATATTTATTATACCACAAAATTCTAAGCTGTCAGATATTATTTCGCCTTAAAACATACATAAAACGTCATGACATTTTATTTCCTGAAGGGTTATGCAGAGGTAGTAAGCACATACATAACAATACCACCAGTTACGTTTAAGTCCCATCATCCAATGGACGTAAGCCTAATGCCACCAACTGGCAACGAATCTAGACTCCTGGCTGATAATGACAAAGTCCTGGTAGACACATAATTTAATATGATGTAATTACTAAAGTAAACTGCCCTTAATTTCAGTGAAAGTTAATTAAGAAAGGTGTTAATATTAAATCTACAGCCAAGAGTGAATTAAGTAAAATATAATGTTCTGATTGTATAAGTGATTGGGCAAAGCTGAACTGTTACCAAATACTTTGTTACAGTATCATGATATTGTCATTTGTATCTACTTCATAATACTTAGTTACAGTATAATTCGATTGTCATTTGTAACTACTTCATATTTTCTGAATTGGTAGGTAATTTCGAGAGTCCTAGGTTCAATCTGTAGGTCGGACAGAGTGTGTGAAATAAGGCAGGTAGGTTTGCTTAAAAGCAAGAAAAGGTGAAGTCTGGATTTGTACAATTTAAATGTCATTTAGTGTATAACTATCATTTGGACTGCACATTTTGCATTTTTGTTTCAATTTGACATTGAACCAACCATCCTCAGCTGCCGAGTCTTTTTCTCAATTAATTTGAAGTCGGCTATCAGTTTAACCGCATTGCAGCTGAAAACCATTTTTACAAGCAGCAGGTATTTTTTTAGATAGTGATAGATAACTTTATTCATTGTTATCTCCAACGTTTAAGTCGTTAAATAAAACCACTTAATTTTCTTTCACTACGAAATTTTCAAAAACCTTTAAAATATTATATTAAAAGTCACATCAAAAACAAAACTCGGAGCGCCCACTTTACTGCGAACACGCTACACGAAGCAATTCCCTTAATTATTGACCAGCAAAGTTATAGAGCTATTAAACCGAATTGGTTTTCTGCAAAATGTTTAATTTATAGTTGTCTATTAGGCCGCGCGGTAAGGGCTGGGGGTGGAGTTGTCGCTCTATAGCGATATTAATTTATAGAGTCAAGATGGCGGCCGTTTATTTTTTTAATTAGTTTTTTTTATGTGTGGCATCTGATGGATTGGTTTATGTCTTGATACAAGTCTGCAATGCACTGCAATGTTTCATATTTATTACTTTTATTCTAGGATTGGGATTCCTTGTATGTTAACCGACAGGACAAAAAATCATAACACGTAAAGAAAATTAGTTTAGCTTACCTCGCATGACTGTAATAGTTTTTCTGCACAAAATGTAGAATGAAAAAGTACCTAAGCTATGCGTCATCATCATCATGATCAGCCTATTTTAATGTTCCCACTGCTGAGACACAGGCCTCCTCTCTGTGAGAGGGAATGGGCCGTAATCCACCACGCCTGCTTTTGCTTTGCGTGCTAAGCTGTAACTCGTTTGCTTGTCGGTCTGCTGCTGGGTTTGGCGTTAGGACGCGTTTGGTTTTGTATACCGTATGTTTACAGACATAGAAGACCCAGTCCTAAAACAAACGTAATCTTAAAGGTACATGAAACGATGTGGTTTTGACTCTGAGGTGGCAACGCATCTGCGAAGCCCATGATATACAAGATGAGAGACTAAACCCGACACGGCCATCCTGCAAGACAGCGGTCCTCGTTTGTTGTAATTTTCAGGTTTTAACAGTGTATCGAATCATGTGGAAATCCTAATGGATTTTCTCAGCCCTGGGGGAAGCTGAGGGGTCTGTCAGACTCTACTGACTAAAACCACATGGTGGGCTGTAGTTCCTCTTGAGAAGCGAGCGTGGAAAACATCACGTCGCCTTATAGCCCGATAGGTGGCGATACTGAATTTCGGGATGTCAAAGTTTAGAAACGTGTGTTGCTCAAATCTGTAGGCTTACCAGACGCATTTTTTTCAGTGGCATCTCCACAGTCTGCGTGTGCAGCGGTGTAAGTTTGTTGGATGCTGATGAGGTGCTGGTAGCGTTGGTGCCAAGGAAGAATAAATAAAACGGTGGACTAGTAAACTCACGTGTGTATTTAAATAGTGACACAGTAGGAAGAGAAGGGTGTTGCCACCGATCACATAAAGATATACATTTTTAATTTTGGTGTTGCAATACTAGATAATAAAATACCCAACACTACGTAACACGACGCAATCAAATAGCTAGTGCGTTTGGTTGTTAACCGAAAGGTTGGTGTTTCCAGTCCACCCGGGGGTGATACTTTTTAGGGTTCCGTAACTATCAAAGACAGAGGCTTAGCCATGGGGTCCCTTTATGTACGGAACCTTGAAATGCACTGTCTTACCGAGGCTTCTTTTCCTTACAATCCAAATTCGGCACTAAGTATCAAAAATGACCACAAAGTACATATTCTGAATTACTCATCAAGATTTTTATGTGTGTGGTCGAAATTCTCAAAAATTCAACCACAGGACTTTTTGGGTGGAAGGAATTGCCAGAATAACGTGTTTCGGACGTTTATTGACATTGCAATTACTTATTATGAACTCTAACATAATTATTTGCAAAGGCAATTGGATGTGCAGGGAAAATCAGTAAACAGTTGAAACTCACATGAAAATCGGACTCCAGTATCTTCGAAAAGGAGCTTCTAACACTTTAATTATAATGATTCCATGCCACTACCTTTTTACCCGACTGCCGAAAGAGAGTAATGTGTTTATCAGTCTATGTATTTATGTATGATTGTTTCTATGTGGCGTTCTAGATACCAAACGCGTTGGCTGATTTTGATGATTCTTACGTAAATCGATTCGCATTAACCTTGCGAGTGTCACTGGCTAAATAAAAATTGAAATATAGAAAAATGGCGGATTTCGGGCGCCATATTGTGGGACTCCAATTTTTTTTCATCCTATCTCAATGTGTGGGGTGTCAAATATATATATCACTTATATGTTTAAATTTACCTAATTAAAAAAAAGTTACTGAAAAGTTATAAATAAAAAAAGTTAATTCAAAACATTTAAAAAACCCGACTGCTTAGGAAGCGAATTAAAAAGATGTAAACAAGAAGAAAGTCATGCTGTGCAGTTGGCGGATGCTTTTGGTTTGGTTGATGGATGGTTTTGGTCAGTCAGCTCGCGAATATTATGTATCCTCAAACTGCACAGCATGATTTTCTTCTTGTTTACGTCTTTTTAGTTCGCTTCTATCCAATAACTTCTGCCATACGAACGGTGCGATGTCCACCATGTACCGATGGCGCATCGCCGTACGTCTTGTAGTCCGATGATGTAAAGGACTGGATGGAATTAGATCATGCAAATCCATCGCACACTCCCCGTAATGCAACAGATAAAAACCGACAAGCTGGCAACTCGGCAACGATCTTCAAGACTCTGGATCTTTGACTCGACCAGTGCCTCATTGCCGATGAGCCTCTCGGCCCATTTTACTATCGACTCTAGTACATCAATATGGTATTTGGCTGGCTCAGTCTATAGGCAGTGGCGTCTCCCTACACACAAAGGCCCACCCTCCATCATGCCGTCACCTGCACGTTAGATGACCTAATTGTTGCGTCAGCAAACAGTATTCCCGTCGCCGAATTCTAGGCCAAACCTTGATATTTTTGGTATCGACACGTCAACACGAAGAAGCCTAATAGCAGTCCACTGCTGGACAACCTAAGTATCCAGTCACCCGCCGTTTAAAAGCATCTAGGCCAGGCATAATACGACAATGCGACAATGTAATAACGATTTCACGATGAGGCATTAACTCTTTTTACCCGACTGCCGAAGGAGGGTAATGTGTTTATCAGTCTATGTATGTATGTATGTATATATGTATGTATGTATGTATGTATGTGTTTGTTCCTATGTGGCGTTCCAGAGACCAAACGCGTTGGCCGATTTTGATGATTCATACGTCAATCGATTCGTCTTAACCCTGCGAGTGTCATAGGCTACGTTAAAATTGGACAATAGAAAAATGGCGGATTTTGGGCGCCATATTGTGGGGTCCCAATTTTTTTTTTTCTTCCAAACCCAGTGTGTGGGGTATCAAAATAAAGGGTTTTAAGAGGTGATTTCAAAAATATATAACACTTATATGTTTGAATGTATCTAATTCGAAAAAAACTTAACTAAAAACTTATAAATAAAAAAGTTAAATCAAAAAATCAAAATTCCTTGTTTACGTCTTTTTAGTTCGCTTTTGAAGCAGTCGGGTTTTTTGTTTTTTTTTTTTTTTTTTTTTTTTTTTACTGTAATTCTTTTACGAATATATGTGGTAATCCGTAGATTGTCTACAGGCTCGCGCTTGACCACTATTTCACCTGATGGTAAACGAAGATGTGGTCGACGATTTAGCACGCTTGCCTAGAAGTAACCTATTCACTCTTGACTTAAAGACCCCAAGATTGTAGCTATCGGGAAACACAGACTCCGGCAGGGCATTCCACTCCTTAGCTGTGCGCATAATAAAAGTGTTCCCGAAACGTTTTGTGCATAAGTAACGGTGAGATGACCACCATGTATCGATGGCGCATCGCCGTACGTCTTGCAGTCCGAGGATGAAACTGGCTAGGTGGAATTAGATCGCTCAAATCCATCGCATACGCCCCGAAATATAACCGATAAAATACCAACAAGCTGGCAACTATTTCTCTGAAGCCGTATCCTTAACTTAATCTACAACAACATAACTGACGAAACGTGAGTGTAAATACCACATACCTCTACCTAAGCCCTCAACAAATACAGTCGCAATGTTATGTTAAGCAATTAAGGTAGAACAACCACTATCACAATACACCAATTAATACATAAACCCTTAACCCCTGCTCACCCCCTAAACAACGTCGTTACGAGTCGCGATGGTTCTGTAATTAAATTACTTGTTTGCTGCCCGGCACCGAACCTGGAACACTGTTAGAGGCGCTAATTTGAACACCGTAATGCATTTTATGATGTTCGTGTAGAGTTTGGAATGTGGTAGAGTGGGCGTTGGAAGGAATATTACGATAAAAATTACGAATAAATAATAAATAGAGAATAAATAGGTTAAGAAAAGATCATTCACACAATCACTTCTTCTTTTATATTAAAGTCATTTCGCAGCTTGATTAGCAGGTTGGTCGTTTGGAGAATGCCTTGTTACACCGAATGGTAAATAGATACTTGCAATAGGACACTTGCATATCATCATCATCATCAGCCTTTTAATGTTCCCACTGCTGGGACATAGACTTCCTCTTTGTGACAGAGGGATGTCACATGTCCTAAATTGGTTCTAGGACATGCCGGTTTCATCATGATGCTTCCGTCACCGTTTTTAAAACAGTGATAGTGAAATAATTGACACAACGTAAAGCGCCTGCCTGGTTTCCAAACCACGACATACGACACGTAAGTCTGTGCCATTACCACTGGGCCAACTCTGCTCAACACTTGTATAATGGATATCTGCAATATCCGAGACATTGCAGATGCGATCACATCCTGTAGTCAAAGTTAAAATATTTCATGTGCCTGTAAAATTACACCGCCATCGGTTCGCTTCAAATTGGAACAACACTGGCATGTTGGCAGAACAGAGCAGGGCGGCATGGTGGAACAGTACTTTCTTAAGCCTCGTTTAATTGTTCTATCATAGTTTGTGGTTGAGACCTATAGTTGCCGATCTGCGAAACGCAGGTGGCTTATGTAGTTGTTCTAAACCTGTACGCCATATCTCATCCAGTTTAGTGCGTTGATTATAATTTTTAGTATGGCTATAAATAACTTACTTAACTTTTATTTATGCTGTCATGTGAAATGGTGTCAAAGCCTTCAGATAATCAATGACGGTATGGGTAGTAACCCAAGAGGAGTTTTTTTACAAAGATCTTTCAAATGTGCACTTATGTATACGGAGTGGTTTTTCCTTTACCTTGTTTAAACCTACTAGTCATCATTATCAGTCGAATGCCATCAAAAGTCGCGTTTATAGAGAAACAAGAAATTCGCGTAACGATTATATCTTAACGGCATATTGTGTGTATGAAGCCGCCCGGCCCAAGATAAAGATCGCGTGGTTTTTTAACACCCACATAAAGAGACGGGCATTTTTGTAGGCCTTTGATATTATGTCGTATGTAGCTATCTTTTTATCATAGTTAATGCAAGTCAGCCAGCATCCTATCCTATTTCCTATTCTCTCCTATTCTACCATAATCAACAATTGAAAGTTTGGATGTTTGTTAATCAATCACGCGTCAACGGATTTGGATGTCTTGACACACAGGCAGATCATGTGCCTGTAGAGATGTAGATTTGACGTTCCCTTGGGATACTTCCATGACCGAAATCGCTGGCGGAGTTGCTGAAAATGTTAGAACATGAATTTTAAGTTTGCATGTATTTTATGGATATATATTTCTAGTATAATAATTCATCCTGGACTTTCTAATACAAGAGCCTCCCTAATACCTATTACTTTTCTTTTTGTTCGAGCAATTTTTTTTTTTTTTTCTTCCTTAGGCTTGCGCTTGACCACTATCTCACCTGATGGTAAGCGATGATGTGGTCGACGGTGAAGCACGCTTGCCTAGAAAAAACCTATTCACGCTTGACTTAAAGACCCCTAGATTGCAGCTATCGGGAAACACAGACTTCGGCAGGGAATGCCACTCCTTAGCTGTACGCATAATGAAAGTGTCCCCAAAACGTTTTGTGCGTATGGGTGGGATATCCACCATGTACCGATGACGCATCGCCGTACGTCTGGTAGTCCGATGATGGAACGGGCTGGGCGGAATCAGATCATGCAATTCCATCGCACACTCCCCGAAATGCAACCGATAAAAAACCGACAAGCTGACAACTCGGCGACGATGTTCAAGGCTCTGGAGCTTGACCAGTGCCTCATTGCCGGTGAGTCTCTTGGCCCGCTTTTCGATCGACTCGAATGCATCAAGCTGCTATTTGGCAGATCCGTCCCAGAGATGAGGTCAGTACTCCATGCATGATCGAACTTGCACTTGATACAAGTTGAGCAGCTGTTCCGGCGTGAAGTACCCTCTCACCTTCACAAGGCTAAGCTAGGAAGCTATGGTGGTAGGCACAAGTCTAAGAGATGTAACTTTAATGGCACATCAAGTTTTAGCTTTGTTCTAACGATATCTCTCTCACTCATACTGTATGCCAGTCTTTTTTAGGGTTCTGTACCCAAAGGGTAAAAACGGGACCCTATTACTAAGACCACTGTCCGTCTGTCTATTTTTATGTCACCAGGCTGTACCTCATGAACCGTGATAGCTAGACAGTTGAAATTTTCACAGATGATGAATTTCTGTTGCTGCTATAACAAAAAATAAAACAGAATAAAATAAATATTTATGTGGGTTCCATACAACAAACGTGATTTTTTCCCCGTTTTTTGCGATAATGGTACGGAACCCTTTCGGAGTCCGATTCGCACTTGGCTGGAGTTTTTTGAAAAGCCCTACGTGCCATAAAAATAAAGACAAGTGACATTCTATCAACGAAAACGCGGCGATAGCGATTGAAAAATATAATAAGTATAGGAATTTCAAACGCTATTGAAATTTCACGTGAAACCTTACCACCCTCCCTCCTCCCCCCCTCCTCCCCTTCTCCCTAACCTTGCATCTCTCCGCAGATCACGGCCCATCTCACGGAGTGCGCAGCATGCCCTGTCACCTGTACTTGCAAAGACCTCATGACTGCGTCACCGAATGGTGTTGCCGTGGCTGGCAACTGGGCCATCGACACGCTAAGAAGTTAAATCCCTTACTTTTAGTATTTCGACCATCGCCATTGCTGACATCAAATGACACATATCTAGAGCCTCTGGTACTTACTGATAGTAGATTTATTTATTTCAATATTACTTGGTTAATCTCTTCTCGTTACCAAAATATTATGACAGTTCTAACCACTCCTCGCTCTGTGGCCGGTAACATTTGGCGCGGGGCATCGCTTTCGGTAAATATTTACATGTGACTCACTGGCCTGGGCCGCTAAGACGACGCTCACACTAATGTAGGGCATTTTGTAATAATTTTGTGTGGGTATGGATATTATAGAGTAATTCTAGTAAAGGTATTTATAAATAGTCTGCCTCGGTTGTTTAGTGTTCGCAAACTTTACTGCAGATACTGGTCCTTGTAATGCTGGTCCTGGTTTCGGTTCCTTGTAATGTAGATGTCGAAGTAAAGACAATCTTCAAAAATCACTCTTTTCAAATGGTTTACAGTTATGTAAATGTATCCTGTTTCCCGCAGCAAACGATTCAACGAACTCATCTTTTATCTTTCATCTTGCGCTGCATGCGCTGTCACCTCAGATGTCTAATAGTACCGTAGATTCATTACTAACCATATTTTCAATAATAATTATTGATAGTTACGTAGATGTGCCGTAATTTGTCAACCTTGTTGTTCATAAGTTGTTTCAAAGCCATCCTAATTTCGTACATGCTGACATCAGGGATTTCTTCGGTATAGTGTCGGGTCAATCTAGCTCTTGGGTCATTTGCTAGATTCGCAACGGGTTTGCTGATTGACGTGTACAACTGCCCATAGAACCCCTTGATCTCTCTCAAAACCGGCTTGGCGGATAAGGTGACGCTTGGGAGAGGCCTATGTCCAGCAGTGGACGTATTTCGGCTGAAAGTATCAAAAAAAATAATGATGTGGATGGGTGACCAATATGACATATATATATATATATATTCATTAAATATTGAGAGGGGTATGTGGCTCGAAAAGTACGTATTTGACAGTCGCTAGTCATTTCAGGTTGGAAGAAGCTATAAAATCTGACGTTAGTCTTCATGTTATTCAGCTACTGGGTTGTGGGAAAACAGATAAGATGCCACTCCATGTAAAAAACTTGCACTCAGTCGCATCCGGTGAACATATCGCACAACTTGCTCCAAACAGCGCCATCTTAGGCACCCCAGTGAATAAAAGCGGTGAGCGCTGGTTTTATAACTGAAAGGCTATTGGCCGATCAGTCACTGTGGTCCGATGTCAGAACACTACTCTATACGTTAATGTATCGGTTAGATACGAGATGTATGGGTTTTTATGTTATTTTTCGCCGCATTCTGTAATATTGTGACGAGGAAATAACAAGGCAACTAAGGAGTGAAATGCCCTGTCGGAGTCTTTGTTCCCTGATAGCTACAACCTTTGGGCCTTTGAGTTAAGAGTGAATAGGTTACTTCTAGGCAAGCGTGCTTTATCGTCGACCACATCATCGCTATTCACTTACCATCAAGCGAGATAGTGGTCAAACGCGAGCCTATCATTAAGAAAAAAATAAATAAAGAGAAGCTTGCTATTTTCAAATAAATCTCAGGCTTTAAGATAGCGATTCTTTGCCCAATTGGAGAATGGAACCCAACATTTTGCAATCCCTTGAACATTAAACCAAAGAGATTGTAATATGCTATAATTATAACTTTATCATTTCAGCTGGAAGATGTCCAGCGCTGGACATATGCCTCCCTCAAGAGTCATCACATCGACCAGCCCAGTGCGTCTCAGATTCATCGACCGGCTCTGTTCGTCTCAGATTCAGTTGACTGCCGCGTGGTAATGTAGTCGGGATTTAATAAAATAATACTCTGTTTGTTCGTTGACGAAAATAAATTAGTTTAGTTAGTTCAAACACATAAGGGGTCAAGGCGGAAGGTCATATTGTAGCGATACATTGTAACACTAAGAAGATGTTTATAATGGAAACGATTTCAAAATGAGGGGTAATTAATTACAAACGTTGCCACACACGCACTGCCACTTACATTCTTGGAGGAGTATTGGGGACTCATCACCGAGAAGCCAACAAGGCTCTTCCCAGCAGGCTTATTACGAATCTTGTAACAGCAAAACGGTAGCGATTTTTGCGCAATAATTGCTGTTCAATACAGAAGTTTTACCCTCTTACTAATAAACGCGGAATAAAGTTATACCAAGTATACACCTATGAAAATGTATGGTTATTCCTTTGTTATACCTGGTATAACTTTATTCCGTGTTTATTAGTAAAAGGGATACTCTCTTACTAATAAACGCAGAATAAAGTTATACCAGGTATAAACCTATGAAAATGTATGGTTATTCCTTTGTTATACCTGGTATAACTTTATTCTGTGTTTATTAGTAAAAGGGATACCCTCTTACTAATAAACGCAGAATAAAATTATACCAGGTATAAACCTATGAAAATGTATGGTTATTCCTTTGTTATACCTGGTATAACTTTATTCCGTATTTATTAGTAAGAGGGTTAGAGTTTTTGGCGGTTTTTTAAGAAAAATTGCATTTGATAACAGCGTGCGATCAGCAAACGATTGTGTAGGAGTAGGTCCTACCGACTTTAATGACATAAAGCGTTTCATTTCGCGATGATTGCTGATAGCTGTTTCTTACGTAATAAGCCTGCCGATCCACAATGATAAATATTGTCACATCATAATTCTTAGCCTGTCTTTTCTTATCTCCACGCTCCTGTAATAACCTCGTCCAAGTTCTACCTGTGACGGCACTAATTGTCGTACTTATATGTACGCTTGATCCACTAATTATAAAATTTTACAAAGAATTATAAGTTCCCATCCTTAAATCGAATAACACTAAAATCTTTAATATTATGGCTCGATTAATTGAACGGTTAATATTAATTGGGTATAATTTCCCCCTTTCATGCTTCATATTCGTTCATTTTTTTTTTAAATATATTTAAAAAAAAATTGTACCAATTTCCAAATAAAAACACTACAAAGTGAAAAATTAATTTCTTTTTGGAAGTCATTAATATATAAAAAGAAAAATTTGTACCTAAAAATAAAGTTATTTTTCACTTTGTAGTGTTTTTATTTGGAAGTCGGTAGTATTTTTTGGTAAAAAAGTTTTTTATTAAAAGCTATAGATTAAGCTGAAACATGGCGTGCTTTTGTAACAATGAAAACATTTTAATAATTATGGTACAATGGAGCTGGCCTCATGATGGAAGGGGAAGATGACCGAAGCAACTCCACAATCTGAAAATATAACACCATCGTATTTGTGCTCATTAGATTAGTATTGATAAGTGATTTGATTTAGTTTATTTTTTTGGGACAATCCCGTCGCACTATTCCCAAACCACTGCAACTCCTGAAAGCCAGAATCAACAGTGGCGACCACCAGAAAAGCGCCGAGGCAATGAAGCTCGACGAAGTCCCGGAGAATGAATTTAACCGTCTTGGATCCCGCAACGGAATTAATCAGATATGAATAACGGAGTACTAGGAAAAATCAGGAGACAGACAATTTTGTATCTTTTAGTTCAATAACATGACTTACTAAAAAAAGAACTTAATATTTATTATTTCACAGAGCGATCAATATTTATCCAATTCAAATCCAAGAGACTTCGTTATTCATTTCAACATTCTTAATTACATAAAAAAGCGAATAATTTCTTACATTAATACAAGCATCACTTCATTAACTAACACAGACTATTTTCCAACTAAAATATATGTTAATGTAGGACAAATCAACATAATTAGCGTTATTAGGCGACGCACAGCGGGCGGGCCAGAGGATCAGAATTATATCATACAAGTTCAATTTTGATGATCGGAGTGTATAAATTAATCGGTTTGGAAGATTCTTTTGTTGGTTCCGTAGCATCAATATGTTCATCAAAAAGGTACGTTGTACGTGTGTTTGTGCAAACACTTGTCATGTTGTGATATATATACTCGTATATATAATATCACCCACATCGATGGCTAGCCCTGCAAAATTTGCTACCATGATCGAAATTAGGTCAGTACAGGTATTGTTAGTATTGAGTCATATTCGAAAGTTGGTGAGAGTGTGTGTTTGTTGGTTTGTAACTTCTTCACGCTCAAACGGCAGGACGGATCTGGATGAAATTTGCCACTGAGATAGATTACAGTCTGGAAAAGCACATGGGATACTTTTTATCCCGGGATTTTTTCCCTTGGGATAATTTTAGACATTCACGCGGGCGAAGCCACTGACAGAAGCTAGTTCTTAGTGTAAAGTCAAAGTGTTTTAATTTCTCAAGGATACAGTCAGTTAATCAGCTAGATCCAAAGCATTTTATTTCTTAGTGTACTGTTCCTAACAGTTTATGTTTTGCCCTTTTGTTAAGTGAAGATTGGATCTTCAAAGGGCCAACCTAGCCTCAGATTAAATAAAGAGTCAAGATGGAACGTTGCAAACAACTAGGTGACGCCAGTTAAAACTACGCCTTACCGTTTACATACACAATAACACGCACACACGTACTACGAAACTACGCCTTAGCTTGTCAGTCGAGCTCTCAAGCTCGTGTACGGAAAGGCGTAGTTTTAACCGGCGGTCACCTTGTTGTTTGCATCGTTCCATCTTGACTTTTTGTAAGTCAAGTGTATGAGAATAACTGCGAATCAAGTCAATGGCAAGCGATGGAAACACCTCTGTGCAGCAGTGGACTGTTATTGATTATGACCTTCAGAAGTATCTGATCTGCAAATTATTTTAAAGTTTAAATCAAAGAAGTGTCATTTAATTTATCATGGCAGCATAATAATAATAATACAAGCCTGTAACTGTTCGATAGCAAGACAAATGCTTCTTTTTATTTGGAGGATTAATAATAATGATAATTTGTTTTATAGCTCATCATGATACCATAATATGTAATTGGGACGATCCCAGCACACTATTCCCAAACCACTGCAACTCCTGAAAGCCAGAATCAACAGTGGCGACCACCAGAAAAGCGCCGAGGCAATGAAGCTCGACGAAGTCCCGGAGAATGAATTTAACTGTCTTGGATCCCGCAACGAAATTAATCAGAAAAGAATAACGGAAGAGTAGGAAAA
This sequence comes from Orthosia gothica, assembly GCA_949775005.1. Taxonomy (NCBI): domain Eukaryota; kingdom Metazoa; phylum Arthropoda; class Insecta; order Lepidoptera; family Noctuidae; genus Orthosia; species Orthosia gothica. The sequence goes on along the minus strand of OX459035.1, from coordinate 11,147,716 downwards.
AATACAAATTGCCTCTTCCCTCCATATCAAGCAGGAGACAAATAAAACAAGGCCAATAGGCACAAAGGGTCGTTTACAACTGGGATAAGCCCAGTTGCCTAGCACCACGGATAAAAATTAGCATAATATATAAAATATCATAATATGTGAAATGTATATCATTAAAGACATGGCAATGAATGACAAATTTACTAACCATCAAAGAATCCAACACATATTTTTCTACGGACCCCTAAAATATCGAAAAGCTCTACATCACAACACAATTAACATAAGTATAAGCAATAATAATAAATTTATTAAATTATTCAAAGTATGACAAACATATAAACATACGCGCGGAGTTATAGGCGAATTATTCAATAGATTTGTATAAATAACGTGATTTGACGGTAAGCGGATTTTCATCAGTCTTTACTGACAAGCCGATTTAAATTGATGGTCGTCAAGGGCAAGCCTGAAGACTTAAATACCTCGCTAAGGTTTTATCACAAGAATAGTTAATGATGATAGAATTGAGGTGCATACCTAATCAATCCATAACGTTCCCCACTGCTAGGAGACAGGCTTCTTCTTTGTGAGAGGGAATGTGCTGTAATCCACCACGGCCGGCCCAGTGCGGGTTGGTAGATGTCACACGTCATGGAATGTTTCGTTGTCGAACAAGCTTTTTTTATTCAGTGGGAAATCATCAATGACATCTCCCGCTCTGGATAAAGCGGGAGGGACCCCACCCATGTTCCTACAGTTGCCAGGGCACTGGTAATTCTTTTTCAAATTTATCCGCGACCGAGACAGGCATCAGCACTAGTGGACCCCGCCAGTTTTTGCAGACATCTCTTTGAGGCGCGCGTGGAATACTACGCGTCATCGACTCGGGTCTGGTCCTTATCGGACGACGAGCTACTATACTCGCCGTCCACAAGCCCGCGCCTACGGTGGCCGGGAATCGACTTAGGCCTCCTGACGCCCAGGGCGTCTCCTGCGGTGGATAGGGGCTTGAGAGCGGCTCCGTTGCCGTTCCACCTCATCCTTCGCGAGCATTACTACCTCGCAGAAGTTGGTGACAACTTCCTATGCCCTCTTGCCCCACACCATGGCCTAGACCAGGGCTGGACGCGAGAGGTCACCACCGTCGATCGCCTGCACGAGGACAAGGCGTTGCTCCACCCAAGCAGGGAAGACCTCCACCGTATGCTCCACCGTGTCCTCCGGGCGATTCCTCCCGCCCTATCCTAAACAGGAACCTCCCGCAACAGCCATGTCCGGTGAGGACCCGCGTCAGGCGGAAGGTGAGGACGCCGTGGCGCCTCTCAAGCCACTCCTCAAAGAGGGTCCTTATAGCCGCAATTGTGGCGTGCCAAAGTTGCAGAACATGCTGGTTTCGTCATTTGCTGGGCACTTTATAGATCCGAGCCACTTCTTGTTCCCAGCTAAAACACTAGGAAGTGGTGACTGGGTGGACGTTTTAGGGGACTATATTTATGTAGAACTTTGAAATTCAAAACGTGCTGGCTCTCAGTCTAATTTGAATAAATAACATGATTTTGATTTTACCTCAGTTTTCTTCATTGTTTAAGGCAGCCGCTCCATGTGTATCCAATTGTATCCGGCTAGACTGAAAGCCGACTCCAACATATTTGAGAGGCTGGGAACATTGATTATACGATATATTCGTAGGTTCGAGACTTCCGAGGCTGCTGATAAATTCTATCAACAAAAGCGTCGGGATAGCGATTGGAAAATGTTAAAGTTGTATGGGAACGCCAAGTGCTATTCGAATGTCACGTGAAAAATACTCCATTTTTTGGCATTATGACCGTCTCCTTCGCTGATAGAAAGAAACTTTGTCTAGAGGTTCTGGTACTTGTACGATTTGAGGATGACGACCATGAAGGATAAATAATTACGTTCTTTCAATAAAATCTCCACATATCAAGATATTTTAAGCCTTATGAGTCTTGCGTAGGTTTTTTTATTTGGTTTCGAGGACAAGTTTCTGGTTGAAATTATTTGACACGGCGGCGGGCTGTAAATAAGGATTAATAATAACGTATGGTCGGGCCGCTAAGTTTGCGGGTTGAGATGAAGGAAAATTATTTTTTTGTGAGAATTTGGTGTTGATTCTGAAAATAGGAATATTTGTAGCGTTTTGACATTATAAAGTAGTTATATATGATGCCTACCAGTCGGGATCACTTTTTTCTTTTGTAGAGCCTTTTTCATACTAAAAAATAATCGGGCGCACGGTTGGCGCAGTGGTTGAGCGATTGACTGCTGCGCTGCGTGTCGCGGGTTCGATTCCCGCACGAAACAAATATTTGTATGACCTTCAGATAGTTGTTGCGGCTCTGGGTGTTGTGTATGTAAGTTTATATGTTTGTAAACGCTCCCACGATACAGGAAGAAATTCCTAGTGTGGGGCAACGTTTTTTTTTAATAAAAAAAAAATTGCCGTATATTTTGATCTTGGTAATAATAATTTGGCCCAAAAAGGCTATCTACAACAGGCGTTTCCACAGATTTTCTTTTCTTTCAGTTTTACTGTATTGCATAACTATGGTTATAATACCTTGAGTTTATTAATAGATAAAGGTATACATGCAAATTGGTCGAGTACAAAGATTATCGCGACCGCCTGTTTCGTGGCCCCAACATAAACGGTCGCTTTGCCGTATTGCTACTTTGAATTCATATTTAAGAAAAATCTCTGACAATATTTTTTAATATCGCAAAATAAGAAGTCAACGTAATATACAAAAATTATGGCAATAAAATAAAAAAACTAGACTGTCGCCTCGTCGGTGGATGAGGTTTACATTCAAGGCTCAAAAGTGCCGTGTTACTCTCCCAAAATTCAAATGGCTAGTTTTTGTAGAAGAAGTTAAATTATCCACAACTGGTTTAATATGTTGTATTGAAATTAATGAAAAGTTGAAAATCTTCATCCTACAAAAAAATTGCCTCTACTGTTTTGGTAGAGAGTGACTGCAGTTTTGACCCTTAACTTTAAGTATGCTAGAACGAGTGAGCCCACAAGATGCCTGTTCATTAATACTTTGAAGGCAGAGTGATCATAGCATGTAGAAATAAAAAAAAAAAAAAAAAAAGGTGTAAAGATGCTGGCATACAAACTTTAGCTGTGCTCATACTAAATGTGAATTAGAATCTTAGTGCAACTAGTTCTAATTTCAACCAAGTGCTAACTTATTAATAAGGTTTGGGACCCTTTGGGTACGGAACCCTAAGAGATTAGTATGATGTGAGCAGACCTCTACCTACAATATACCCGTAGGGATAAAAGGGGGGAAAGCCAGTTCATCATGATCAATCATAGAAAGTTTTGCAAGAAAGGGTGCTGTTGTTACCTTCCTATAAACAAAAGTTGGGTAGGTAGGTACATTCACTGCCAAAAGCTTTTGGCAGAACGTAAACATGGGGTTCTATAGATTTTGTTTATCGGAAGCTGGTGTATAAACATTGCAATAAGATGTCAGTGTTTCCCGATCGTGATTACCTGGGGGTCTTGAAGTTACTTATAAGTTAACGTAAAAACTTTTTCTTTCTTTTTTCTTCTTTTATTTTTAACCCCCGACGGAAAAAGAGGAGTATTGTCGTGTGTACATGTGTATTTGTGTATCTGTTTGTATCATCATAGCTCCTAAACGGATGAACCGAATTAGATTTCGTTTTTTTAAGGTTCCATATCCAAAGGGTGCAAAAGGGACTATATTACTAAGACTCAGTCTGTCTGTCTGTCACCAGGCTGTATCTAATGAACCGTGGCAACTAGACAGTTGAAATTTTCACAAATTATGTATTCCTGTTGCCGCTATAAGCACAAATACTAAATACAGTAACAATAAATATTTAAGTAGGGCTCCCATACAACAAACGTCACAACTTTGCCGTTTTTTGCGATAAAGGTAGGGAATCTTGCGTGCGCGAGTCCGACTCGCTCTTGGCCGGTTTTTGTTTGAAAGTTGACTTTATCGAGAGTGTTTTTAGCTATGTTTGATAAAAATCGGTTAAGCTGTTCAAAAGTTATGTGCGTTTTACTGTTTGAATCAGGGTTTTCGCAAAATATCGTGTCATAATTACGTGTACGATAGATTGTTGATCAAAGCGTGTCTAGTACTAGATAAATTATGTAGCATGAAATAAAAATGTGTCGGGGGTTTTTAAATTTTACTTATCTATAACATAAATAGGAACTTATTCCTACCCAAAAATCAGTCAAGATTATACCAAACTCAGCCTACCCATTGTTTTGTACTACATAAACTTTACCATACAATCACTATTATTAACAAAAACCGGCCAAGTGCGAGTCGGACTCGCGCACGAAGGGTTCCGTACTTGGTAAATTATGGTTTACGATTTATGACGTATTAAAAAAAAAACTACTTACTAGATCTCGTTCAAACCAATTTTCGTTGGAAGTTTACATAGTAATGTACATAATATATTTTTTTTCGTTTTGTCATTCTCTTATTTTAGAAGTTACAGGGGAGGACACACATTTTACCACTTTGGAAGTGTCTCTCGCGCAAACTATTCAGTTTAGAAAAAAAATATATTAGAAACCTCAATATAATTTTTGAAGACCTATTCATAGATACCCCACACGTATGGGTTTGAAGAAAAAAAAAATTTTTGTTTCAGTTTCAAGTATGGGAACCCCCAAAATTTATTGTTTTTTTTCTATTTTTGTGTGAAAATCTTATTGCGGTTCTTAGAATACATCTACTTACCAAGTTTCAACAGCATAGTTCTTATAGTTTCGGAGAAAAGTGGCTGTGACATACGGACGGACAGACAGACAAACAGACAGACATGACGAATCTATAAGGGTTCCGTATTTTGCCATTTGGCTACTGAACCCTAAAAAGCACAAAATAAAAAAAAACAATTTGAAGTACAATCACCCCCAAAATGCGTGGCCTAAGCATATTAACATGAATCTCTAACTAGTCGTAATTGACCTACATAGGGTACATAGCGACGTAACACGCAAAAATAAACCATCTTCACCTGACCTGCCTTTGAAAAGAATCTTTGAAGTTAGGCAGGTCTGGTTACGCTAGAATTGAATTTACCGATTTGAATAAAAAGGAGTTATGTTATGTGTCGCTTTCTTGTGTAATGTTTTATTAATTTTTATGATTTTTGGTCTTAAAAGGTAGGAATAATTGGGTAGATATCCAGATAATTATCGCTTTATTTAGAACAATCTTACTATAGGTTTTTTGGGGACATTATCTCTTAACCCTCTTACTAATAAACACAGAATAAAGTTATACCAAGTATAAAATGTATGGTTATTCCTTTGTTATTCCTGGTATAACTTTATTCCACGTTTATTAGTAAGAGGGCTGGTCTCTAATCGGTAAATCAGCTGTCTAATTTGATGTCAGCTACCGTGATTGGTAGAAAAAAACCGGCCAAGTGCGAGCCGGACTTTCGCACGAAGGGTGTTAGAAGCGTTAAATGGACTGTATGTGTTGTAGGCTGGTAATTGATACAATTTGCTTGTTTTATTAATATTTTACTGTAACTCACTTGAAAACGTGTCGGACATCGACCAGAGATTATCGAGAAGAGATAGATAAAGGTATTTTTCACAGATAAATATAGTAACAGACTAACCAATAAATATAATAAGTTTGTGTAGCTCTCAACAAAGGGTTCCGTACCATTATCGCAAGAAACGGATGAAATAACGTTTGTTGTATCGATGCCCCACTTAAATATTTTTTTATTATGTTTTTAGTATTTTTTGTTATAGGGGATAGCGGCAACAGAAATACATCATCTGTGAAAATTTCAACTGGCTAAATATCGCGGTTTATGAGATACAGCCTGGTGACAGACAGACGGACAGTGGAGTCTTGGTAATAGGGTCCGATTTTACCCTTTGGGAACCCTGAAAAGCTTCTAATACTGCCAACATTTTCCTATAGCTTTACTACCAAATACATGCCTCTGGTACCGCTACATTTTTAGGCATGGACATAGCGCACTTATGTGGGACTACAACCCACTAAAACTAAGGTGTCCTCATGTGCCGCTTGTGGTGAGAACACGGACACACGTTAGCGTTTGATAATAGTCACAGTCAGTTCGATTCTTGAACTATCATTGGTAAAAATTTCCCCCCAGGTGGGCTCGAAACACCAACTTTTCAATTAACAGCCGATTGTTTTGCCATTGCGCAAAGGATGCTGCAATCGTTCAGGAAACTGCGCTTTCAAAGAAACCGTCTTCAATATCAGAGACAGCAAATACGTTGGCATCTTAGAGACAAAGCTTAAATATATCATGTGCCTGTAATGACTGGAAGACAGCAAACCTTAGCAGCAGAGATCGAATAGTACTCCATAATACGAGCTTCTCCATAAAAAGCTCTTAATATAGCACTGGTTATAGACTACTGCAACGTTGGTTATCGCAAGCTGCGGAACTGCTGAGGTCAGACAAAACGCAAGGCCTCGTTTCTGGAGACGCGGGGCGTATCGCGTCGCGTTGTGCGTCGCGGACCGCACTAAATTCAAACATAATATGGCGTTGTATGAGAGTCTTTACGGAGAAGCGTTGGCGTTTTCGAATAATCGACGCACAGCGAGAGGCCACACGCTGCACACGACGGGCGACTCCCCGCGACTCCAGAATCATGACCTTATAGGGTTTTTCCATCCGAAATTTCTCAGCAGCAGACCCAAGATTACCTTAGACCTAGATTTTTCCCTGTCGATGGTAAAAGGCTCTCCTTTCTATTACATTGATTAAACACCCGTATACCCAGAGTATTTCAATATTTCGCCAGTTCGCAGATGCCTATCCCATCGAAGAATGCTAGCGTGATGTTAATTTTATACAACTTATGAATTTAACATCTATCATTCATCCTAAACCCTTTCAAAAATAGTTGATAGCAAAAAATAAAACATATAAAATTTCAACCCCCCAAAAATGTAAGCAAAATATTTTCAATTCCACCCCTTTCCGTTAGGGTGGACACTGATGGATGGGTTCACCAATATGTCTGTCTACCCACATTTGTGGGTGGCGATAGTCCAATAAAATAATATTAATTATTTATGTTTATTTGGGTTTGGGGAATAAGAGTGGTGTGGAGTCGATATGAGAGAGCAAGATATTTTTTTTATTTCAAATATAGCGTGAATTTAATCCTTAATTGATGTTTAAACGCTATGATTGGGTAACTGAAATTGCAGCCAATGAAATTATATCAATTATTTAAAAAATCCATCAGATAATTTTCTTTTTTAGAAATCGAGGTTTAGTCTTAAATTGAGTCTTTACATAATACTTCTGCACAGAACACCGCTGGGCTGAGGTATCTCAATGCCAAATCGACGGATTCAGTCATTCTCGCATCCAACTTACTTCCACTCGCAACCTTCAAAAGATTTACTACACACCAGCGATAACTATAGTCGAAGTTTCAAAATTTAAGGGTTGACTACGTAACCTAACGGGGTCCCACCGCTGACAAACAAAATTTGGTTCAAATAAATGTCGCTAGATGGCGCAATATGCATCGATTTGTTATTGAATTGTGTATAAAATTAACATTTTCTAGAATTGATCATAAAAATTGTATAGGAGCACAAAATTATAGAATATTGGGCTCTTAATTCACATTTCAAAGATTATTTGAACTGATCATTTAAAATTGATTCCAATAGATGGCGCGGTTTTAAATTTCTGAAGCATGCCACCCAATATTTTAAATTTGCATTGTAACTCATTTTTGTACAATGAAACTGTACTTGTACGTGCAAAAAAATCCCATAAAACAAATCGTCACTGTATTTAAAGAAACAAATAATCGAAGTGCTTATAAAAATTATCATCTTAACCAGACGAAAAACGCTAGTTACCTCGGCACGGTTTCTTTGTATGGGATGAGGCTTAAGCATGCTAGTATTATGTTATCTGTAATCTATCTGTAATCCTCGCATTTAGGTCTTTGTGACAATCGTTAATGCTGATTGCATGTCTCTTTGTCTAGAGGTTCTCAACCGGGTCATTGGTCTATGTATTACAGTAGAAAAAAATCCTCTTTCTACTTCGACGGGATTCACTTTGAGGTTATCCGTGACAGATCTATTGAGAACGTTATTAACAACCCAGAGTACGTGGTTTTTTTTGTGTTGGGCTATTCAAATTTTTGACTGATATTTTATTATTCCCATCAGTAAATATTACGAATTTCCATCCAAATTTTCATTCCGAAAACTTAAAATTATTTTCTATTAAGTGCTGAACCTCTTTTTTACAAGCTTTTATTAAACTTGCAATGTATGTAGTATGTATGTATGTGTGTTCGGGTCAAATCTTGCAACTGAATTTTAAAGCAGTTATCGTCCACCGAATAAGATGAAATTTTGCATACACGTTTAGGTTGGATGACAATGTATGGATAGCTAAGTGACGTCATTTTACATCCAATATAGCAGACGGCCCAAGATCACGGTCTAGTTATTTTTTGTGCACTACCATGAAAGATTTTCCTGAGAAGAATTCGAAAAAGCTTGTTTAAATAAGTGCGAGTTGGACTCGTGCACGAAGGGTTTCGTACCATTATCGCAAAAAACGACAAAAAAACACGTTTGTTGTATGGGAGCCCCCCTTTAATATTAATTGTATTCTGTTTTTAGTATTTCTTGTTATAGCGGCAACAGAAATACATTATCTGTGAAAATTTCAACTGTCTAGCTATCACGGTAATGAGATACAGCCTGGTGACAGACAGACAGACAGACGGACCGCGGAGTCTTAGTAATAGGGTCCCGTTTTTACCCTTTTGGTACGGAACCCTAAAAAAGATTTTTAATAAATATGTTTTATTGTCTGTATGCTCGCGCTTGACCACCATCTCTCCTCAGCCTCGTAACATAAGAAATATGTATTGTTCAATTTAATAATATTGACAATATTATAATGTCAATGTCATATGTTATATGTTATTGTAATAGCATAATATTGTCGGCAGTTGGTCTCGTGTCACAATGCATTACAAATAATGTTTAAACAATAACTTAAATAACTGATTATTTTAAGTATAATAAATCGATCCATCGGGATCAGACAATCCCACATTCCACACCCATGATCAACTTGTATTGCCCAAGGCTGCACAATGCGAGGCCTGTCACAGTTAATGTTTTTTTTTTTATATTTTCCTAAGTTGGTATTTGGATCTACTACACGACACCAACTTTGAGGGTGTAATATTAGTACCTACTTTTGTGCAAAATAGCAAGTTGTATGGATAAGAATGTCGGGCTGTGAAAAAGATGGAGAAAAGAGATTGCATGTAGCAGAGATGATGTTGAGATGGATGTGCAGAGTGACGAGAATGGATAAAGTGAGAAATTAGTATATTAGAGGAAGTTTGAACGTGGCGCCAGTGACAGAAAAGTTGAAAGGAAACCGTTTTTCCTGGTATGGTCATGTGATGAAAAGGGACGAAACGCATGTTACTACAAGATGAATATAAATGTGGATGGATGGTGAGGGAGGGGACGGCTTTATATGAAAGAAAAGGGAGTCAGTGATGGCGTGACATGGGGGCAGGACGGTATGGAAGAAGAAAACGTGTTGCGCCGACCCCTAGTAATATGGGACAAGGGCAGGAAGATGATGATATCAAATTTGTACAATAAGGAATCTTCCAGATAGTACGACGTATCTTTATAACGCGCACGTCGTTTCTTAGAAAATTTCAAGTGTAAATCGGTCGTATTGCATTGCACTGCGTCAATCTAAACTTGCTTGAAATTTCGCATTGTAATAATCGCTAATTGGTGTGATATCAATCTAATCGAGTTGTGTCATCAGGAAGTTCGCTTAGGAAAATGAACTGTGAAGTAGTTTGACAAATCACGCAAATAATTTGCCGCATAACAAGCATTATATTCGCAAATCATTGGTATTTCTCGTAGCACAGTGTGAATTAATTTATCAAATAATACATCATAATAGTCATATTTTTAGTTAGGGGGAATAACACTTTTGTCATAGTAGTTATGGAAAAAACTATCTCCTTATATAGATTTACCATTTCTCACTTACTTGCTAAATCAAATACTTACTTAGTGCTAAAATCATGAAGTTTGTAAATCTATTGTTAGAGCAATTTGAAACTTATGCCATTGGAATAAAAAGTAGTAACATTTTTTTGGACTGTAAGTTTAAAATGTGGATTTCTAAGTATAAATCAGTGCATCTTACGCCGTATTGTGAAATCATTATTTTGAAGTGAAGAAGAAAAGTGGTGTCTCTGGAAAATGTCTTTTACAGTTTATTTTGTATTTTAATTGTGGTTTTGGCTGTAACGCAGGTATGTTATACATTTTATAATATATTATTAGATATTATTGCAAATTTATTAGATATTATTGCATATTATTTGTATTATTGCATATTATTTGTATTATTGCATATTATTTGTATTATTACATATTAATACATATTGTTACAAATTATTATTATTATATTGTCATGTTAGACTAAATTATATTCTATCAGTGATAAAGATTGTCAAAAAGGTCGAAATGTATGCAATCGACATGGCTATTGAAATTTCTCGTGATCAATTCCTTACATTCTGACTTTTCGTCAATCTTTAAAACTTATAGAATGTTTTTTTAACCCCCGACAGAAAAAGAGGGACAAGAGTAATAAGTTTAAAGTGTATATTTGTGAAGTTATCTGAGGCATCATAGCTGCTAAACGTTTGAAACGATTTTGATTTCGTTTTTTTTATTTGAAAGATGGCTTTGTCGAGATTGTTCTTAGCTATGTTTGTTGAAAATCGGTTCAGCCGATCAAAAGTTACGCGCATTTTACAATTTGAGCCGGGGTATTTTCGTAAGATATGTGTTATGATGGTTTGACGATCGAAGTATGTCTACTACTAGATGAATTGTGTAGTTTAAAAAGCATATGTTATTAAATCTCGGGGGCTTTTTAATTATTCCATTTAATTTATCTTGTTATTATCTGCTCTCAAAACGGTGAAAGAAAACATCGTAAGGAAACCGGCATGTCGTAGAACCAAAAGTTCGAAGAGATTTGACCCATTCCCTCTCACAGAGAGGAAGCCTATGTCCCAGTAGTGGGAACAAAAAATAGGCTGATGATGTGATGTGATGTGATTATCTGAGTCTCAGAGGCTCTAGACAAAGTGTCATTCTATCAGCGATGACGAATGTCGAAAAGCCAATATGTAAGGAATTGATCACGTGAAATTTCGCGCTTGGCATTCCCATATGCCATTGGCATGCCCTTTTCCATCGCCATCGCGACTTTTTTGTTGATAGAATGGTACTTGTCTTAGGTCATTGACCCTTAAAATCTATATATACGTATATAAAAATGAACTACTATTTCTCCTGGTCACGCTATAACTTGAGAACGGCTTTACCGATTACATTCAAGATTTTTTTTGTATGTTTTCTAATACTTTGTAAACAGTTCTTACGGAAAGGAAAATTAAGAAAAAAAAAGGGTAGGTAGGTAGGGTAGGTTAGGTAAGTAGGTAGGTAGAGTAGGGTCCGGTGACGGACAGCCGCGGCGGGTTCGTGGTGGGTGCTAACGCGTGCCCGTGTTCCCGCCATAAGCGGCACAGTTTTAGTGGGTTAGAGTCCCACATGGTATTGCAGTATGCATGAGCATTTCTCAAAGCTAAAAAAATAGATAGGTATGGTTGGTATCGTCGGGAACCCTAGGTAGGGTACTACTCTACCTAACACAGGTAGGTATGTTAGGTAGAGAAGTAAACGAGAGCGAAGCCGTGGGCCCAGCTAGTATATTAATAATAATGAAATATAAATAATTTGTGAAAGCTCTTTTGAAATACATTTTAATTTAGGTTATTTGCTAACTAATAACACGGTTTGATAAATACTTTTAGCAACTTCTTATACGAGTAACCTACCTGTCTTGTCATCGATTTGTTATAAATTCATCTAAGGCTTCCACAGACAGGTATTAAACGATAATGCGACAACGATGCCAAGGCAATATTTTTCTATTAATAATATTCTATTTTCATACTTATCTTTTTGAACCCCTTGGGCGTTTATTAATGGCATAATATAGATATAAAATTCATACTTATTATTGAAAAAATTAAAGCTAACATTATTTTCTAATTTTTTCAGATCATTCATAGCCAACCCTTCTGGTGGGGTCCACCACCGTGGTATCATCATGGATTTGGTGGTTATGGACCAGGGTTCGGCCCCGGTTTCGGGCCAGGATTTGGGCCGGGCTTTGGACCAGGTTTTGGACCAGGATTTGGACCACCACCACCCCCGCCCCCGTTCTTTGGATAAATTTATTAACTGAGCTACAACGAATCTGATAAATTACAATATGATTTTGACAAATTAAATACTTAACTGTTTTTATTTGATCTGTATTTTTAATTTCAAGTTGTTATAGTTTTAAGTTTACTTTTCTGAAAATATATCAATCTGTAAACTTTCCCAACTAGTTGAGTTTGCTGTTGGGGTTGGCTTCCAGACCTCCACAACCCAGTAACTGGGTAATTAAATTAAATTAAATTAAATTAACGTTTATTTCAGACTTTCTGTCCATAGGTACACTTAATAAAACATAGAATGGGATATACAAAAAACAATACAGACAATAAACAAAACAAAATAAACAACACAAATTATAACGAATAAAATAGTTACAACACATAAAAATATACAAACAATAATCAGGCAACATAAAGGGGCACACATTAGAAATTTGACGCGGAGGAACTGTCCACTGCTCACAAGGCAGTGTGCAAGCGCATCCAGTGGCGCAGCAGTGGAGAGTCCCACCTGTCCGCGAACACACTTAGTAAGTTGTTGCTGCTGGACCTAACGCGTCGCAGCAGCGACGCACATTGTTTTCTTATTATGGCATGAAAGCCATCTGTGTGCGCTTCCGCGAACATAGTTGACGCACTGCAGAATCGCGGCAGCCCCAGCAGCACCCTGAACGCGTTGTTGTATTGAACACGCAAGGCGTTGTATGTTCCCAGTGTGTAGTTAACCCACAGGCTGCACGTGTAAAGTGTTTGGCAGTAAGACTTAAAAAGTGTGATTTTAACTTGATTACTGCTACGTGCGAACCTGCGGGCCAACATGTTACACCGGACAGCCAACGCCCTACGTGCCCTCTCCACATCCGCGTTGTCCTTAAGGTCTTCGGAGACCCAGTGGCCCAGATACTTGAACTGTGACACTCTGTTTAAGACGGTTCCTGCTAAAGTGACTGAGGGTACAGTTTCGTAGCTTTTGCCACGCCCCTTAAACACTAACAGCTCGCTTTTTTTAGCATTGTATCTGAGCCCATGGGTTTCCGCATAAGACTCACAGACCCGTACCAACTTACGCAACCCTCCAATCGATGGACTCAGCAGTACCATGTCATCTGCGTAACTTATGTTGTTCACACAGATTCCGTCAATATGACATCCGACATTGGTACTACTGAGTTCACCGACAAGCCGGTTAATGTATAGGTTGAATAGCTTAGGGGAGGTTAGTCCACCCTGTCTCACCCCGCATTGCAACCTATACACGTCCGAGAACGAGTTTGCCCACCGTACACAATTTTTCTGGTTGCTGTACCAATACCTGAAAACAGAAATAATTTCTGGGTTGCAATCTGTCTCAGTTTCCAGCTTCTCCCATAGCTTATCATACGAAACTAGGTCGAAAGCTTTCGAAAGATCCAGAAAGCAAGCAAAGACAGGGGTTTTCCGATCACTGTAATATTGAACAGTCTGCTTGAGGCACATGATGGCACTCTCCGTGGACAAACCGGATCTGAAGCCAAATTGCGCGTCATGGAGCTTGATATGCTTCGCCAGCTGTTGGTCAAGCAAACTGTCCAGTACTTTCGCTATAACAGTGGCTAACGAAATCGGTCTGTAATTCAATACATCGGAGGTATCTCCGGTTTTATTTTTAGATATTGGTACAACAACCGTGAACATCAATTTATCAGGTAGGTAAGAATGGCTAACACATAAATTAAAAAACATAGCCAACACCCGCGGTAAGTAATAAGACACCAGATTTCCTGGCTTCTTAGTCTGACTACACATAACGACTGTCAAAGAACTTCAAATGACAGCCGACACCAACGGCTTAACGTGCTTTCCCTAGGCACAGAGGAATCTTGGTATACTGAGTTGGTCACCCATCCATTGTTGCTTAACCGTAAAGATCAACCTATTCGGCTGTAATTATTTAGCCACAAGCTGGACCTCCCTGAAAATATCACACTAATAATATAAAGGCGAAAGTTTATGAGTGTGTCTGTATGTTTGTAACTTCTTCACGCTCAAACGACTGGGCGAATCTAGATGAAATTTGGCAGAGATAGATTATAGTCTGGAAAAGCACTTAGGATACTTTTTATCCCGGGAAGAAGGTTCCTTGGGACAATTTTCGACATTCACGCTTGCGAAGCCGCTAGCAGAAGCTAGTGTAAGATCGGTAATAGTGTATTATTCTTGACTATTGCCACCCCCATCTCCGCCCGCGTGGAATTAGTACTTCCCCTATTTTGGCCAAACTGCACATTATCGATATAAATTATAATAAAGCCTGTGTGTTATTCTGATGTATCATCATGAACGTAAAATTTTGTGAGGATGGATGTATGGATGGATGGATGTTTGTTACTCTTTCACGCAAAAACTACTGAACGGTTTTTGATGTAACTTTACAGAAAAATAGCCTATACTGATATTTATGCTATGTTGATGTTATGTTTGTTTTGTTATTGTGATAAATAAAACGCAGTTATATCTATATAGATATTTCGAGAATTTCTAATACCACGGGTGGAGTCGCGGGTGGCACCTAGTCTTTACTAATATATTATAAAGAGGAAAGATTTGTATGTTTGTATGTAACGAATAAACTTAAAAACTACTGATTTCAAAAATTCTTTCACCGTTGGGAAGCTACACTATCCCCGGGTGACATAGGCTACTTTTTACCCGACTGCTGTAGGAGGGTAATGTGTTTAACAGTCTATGTATGTATGTATGTATGTTTGTTCCTATATGGCGTTCCAGAGACCAAACGCGTTGGCCGATTTTGATGATTCATACGTCAATCGATTCGTCTTAACCCTGCGAGTGTCATAGGCTACATTAAAATTGGACAATAGAAAAATGGCGGATTTTGGGTGCCAAATTGTGGGTTTTCTTCCAAACCCATCGTGCGGGGTATCAAAATAAAGGGTTTTAAGAGGTGATTTCAAAAATATATAACACTTATATGTTTAAATGTATCTAATTCGAAAAAAAAACTAAAATCATGCTGTGCAGGCGGAGGATACACCAGATTTTGGTCAGCCAGCCCGCGAATATGTATCCTCCGACTGCACAGCATGATTTTTGCCTTGTTTACGACTTTTTAGTTCACTTTTGTAGCAGTCGGGTTTTTTTTAATCCCTATATATTCCCACGGAAACGGGAACTACGTCGGTGAAACCACGAGGCGTCCGCTAGTTACTAATAAATTTTCAGCAATTCAGCAGTGTATTACAGTCAAAGAATTTTCGAAATCAGTGTCCAAGAGAATACCTTTTACAAACATATACCCGTACATAAAAAGTTTAGATTAGATGCCTACTATGGTTTCTTTCCATATTTTTTTATTTATTATTCGACTCCACACCACTTCAATTCTTAAATTTCCACTCAATTAACTATTTGGCTGGCCTGCGGTAATTTCTCAGTCGAACAGTTAGCGTTCAACACAATGCATCGCGATCGTTTGCCGAAAAAATTAGGTCTCCAATAAATCGTGGGTTTTAATAAAAATGAGGAGATAATGGAATTGCCTCGGTGGTGTAGTACGCAACTGTTTCTGCTGAGTTTGAGGTCTTTTTGATTCCTGGATTGGAGAAGGTAATATTTGAGTTTTGGCATCTGGAATATCACAGTTGCGACCCGAAGTCTTGATTTGTGTCCGGCTATTTAAGCATGGGTGGGCAAACAATATAGGCTCAAACGAAACAGGGCGATAGTTGGGGCTATATGCAGTAAAAGAAATATATAAAAAAAAAAAAAAATTGTTACCTTAGTTACTTTAGGTCCTAATGCGAATAACCCTCCAACTATTGCCCTGTTACGTGTCCTAGAAAACAACCACGAGCCCGCATTAGGCCCGCGTAGTGGATTACAGCACCATTTCCCTCAGAGGAGGCCTGTATCCCAGCAGTGGGAATATTATGATGATGATCGCCCTGTTTCGGTTGATCCACAATTTTCTGCACACCCCGTATATATAGTTTTGATAGCAATAGGTGAACTCAAATGGGTCTCAAAACATATCTGGCGAAATTTGTGTCTACTATTAGGAAAACCTCTGTCTAACCCTCCAGCGAATAATGGCATCATGTTGTTTTTTTATGTGTGAAATATTTTCTTGATACCTGACAATACTGTTGTAAGGATGGATTAAATGGCTGTCGAAAAAGAACTATTTACATACTTTTAAAACTGTATACGTGATTAAGATGATGACTGACTGTTGCGTTAGTCTATTGACGCTTCTGAGTTGTTATCATAAGCCATAAAGTACGATCATATATTGAGCTGTTTCATTTCATTTAGCATTATCGGCACCGGACATCCACCGAAATCTAGAAATATGCCGTATTGAGCTGTTAAACCTGTACAGAAAAAAGTTGGTCGAGGCAATGGAAACATTTTCTTCCATTGGTAAGTAAATTTGTTCTTAAATTGCGTATGAAAAAGTTGCACGCTTGGTTTTCATACAGATGGAGGGACTTGCGTTATCTAGTTAGATTTATGTCTGTGCCTTGGACAAACTAACTCACAATCCACATATTACTTGATACTAATTAGGATATGACACCAAGACCCACTCACTTAGGGTTCAAAATCCACTGGTCAAAGTAGTGTCGATAAGGTTTTTCCATCAGAAATTTCTCAGTAATATGCAAATTGTATAACATTTGCATGCCACTTTAATTTGCATCTATTATTAACCTGTTATAAAAAAGTGTTCGGTGATCTCTCTGGTCCAAAGTCCACAAAAACCCCAACTTTACACAAAATTATGAAACAAGAACCCTCAGTTTTTTGGTGTAGACCGTCCTCGTTATTAAAGTTACCGTGTGGGTAATCGTCACCTTTAGTCTGGCAACACCGCGGCTGTGTAATAATTAAATATTTTCATAACACGACAACACTGCCTCGTGCCTATAAATCACGGAGAGTGTGCGTTTGCATTGTTTGAATGTATGCGATACGAGAAGGGTTTTACTTTTAAGATGCTGTGTTTTTTATTCGGCGGGACATCAGAATTTATTCCCTTAGAATAGGACATCGGGTATACAAATTCGATACGCTGTGTATATTTAAAAAAAACTATATATACTTTATTTAAATTATTTCATCACCACTACTCTATGTTTATGTTTGTAATATTTGTAAGTATGTGAGAACCATGTTCCTACTTATCAAATTAATTAATTTTCCTGTTAATGCTTTTTAATACTTTATACCTGTACGTAGTATAGTGTGTAGAGCTATTCTGGGTGCATCGTCCTATGTCCGTATGTAAATATTGTAAAACACCTATTTTTTTTTTTAAAAGAGTAAGTATGGAGTTTCTTGTGCGTTCTTCTCCATAACAATCTACTTTCCGAATGCACGGTAGAATCATTTTCTTTTTTTTTTTATTACTTGTAAATTTTAATTTTAATTTATGTGTCGTTCGAAAGTGCCGTTTATTGGCCTAATTGAAAAAATATATTTGACTTTGACTTTGAATCTCAAAATAGTGAAGTAAAACATCGTGAGGAAAACGGAACCGACATGTGACATCCACCAACATGCACTGGGCCCGCGTGGTGGATTACGGCCCATTCCCTCTCACAAAGAGAAGGCCTACACGTACAACGGACCAAATGCGAGTCTAAGTGCGGAAAAGGTTTCCATTTCTATTCTATCTATCCTATCCTATATACTTTATTGTACACCCCGTATAATTACAGGGCAAACACTTATAAAAATAAGTGTACAATAGTTACGTATTCACACATCAATATCTGGGTTTCGAATATTACGAATCGAGTTAGAGCATACTACATAATCCTAGCTGGAAGACGATCAGAGATTTCTTCGACTGTTCCGACCGTAGTGAGCTGCTATCAAACAACAAAATATAGTAGTTATGCCTCAAAGACGGAAGGGGGCGCGCTTGTGAGTTTTTTATGTCCATACTAATGATTAAAACCGTTATGTTCATATGTACAGTCCGAGAAATGTATTATTTAGCAGATTGACGTATTATGTAAAACTGGCAAAATAAAACTGATACAGAATGATAGCACAGATTTGGACACACTGGTAAAATTTAAACGATGTTTGTCTGTCTCTTTACTTTTCCTTCTTTGTCATTCACTTACTGCTGAAGATTGCCACCACATACGCCGAGTCTCTCAGTTATGCTGTCTTTATGTGTGACAAGTGTAGACCGCTCGGTAAAATGCTGTCTCGCATTACGTGAACATATATGGAACAGCAACCAACCAAAAATACACCACAAAAGACGTCCCGCATGACAATGCAACCACAAATTAATAAGGGGTAAATTCATAACGCTACCGCTTTATAATACCGTTTGTGCGGCCTCCATTATATTAGAACAATAGCGATACAGCGCACAGCCCTTAAATATTTAGGATATCTTCCAGCAATTTGTCACTGTCTCTTAAAAAATCATTTTATAACGTGAGTCAGGGCGTTTCATTCATGAGTTTGTTTGTGGATGTGACATGAATATTTGTATGGGCCCTGCTTTTTTAACTACGATGACGCATGTTTGGGTAAAATCTAATTACTTGCTGTTTATCTGGAGTTTTCATAGCGGTGTTGAAAATCACAGACTCCGGCAAATGCCACTGCTTAGCGCCTTCAGGTTCCTAGTCGATCATTCCCATACAAACGAAGTCTGGCGATTACTCTACGGTTTGACATAAAAATGATATTAATTTGTCTCATCATTATCGAGCCCTGTATCGAAACAAATCATTTAAAAAAAATATATATTTTAAAGTCGAAAGCGTCTAAAGTTTCATATTTAAACACTTATTTTAACACATCTTTGTGCGCAAATAAATACCAGAAGAAGAAGGAATATTGCAAAACAGTCACCATGCAGGGACAGATCAGTAGTTCAACAATGAATTTATTTTATTTGAAGAGACACATTTTGTAGTTTTTTCATGATATCCATATTCCCAAAGATTATAAAATTTCGCGCACGCGTAGTGCCGTCGACTAGTGCAACCTTAAAATCCTTCCTTCCTTCGTTTCTAATTTTGATCCTTGCGTGATCAAATCAGAAACAAAGATATCTGCAGGAGGACCAAGATCGCAAACGTAGCCCGAAGAATTTCCAAATTTAAGTGGCAGTGTAGCATTGCTTGCAGAATGGATGGTTGATGGGACCAAAGACTCTGGAGTGGCCATCGCGTAAAGGAAGACGATGTGTTGGAAGGCCTTCCTCGAGGTGGACCGATGACCTAAGTGAGTAAGTGAATTCGGCAAGGCGAAGGACTTGATCCCGTCAATCGACGAATGTAAGATGAAAGACGCGTTGTGGATTGCCGTAAATGTGATTGGTCAATTGATGGGGTCAAATCCATCGCCTTGCCGAATTCTTTTACGCAATAAGGCTTCTGGTAACTGCCGCGGGAGTCCGCTGGATGCAAGACGCATAGGACCGATCACTATAGCGACGCTTATTCAAAAAATATTGTATAAACACATACTTATTTTTTTGTGGATAGGCAATATTTTAAAAAAAATACCACTATAGTATAAAATTTTCCTTCGATTTTCAAACGCATGTAATAACATTTTAATTTTGATACACAGATACATTTTGATGCACATTTTTACGCAATAAGGCTGCTGGTAACTGCCGCGGGAGTCCGCTGGATGCAAGACGCATAGGACCGATCAATATAGCGACGCTTGGGGAGGCCTTTGTCTAGAAGTGGAGGTATACGATAACAGTCGCATCGGTAGACCTTCAATTTTAAACAACGCTTGCAGAGACGATCATTGAGCAGCGCTTACCGAGGCACCGACGTGGATAAGTGACCATCTATATACCGAGATACCTTTGTGCCTCGGCAAGCATATTTTAAATCCCAGTACTGGCCATATTTTTTTGATCTTTTACGCTGTTGCTAGATCGTAGACATCAGATTGGCTAATACTATAAATGTTTTTATCTAATATCACAACGTAATGTTCCAAATATTAATTTAAAAAATCTATACCAATATTATAAAGAGGAAAGATTTTTTTGTTTGTTTGTATGTTTATTTGTTTGTACCGAATAGGCTCCGAAACTACTGGACCGATTTAAAAAAATTCTTTCACCTGCGGAAAGCTACATTATTCCCAAGTAACATAGGCTATAATTATGACGGGAGCGAAGCCGCGGGGGTCAGCTAGTATTGTATAAACACGTACTTTTATTTCGTGAATAGGCAATATTAAAAAAAAAACCACTACAGTACAACATTTTCCTTCGATTTCAAAAAATCGACTACGATTTTTAAGTCAAGAGTGAATAGGTTACTTCTAGGCAAGCATGCTCCATCGTCGACCACATCATCGCTTACCATCAGGTGAGATAGTGGTCAAACGTAAGACTATTACATAAAAAAAAAAACAACTAAAGAAAAAAGAAAAAATGTGCTATCAAAATTAAAAAGTTATCAAACTTTTTATTTTTGGTAGCACATTTTTCTTTTTAATTTATTGGCCCGTAAGGGCTCATTTTATTAATGTAGAAAAATAGTGTCATTGTCTATTAATGTCTATGCATGCGCGCGCTGCGCAGTCATGCGCAATGAGAATCAAAATTGCCCGCCATACCACATATTTTTTCCGTTTCCATTTTTGATTTATTTCAACAGTATGAGTGAAGATGAAATAGTGTATGCATATAATTAGGTATTAAACACTCGTGTGATACACAATCGTGTTTTAATAACCCCTATTGTATGACCGTTGCTTATACTACTATTCAACAAAACGATTCTTACTCAAGCATCGCCACGGCTAAAGGCATATTTTATTGAAGCTATGTAAATCGTTTATTTACCCCAGGGTCTCCGTCTATACCTGTCGCTCTCCGACATACGTACAAACATAATAACGTCTTGGCATTGTGTTGAAAACTGCGCAAGAGTCGCCATGCTGTGCGATATCCGCGCGATCGGTAGGGCTGCTACTGTTGAATTATTCATAAAAAATGTTTTGTTACTAGCTTCTGCGAGTGGCTTCGTCCGCGTGGTGATAAAGAGTAAATTTATGTCCTTTTCTATGTCTTAAGCTATGTTAAATTTTGCTAAACGTCAGCTTAGCAGCTGAGACTTGAGAACATAAACATAAACGGACCGACAGTCAGATTTCCTTTCGCATTTATAATATTACTTATGAAGTTTCTTTTGCGTTCTTCTCCATAGCAAACTACTTTTCCGAATGCACGGTAGAATCAATTTTTAGTAATGTAAATTTAAATTTTTAATTGTTTGTAGTTCAAAAGAGCCGCTTATTGGCCTAGTTGAATAGATATATTTGACTTTGACTTTGCGTATATCATCCACATCATCGTGAGATAGTGGTCAAGCGCAAGACTATAGACGAAAAAGAAAAAAACCTTTAATATCTCAAAGGAGCTTTCTGCTAAGATGAAAAGTATCCTACGTCCTAATCCAGAATATATTCTATCTGTGTCAAGTTTCATCAAAATCAGTTAAGCATTTTAGACGTGAAAACGAAACAGACACACAGACAGACAAACACACATACAGATACACGTTCGCATTTCTAAAAATAGTATGGAAACTTTTTCCATGTGCATTTTTATTCGATCATGGAGTCGCATAAATGGTGGGTTTCTAAAATGCATGATAATAAAAAGATACCTAGCAATAAAAGGCGTTTTAGTAGTCAATATGAATATTTTTATTGACTGTCCGTCAATTGGTTTGAATTGTCATGTTGATTTGAAGTGATGAAACGCGTTTGCGGCTAGTTGCAGTGGCTGCATTTCTTAGAAGGACCTGCATCGCATATTTTGATATTTACGGGTTTTCTATAAAAGAAAATAAACTTATTATTATTTATTATATTTGACATAAGGGTAATACGTAAGGGACCTGACTGATGCCATGAAGAAATTTAAATTGCGTCGAAAGTCGATATTGCATACATATTTTCTAAGAAAATTTCAAGTGTTAATCGGTCGAATGATATTAATAATATCAGCCTGGTAATTTCCAGCTGTTGGGTAAATGCCTCTTCTCATACAGAGAAGACACGCGAGCATTGATCACCAATCGGTGAAATAATAATACAAAATAAAACGAGGACCGATGACTCCTGTCATTTAGGTCCGCCTAGTACGGGAGTCAAAATATTGCTGTAAAAAATATGTCAAATATTTGACTTTGAATTATTTGAATTTGACTTTGCCCAACATATTGTAATCGGATTTCAGTTCGAAGAGAGTATTTTAAATGGATATTTTAGTAATAAAATAATTATTGAATATAGAGATTATTTATTTATTGTTATGGCACTCCAACGAATTGTTCGCAATAACATTGACAATAAATTAATCACAAAAAAGCGATCTTTTCAATTACAGGTGTGCACAGCACTAGCAGTTAAAGTTTACTCTATATAATGTCAAATAAAAAAAATGACAATAGAAGAATTAAAAATTGATAGCATTAAGATAATTGAGAATAATAAATCTAATTATATATAATTATATTATATATAAATAATAAAATCACTAATAATAATAATATACAAAACATAAAAATAATCAATAATAATTAGGAATAAAAGGATAAAAGTACAAAGTTTGTGAGTTTGTACACAGAATTAATGGGTGATGGAATTAAACAAAAACAATAAATTAATTAATTTTATCAAACTTGAGTTGTTCAGAGGGGTCTTTGAAATTAAGCTAATTATAAATATTATAAATATATTTAGTAAGTTTTAGTTATTCAAAAGAGCAGTTTGTGCCAACCCTAAGCCTTTTGCGGTGGCTACCCGTGTAAGGCGTGTAGCGTGTTACATTTTTGTATTTTTTTTTTTAAGAATATTATATTTTTTGATACTCTTTTTACCATACTTATCTGTTTCGGAGAGTTTTTTATGATACATTATAAAAAAGTGGTATTTTTTTCGTTACGCACACAGTTTGGAGCGTGGGTTCACTTGGGATTTTACCAATACTTAAAGTGGACCTTCAGAAGTATATAGCTACTTAGATTTGAGCTTTACCTAAAACAAATATACTGTAGGTAGGTAACACTTATCTGTTTACGCTAAATGGGTAGTTATAGATATTTTGAAGGTAAGTATTACATTTTGTAGCGAATGCAGCGAAAGAAGGTCTCCTAAAAGGTAGAAAAGTGAACTGGTGTAAGTCGCATAGATCAGCTGTATGTGAGATACACAGGGCCAGTCGTTGAAAATACAAATGTCTTTATTTGTTGAACATAGGTACAGATGATGTAATTATTACAGAACGCTATGTCTAGCCGTCGTCGGCGTACAAATATTAATTTGGTACAAACATGCTGATTATATTAAACTAGCGGACGCCTCGCGGTTTCATCCGCGTAGTGCCCGTTCCCGTGGGAATACAGGAATAAAAAGTAGCCTATGTCACCCGGGGATAGTGTAGCTTCCCAACGGTGAAATAATTCTTGAAATCGGTCCGGTAGTTTTTATGTTTATTCGTTACATACAAAAATACAAAACTATCCTCTTTATAATATTAGTATAGATTATCAAAAAAATATCACACATGATTAAATCATTCTAATTTGAATAGTCAACAACAAAAAAAAAACAAAAAAAAAACATTCCAATAAAATATTTTCAATAATAAATTCTAGTACAAACTGTCAAACAAAATGTCAAAAAAAAAGTTGCAGTGATGGCTAATGCCTGCAGTGGACGTCTTCTGACGGTAACTCTGATGATTAGAATC
Source organism: Orthosia gothica (assembly GCA_949775005.1). Lineage (NCBI taxonomy): Eukaryota > Metazoa > Arthropoda > Insecta > Lepidoptera > Noctuidae > Orthosia > Orthosia gothica. The sequence continues at coordinate 11,123,585 of OX459035.1, read as the reverse complement.
ATCATCTTCAACATATTCCTGCCCTTGCCCCATGTGACTATGATTGCAGATAACTGAAAAATCTCAACCAACAAACCGACAATTTCAACAGCATCTTTCTCAATAAGCAAAAAGGTAAAAACATTATTATTTCCTCCATTTCATTACGCCATTTTAAAATGGCCGCTGAGACGGCGGGAATGCCTTGTAAATAATATTATTACAACTTTTTATCACTTTATAGACTATTATATGGTAATCAGAAGAGGGATTTTTAGCTTTTTTATACTTGCGTGAGTTTTCGAACACCTTAGGCGAGTATTTCGGACATTTGAATGCTAAGTTTGGTGCCAAAATATATCGTGTGGTAGGATTATGCTAAAATAAGTGCAAAGGAGTGTTAAAGGTGGGGTATTGGCGATAAATTTAGTTTGCTTGTGACGGCTTGAGTTGTTCGAGATAACTGATGTCGTGGTGCGAGGATTGGTGAGTCAGGGAAGTTGGGAGTGAGGATGACTGTCCAGGAAGAGAACGAACATCTTTGAGATTTTTTTCAGTTTCATATTGTTATATGATAAATGATTTTATTTCTGTAAGTTGGTTTTTACAAACCGACCAGGCGCATTACTTTGTGTAATTTATTTCATCACCACTGCTCTCAAAACGGTGACGGAAAACATCGTGAGGAAACCGGCATGTCCTAGAACCAAAAATTCGAAGATATGTAACATCTACCAAACCGCACTGGGCCCGTGTGGTGGATCATAGCCCACTCCCTCTATAACAGGAGGCCTGAGTCCCAGCAGTGGGAACATTTAAAAAGGCTGTTGATGTTGATGAAGTTGGTTTGTACAAACACTTTTACATGTCGATCATATTTTTTTAAACTAGATGAGGTCGGCGTTTCTTATCTGACTGCTATGAGAAGAAAGTTCGCAACAAACTCAGAGGTCACAGTCTCTTTTAAAGTCCAGACAAAATCATGGTTAGATCATTTGAAGACCATGTAGATTGCTTTCTGAAATGGTCTTTTGAGGTAAGAACAAGCCAGATTGAGTGGAGAGTTAACAAAGTACTTAGCATTTAGTAACATAGATAAAATCATAACATCTCCCTCGTTGATCTAGTGTTCGCAAGCGCTACTGTTGAGCATGAGCAGCATGTCCTGGGTTCTATTCCTGCGTCGGGAAAAGTGTTGTTGGGTTTTCCATCTGGAATTTCTCGGTGTTTGGATATGGTTTATAATAATCATCATCGTCATTTTAGCCGAAAGACGTCCACTGCTGGACATAGGCCTCCCCCAAGCGTCAAATTGACTGGTCCCGTGCGTCCCGCATCCAGTGGATCCCCGCAACCTTCACTAGTTCATCGCTCCACCGAAAACCGTATATTGAAATTTAAAGTTAATCTATCAATTTTAGAATATTAACTTGAGTGTAAATTAGCATAACAATACATATCCTTGACGTACAAGGAAAACAGAATGTTAAAAATAGTGCCGAGAAATCGATCTATATCTTCAACAAATTGTTTAAGATCTTGAAATGCCACCAAAATTACTAATAAGTGGTTTTACTCAGAAAATAGCTCACCTATTTAGGAAAGACAACCAGTATAACCCACAGAACTCAGTAGCGACTAGAGAAGCCATTACTATTAATATTCGTGCCCACGTAATGTGCGCTGAGCACAAAATTCAGCTGTCAGATAGACATAGGATTCAAGTCGAGTCTAAGCAACGTGTCAAATTGTGTAAGATTTACGCGCATGTTCGCGTCTTCGCGAGCATTCGCTCGCCTGCGATATATATCTAGAATAACTTGCTGTTGACAGTTGGCTTATTGTCGCTTTGATTCGCGTAGATGCGTTTGAGTTTGCGCAACCGGCAGGCTTTATACGTATCTTTTGCAAGAGCATAACGATAGCGATCAAACGCTTTATGTCATAAAAGTCGGAATTACTTGCAGTGTAGGTATGGTAGGTCTTACACAACCGTTTGCTAATCGCTCGCTGTTTGTCAAATGCACTTATATAAAAAAAACCGCCAACAACTCTAAAACTTTTTTATGGTCGAGCAATTATTGCCCAAAAATCTCTATCGTTTTGTTCTTGCAAAAGATACGTAATAAGCCTGCGGAGCTGCCTGCTTGCAGTCGTCTTTTGTTTATCTTAATAGGAGTATGCGCATTACGTTGTAGATGTAGGGATCAATATGCTATGTTAATTTTAAGATTGACGCTTCGATGCTCTTCGACTACAGTGTTATACTTCTTATAAGATAGCAGGATCTCTGCGACATATGTCAAACTGACGTAAACGTTAATGTTACGTTATTCTTAGCCTGTTAAGCGCTACTGTAACTGTATTGATAATGACAGCTGTCGTAGAGATCAAGCTATCTTTTATTAAATATAGTGTATTTTGACCAAAGTCGCAGGGACCGTCAGTATCTATGACTAAAGGTCTATCCACACATATCAGGGCCATGCCAGGGACGTGGACGGACCGTGTCCCGTCAGGGGTTAAAAAAAATATCGGTGTGTACATTATATTTGAACTCGTTCACACACGTCCGTGCACGGGCCAGTGACGAATCTTCAATGCTTAGGCCCGGCCCTGTCAAGTCCCGGGCACGGCCCCTGATATGAGTGGATAGACCTTTACACTCACTGACATGCTTGGTTCGTAAAGCAAGTTTTGACAATGCCGTCTCTAGCGTCCGCAGAGATGCTTCGATGCTCTGTGACAACCAGTGAGTTATTTCAATACATACTCAGACTAGTAGATATTTGCATGCGTACATTAATTGTGCTTAATTAAACTTATTTTATCGATAAAAACGCATATATTTTATAAGCAGCGAACGTAAATAATGGCAACGGTTGTGAGCTAAAAGGGCGTAACTGAATTTTTGCCTTATTGCCTGGTAAAAATGAGACTATGACCTTCGAAATATTTGTGTAATACACTTACACAACTCAGTCTATCCCTTTTGGGGAAAAATATTGTGTTACAGGCAAATTTAAAGATACTGTAAGTAAGAAAAATATTCTTCGGCCAAAGAATAAGTTATTTTTCAGCGGAGAAAAAATCCTTGACCTTTCTATCTTAACTTAATTAAATTTTCTGCTTTTGTCTAGTTCTCTTTTATTCGCAGGCGCTACAGCTGAGTACGTGGTCCTGGAATCGATTCCCATGTCGGTGAATGTTTTTTTGGATTTTTCCAGCTGGAAGTTTTTAGTAGCAGCCCAGTGTAGGCTAAAGGTTCGCTTCTTATAACATGCGACTTAGACATAACTGGCGGTGCCTGGCTGGAGGCTATGTTTAGTCTCCACAGGATCGCCCGGTTATGCAGAAGCCAATCACTTGGATTGACCTGAAAGACGAAAAAATAAAACTTGATATATGTCGGTGAACCTACCTTGGACATACTTTCCGCTCCCTCTGTCTTAAAAAAACTTGTGGAGAAAACAGGTGTGATATCCATTGTGTAACAAGAAAACCAAGAAGAAAAATGCCTTTTATAAGAAATATATGAATAATTGAGCAAAAAAAAAACAAGTGCCCAAGTCAAAAAAAAAACAGAGCGATTAAATGTCCTTGACCTTTCTGCCTCACCGTAATTCTATTTTAAATTTTGCACATACGACGCTATCTTTTAACGTACACCCATAGGTGTAGTAAAAATATGCGACGCATGCTAGCTTACCATATACAGAAAACCTTTCTTGTATCAACCGTTATGTTTATGCGTTATCACTTATATGCATGGTGTTCTTTATGTACTTACAACACAATGAATTTGGCTGGACAAAGAATAAGTTTGCGAGTACTATGTGTCCTGGAGACTAATCGAGAGAGGTCGGTACATGGACTTGAGAATTTTAATCGGTGATAATAGCGAGTTATAACTTTGTATCCCATGGTCATCAGGACAGAATCTGATGATGGGATCCTGGAGAAATCGAAGGAATTCCTCAAATATTACAGGCATGTATATAGCGACTTTGGTATTTTCATCAACTTGCCAAGCATTTGCACTCAAAAAGTATAATTTGATGAAATGGTACTGATGAAGAAGACCAGAGATGGCCACTGCAAGTATTTCACGGGTATAAGATGTTTCGAATAGTTAACCGACTATAATGAAGCAAATATTTATAAATAAATGGTACTGATGAAAATGGTACCATCGAACTGATCTGATGATGAAGCTGGAAGGTAGTAGGAACTTTTAAATTTTCCATTGATCTATGACCTTGAAATTTGGTGATAATGTTGATTATTACGTAAATTTTACTAACAAATACAATATAATGATAAATCAGATCTTTTCTTTGAAATTCCCTCGTTTTTCCTATTACAAACAACTTAATTTTGCGGTTTAGTACGGAACCCTAAATGTGCGAAGTTCGACACGCATTTGGCCGCTTTTTTATTGGATAAAGCATCTTCCAACTTAGTGTTAGTGCAAATTTTATCACAATCGGATCTTCAGTTTTCTAGATATGAAATACATAATGTAACTCTAACGATAAGCAGCACGAATATGTAAATTAGGAACTCATTGGTGCTGTATGCAGCTGATTAATTTTGTCGGAGGTCATGACTCCCTTGGTAGGCGGTGGGTTCCACTAGATATTTTCTGGGTTTTTTTTCATGTACTTGTCATGCAAGTATCACGCATTTGGCTCGTTTTTAACAGGATGGGTGACGATAACGGATTGATTACATATGTCGGTTTAGTACGGACTGATTTCCCGATGGTTTCCATCTATCGGCCAGCCTTGATGCGACACATATTTATTACACATTCAGAAGTCTCCATAATACAACATGGATATTGCAGATATCATTGCCAATCTATTTTTTTTTTTCATAATACCTTTATAAAAATAATAAATCTTTATTTTGGAAAAGCAACATCCATATGAGTCCTTAATATCTAGAAACTTACTTAGTAACGAGTTTGATATTCCGAATACATTTCAGAGAACAGGATTCCCTAATAACGGAGCAGCGTATCTCCTTGCTATGGTTTTCAGGATGGAGCTGGAGCTAGCCCGCACTCTGCAGAGCAAAGAGGCAGATTTTTACCTGACGTTGGCATGGAAATCATCAGCGTGTTGTTGATTGTGCGAACATACCTGATGCACTGCAAAAACGGGGTATTCCTACTAACATCCTGAAACCGTTTTAATATTTGTGAATTCGCGAGAAAAGCTAGTGTCTCTTAATCTATTATTTATTTATTTATGTACACACAAAAAACCCTTTACAGAGAAAATAAATGGTGTCTTTTTTACCCATTGTTTTCCGTTATTCGACACCGACTTCGGAAAAGAAAGTTATTTTTCGCTTTGTAGTGTTTTGTTTCGGAAGTCGGTTTGAATTTTTGTTAAAAAGTTTTTTATTTTCCTCTTTTTAGTTTTGGTATATCGTCAGGAGATGTACTTGGTCTAAGTACATCTCCTGACGATTCGAATAGGTCCAAACACGACTAGGATAAATTGTTTTATTACGGAGTTCCAGTGGCCATTATGGTCTTCTTCATCAGTTCCACTTCACCAAATGATACTTTCTGAGTGCAAATGATTGCATTATTGATGAAAATACCAAAATCGCTATATGTATGCCTATAATATTTGATGAGATCCCTCGATTTCTCTAGGATTCCATCATCAGATCCTGGTTTCCTTATCAAGGCACTACCCTAGGGATATCTCATTTCCAAGAAAAAAAGAATCATCAAAACGAAGAAGTTATCCGCGAACACAATTAAAAAAAATATATATACGGTCGAATTGAGAAACTTCCTCCTTTTTTGGGAAGTCGGTTAAAAAAGATAAACAAAAGTCACCATTAGTCATTCAGTCATAAGTCTACAATTAATTTCTCACAAAAATGAAGCCAGAGAAACATAGCACTTCCACAGAAGAGTCTTTACCCAGTAAATCTTAAATTTAAACAACAGTTTACTATTTTAATAATTATTTTATTTAGTAGATAGTAAAGTAATATTATTTTAATAGTGGCATTAGTGAGAGAAGAGCGGGCTCATTTGCATAGGTCAACTGTCGCAGAGATCCTCAAACTATGATGGCGGATCAAAGAGTTCTAAGTGCAGATACGATATTTGTAAAACTGATGGTTTTTAAAGACCCGAAGGGTCCAAACGGTCCGTCTGTCGTCTGTCTGTCCGTCGTATGTCACACAGGTTTTAAAGCAAAACAGTTGGAGCCACAGTCTTTAAATTTTCACAATAGAAACTTGTTGACCCAAAAGCATAAAAATTACATCCCATGCAGTTAAAGGGGGCGCAAAAATTTACCGATCCCATCGATTGGGTTATATATTGAAAATAATATATGCTCAAGTATATATATTTAAAAAATAAACAGAAAAGAAGAAAGTGAGATGGACTCTACTTAGTTGAAAGTAAATCTGCAAGTTCCGCTTGAATACATAGCAACTGGTGGCCATCTTGATCTTGGGAGTAAGCGCTTTACAGCGAAGAATGGACTGAATATGAAAGGAAGAGTGAACAAAATCAGTAGTATGAGATGAGAGAAATGGACAGAGTAAGAGGAGGTTATAAGAAGAACGCAGATTCCGAGCATGTCAAGAATATAGATATAACATTTTTGACATAAGATAGGAAGGAGAGGTGGGGGAATTGTGTAGGGTGAAAAGTTTGGTAAAAGCAAATGATCATCATTTTTTTTTATCCTCAATAGGCTTGCGCTTGACCACTATCTCACCTAATGGTAAGCGATGATGTGGTCGACGGTGAAGCACGCTTGCCTAGAAAAAAACTATTCACTCTTGAACTATTCACTATCAATTCCACTCCTTAGCTGTACGCATAATGAAAGTGTCCCCAAAACATTTTGTGCGTATGGGTGGGATATCCACCATGTACCGATGACGCATCGCCGAAAAAAAAAAAGCCAATCTATGAATCTCAGCTGAAAAATGTCAATTGCTGAACATAGGCCTCCCCCTACATTGCCGGTCCTGTGCGTGAATTCGGGTATGATTCCATTTTAAATTTAGATTTGTTTGCTTTAGAATAATCTTTTTTTTCTTATGCCAGTAACAATTTTTTTTTTGGTTCGAAACTTTAGCTCTTCCACGGCATCGTCTATGGTAATGACACTTTGTCTTAAATCATTGGTCACTTTAGCTGAATAGTTTGAGCACTGCACACATAAGTGTCTCCTTAAGACCCTTATTATAGCATATTTTATTTCACGCCAAAGTAGTCAAAGGAAAAATTTGGTTAAGTTTATTTAGAGCAGTTTAATTTACACTAAAATTATTTAAAAAAAAATGTCAATCACTCCGAAGAAAATTCGGAATTTTGTAAGAATATGTTATTATGACATTCAAAGTCGACTTTGCTGCAGTTTTGTAGGTGACTTTCAGTTATTGACTTAAAAATGTTAAACAAATATTATTCCAGTGTGATGTAGATTTAAGGGTAATGGATGTTATAGAAAATCTTTGCACACTTGGATATTTTTACAGGCAGCTATCACAGTTGATATATTTGATGTGTACACTGAAAGGTAAAGATACACTAGAATAAACCTAGATATGTATTTGTGTACGGTTCTCTTCGTGATTCTTCGCCAGACGTGTCTGTGCTGGCTCTTTTAGACATCTAAGCCTCAGGTCGATGTTCACGACGGACCAAAACTCTAATTACGTAATTACAGTTTCCATTTCAACAGGAAAGTGTTTCTATACGATTAGTTTAAAAATCCGTCTATAACTCGACAGCGTAATTCACGCAATGGATAATGTTTGAATTATCAAAATTAGTTTGCGATAGATTCCTTGATTTGTGTAAATATTATGATGTTTTATTTTGGATACATATTTTCGAGCTTGCTGACCAAAACCAGATGTATCCTCCGACTGCACAGCATTCTTTTCTTCTTGTTTACGTCTTTTTAGTTCGGTTCCCCTAGTCAACGGCACGAGCTATTTTGTGCGTGAGGTTAAAATGCATGCTGTCTCATCCGACATTACGTGCGAAAGAGATAGATGCTTTGATGAGCAGTAAGAAGCTAGTTCTCGTAAGAATTAGTACTTTTGCAAATTTGTAGCGAATTGGGTGATGATTTAGGATGAAAACGAGCGCGCGAAATTATATGAACAGACCTTTGGGAGTCTAGATATCATGAAAAAACTACTAAATGTATATTTTCAAAATAAAATTATTTGCATTGTTAAATTACTAATCTGTCCCTGTATGGAGGCCGATTTGCAATTTTTCTTTTTCTTATTTCCGCCCACAGATGCGTTAAAATTAGTGTTGAAATATGGAACTTTCGACGCTCATAACTTTCAATTATTGTATTTAATTATTTTTCTGTTTCCATACAGAGCTAGGTAATGATGAGACAAATTGACATATATTTTTTTATTTTGAACGTACATCGTCAAACAGTGGAGCAACCGCCAGACTACGTTTGTATGGAAGAATTTTCGACTAGTGTAACCTTAAGCAGTCGGGTTTTTTGATTTTCAGAATTATCTCTTTTTATTTATAACTTTTGTGTTAACATTTTTTTTTCGTATTAGGTACATTAACACATATAAGTGTTGTATAATTTTGAAAGCAAATTATGAGTTTGGAAGAAAAAAGAATTGGGGCCCCACAATATGGCGCCCAAAAGCCGACATTTTCCTCTTTGCCAATTTTAATGTACCAGTGGCACTCGCAAGGTTAAAACGAATTGATTGACGTAAGAATCATCAAAATCAGCCAACTCTTTTGGTCCCTAGCACGCCACATAGGATCATACATACATAGACCAATAAACACATTACCTCCTTTGGCAGCCGGGTAAACAAGAAATTACCAAGTACAGGCACTTAGCATTATTGTACCTACTTTAAGAATTTTAATATAGTCTACCAATTTCAAGTTTGAATAAAGATTTATTTTTATCATATGTTAAGCAATTATGCTGCTGGTCGTTGTTTACGTCGTTTCAAGTTACGAGACCCCCGGTATTTTACGCTTTTTCATTTGTGTACATATTCGTATTTCGACTTATCGACATGATTGCTGTCCCCACTAAAATCATTTGTCCTGTCTACAAACTACTCAATGACAAAATTCCAAAACGAATATTCCAGTAGGAAATGACTAATTTATTCCAAATCCCGGGTGCTATTGTTATGTTGGCAGCGCCAATCTCCAGCCAATGCTGCTATTAGGCGCCGAGATTGGACAAAATACACTAGTGTTTACTCTAGCTTTGTCTTCTCTGTATTTATTTGCGTCGCTGGACAATAGATGGTTTTGGTATGACAGAAGAGGTAGAATGTATTTTGTAGCAGAGGTCTTTGTTAAATAACCCATCCGGAGAACTTTAAGCTGACCACTAAAATCAGCTGTTTCATCCAAAACTGGATTAATTATTTACCCGATAAAATTGTAGGGGGTAATCTCGGGATCTACGGAACCGATTTTGAAAATTCTGTCACCTTGACATGCACTGCTTAAGTGCACATCACCTGCCCTGCAAACGCTTATTATGGTACCCCAGACGATCTAGACAAATCTCTCTGATCTAGAAATTATCGAGGGTCTAGCTAGACAAATCGACGTTCTATCAATGAGGACATGCGATGTGAAAATGATATGTGGTCAATTCCAAAGACTACGACCCTTAGGATTTGAGTTCCGAGTTCTTTTTTTTTGGACTATGTCAGATTATGGCGGATAAAGTTGAGATGTAGTGCGTAAGATTCCCTACAAGAAGTACTACGGCTCCTTTGGAACCGAAATTTCACGGACACGGATCGCATTATTTATAACAAGTAAAATTCCACAATTTAAAAAACCCCCGACACATTTATCTTGCGAAAACACCATGATTCAAACAGTAAAATGCCCATAACTTTTGAAAGACTGAACCGATTTTATTCAAACATAGCTAAAACACTCTCGACAAAATTACCTTTCAAACAAAAAAACCTAAATTGAAATCGGTTCATCCGTTTAGGCGCTATGATTCCACAGACAGTTTTTTTTTGGGTTCGCACGGTTTGTGCATTCAGCCAGTGTCACGTTTAGAAGTTCTAGTTTCTTTAATTTTTAGTCCAACGTCCTAGTTAGGCCCCAGTAACTTTATTGGAAGCTTCCACGGAGTTTTGTCGATATCATGAACAAACTTATGTTCTACCGCTGTATTTTTTTTTGCCCACACTCGTGCATATTCACAAACATTATTAGACTAAAAAACCACCATGTTTACACTAATAATATTCAATTTAACACAATTTTTGGAAAATAAAACAGAGAAGCAACATAGACGCCATCACGTTCCCGCCAAAAATCCCGATTGCACAGTTCTTAATTCAAATTCCCTATACATACTTTGAATTTAGAATATGCTAATCGGTATTTAACTTTTCATAATTAATGAGTTTATTTAAAAAAATAAAGCTGTTTGTCTTTTCGACCAGAAAGACAGCCTCTGTTGTTAACAAACCAGGTTTTCAAGATACCGACAGGTTCCCATCAGATCATCGAATCCTAAGACAAAAGTCGATGCGATGACAAATAAATCTAAGTACGAAGACAATACCTCTTTTATACCTTTCTTGAGGTCAAAAAGTCCGGAATTTGCCCCCTTCATCGCTCCTTTGCCGACGTCTGAAGGTGTGAGGAGTGTGTGTGTAGGTGTAAGGCCTGTGTGTGTATATTATTATTATTTAGTCGTCGGCGGTACCGCGGGGAACTCGTTTCGAGACGGCTTTAGGCCGTGACCTCTGGGGTGGGGAGTGGGGCATAGTTTGGGTGTCGATATCGATGATTTTTGGATTTTGTTTTTGTCGTTGTTGGTTGTTTGTAGAGTTGTTGTTTTACAAAATAATGGTACATTTTATTTATAAGTAACTAGCTTCCGGCCAGTGGCTTCGCACGCGTGAAAAGTATGTCCTTATCCAAGGGAACATGACACCGGGATTAAAAGTAGCCTATATGCTATTCCAGACCAGAGGCGGCTGTACTTTAAGTTCACTCGTGCGCTGAACTACCAGATTTTAATAGGTTAAGAAGAAAAATAAAAATGTTTAATAATATCTGATTAACGATCTATTCAATATTGACGAAATTATGACGAGCCAATTTAAGCTCTTTGCTAAAGTGACAAGACGTATATTGCTGTAAAAAAATATTCCCCGTGCGCTAGGCTGAAGCGCACGGCGAGTGCCCATACAACGTCTATGAGATCCGAGCGAAAACGCCTGGCGCGTGAGACAGAGATAGTTCAATAGAAAATGTACGGCAAAATAGGACCACTCTCGTGCGCCGCCCCAGCGAACCGAAGATTACCGAGAGCGGGCGAGGTTTGACGAACGAAATTTACCTTCGGGTCTTCTTCGGGTCGAGTACCAACATTACGTGGGTGGGAAGTGAGGCGGGCGCGGGGTTTGTTTACTTTTTAGACACAGTTGGACACAGTACGCTGCTTGCAATTTTGCAGTTAATCGCGGCTTTCAGTTATTTCTATATTCTGAGTTGTGGGACAGTGTGTGACTGTATGTGAGATTTCGACTCTAAATTGAATTAAAACGTTTCTCCTTTCTGTACTCACCATTAAAAAAAAAATGTTCCGTCAATACCAGATAATAAAAAAAAAGCCGAGCGAACATGCCGCTGCGGTAGAAAAATCGGCGTATCGATTTATTTTATAAAATATAAAAATACCAAGGTTAGACAAAATGTTGTTATTTAAAATACAACTTGATAATGATCAATAGCCGCTCATCAGACCACAAAATGTTGAATTTTGGTGAAGTTGTACAACGACGTAACTAGATGGCGTTGGCGTCGAATTAGAAGTCGCTAGCGAGATGGTTTGCCGATTTACATAGACTCCTGTGAATTTAAGTAAATTTAACTTGACTCCGGGACCTGTGGCCATAGTGCGAGTTTTTACTCACGCGTGACTCACGCTCACTCGTGTTACGTAAACGATCTCTTATGTCAAAATGTATACAAAAAAAGAGGTTTCTCCTTACCGTCCCCAGACGGCGCTTATCCAGTTTCCATACAAATTGACGTTTACGATAACGGGATTGACCGTGAGTAAAAACTCGCACTAAGGCCTCAAAGTTCGAATACTCAACGAGTTGGTTGGTGAACTGAACTACTACCTCTATGATCCACAAGCCGCCACTGTTCCAGACTATAGTCTATCTTCGTGCCAAATTTCATCTAGATCCGTTCAGCCGTAGGTACTAGCGTGATTCAAACTTTTACATTTATAATATTAGTAAGAAGTAAGATATATAGAATACTAACTTCTGCTAGCGGCTTCCGCCGCGTGAATGTTGAAAATTATCCCGAGGGAACATATTCCTGTGATTAAAAGTACCTATCCTGTGTGTGCTATTCCTGACTATAATCTATCTCTGTGTCAAATTTCATCCAGATCCAACCAGCTGTTTCTGCGTGAAGAAGTTACAAACATACAAACACACACACACACAAACTTTCACCTTTTAGTATTAGTGAGTTATAAGTGTGATAACTCGACTGGTATAGAAAGTTTTGCTTATCAGTTGCATCATCATCATCAGCCTATTAATGTTCCCACTGCTGGGACACAGGCCTCCTCTCTGTGCATAACAGGTGCTAAATAAACTGTTCAGAGATTTTGAATAAATAAAACTTAAAAAGTATAACTGCGATATAATACTTTCTTATAGAATTAACGTTGAAATACGTCACTCGGAAATAGCTCGAAGAAGATAATATTATTTACTGCGATGTTTACGTTAAAAATCATAAAGCACATAGTATACAATATTGGTTGAATTTTTTGAAACAGAAATTTTTTACGACACTAACATGCAAACTAGACACTTTTTTGTAGAAGATTATATAATAAAATTCTCATCACCTTTTTTAGGGTTCCGTACCCAAAGGGTAAAAACGGGACCCTATTACTGAGACTCCGCGGTCCGTCTGTCTGTCTGTCTGTCTGTCTATCTGTCTGTCAACAGGCTGTACCTCATGAACCGTGATAGCTAGACAGTTGAAACTTTCACAGATGATGTATTTCTGTTTCCGCTATAACAACAAATACTAAAAACAGAATAAAATAAATATTTAAGTGGGGCTCCCATACAACAAACGTAATTTTGAGCCGTTTTTTTTTGCGATAGTGATACGGAACCCTTCGTGCGTGAGTCCGACTCGCACTTGGCTGGTTTTTACTAATGATAGGCTTGCGTTTCACCACTATCTCACCTGATGGTGGAAGCACGCTTGCCTAGAAGTAACCTATTCACTCTTCACTTTAAGACCCCCAGGTTAAAAGTAAAATGGAATTTTGACCTCAATCAAATAAGACAAAAATTAAAAAAAAAAACTAAAAGAAACCCTGAAAAAATATTGATATTTTCATAATAAAACACGGTTCAACAAACCGCTTGCACAAAGAACCATTTCATCGACAATTCCAATTTGCAAAAAGAGTCCCATCACTAAAACACGCGTCACTTTCGTGTTTCATCTTTTACACCTTCCATGATGCAATCCTCTGTCTCCCTCTCACTCGGACCTCTTGCTCGCACGCTCCTTGTTCCTCCGAAGACTATCGGCATAAGTTTATCGCGGCTTTACATATTTTTTTTGTAATGGCATTTTTTCTGTCACTATGGTGTAGTAGGAGTGAAGGATTTTTTGGTGTCCTAGGTTTGATTTAAAAAGAAACATTTTTTTTTGTGTTTGTAAAATTTTGACTGAAATAAAACGACATTTGGGTGATGTTATGATGGATGGAGAACGAGGGGACGGTCAAAGAAAAGATGTATGAACTGTGTGAGGAGTGATATGAAAGAAAACACTTTTTATTGTTTTGCTTTAGAAGTCGGATTATTTTTGTGAAAATGTTTTTATTTCTCTCTTTTTAGTTTCAGTACCCTATCACTTAAAAGTGAGTCTATATTAAGGTAACTAATGGATTGAAAAAATACCCTTATTAACTTAATATCGATATGTGCTGTTTGTCACTAAGGAGTTCGGTTGTAAGTTCCATATCTTGAAAACTACTAGACCGATTTTGATGCAACTTATACTGTTCCCTAAGTTGAGAGATACCTAATCCAATAAAAATGATCACGATCCAATTACTAGTTACGGAGATAGGCGTGAACATATATACAAACAAACTTACATACATTTATGAAATTTGGCACACGTGTTTGGAAGCTCATACAGAGTAACATATATGAATATTATCTTCAATTCCAACATTATTTGTACATACGTGTCGAATTGATTTCCTCCTTTTCAAAAGGTAACGAGTAAAATTTCAAAATTTAAAAAACCCCCGGCACTTTTATCTTGCGAAAACACCCCGATTCAAACTGTAAAACGCTCATAACTTTTGAACTGCTGAACCGATTTTATTCAAACATAGCTAAGAACACTCTCGACAAAATCACCTTTCAAACAAAAAAAACTAAATCAAAATCGGTTCATCCGTTTAGGCGCTGTGATGCCACAGATAGACACACAGATACACAGCAACACACGTGAAACTTATAACTTCCCTTTTTTTTTCGGCGGGGGTTAAAAAGGGAGTCAGTGATAGCGTGACGGGAGAAAGGACGGTATGGAAGAAGATAACGTGTTTCACTGACACCAAGTATCAAAGGATGATGATCATGATGGGTGTTGTAATTGGATTGGATCAGATGCATTCTTATCATTGGTTCCTGCTGTTAATCTGAGAGACTACTCTAACTAACTCTAGAAAAAAACCGGCCAAGTGCGAGTCGGACTCGCGCACGAAGGGTTCCGTACTTGGTAAATTGCGGTTTACGATTTATGACGTATTAAAAAAAAACTACTTACTAGATCTCGTTCAAACCAATTTTCGCTGGTAGTTTACATGGTAATGTGAATCATATATTTTTTTTAGATTTATCATTCTCTTATTTTAGAAGTTACAGGGGGGGGACACATTTTACCACTTTGGAAGTGTCTCTCGCGCAAACTATTCAGTTTAGAAAAAAATGATATTAGAAACCTTAATATCATTTTTGAAGACCTATCGATAGATACCCCACACGTATGGGTTTGACGAAAAAAAAAATTTTTGTTTCAGTTTCAAGAAAAGAGTGAGTGAAAATCTTAATGCGGTTCACAGAATAAATCTACTTACCAAGTTTCAACAGCATAGTTCTTATAGTTTCGGAAAAAAGTGGCTGTGACATACGGACGGACAGACAGACAGACAGACAGACATGACGAATCTATAAGGGTTTCGTTTTTTGCCATTTGGCTATGGAACCCAAATGCCAAAATGCAGATGCATGCAGGGTTGATCTTGTGACATTCTGATAGCTATAGATACTTCAATTTCATTAAAAAGAAAGATTTTTTTTTGTGTCATGTTGTGACATGTTATATTCTAATGAATCGAATCACTGTCGCGACACTCGCGACTCTTTCTTTGATATAATGTCACTTGTAGAGCCAAACGCCCCCTAGCCCGAAAATTTTAACTCAGAGTTAGTTGCTAAAACGAGGTTAAATTGACAATATAGCAAACTGTCAAATTAACCTCACGTTACCAAGTAACACTGACTCCTGAACTTTGATGCGCTTTATCTTTGTCAATTTTTATTTATTTGATAAAGCAAAATTACGTGTCCAATATTATTTGATAATCTCTCTGACGGACTAAACAGAATCATTTTTCTACCAAAAAAAACATCCCCAATGTGGACCAATCCAGTCGATAGCCAATAAGTACTGTTAAAAAAACTTAATTCAAAAAATCAAAAAACCCGACTGCTCAAAATCGAACTAAAAAGTCATAAACAAGGAAAAAATCATGCTGTGCAGTCGGCGGATCCAAATTCGCGGGCTGGCTGACCAAAATCTGGTGTATCCTCCGCCTGCACAGCATGATTTTTTCCTTGTTTACGACTTTTTAGTTCGCTTTTGAGCAGTCGGGTTTTTTGATTTTTTTATTTATAACTTTTTAGTTATTTTTATTTCGAATTAGATACATTTAAACATAAAAGTGTTATATATTTTTGAAATCACCTCTTAAACCCCTTTATTTTGATACCCCACACAATGGGTGCGGAAGAAAAAAAAATTGGACCCCCACAATATGGCACCCAAAATCCGCCATTTTTCTATTGTCCAATTTTAATGTAGCCTATGACACTCGCAGGGTTAAGACGCATCAATTGACGTATGAATCATCAAAATCGGCCAACGCGTTTGGTCTCTGGAACGCCATATAGGAACAAACATACATACATACTTACATACATACTTACATACATACATACATACATACTTACATACATACTTACATACATACTTACATACATACTTACATACATACTTACATACATACTTACATACATACTTACATACATGCATACATAGACTGATAAACACATTACCCTCCTTCGGCAGTCGGGTAAAAAAAACTGTCCCGCTAATAAAAACACAAAAATCTCACACGATTCACGAATGACAAGATACCAAATAATTATAATTACATTATGTAAGTAATATACATAATTATATCTCACGAAGGGAAACGCAGTAGTCACACATTTCAACTTTTAAAATTCTCGGACAATTTAAATAATTTCAGTTGACAGGTGTTAAAGTCAGATTTAAAAGGTTCTCGACCCGGTTTTGACAGGTTAACTGTTAACCCTCCATCGCGGTTAATATGGGTATAATGTACCGTAACTTATTTTTGTGTAGTGATAATAATTTTGGTCTTAAATTGTCCTAATGCAGGGCAAAGTGCCTTTTTTGTATGGAGAAGGAAAGAGCATTGGTCCGATCAGATGATGGTAATCTTCATCATCTGCATGATTCCGATCTGAACTCTTAAATAATTAGGTATTGCCAAAAAAATATTGTCTCGAATAGAGTATCTTCTCCAATGAAAGTGCCAAGAGTTTTTTTGGTAATACATAATTATTTAAAGTGAATTTGTCAGGGTGTCAAGTTAGGGGGTCAAACCCTTTGCCTTGGCGAATTCACATACGCAATTAAGCTGCTGTTTAAAGTTGCGAGAATCCGCTGGACGGGAGAAGACTTTTTTTTCTGTCACTGATGAAACTGCCTTACGCATACCGCGCTGTTCAGGGAGTCCACGTTGTTATGTGGGGCTTGCACCCACTAAACTCTCCGCCTGAGCACCTACCTTCGCCTGTGTGGGTGGGCCGCGAGAACTGCTAAGCAAGACATTCGCGACCCATCCAGTGTGGCCCACTTCTGGGCTACCTCTTCTTTACCCGCCACCGGGCTCCCTTCTCCTTCAGCGATGTCCGGGTGCACTGGGACATCACCACAACTCCAGAGGCCATGCAGCATGAACGATTGGGCCCCAACGAATGACAGACAGCGACAGGTCTTGCTCAATTTCTGCCGCCAGAATACGGCGCTGCGACTCCCAGGCAGGGCACTGTATGAAAGTGTGCAGGGCCGTGTTCTGATTGCAACCGCACTCGTGACATACGTAGGTCACCTCCCAGCCAGACCAAACAGCTATGCCCTGATAATACCTGCCTATTGCCTACCACAATCCCATCTTCAGACTACTTCGTATCCATGGAAAAGCCTCAGGGAGTATTGCTTAACCTTGGTCAATTGACCCCTTAACTTACTATCTAGCTACGATCCACAAACTCTCTTTCATTGGTGAATAAAGTTTAAGAAGAAGATCTCCTTTGCAGAACCACTCATACGTGTTTGACAATCTATGCCCAGATTTCTGAATTAAGAATTCGGATTCACACTACCCTAACTGGTCCATACAATATACCAAAAATACAGAACTACGTCAAGCATTGCGATACGAAAGGCTAAACCTTTTTAGAAGCTTTTATATATTTTACAATGTATTATGTACGTGTGCTCGGGTAAAGTCTTGCAACTGAATTTTACAGCAGTTATCCTCTACCGATTAAGATGAAATTTTGCATATACGTTCAGTTAGGATGACAATGCATGGATAGCTAAATGACGTCATTCTTATCCAATATGGCGGACAGCCCAAGATGGCGGACTAGTTATTTTTTGTGCACTGCCATGATATGGGTAACAAATGAAAGGGTTTGCTGAGAAGAATGCGAAAAAAGCTTGTTTAAAAAAAAAAAAAAAAAAAAGTGCTCTACCCAACCCTTTAGAGTATACAAGCGTGATGTTATGTTTAATAAGTCAGTATGACTACAAAACAAAATGCAAATGATTTAAATCCATAATTACTCATCTGTCATCGTGTCAGTTCAGTAACGTTAAGATGACAAGACTTTTTAGTGCCAAATACATTTTTTTTATTCGTAATTATATATTTTATTTGTTAAGTCGCTAAATAAGTCAATGACCCTCTCGTTACCAGGATCTTTATGAAAATCACTGATGCTATGGTGAGAATACTAATCTTTTAACAAGATGGTGGTGGAGCTGATTGTCTTGAGATACGAGACAGATATTCACCACCCTTGATTGACCGGTAGAGAATGTCCAAGGCGTTAATTCACCTTTGTTCCTTTTTTACAAACTTTTATTTAACTTGCAATGTATGTATGTATGTAAGTGTGTTCGGGTCAAATATTGCAACTGAATTTTAAAGTTATCATCCACCGATTAAGATGAAATTTTGCATACACGTTTAGTTTGAATGACAATGCATGGTTAGCTAAGTGACGTCATTCGAAATCCAATATGGCGGACGGTCCAAGATGGCGGACCAGTTATTTTTTGTGCACAGCCATGATTTAGGTATCAAATGAAAGGGTTTGCGAATAAAAAAATGAAATATGTATCAAACACCCTCATCCAACATTTCTCTTCAACCAATCATCTTCTTCCTGTCCTGGTCCTGCAAGTTCCCTGTGATCGCCGTAAAAAGTTTCCGTCTTCTATTCTTCTCTGTAAATCATCACGCTATCGTTTACTATCCATTTTTCGAGACATTCCTGAAGCAATACATCCATTTGTTCTTTGGCTCCTGTCATGAAAGCTATTTTATTGCTCACTGAAGAGCTACATCATGTCCATACAAGTGTGTCTGGAACGCGGATAAATTTGAAAGAGAGTTACCGCATCCCTGCCCCAAGCAACTGAAGGAACACGGGTGGGTTAGTCAGTAAAAGTCTGACACGCCCTCCCACTTCACCCAGAGTTGGAGAAGTCACTGGTTGAATTCCCAGAGCCAAAAAAAAAAGGACTTCTCCCGAGTGGGATTCAAACTCACGACCTTTTTCTCTCCAGCACTTGTCTTAACTGCTGGACTATATAATTTTGCGCCTCATCACCGTTTTGCACAAAAACTGCGCATAATAATGTTTTGCAGAACCTGTTATACCGACCTCTGTGCCAGTTATAAATTAACACCATACAATACGCTGACATTAAGGATTTTGCACAGTTATTAAGTGTGGTGAGAGCACCGGTTGTCGGTACAGTATTAGATATTTTTATCTAGATATTTCATAAAAACTAAATACAAGACTTGCGAAGTATTTGTTAGTAAATGCATCCCTGTTAATGTTAAGTAATTGAAATGTCATACCGATCGATTGCCCGACGATTAACCAAAGTAATGTTTTAAAACGTTTAGTTTTAACATTAAATGCAGCTAGTGATATGTGGTGCACGGAGACGTTATTCAATCAAACTGCACTTTTCAGGCCATAATATATTTTAATTCCATTTCTACGAATAAGAACATAAAATGACCAAGGTCCTTTTACGTTCTTATTAACAAAATGCGTATACTTTTAACC
Organism: Orthosia gothica; assembly: GCA_949775005.1. Classification (NCBI taxonomy): domain Eukaryota; kingdom Metazoa; phylum Arthropoda; class Insecta; order Lepidoptera; family Noctuidae; genus Orthosia; species Orthosia gothica. The sequence goes on along the minus strand of OX459035.1, from coordinate 11,103,794 downwards.
CATAAAAAGAAAAATTTAAACAAACCCAAGTCCCTGCCGAGAACAGGTGCATTCACCACACAGGTCGGTGCGCTACAAGCGAGCTACAAGTACGAGATGATTATTAACACGCGTCCGAGACTTTGAGAAGACGCGAATATGAGCAGTTCGCTTAAATATCACACCACACGCGTATCTATAGCATTTATAAACCTCCGTTTTTGAAGTCGGTAGTCCCATATTTTACGTCATTTTCTCCACTTTACTCTCGTCATTTTCTGCACTCTCACATCACATCACATCATCAGCCTATTAATGTTCCCACTGCTGGGACACAGGCCTCCTCTCTGTGAGAGGGAATGGGCCGGAATCTACCACGCGGGCCCAGTGCGGGTTGGTGGATGTCCCATGTCTTCTAATTTTTGGTTCTAGGACATGCCGGTTTCCTCACGATGTTTTCCTTCACCGTTTTTGTGCACTCTCATCCATCATATTCTTCACTTTCCTGTCCTCATTTTTTCCTAATCCTGATAAGCAAATCAACATTAGACGAGAAGTAAAGTGACAGAAGATTTCATGTCATGAAAATGCGTACCAACTGCATTTGTCATCTTTACCTGTCCTGCACAAATATCATCTGCACTGTATAAATTATTAATGATGAGACTCCTTTACCGCATATTAAATAAATCATGAACACCAAATTCAGTTTATGACTTAAGCCACTCGTAAAGATCGCATCAAGATTGAAAATACCAACGAAAAACGCCTTCGCAACTTAATACTAGATTGGCTTGGATCAACAGAAGACTGTATAGTCCATGTATTTATAAACTTGCAGTGACGAGAATGTATAAAGTGAGAAATGAGTACATAAGAAGAAGTTTGAAAGTGGCGCCAGTGACAGAAAAGTAGAAAGGAAACCGTTTGTCCTGGTATGGTCATGTGATGAGGAGGGATGAAACGCATGTTACTAAAAGAGTTATGAATATAAATGTTGATGGATGGAGAGGGACGGGGCAGCCAAAGAAAAGACATGAAAGAAAAGGGAGTCAGTGATGGTGTGCCGAGGGACAGGACGGTATGGAAGAAGAAAACGTGTTGCGCCGACCCCAAGTAACATGGGACAAGGGCAGGAAGATGATGATGATAATATAAGTTTGTAGGTAAATGTATATGGTTATGAGTCAGAAAACATGATGAATTGGCACAATTAATGTAGCTGAAGCCAGAGACTAGACAAGTGATATTCTATCAACGATAGTGTTGCGATACGATTGTTGAAAATTCAAACTTGTAAGATGCGATTGACAAACGCCAACAAAATGTCATCTTAAGAATCCTTTAAAGGTGAAAAGTCCAAAGTCTATAGAAACTTGGGCCTGGTGTTACAGGGCTGGAATTTGGACATAAATTAGAGCAGTTAGGAAGACAAATTTCACGTCAATGGCCAAATTAGTAAATTTAGACTATGTTAACATTTTAGGTTAGTTTTATTATTTGAATTATTTTAATAATAAAAAAGTTAATTCAAAATATCAATAAACCAGACTGCTTAAAAAGGGAACAAAAAAGACGTAAACAAGTAGAAAATGATGCTGTGCAGTCGGAGGATACATATTCGCGAGCTGGCTGACCAAAACCAGATGAATCCTCCCGCCCTCGTTCGGCAGTCGGGTAAAAAATTCCGACACTTCATCTAGAGCTTCTGAGGGCCTTTAAGTCAAGAGTGAATAAGTTAGGCAGGCTGTCACATAGAACTTAACCGTAACTGGCGCAATATCCTTAACCCTCGAAGAATACAGACGTTACATTTCGATATGTGTATTTCTCGGCTTCATAAAAACACCAATCTAGTTTTAGCACACAAAAAAAAAACAACAAAAAAATAAAAAGAACCGGTCGTCAAAAAGGCTTTAAAACAACATCTCCATACGACATAGACCTCAAAAGTGCTTGTAAAACAATACCAGGTACTATTAACACATGCAAATGGGTTTTTTGTAGCGTCGACTTTATTTGTCAAACAGAATCCGGGCGCCGCACTTCAACACCTCGAAAAAACCTACAAATGACTTCGCCGCTTCGTTTGGTTAGGATAGACAGGTTGGAGAGAAAAAAACGTAGAAAATAGATGGAATTTGGTGTGTCAAAAGTTGGGTATGACTTTTCGGTCAAGGGTTTTGTGTTTGTCAGCGTCTTCCTGCCTTTATCTCACAACTTCATCCTAATTCAATATGCGTACCATTTATTAATCTTTCATTCAAACTTTCGCACAATACATAAGCCTTAAGTTATTGATCACGTGACATCCATGAACAATTGAACTATTTACGGAACTGTCGAGAAATACTCAACGAATGTAATCAAGTGTGTGGCTGCGATTTCAACACACCTTGATCTAGACACCCGATGGATTGATAAACTCGTGATCACAGTATCTCGAAGGACCACAAAAATGTTCGACGAAAGTCTACCTATACACTTTGTTCAAGTGCACGATGATTGTTCTGTAAACTTCAGATGATGGAAACCCGGGGATAATGAATCTGAAAATCGCCCGTATTGAGTGTGGTAAAATCACTGATTTATTTTACTTAGCAAGTAGACTAATTAATGATCGCGCGTATGCAAACGCTGAAGTAGCTTAACCTTCTTAATATTACGAAATGTGCGGGTTCACCGTACATGATTTCGACAAACGCCATCAATGATAAAAATACACTTTTTCGAAAGCCTCAGTTATTTTTTTTTTATCTTTGACAGTCGTTACCTATAGAAATAGTGCGGTTCCGCACTGCTTCCGTTCCGAATTGTTAGTTCTGTGTTCGATCCGAATTAGTAATATTCTGTATTTTAACGGATAGAGTTCGGATGTAGTGCGCAAACCCTTCTACACTACTTCGGACCGAAACTTCTCGGCTTCGGATCGGATGCAGTGTGTCTCTGAAGAGTCTGCTCTTAAGCCTAATTCTGATATACAGTCTTACCAAAGGGTTTCGTGTTACCCTTTTACTGAGAAATAAAACTCATATAAACAGATGCACCATTTTAATACCTAGCTGAATCTGAACAGACAAGACCCCAAAGTAGTCGAGAAATAGCTGAGCAGACGATGGTGAATTGATGACACAATTTGTCAATCGTTTGTTATTTGGTCCAATCGATAATTGTATATGTTTGATCTTTTTTTTTTTTTATATATATATTATAGGCTCGCGCTTGACCACTATCTCACCTGATGGTAAGCGATGATGTGGTCGACGGTAAAGCACGCTTGCCTAGAACTAACCTATTCACTCTTGACTTAAAGACTCCTAGATTGTAGCTATCAGGAAACACAGACTCCGGCAGGGAATTCCACTCCTTAGCTGTACGCATAATGAAAGTATTTCCAAAACGTTTAGTGCGTATGGGTGGTATGTCTACCATATAGCGATGGCAAATCGCCGTACGTCTTGTAGTCCGATGATGAAACGGGCTTGGTGGAATTATATCGTGCAATTCCATGGCACACTCCCCGAAAGGCAACCGATAAAAGACCGACAAGCTGGCAACTCGGCGACGATGTTCAAGGCTCTGGAGCTTTGACTTAACCAGTGCCTCATCGCCGATGAGCCTTTTGGCCCGCTTTTCGATCGACTCTAGTGCATCAAGCTGGTATTTGGCGGATTCGTCCCAAAGATGAGAACAGTACTCCATGCATGTTCGAACTTGCGCTTGATACAAGCTGAGCAGCTGTTCCGGCGTGAAGTACCTTCTAACCTTTGCAAGGATCCCCAAAGTAGTCGAGAAATAGCTAAGCAGACGATGGTCAATTGTTTACACAATTCGTCAATCGTTTGTTATTTGGTCCAATCGATAATTGTATAAGTTTGATCTACCAAACATTAAAATGATGCAAGTACCTATTCTCCAAACGATGGTTTACGTTTGAGATGCCACGAATACTTGTTTTTTTTCGGCATTACTAGAATTTATTTTGTTATTCGTTGAATACCGAATAATAGTGTCTATTATTCCACATTCGGTGAATAGTTGTCTAAATAAAAATAAAATTTTAATTAATAAATAAACTATAGACTGCTAGCATTAAAAAATGTAAAATCAGTAAAATGAGACTGGTTCCTTTAACTTCATTGCTTTCTTTTCTCATAAAATCTAAGTTTTTTTTCATTACAGTAACTTCAAGTTTGTCAACATTGTAACGTAATAAAAGTAATTTAACAAAAGTAACGTCAACATTGGTAAATTCAAGTTACTACTACAATACAAGTGTAATATTATTATTTGAGAATAAAATAAACTATTTTTTATATTTATATTCCATTTTTAATGTCGAGTCATAATAGCGAGTATTCGACTGTTCCCTTTTAACAACTATTCGGGGCATCTCTAGTTTACATAGAGCACACTCCCTCTCACAGAGAGATCTATATATATCCCAGCAGAGATAACCGTATAAGCTGATTATAAAATGCAATTTATGCAGGTCAAAAATCTAACCTCAAAATGCAAAAACCCAACTTCATTGAGTCTATCTCATCAAACTATGATTCAACACTATTTAACATTCATTTATATTCCATTTTTAATGTTGAGTCATAAAGGCGATTTTTCAACTATTCGCCATATTGAATGGCGACTAATAGTTGAAAATCGCCATTATGATTATTCCCAATGGGGAATGGCGATAAATAGGTATTCGACTATTCGCTTTAACGACTAGTCGTGGCATCTCTAGTTTACATACAGCACACTCCCTCTCACAGAGAGATCTTTAAATATCCCAGCAGAGATAACCGTATAAGCTGATTATAAAATGCAATGTATGCAGATCAAAAATCTAAACTCAAAATGCAAAAACTCAACTTCATTGAGTCTATCTCATCAAACTATGATTCAACACTATTTAACATTCATTTATATTCCATTTTTAATGTTGAGTCATAAAGGCGATTTTTCAACTATTCGCCATATTGAATGGCGACTAATAGTTGAAAATCGCCATTATGATTATTCCCAATGGGGAATGGCGATAAATAGGTATTCGACTATTCGCTTTAACGACTAGTCGTGGCATCTCTAGTTTACATACAGCACACTCCCTCTCACAGAGAGATCTTTAAATATCCCAGCAGAGATAACCGTATAAGCTGATTATAAAATGCAATGTATGCAGATCAAAAATCTAAACTCAAAATGCAAAAACTCAACTTCATTGAAAGTCTATCCATCACATCAAACTATGATTCAACACTATTTAACATTAATTTCCAATCCATTTTTAATGTTGAATCATAATGGTGACATTCAACTATTCGCCATATTGAATGGCGATTAATCGGTATTCGTATATTCGCTTTATCGACTATTGGCGGCATCTCTAGTTTACATACAGCACACTCCCTTTCTCAGAGAGATCTTTATATATGCCAGCAGAGATAACGGTATAAGCTGATTATAAAATGCAATTTATGCAGGTCATAGAACTAATCTCAAAATGCAAAAACCCAACTTCATTGACAGTCTATCCATCACATCGAACTATGATTCAACACTACTTAAGATTCTAGTCTTTCCCATCAGTTGTTATAGATAATTTGGCCCACCCAAAACTTCCAACCATTTGGATTATCAATAATGTCGCAACGCTGTTTGAATGTTAATCAGTTTAACTATGTCTTTCCTGTAGTTAAATTAGTTTTAGCAAGAAATTATAATTAAGATATACAGGAGATAGCTTTTCTTTCTTAAGAAAGCTCCAAGTTGTCTTTTCTGGTTAAATCTGTCTCTCTATTTTACAAGCTATGTAGTAGTAGTCAGAAGCTTGAGATCTGACACCAGTCTTGCCAAGGGGTAAGTTGTTACCCAGTTACTGGGTTGGTGGTACTCAGCTGAATCCGGTCAGACTGGAAGCCGACCCCAACAACAATTGGGAAAAGGCTAAGCAGATGATGATGTCTCTTATGTACCTATGTATTTATGTAAAAGTGTTCGAGTAAAATCATGCAAATGAATTTTAAAGCAGTTATCCTCCACCGATTAAGATGAAATTTTGCATACACGTTTAATTTGGATGACAATAAATGGTTTGCTAAGTGACGTCGTTCTAAATCCAATATGGCCGACAGCCCAAGATGGCGGAGTAGTTATTGTTTGTGCATTGCCATGATATGGGTATTAAATGAAAGGGTTTGCTGAGGACAATACAAAACAAGCTTGTTTTAAAAAAAGATTTTTTAATTAATAATTTTAAGTATTAGTGTTTTCTGATAGTTATGACCTAAGGGTCAAGAGTGAAACTTCTAGGCAAGCTTACTCTATTGTCGACCACTTCATCGCTTACCATCAGGTGAGATGGTCAAACACGAGCCTATAAACTGACTGGGCTGACTGTCGGTGCGTCAGGCGTACTAACCTATTACATTCAAGTATACGAACGTGCTTACTAGTAGTATTTTTTTACATTTGAATTATTATTATTCATATTTTAGGTTTTTTTTTTAACTTTGAGAATTTTTCATACTTTTGTTTTAATTTATGTTTCTTTTATGGACAATTTAAATTATTATTCTAATAGAAAATTGTTTATTACTAGTTGTTGCCCGCGACTTCGTCTGCGTAGCATTAGTACTTCGAATAGCCTATTGTTTATATCGCGCAATAATATCGTAGGTTCTCCATACAAACTTTCACCACCTTCTCCACACCCTTAAGAGGAAATACGGGCAGAGAGACTTTTGAAAAATAGGTATTTGAAAAAACTATCGCTGTCGCTCTGCGAACTGCGAGCGCGTGGCGCCCGGCCGCCCTATCCATGTGTGTGTAAGTTGACAGTGTGTGCGTGCTTCCGAAACGCTCCCGGCCGCGGGTCGCGCATTTCTTGTAATCGCCCGAGTCACTCGTTACTTTTGTTGTTGTGGATTGTGGACAGATATCCAACAATATCTGTTATTCTTAACAGCAAACGCAGAAAATGTTTTTTTGGACGTGACTAATAATACTGTTGAGCAATTTAATAATGTAATTGCTAAATTTATTGGCGGAAAAAGAATTAACTTTGCAGGAAGTGGCTCATATCACATCAGACAAGATGTTATGGAGAAGTAACTTCATGGAATAGCGAAGGGCTATTCATGCACGCATTCAAAAAAAAAAACAGGCCTGCAGTCCGGGCCAATATACAAAAAAAAATATAGAACAAAAGCAGCGTTCGAAAAAAACCACAGAGATTTACCGAAAAAGGAAACTGACGTATCCCAAAGACGGAACGAGCAAAATAAAAATAACTACATAACCTGTTAAAAACTACGGTCGCTTAGAGTTGGAAGAAGATATGACTTTGGATTTATATAAATTAAAAGAAAAATAAATTTCTTGAAAGATTGCTCTCAACTAAGGATGTTCAAAGAAAAATAGTGGGGGCCAAAGCGATAATAGCTTATGGCAAATTGAAAGACTAAAGAGGCTTACGGCATAGAATTTTGGGCGAATATGTAAGATGCGACCGAAAACATCGGTTTGCAAAATATGACAAACGTTATTATATAACAAATTTAAAGGAACCGTGGCTACCAATTATGGCAAGGAAAAGGAATCTGAAGCGATCGATCAATTTATCAAGCACACGGGGCTACGTATTAGAGTGTGGAATGTTTATCGATGAAAACAAACCCTTTTTAGCGGCAAGTCCGGATGGTCTGGTAGGTGAAGACTCGATAATAGAGGTAAACTGTCCTTATGAAATTGCAAGTATATCACCTGAAGACGGAATTCATCAAAATAAATGGATTTCGAGCCGTTTTCAAGGGTCATCACTAATCATCTCCGTAGACCACACACATACGCTGCGGCAGGTTATACAGAAGACCGAAGAGTACAACCTGCCTCTCTGTTCAGCGTTTGTGGAATACGAGAAAGCCTTTGATTCGATCGACACTTGGGCTGTACTGCAGTCTCTCCAACGGTACCAAATTGACTACCGGTACATCGAAGTGTTGAAATGTTTGTATAAAAACGCCACCATGTCAGTTCGACTTCAGGATCAGATCTCGGAACCCGTCCTTATGCAGTGAGGTGTGAGACAGGGAGACGTAATATCTCCAAAACTGTTCACCGCTGCACTGGAGGATGTCTTCAGGGTTCTGAACTGGAAAGGGCTAGGCATAAATGTCAATGGCGAATACATCACTCACCTTCAGTTTGCCGACGATATAGTGGTCATGGCTGAGACTATGGAGGACCTCAGTACAATGCTCGATGACCTCAGTAGAGCTTTCTAAAGAGTGGGTCTTAGGATGAATATGCACAAAACCAAGGTGATGTTGAATGTCCATGTTACACTCACTCCAATCAAGGTCGGATACTCTACACTCGATGTTGTGGGTGACTATGTCTACCTGGGACAAACGATTCAGTTGGGTAGGGCCAACTTCGAGAAAGAGGTCAACCGTCGGATCCGACTTGGCTGGGCAGTGTTCGGGCAGTTGCGGTATCTTCTCGTCCAACTTACCATAGTATCTCAAGACGAAAGTCTATGACCAGTGTGTGTTGCCAGACATATGGCTCTGAGACATGGTCGCTTACTATGGGCCTCACCAGAAAGCTTACAGTCACCCAAAGGGCAATGGAGAGGGCTATGCATGAAGTTTCCTTGCGTGGTCGAATCAGAAATGTAGAAATCCGCAAGAGGGACTTGGGCTATGTCGGTAACACTGGTTGCAAAAAGCAATTGATTTAAGCAATTGAATTTGGCAAGCCCGAGAATTGCCAAACTTAAGTGGCAGTGGGCATGGCACATTGCTCGCAGAACGGATGGCCAATGGGGCAGAAAGGTTCTGGATTGGCGACCGCGAACCGGAAGACGTTGCATTGGAAGGCCTCCCACCAGGTGGACCGATGACTTGGTGAAGGTTCCGGGGATCCGCTGGATGCGAGACGCACGGGACCGACCAATGTGGTGACCCTTGGGGTAGGCCTATGTCCAGCAGTGGCTGATATGATGACGACGATGATGATGAAATAGACTTATGTATGTATTTAAGGCAAAATGTTACAATTAAAACAGAATCACAATTACTTCTACCAAGTACAAGGCCAACTCTACACATAACTCGTCGAGATTTCTGTTATTTTATTTTATGGAGTCCCAAAAGCTTTTATTTTTCAAAATTAAGAGGGACGATGCATTATGGCATAAAAATGGGACCATTATTAGAAAAGTTCGATAGATTTGATTTGATTTGAAAAGTTCTACCACATTAGTGGCAAGCCTAAGGCATTATTAGCCTTTTACCAGAAATCATTGACGGTCGGATACCAAAGAATAAACCAGTGAGAGAAAGCACGTCGTCATAATCTGCCTAGCCTTTTCCCATCTACGTTAGAGTCGGATGCAGCTAAACACCAGTATTTTGATGGATCGACTGCCTATCTGACCTCCACAACCAGTTACTGGGTAATATGCAACCCCTTGGTAAAACGGGTCAGACTTTCGGGCTGTCAAAGCCGAAAATAACAGCCGGGACCAACGGCTTAACGTGCTTGGCGAGACACGGACGGGTCTTGGTATGTAAAGATGGTCACCCATCCACGGACCAACCACGGCAAGCAAAGCTTAACCTGGTCGATTGACCCGTGCGGCTGACGTTGAAATAAGTTTAATTTCGCTGATGTACCTAGTAGGCGATCTAGAGATTGCGGATACCTACCCGATATATAATTTACTGTTTTGTATTGAAAACTTTTTGTAATAAACATTTATAGACATGCACTTTATTTTATTTTGTATCCAATACTTTTAAATACTTCTATTTGTATTTCTCACAAACAGCACATGTAAACAATATAAATGTTTTTATCGATAACTGTTTACAACACTAGTATATCGATATTATTTTCAACTACTACGCATCACTTTTCCGTCTGTGTACGTATTATGCATACCCCTTGCGTCTCACCCCGCCCACAAATTCGTGCGATAAGGACAACTGCAGATTCGAGAAATTTTAATAAGTAAAAAGTCATAATTCGAGGTTTGGCTCTCGTCTGTTTTCTCCTCCAATATTGGACTGATTTAGAAGATATTTCATAAACTGAATAAGAAGGATATTTACTATGTCCCTATGTTTTCCTTTTTTCATTAATAGTTGTCAAATTTGTACACTAAGGCTCTGAAGACAGCGACTCAATACAGACAATTTTGAGCATTTTGAGAGGGTTCTAGTTCTTATACGGATAATATATCACCAAAAAGGAAAACATAGGGACATAGAAGAAGTTGATATTTATTTTACTGTAAAAAATCATTGCTTTAAGTTCATAAACCAGAGAGAAAACAGACGAGAGCGTTTGTATGGACAAAAGACCACCCCCGTTTCCTCTTAAAGAATTATTGCCGGGATAAAAACTGTCCCACATCCTTCCCAGGATCTCAAACTATCTCCATACCAAATTTCATGTAAATTGGTTCAGCGAAAATTTATGTTTAAAAGTAATATTAATTGATTCTACCGTCCATTCGGAAAAGTATTCCAGATTTAAACCAGACAGTTGAAGCTGGAAGTTGAAGCTGGAACCTGCGGCCATCTTTAAATTCGAGTCAGTTGCTTGAATTGCAAGTCAAACGTATTTGGAACCCAGAAAACCTAATAATTACGGAATAGCTTTATCTTTAAAAAAATTCAACATCTTACTACGACATGCTTGACCTCTGTCTATCCTCTGTTTCACACTAAACCTTGAACGTAAAACAACAAAAGATTTTTTGTTCGTTTTTATGTGTCCGACGCGACTCAGGAAACGAACCCGGGACTTCGAATTAGTATGCAATGTTTATGTTATTGCGTCACGCAATATTTGAAGATACAGGGGGCTCTAGAAATGTGGCATGCCGAAATGAATGGCATGGACCCGATGGACCACGTAACTTTTCGGTTGCTCTTTTTTATTATTTCATGCGTTTTGGAATTTCTAACCGACTAAGACTGTCCCAGAAGGAGTACAATGATTTTGAGAAACATTTTTGGTGAATAATAGGTACGAGTATGTGCTGTTTTAATAAATGTTTTTAGATTCAATGATTTTATAACTAATGTCATTTTCGCAATAATTTTACTGTATTTTTACTGTACTGCCTTATTCAGACGGCAGTAAATTCAGTATGTACGTTTTTGCTTAAAAATGAACTGCAGTGTCAACACAGAATTCAATAAATTAGCAACACTTGACGTACAATGTTCAAAAGTTTTTCGTACAAAGTATGTAAACGCTTCGCCGATTCGATTGCATACAAATAAAGTTGTTGGAACCATTTTCTGGAATGGTCTTGAAAAAATACTTAACACAGCTTTACACTATTTATTTTGTTTTTCATTTCTTGCGCCACCTCGAACTTAGTCTTCTTGGTGCACGTTGAGGTCATCTCGCCACCGCTTGCAGGCCCCAGATACGCTAGCTATCCTCTGGCATCCATTCCTTGTGCGGAAACCTATTATTTTCAATTTATTTAATGAAACACCATGATCTATTTTAGTTAGTAGAAACACCTTAGAACTTTTGTTAGTAACACATGATAATTAAAAATAAATAGCGTAATAATTTAAAAAAGTAATAGAATTGACAACAAATTGAAACTAAACCAAAAAATAATTATAAATTTCTAATGATTTAGATTACAAATTATTTTAGTATGTCAAAAAGAATAATAAAAATGTCATAAAACAAAATTAAAATGTCAATCAAAGAAAAAGAATTAAAATGTCAACTAGCAAAAAACTTAAAAAATTATAATGAATTGCCCAATCTTTTTTGAACGTTTTGCTCGCCTTTGGCCACAATCTCGCTTGACGGTAAGCTATGATGTGGTCGACGGTGAAGCACGCTTGCCTAGAAGTATGTTTTATTAGTTTCTTTTTTTGTTTTCAATTATATTCTAAAACAAAACATTGGTATTGATCTATAAAACCGCTTAAAAAGAAACCCGGCTTTAAATTCTCTTCTTACAAATGAAAACACAAAATTAAGCCCTCACAGAATATCCTCGTTCATTTTCTTAACAATGTCATGAATTATTACGAGTACAGAACCGCAAAAGTTTGCGGTTGGCTTCACCGCCGCCGCAATGATTACGGAACCCTGATATTATGTTGTCACAGTTATTGTATGATGTCATGACAGTGCGGTGAGGATGACTTGGAAATAAGGATTTTGTTACATATATTTTTATTATTGTAAGGAAAATAAATGATTGCGATATAATATAAATCGCAGCTTCGTCTTTATGTCGGTGCATATATTTATTGCAAGAAGTGCAATTTTCTGCTGGAGCTGCAACCTGTGTTTCATGACAGCCTTGCCATTGACCTGGGTGTCTTCCATTCAATAGTAAAGAGATTACATACGTTTAGGTATGCGTGCACCATCGTCGACCACTTCATCGCTTACCACCTGGTGAGACAGTAGGTCGCAATTGAGTCTATCGATTAATAAAAACTTTTTAACAAAAATAGTAAACCGACATCCAAAAAAAATACTACAAAACGAAAAATAACTTTCTTTACGGAAGTCGGTGTCTTTGGTACCTATTTTTTTTTAGATTTTGACACTAATTTCTGAATAGAACGTTATTTTTCGCTCTGTAGTGTTTTGTTTTGGCAGTCGGTAATTTGAGAAATACTCTCGATTTCCACGGGATACCCTCATCAGATCCTGAATTGGTGACAATGGAACTACCTCGACAGTATACCCTTTAAAACAAAAAAAGAATTTTCAAAATCGGTTTATAATTGACGGAGTAATCGGTGAACATAACAAAAAAAGTAAAAAACATAAAGTCGTACATATAACCTTTCTGCAAAGACTGTCAAAAAAAAAACTAAAATACAAATTTGAAAAATGATCAAGATTTAAATTAAGAGTTTATCAAAATAACGTAATGTTACGCTTGTTGTCTTCTTGTTCGTGATGACATGTTAGAAGGCAAAAGAAATATTGAACCACAAGTATATCCCCCCAACCCAAACTAAGTAGAACAGCTGCCGATAATGTTACTGGAAGAATCAAGAATAGATCAAGTATTAACAAACTAATATTTGTATAAACTAACTACTACGTAATCACTAATCTAATAACTATAATAAATCGTTAGTTGAATGAGGAGCTCGTGGCTAAATAATAACAACCGCACGGGTCGATCATCAAGGTTAAGCAACGCTCGACGAGGTCGGTCCGTGAATGGGTGACCATTTTCAACATACCGAGTTTCCTCCGTGCCTTGGAGAGCACGTTAAGCCGTTGGTCCCAGCTGTCATTTGAAGTTCTTTGACGTTACGAGTAGTCAGAAGCTTGAGATCTGACACCAGTCTAGCCAAGGGGTACCGTGTTACCCAGTTACTGGGTTGTGGAGGTCAGATAGGCCATTGCTCCATGTAACACACTGGTACTCAGCTGAATCCGGTAAGACTGGAAGCTGACCCCAACATAGTTGGGAAAAGGCTAGGCAGATTGATAATAAATCGTGAGTTGACCACGATGTATATTCCACTGACCGCAGCTAAACAAAAAAAAAAACACATAAATCAAAAAAGCAACAGCCTGTACATCAAACCCATAATCCAGTAGTGATTAGCACATAATAAAGAAGGTTAGGATCTGTGGCGCCGTCTCTATGCAAATATAAATATATTCGTCTTTCTGAATCTAAGGGAAATCGTAAAAATCGACCTTGAATATACAACGACGAAGAATGTCTCGTATTTATCGGTGGTATCGAAATATTTTGTAGGTATTATTTTTTGTTCTAGAAATGTTTTGGTGTGATAATTTTATTGTGATTGATAAATGGAAGAGAAAAAAGGTTTCGTAATCATATTATTTATTGTTGATACACAAAATAAATATAATCTTCTTCTTCATCGTGTCGATGATTCCATTTTTAGTTTTTAATTTTGATGTTGTGCTTCGACTAGAACTCAGCCAAGTCGACAGCCCCAGCGCTGGCCTCGCACAGGGGGGTGACCACAAGCTCTTAGAGTAAGGTTATTTTGAGATCGAGTAAGGGACAGATGTATCTGACTTGTATACATCTGTCACTTACTCGATCTCAAAATAACCTTACTCTAAGAGCTTGTGGTTACCCCCCAGGTCCTTCATGGTGCGGGTGTTTGTGCACAGAGAGCAGGTCAACAGATGGGGCATCGTTTGCGGTGTGGTTCCACAGTCACATTGTGGCTGATCGGAGTACCCCCATCTGGCCAGGTTGTACCTACAGCGGCCCACTTGACTTCGCAGCCTATTAAGGCGGTACCCCGAGCAAAACGCTGCGCAAGCCGTTTTTCGTGCTGTTTTTAGGAGCTTTCTACTCGTTATTCAAAAAGAAATATCAATTAATAAAAATACATTAAATTTCTACATATTATTGATTCAAAAATGGTTGATTTAGTTTTTTTTTATAATGTTGTATATATTTCACTAATCTCCATCCAAAAAAAACACAAAAATGAGAAATAATTATTGATAGCATGCATCTCCTCGTAAAGTGTTCATTAATTATTTTTTGTACTAACACTAAAAGATAGACAATTTAATAACGAACATTTTGCTAGTAAAACTTTTTTCAAAAGACCAAAATTCGATTTTATAAAGATTTTATTCTAAAATCTGGGCGTATTCCCTACTGTAATTCATGCGCCACCAGTGCCGCTAGACCAATAGGAATGCTCATATCGCATGCCGATTTTTTGGTCAGGGTACCGTCTTAAGGGCTTTCCATGTTGGCCATGGCAGTTTATGCCCAGCTGGGAGGATTTCTGCAGTATCAATATACTCTGTTGGATGGGGGATTTGTGGAACCACAGTTTTCTGCGCGCTTCGCCAGGGTAAAGTGGTTTTAGCCGACTTTAGGAAGCTGTTCCGACTCTTTAGTCACCCCCTTGATGGCTCCGTGTTGTACAGTAGGTGTCGGTTATCGGTCTTCTGCTTGTGCTTTTCGGAGGAACAGGCAACTTCCCTACGGACCTACAACAAATACAATAAGACAGCTTATGTACAAAGAGCGAGATTGACCCATAATTGGGTTCCTTAGTTTTTTATCAGTTTGTAAGGAAGCCAGTAGGTATCTCCTAGGTAGAAGACGTGTGATATTCACCGAGCCGCACTGCATGGGTCCACGTGGTGACTTGTAGATTACTACCCTTAGAGAAGGGAGTTTCTCAGAGAGAAGGCTTGTGTCCCAGCAGTTGGACAAAAGCCATGGTGATACACAAGTTATGGCCTTATAATAAATGATTTTGCTTATCTATACTTATATATAATAATAATAATATATATAATATTATAAAGCTGAAGTTTGTTTGTTTGTTTGTTTGAACGCGCAAATCTCAGGAACTACTGGTTGGAATTGAACAATTATTTTTATGTTGTATAGTCCATTTATCGAGAAAGGTTATAGGTTATATAACATCACGCTACAACCAAAAAGAGCGGAGCAAAAATTAAAAATGTTGCAAAAATGGACAAAAATATTCCTTTTTGAGAACATCCGTTGCGTGCGCTGCGTAAACGGTTTAAGTTACGCATATATCATATACTATCTCAACACTAACAGTCTATCTTTTAAGATTGACTCACTATAACATTTTTTATGGTCATCAAATTTGTTCATTTGCGAAGAAGTTGTATCAACATCTATACTAATATTATAACGCTGAAGAGTTTGTTTGTAGGGTAGGCATAGTAGATAGGTAGATCTTTAATTGTTTATGACCTATCTGTAAATCATTAGTGAAAATAAACAAAACAGTAGAATGTGGTTTTGTGTAGCTTGGTATCATCTGCTTAGAATTTCCCTAATTAGTTTAGGCCTGTTTTTATAGTTTCTCTATCGGGTATTAATATTTTGCAAAGCCAGTCCAAATATTAAGCTTGTTTGTCGCCCCTAGCGTTTAGATGCAAAGACCATCATCTTCCTGCCCTTGTTCCATGTTATTTGTGGTCGGCGCAACACGGTTTTCTTCTTCCATACCGTCCTGTCCCCCGTCACGCTATCACTGTCTCCCTTTTCTTTCATATCACTCCTCACACAGTCCGACCATCTTTTGTTTGTTCTGCCCCATCCTCTCCATTCATCCACATTTTTATTTCATAACTCTTTTAGTAACATTCGACCATACAACAACAACGGATCATCACCAGCAAAACTTACCATTATCTGCTTAGTCGAATCTCACTTATGTTACTGTCAGCTTCCAATCAGCCAAAAAATACCCAGTCAGACTTGTACAACCCACAAAAAAGTGCCATAAAATTTCGGCCAAAAATTCCTAAATTATTCACTTTGACGGCGACACGTAAATTGAAATCTGAACACCCATGGTTGCAGTTCCATTTTACTTTTAATATTTTCACCAAACGTCTGTTTGCCATACATACATTTTTTATTTGAGTTTCCGGATGATATTTGCTATCAAAACAGGAGTTGATTGGTCGTTGAAGCAGACAGATAGACGTATTTATTTGTTATTCAGTCTGTAGTAACGTGGTTTTATTTCGTTTAATAAAATATTATGAGGTATGATTGATTTTGTCGTATTGATTGTTGAATGTGAGCAGCATTGTGTCATGTTTTGGCCACAAATATAAATCTAACTAGATGATGCAATTGTATGTACTTCGTGTGTCAAAAAACGGAGTAAAATTACGATCAATGATCGTACTTTGAGATTTTCATTTAGCATTATCGGCACCTAAAATCCACTGAAATCTAGAAAAATGCTTAATTATGCCATATTGAGTTGTAAATACTTTATAGAAAAAGTTGGCCGAGGCATTGGAAATGTTTTCTTTCATTGGTAAGTAGGAGAGACTTGGAGGGACTTGCGTTATCTAGTTAGATTTATGTCTGTGGTTTTGTCCTTTGTATAGTATTTTTCTTTACGTAGTTCAATCTGTTGACTTCTAAGATAAAGGCTCTAATTCCAAATCTGTTTGAAGTACCTCCACTCGACTTCGTGATGACTATGGAAATGACTATAAATAACATAAAAATCCAAACCCGACTGCTTAAGAAGCGAACTTGAAAAAAAATATGGCAGAAAATAAAACTATGGCAATAATAAAATAGTAGTCTCTGCTAAAAAAAAAAAAAAAAAAAAAAAACTAAAAAGCTGTAAACAAGAAAAAATCATGCTGTGCAGTCGGAGGATCAGGCAGTTCGCGAATACATATCCTCCGACTGCACAGCATGATTTATCTTATTTACAGCTTTTTAGTTAGCTTCTTAAGCAGTCGGGTTTTTGATTTTTAAATTAGCTTTTTTTATTTACAACTTTTTAGTGACTATTTTTTGTTATAAATACTTTTAAACATATAAGTGGTATATATTTTTGTAATCACCTCTAAAAACCCTTCATTTTGATACCCTAATCGATGGGTTGCAAAGAAAAATTAATTGCAACCTCTACCAATGGCGTCCAAAATCCGCCATGTTTCCTTTTTTTTAACGGCACTTATCTAAAAACATTTGAGCGGCCAAGACCTATCTAACGACGTCTTTATTACAAAAATCCGTCAAGTGTTTTGAAAGATACGAGGTAATAAAGAATATTACAAAAATACAAACATACTTACATACAAGATACGCGCGAAAAACTTATACTATATCTTTTAAACCACTCTACCGAATTATATAATTAAGACATCGATACATATGTCTTCACCGCCCAAGTGTTCTTAGATAGGTGAAATATAAAAAAAAACAAACATGGCGGATTTTGGGTGCCATATTTAGCGGGTCCCAATTTTTTTTTTCTTCCACATCCATCCAGTAGGGTATCAAAATGAAGGGTTTTAAGAGGTGATTACAAAAATTTATACCACATATAAGTTTAAACATAATTCGAAATTGAAAAATATAACTAAAAAGTTGTAAATAAAAAATGTTAATTTAAAAATCAAAAACCCGACTGATTAAGAATCGAACCAAAAAGCTGTTAACAAGAAAAAATCATGCTGTGCAGTTGGAGGATCAGGTGGTTAGCCAGTTCGCGAATATGTTTCCATCCATTTCTAACTTTTATGCAGTTGAAGATCGGCTTAGCTGGCTGACTGGAGGGCACGCTTGGGCCGGCATCCGGCACCCTTGGACCACCTGCTGAACTGACTCCTAAGCCATCACCGACGTCACCGACTGGCACCAAGCAGGAGAGTGCGGTATTGACGGCCTCCTACGTATTCCGACCTTTGACCGGCCTTACCTCCTACCCTCTCGTTGTTTTTTTATATTTTTTTAAAATATATTGCTTTTAATTCTAAACATTATCGTTTCCTTTTAAATCCATCTTTCCAGATAAAAAAGGAACGTGACAGTGGCTTTTTTCTTGTTAACAGCTTTTTAGTTCAATTCTTAATCAGTCGGGTTTTTGATTTTTAATTGAACTTTTTATTTCAATGTAAACATGTCGTCGCATTGTTGTATCGCTCCTATGTACCAAAATAATTCAAGAAAGCCTTCTATAACAGTGTCTCGATTATCTCAATCCTTTAAAAATATTGTTTTTAACCCCCGCCGGAAAAAGAGGGGTGTTATAAGTTTCATTAACCCCCGCCGGAAAAAGAGGGGTGTTATAAGTTTCACGTGTGTCTGTGTATCTGTGTATCTGTGTATCTGTGTATCTGTGTATCTGTGTATCTGTGTGTCTGTCTGTGGCATCATAGCGCCTAAACGAATGAACAGATTTTGATTTAGTTTTTTTTTGTTTGAAAGGTGATTTTGTCGAGAGTGATCTTAGCTATGTTTGAATAAAATCGGTTCAGCCGTTCAAAAGTTATGGGCGTTTTACTGTTTGAATCGTGGTGTTTTAGCAAGATAAATGTGTCGGGGGTTATTTAAATTTTGAAATTTTACTTGTTAAGATATTTTTCAATCATTTCCATCCTTGCTTACAATGCTTACTCTAACCGCATTCCAGAATTTAAAATAAAATAATATAAACCCATTCAACCCGATGAAGGGCCCATTTTAAATATTTACACTCGTTACTCCAAAACTGATTAAAGAAATTCATTTTGACGTTTCAAAAGATAAAAGATCGCGAAAGGAATCGCCCGTTTGTTTTTATATTTTCTACTAAATACGTTGAGCGAATTTCGACCTTATCTGATTGAGATAAAGAGGTTGATTGGTGATGCATCCAATCTAAATTTTGGGCGGGCCGGCCGCTGAAATATAAGCGGTGATCACGAATGTAGTACAGGAGCTAGGGTGAAAGAAATCATTCTGAAGTTTTTACAAGCTTTTATTTAAATTGTAATGTCTCTATCTAAGTGTGTTCGGGTCAAATCTTGCAGCGGAATTTTAAAGCAGTTTTCCTCCACCGATTAAGATGAAATTATGCACATACGTTTAGTTTGAATGACAATGCATGGTTAGCTAAGTGCCGTTGTTCAGAAGTCAAATATGGCGGATGGCCCCAGATGGTGGACTATTTATTTTTTGTGCACACATATAATGTATGTGTATTAAATGAAAGATTTATAATAAATAATTTTATATTTATTTAGATTGCCTGAAGCTCTAGACCAAGTGTCATTCCATAAGCGATGGCGATGGTCAAAATGCCGGTCCTAGCTCCTAGGTTCGCCTAGGAGCTGTTGCTCAGAACAACGCCCTCTTCCAGCCCCCCTAAAAGGGGCCAGGGGGTCCTGTCATCGGGATTGATCACGTGTCAAAGCTTGGCAATTCCTAATCATTATCTCGACATTTCGCTGATATAATGTCACTTGTCTAAAACCTCTGATCTATTTGTTTTTAACCACCGAAAAAAGAGGAGCGTTATAAATTTTTCATATGTCTGTTTATGTATCTGTGTACCGATTTTGATTTCTTCATTTGAAAAGTGACTTAATCGAGAGTGTGCTATGCTATGTTTGATGAAAATCAGTTCAGCTGTTCTAAAATTATGGGCGTTATACTGTTTGAATCAGGGTGTTTTCGCAAGATATCGTGTCATAATTACGTGTTCAATAGGTTGTCGATTGAAGCGTGTCTACTACTAGATGAATTGTGTAGCATGAAATAAAAATGTGTTGGAGTATTTTTAATTTTACTTGTATTATAATAAGATAAGTACATGACGTAAAAAGCCTGCAATCTGTCTCCCGGCCTAACCTGGCAGTTAACAGAGAGCAACGAGTTGATTCGTATTGATGGTTCCGTACGGTGGCGACTGCTAACTTAATTGGTTTTCGCCGTGTTTATGCGTGTAGATTTTTTGGGTTAGGGTTCCGAAAATATTTGGGAGGTGACCATTGGAATGGCACCCTCGTAATAGACTTGAATACGGCTGATGCTGGTCGAATCAAGTAAACAGAAGAGTGGATCCATATTAGGGCATGTAATATCGGAAGTTTTTCAATTCAGATATTGGATCATTCAGTATCAGCATTGAAATATTGGCAATTTCGTTCCAAGATTCCGATATTACGAGATTTCGATATTCATGCCCTAATCCAAATGTGACTGGTGATCACACTTGGATTAGGGCCGGGCTAAGTGTCAACTTTTACCCGACTGCGGGAGTGTAATGTTTTTCAAGCGTATGTATTATGTATGTCCATTTCTATGGCACGCTTTACAGCCCAAACGGCTTGAAGAATTATGAAATTATGAGGTGTCGTTGGATTTTTCTCAATTGCGGGAGTGGCATAGACTATATAATTTTTAAATACATCCCAAAAAAGGGGGTGTTATATTTTTTTGTCTTTTTTATTACAATATGGGTATCAAATGAAAGCTACTAAACAGACCATTGCAATAATATATATATCGGAACACTTTTATTTATTTAATAATTAATGTACACCACACCACAATTAAGACCACACATCAAGACAAAAGAGTACAAGGACACTGCTTATTTCTTAAGAAATTTCTGCCAGCAGACCCGCGAAAAGGAAAAATGAAAAAGAAATGTAGACAATAGTGTGTGAGAACAGGAAAATAAGAAAAGTGAACGTCTTAAACTAAGATATACAAATTAGCGCACCTACACAAATAGTGTGATGGTGGACATATACAAATATTACAAATATACATAATTGTAAAATATATAGATACTTATGTTTAATATATATATACATACACATATATATAAATAAAGATCAGACTTGAGAGGATAGATAATGCTCTTTTAAACGTTTTTTGAATAGTGAGATAGTGTTTAAATCTCTGATGCTAGGCGGAAGTGAGTTCCACAATCTTACAGCATGGACAGAGAAGGAACAGGAATAGTAACTAGTTTTATGTGGATGGGATTTGGTACAAATTCATGTGACTTTGATAGCAAAGTAAATATTTTTACACCACATAACTTGTTTGGAGAAATCGTTTAATTAAAACTAAAAATTCTGAAATAAAACAAATTATTGTAAAAACAAAAAACCCGACTAGACGTAGTAGTGTTTGTAATTTATACATTAAATATTATGACGTGCTGCATGCGGGGACAAACAAATATTTTATAAAAACCTATCAAAACTTCTTTTGTCACCATTGGCAGCATCTCATATTGTTTTTGGAACCTTCAAAGATTTCCACAATTTTATCACAATGACTGGTTTGTGGGATCTCTTTCCCACATTTTAGTTCTTTACAAATCTTCTTATAATTTCAATATGAATTGGAATACCCTCAATTCACATGAATCCTTTCGAAATATTAGTTTTACGCTTAAATAATATTTAATGTATAAATTATACCCAGCACTAGTTTTTCTCTTTTCAGTTAAATATTTTTTAACAGTCGAGTTTTTATAAAAAAAAACAAGGATTTGCCAACTAGCAATTTCATGGTAGTTTATGGAAATAGGTTCGTGGTCTAGTGGTTATGAGCACTGCTGCTGACCATGAGTCCCTGGATTCAATTCTCGGATCAGGCAACTTCTTACTGAGTTTTCCATCTGCTAATTCTCAGTGGCAGCACAAAAAAAAGATTTTAGCAGCAGCCCCCGGAGTCTAGATTTGAACCCGGCTTGCTATTAGATATTTTTAACCCCCGGCGGAAAAAGAGGGGTGTATTAAGTTTGACTTGTGTACTTGTGTATTTGTGTATCTGTCTGTGGCATCATAGCTCCTAAACGGATGGACCGGTTTTGATTTAGTTTTTTTTTTGTCTAAAAGATGACATTACCGGGAGTGTTTTAACTATTTTTGATGAAAATCGGATTTTACTGTTTGAATCGGTGCATTTGCGCAAGATATCATGTCGGGGTTTTTAATTTTACGTGTAATGCTATGTAATATATTTAACGGGTTGTCGGACATATCCTTACACCTTTATCTATAGTTAAGGTAAAACAGTTGCGATTTCATTTTAGGATTATTTATACCCATAACACCTACAGAACCCATCCCACTGACTTCAAACTCTTTTTATTTCCTCACAAGATATTTTTCGAGTAATCAAAAAGGATTTCTTCTGCCTCAGGAAGCTTCCCTAATTGTGTTTCATAAACAAACATTTAGTTTTACATCCAAATCTTTTCATGATAAATGTTATTAAATTAATCCTCTGCATAATTTCTGTGTATTTACTTTGGTAATTAAATATTTCAATTGTTTTGATTGTATGATGATTGCTATGTGGGTGAATTTGGTATGGCTTGCTAATTATTTCGTGGAAGATGTAATTGAGAATAAAATATTTTTGGTTCATGATGGAATTGGGTTGTAGGACAATCATGAGAGAATGATATTTTATTCTATTTTTTGAATTACAATGGTCGGTGATCTCAAAGTCAAGGAGTTGCCTTTCCATGTTATAGTTACCATGAACTCTTAACAGCAGTTTATTGTTAATTGAAAGGTAAAGCCATAAAGCGTTTTTAAGGGTTCCGTAACCAAAGGGTATAAAGTAATTTAATTCCTATTTTAAAGTATATGTTTAAAATTTATTTTTAGTTATATTTGTCTTTAATTGTGTTTATGTTAGTTATCCGTTTAGTTTACTCTGGTTTAAGGGGCGTGCAGAAGCGAGGGAAAATTGTAGTACTTTATTATAGTCTCTAGTTTTATTACTAACACAATAAACCAAACCCAGACTCATTCTTCGGCCCACTTGCACGAGAGACTTGGCTCGGAAAGTTGTCATGTAAGACTAACCGAGTTGAGTCTTTCATGCAATATGGGCCTAAGTAAAGATACATAAAGTTGAGTATTAAATGCTGAATTGACATCGGCAGTAACATTTGGAGGCAGGTGTGGTTTTAAGTCGGTAGGCACCTTAAGTGAGTCCGACACTGCCCAGGCTGGCTCGTTTGGGGCGTCCTAGGAGGATTTTCCAAAATTGCCAAAAAAAAAAAAACTTAGAGTAAAAACTTAATTAAAAAAATCAAAAAACCCGACTGCTTCAAAAGCGAACTAAAAAGTCGTAAACAAGGAAAAAATCATGCTGTGCAGTCGGAGGATACATATTCGCCGGCTGGCTGACCAAAATCTGGTGTATCCTCCGCCTGCACAGCATGATTTTTTCCTTGTTTACGACTTTTTAGTTCGCTTTTGAAGCAGTCGGGTTTTTTGATTTTTTTAATTAAGTTTTTTTATTTATAACTTTTTAGTTAGTTTTTTCGAATAAGATACATTTTAACATATAAGTGTTATATATTTTTGAAATCACCTCTTAAAACCCTTTATTTTGATACCCCACACGATGGGTTTGGAAGAAAAAAAAAATTTGGGCCCCCACAATATGGCACCCAAAATCCGCCATTTTTCTTTTATCCAATTTTAATGTAGCCTATGACACTCGCAGGGTTAAGACGCATCGATTGACGTACGAATCATCAAAATCGGCCAACGCGTTTGGTCTCTGGAACGCCACATAGGAACAAACATACATACATACATACATACATACATACATACATACATACATACATACATACATACATACATACATAGACTGATAAACACATTACCCTCCTTCGGCAGTCGGGTAAAAACGGGACCCTATTACTAAGACTCCACTGTCTGTCACCAGGCTAGCTTATGAACCGTGATAGCTAGACAGTTGAAATTTTCACAGATGATGTATTTCTGTTGCCGCTATAACAACACATTCTAAAAACAGAACAAAATAAATATTTAAGTGGGGCTCCCATACAACAAACGTGATTTATCTGCCGTTTTTTTCGATAATGATACGGAACACTTCGTGCACGATTCCGACTCGCACTAGGCCAGTTTTTTTTTTAATACTGCTTCCCACGCTAGGAATTTCTCCTGTATCATTGGTACATTTAAAAATATCCAAACTCACATACACAAAAGACCAGACCGGAACAAGTATCTGTTTAGGCCAAACAAATATTTGTTACGTGCGGGCATCGAACACGCGACACGCAGCGCAGCAGCCGATCTCTCAACCACTGCGTCAACCTAGGCTCTAGACATGTAGCATTCGATGTTAGCGATGGTGATAGTCAAAATGCAAGGTATTGGTCACTTGATTTTTCGATATCGCTTGTTGACTTTTTAACAATCGCTATCGCCACGCTTTGGATGGTAGAATGTCACTAGTCTAGAAGAGCCTAGGGCTTCTTGTCATCAATTTTAAAGTGAGAAGTCAATCCTAGGATACTAGGGTTTGCTAGGAATTGACAACTCGTGTTCTCGGTGAGATTCTTACAAATAAGCACTAACGATGACTTTTGATCATTACAGACCAAAGCAGCTGTTTGTGCCGAACACGATGGGAAAAAGGAGTGAGTTCATGTCATTATCATCAGCTTTTCAAAGTGCCCACAGCTGGGACATAGGCCTCCTTTCTATGAGAGAGGAAATAGGCCTTAATCCACCACGCGGGCCCAGTGCGGGTTGGTGGATGTCACATATCTTTGAACTTTGAATTTTTAGTTCTAGACATACAGATAGTTTCTTCACGATGTTTTCGCTCACTGTTTTTTTAAGCAGTGTTTATGACAGTAAAGCGTCATTACTGGGTTCGAACCCACGATTTACAATTTGTTAGTCGCGACCGTTACCACTGAACATTAAGGCGCCGATTCCCTTGAGTAGCTGATTTTAAAATGAGAATCACGTCTAAACGGCTAGTCGTAATTTATTGGAAAAATATATGTTATATAAGACCATTTTCTTAATAATTTCATCTGAGCAAATTTTGAGTTTTATTCGTATAACATAGTGTAATTAATTTGTAAAGTTATGTCTAAAACGGACAAAAACACGACAATCACAACAAAACCGCTGGGCGTATTTTAATGAAATTGACAGCATATCAAAGACAATTCAATTATCTACATTTTGATCTGAAGCTTTTTTTTTAAAGTCAAAGAATAATAAGAAAAGTACAAAACACTACAAAATTTCGGGTCGCGCGGGTGAGAAACGAGGGCGCGTTTTGTTCCCTCAAGGTCGTTGGCGTTAGTCGTCGTCTTAAGTAAGTGGCTCAATGGCTTTAGTTAAGTTTAAATACTACATGTCTAGGTATTATTACCCTAGGTCCAGTCTAGCTACCTCTCCATTACAAAGCACTAACTTAAATTATATTTACGATTCTTAAGCGCCATTCTCTCCTAAAGCAAAACTAAACCAAAGTAATGTTACAAAGAACATACTTGAGATGTAAAATTATGTAAAACTAAAAATCTTCATACGTTCTAAAGGGAAACTGATTAGTGATCAATACAATTGCTGCAGTGGGTCGGGCGCATCGGAAGCTGGCATTGTGCGCACACGCATAGTTTAGCTGCATAGTGTGGATAAGCAATGTATAACATAGAAGAAGACACTCGTAGAAGAAAAAAATATATAAAAACCAGATTTTGGTCAGCCAGCCCGCGAATATGTATCCTCCGACTGCACAGCATGATTTTTTCCTTGTTTACGACTTTTTAGTTCGCTTTTGAAGCAGTCGGGTTTTTTTTCGAATAAGATACATTTAAACATATAAGTGTTATATATTTTTGAAATCACCTCTTAAAACCCTTTATTTTGATACCCCACACGATGTGGGTTTGGAAGAAAAAAAAATTTTGGGCCCCCACATTATGGCACCCAAAATCCGCCATTTTTCTATTATCCAACTTTAATGTAGCCTATGACACTCGCAGGGTTAAGACGCATCGATTGACGTATGAATCATCAAAATCGGCCAACGCGTTTGGTCTCTGGAACGCCATATAGGAACAAACATACATACATACTTACATACATACATACATACTTACATACATACATACATACTTACATACATACATAGACTGATACACACATTACCCTCCTTCGGCAGTCGGGTAATAAAAGAAATCCCCCGACATATTTTATTTCATGCCACATAATTTATCTAGTAGCAGACACGCTTCGATCGAAAATCTATTGAACACGTAATTATGACACGTTATGTTGCGAAAACACCCCGATTCAAACAGTATAAAATAAACACCCTGATTTTCATCAAACATAGCATAGAACCCTCTCCAGTGTGCATTAATCGGATTATCTTCCAGTGTGGATCATCCGGAATATATAAAATACAAGTAAAATTTCAAAATTTAAAAAACCCCCGACACATTTATCTTGCGAAAACACCCCAATTCAAACAGTAAAACGTCCATAACTTTTGAACGGCTGAACCGATTTTATTCAAACATAGCTGAGAACACTCTCGACAAAATTATCATTCAAACAAAAACTAAATCGAAATCGGTTCATCCGTTTAGGCGCTATGACGCCACAGACAGACACACAGATACACAGATACCTGTGTATCTGTGTATCTGTGTGTCTGTCTGTGACACGTGAAACTTATAACACCCCACTTTTTCCGGCGGGGGTTAAAAACACCCCGATTCAAACAGTATAAAATAAACACCCTGATTTTCATCAAACATAGCATAGAACACTCTCCAGTGTGGATAAATCGAATTATCTTCCAGTGTGGATCATCCGGAATATATAAAATATAAAACCAGACTTATCATACAGAGAAGGCACGAGCAATGAACACCACGCTTGCTCGATACGGATTGGCCATTTCAAGTTTATATTAACCAATAGCAGTGTCCGCGGCTTCGCTCCCGTTAACCATACCCTGCTCACCCTTAACCCTACCTACCAATTTTTTTCTAGGGTCGTTCTTCCGCGGAGAATCTTAACACCGCCATTCAGAAAATGACGTCAAATGCACAACGCCATCTATCGAATATGGAGTTCAACTTTCCGAGTATCTAAATTGTGTATGTTGCGATATTTTACTTCTTGAAAACTTTCAATTCATGTATCTTTTGATAGAGTGAACCAATTGCGATGAATCAAATCTAAGTAATCTTCAAGTTACGCACAATTTTTATGTATAAAAGTTATCTACATTGGTTTCGTACATTTTACGTGAGGCGTGCACAAATAAACAGACAACCCCAAAAATGCTGCAAATGGGTTCTGTTGGTTATAGGTGGACTGCCTCACGATGTTTTCTTTCACCGTTGTCAGCGTTACTTCGTACTTGCACGGATTTGATCCTACGACCTCGACAACGAAAGACGATGAGCAAGCCACTGGACGCTTGCGAGATTATAATATTTGTAGATATCAATATCGTAACCCAACATTCAAAGATTCCTAGTCTATTCCACTCTATCATAGCTGGTGTTTACATAATAATAAAGTGCACAATGGTGCCGCATTGTAATGAGTTACTCCCACGCGTGGGCAACGCTATGGTTTGGGGTGTGGTTTAAGAGAAAAGGAGAAGCGTTTTTGGTACAGTTGTTCTATGTCACGACGGCGGGTATGTCTTAGTCGTGTGTGTAGATGGACAATGCATATTGTTTCTGTGTGCGTAATCTTGGGAGCGCTCAGTTTCGCTCAGTTTCGGGGATAAACACTATCCAATATCCTTCTTAGGATTTCAAACTATCTCCATACTAAATCGCATCTAAATCGGTTTAGTCGTGAAAAGGTTACGGTAAGGTAAGGTCGACTTTGTGTCTGTCACCACTAACCTAGATTAGAGACAAGAGCAAACCCGTCTCAGCTAAAGAAAAAATTAAAAATGTCTAAATTTTTGGGAAAATCAGAAAAGGCTGTCGCAGACAGGTGTGCCGCGACGGTGTCGCATTGTCGCGTCATACTTCTGGACATATCTGAGTCATTTTCGTTACTGAATGATAAAATCGTAGTTCTTCTAACTTGCATCACACAAAGTCAGCCCAAATAATAGTATGTTCCTATCTCTTTAAGTTCATAAAGACGAAACGTTTTGGTCATTCCACTAAAATGACTCGGCTATACTCGGCATGTCTTAAAAAACACACGCTATTTTGGGTGTTTTGGACCTTTTTGAAATTTTTGGTACCATGTTACTATGTATTGTGTGTATTGTCATAGCAGCATAGAATCGATCTACACCTATAATCCATCGATCTATTTATGACTTCCAAGCTTCTGTCAGCAGCTTCACCGGCGTGAAAGTCAAAAATTATCGCGAAGGAACATATTCCCGAGATAAGAAGTTCCACTTCACCAAATGATACTTTCTGAGTGCAAATGATTGCATTGTTGATGAAAATACCAAAATCGCTATATGTATGCCTATAATATTTGAAGAGTTACCTCGATTTCTGTAGGATCCTATCATCAGATCCTGACCTGATGACCATGGGACCACCTGTGAATTAGGTACTCGTATAGGTACCCTTTCAAGCAAACGAAGAATTTTCCAAATCGGTCCTGGCGTCTTTGAGTAATCGAGGAACATACATAAAAAAAGGAAAAAAAAGCCGACGAAATGAGGACCTCCTCCTATTTTTGAAGTCGGTTAAAAATCGGTGAACATATTAAATAAAATAAAAAAAAACATACCTATATACAGTCGAACATAGAACCTCTTCCATTTTGGGAAGTCGGTTAAAAAGGCTATGCAGATTGATTGATTGTTACTATATTAGTACTACTTATTTTAGGTCAAAGTACATAAGTCATAGCAGGTTGTAGACATGAAAATAGGTATTTAATATCAATTGACCTATTACGGCTTCATCCCCCGTAATGACTGTCATATATTCACACCTAGTATTTTTCCAGCTACATCATCTGACCTTGACCTTGGCAATTTTGGAATACCCGGCCTTAGGACTTAGTCCATGTCTACATCATATATCATATGTAAACATGGAGTGTGACGTGTTTTGCGGGTATTAGTTTTATGTTTACGTCAAAAATTCAAGATACTCATGCTTTTGGTTTTAGTCACATCATAATTTTGGGTAGTTTATTTTTATCTTACTGTATGTATTTTATGTTCTTTGTTTCTATTTTAATATACACGACATATTTGGTTTCCGTAGTTCACGTCCTTGGCGACAACTGAAAATCAGCGCCGTGCTGTGGGTCCCCCACGGCACAGCATTATGCTGAGTGGAAGCCTTCTTGCCACAATCACGAAATGCATCTGCCTGAAATGCATACAAAATGTAGGTAGTATATGTTATTATTGTTTGATTTATTTCTCGTCTTTACTAACGTAATTTAAGTACTACTATTACTATTTTTAAGCGTTTAGCCTAAGCATGTTCTGATGATATTGTATGTCGTTTTGTGACAAATTAACACTTTTTCTTTCTTTCTTTTTCTCGTAAAGAAACCTCTCTCTGGGCAAATCTAAAGGCTGATCCAAAGGTTTGAGCTGGGCTTTGATTAATCAGTCAATGAGTGACTCAGGACCTTCTTTTTATCTTGATCTCAACCGAAAAGACTAATGGCTTTTATGAGATACTCTGTAACTAACAAAATGAACTGCTCAAACACTGACCACCGGAACAAGACGCTATCGCAAGTTACAATTATTTTTTTTACAAAAAAAGAAACATACAGTGTTTGCCAACGAAGTTAAAATTAAACCAATATAATACGCAGATAATAAATCGTGGAAGGAACGCCCCCAGGTTTAAAGAAATGTTATTTATACTTTTTTGAGGATTGTATGTTTGCACCTTTTAAATTTCGGATACCTCAGGTAGCTGGGTCCTTGCACAATGATGACGGGTTTATATATCTTACCGACCGTAATTACTAGGAAACGTATCGTTCCCTATTCTGTATGAATGATCGGTCAGTCTAGTGCAGGGTTCACCAAATGGCGGACCGTGGTTCGGAACCAAACCGCTGCCGATCTATTTCGTGTGGACCTTGAGTGGATAGTTTTTTTTATGGACCTCTCGCAGTTCAATCAGAGTGATTGGCTACTGCTTAACTGGGCGATCCTTTGTAGATCAAACTAGAACCTCCAGCCAAAGTAAACAGTACAATATAAGTTACTTGAGTACTCAATTTAATAATTTATCTCGGGCTTTGTTTTTACTGCTGTTGATTTGATAACGGACGAATCATCTCATCAAAATCTTCGATGATATTGTGCCTCTATTTACCCACATATTGAGGTTTATTGCTTCAATGTTAACTGAGTAAAAACACGTGACGACGTAAAGGCGAGGGAGGGAGAGGGGTTTGGGGGGGGGGGTGTAAAGGCGGCTTACTTTTCGGACCGCGGCTGGCATATTAGTTATAAAAATGAACCCCAAATGAAAGTAATTGGTGACCCCTGTCTAGTGATTACAAATGCTTCTGCTGATGAGAGGATCCTGTATTTGGGCTAAGTGTTATTGGGCTTCCATTAGGGATTAATCTCAATATACTTACCCTTTATTAAATTACCTACAAGAGATTTGATATACAACAGACGAAATTTCATTACAAGTACTGCGAAATTTTCTATCTTAAGATATACAAGCAGGCTAGTAGAAAAATAGTCCTGGCTAGATTTACGCAGTCATTCGAATTTAGAAGGCGCCGTTATTTGACAGATAGCTTTTGGCTGTCAAAGCGTCTTCAATCTATCAATCACTGAGCCTTTTATCCCGAACTTTTAAAGTTGTTGTCTAAGTCTAAAATATTGTAATGTTTTACAGAATGTCTCTCAGTTCTGTGAGTCTCTTGTCACAGGCCTCCTCTAACATCTTCCATTGCTTTCTATCTCTAACCACTCTTCTCCAGTGGTGACTGGCTGTTAATTTTATATCATCGTCTCATCTTTTCTCATGCCTTCTGCTATTCCTTTTACCATATCTAGGGTACCATCAATGATATCCTAGTAAACAGATATGTCATGAGTGCACGCATTGTGAACACTCGAATACGTCCTAATTGAGACGTATAGTCTTTAGTCTATGTCACGCATAGCGAAGAGCGATACGCTTTGATGAAACAAAAACAAAATAAAAAAATGCCATCTGTGTATTTAGAAAGTGTACCTATTATGATACCAAAGTACATAAAACAGAAGGGATCTCATACCATTATGTAAGTACGCAATACACCTCAATTTAGTAATTTATTTCAATATTTTTCCTAATATTCTGATATTTGGAGATTAGAAAAAGATAAAAACATTGGTGGTCAGAATAATGTTTGTTTACATTCACACGCAAGTGACAAACACTAGCTGTCTCTTTTTTTCTTGTTGGTTTTACCAAGCCATCCCTTTCGAATTGTAGTGAAATGACAGATGAATGAAAAGTTATCTGTGCTGCCGCTGCTGTGCGCAACACTTTTTTCGGTTGTTTTGTGAGTGTATAACGTATCTATTTACTAGAATATCATTGGGTACCATTCAGTAATTATCTTACTCCAAGGCATCTCTTCATGATATAAAAATAGTCCATTATAGAAATAACTCCTAAAAAAAATATAAATAGGCTTATTGCTTTGAAACCTAGCATCGGAGGGCCGCTGATAAAGAAAAGCAATAATTCGTCAGTAAAATCTAGGTAACTTTGCAATAATTTATAACAATGCCTTCCATAAAATATAATAATAATATCTTAAGCTGCATCTGCTGCTCCTCCGTTGAATGCAAGCGAAAGATGTCTTAATATCCCATTTAGTTCTACCTCTAGTACCTTTGCACATAATGAAGAATTTTCATAATGATGACCGCATAATTTATGCTTAAGCTCATATATTTTGCGGACGTATATTATTTTGCGCATTCGGAGGAGTCGAATGGAACGTCAGTTCAACAGATGTACTAAAGGATTCTTAGAAAGGGTGGTACTAAGGTTTGGGGAAGTCTTTTGGTTCACAATTTCGGGAGTAAAGTGAGAAAAAAGTGAGTTGAGTTGTTGGTTGGTGTTAAGAAAAGAATGATTACTGTGGGTAGTCGGAAGATTGAATGTCAGGTATTTCTTGCTCTATCTGACATATAAAGACACCTTTTTTGTAAATTCAGAAAAGCCAGACTGAAACTTAAAAAAAATAGCAACCACAGAAAACAACTTTTGAGCTTTTGGTCTACTTGGGTTCTGGAGTAAAACATTTAATAAATATGGTGCTTATGCAAGTACATTCTACAAGTTAGCGAAATGATGCTAATAGTACTAATTTTACTATTATTATGGTAAAGTACATAGGCATCACCAATCGCACGCTATTCAGCTCAATCTTCAGTTACTTTCGTTCAGCGGATACCAGCTTTCCTGCAAAGATCATCGCTCCACCATAGCTGGTTCGAGGTCTCACAATTCACAAAACGCGAATCCAGTTAATACCGATGATATTCAAACCCGTAGTAAGAGGTACCACATTCATAATTTACGACATGAGAAATAAAATATCTTGAAAATATAATTGTGGGTGTCGACTTGGAGGCACAAAATGGCGGGCGTTCTTTTTTTTAAATTTGAGTTATGATTATTGTAGCATTCGGTGCAGCCAGCATTTTTTTTTTAAAGTCAGTTTCCATTTTCAAAGTTTTATTTATTGTTCATTCTACTAATAAAAGGCGTTGGATTTTTAAATTGGTTGAAATTGATATTCGAATGTTTTTAAGAATTTTAGTGACAAATCGTTTTGCATTTTGAGAATGGCCTACTTAATTAGTTGAAGCTCTTTGTCAAGGAGCTCGTCTGGGGAAACATGTCTTATTATTGAACAAGTGACCCGATTTTGAGGACCCCAACGCTACTGGAGCAATCCTATAGGACTAACCTGAACAAGTTTGCCCCCTTGTCACGCGCCATAAGATTTTTAAATATTATAGCAAATGAGTTAGATGTATTTCACTGTAGCCTGATGGAAGAGTTGAAAAATGATTTTAATTGAATTTTTTGTTGGATTATAATGGTATTTTAATTGTTTTTTATTGTGTTTAATTGTATGATAATAGAATTTTGGTTGTATTAATAATTGTATGATTGTTTGTATTTTAATGGATTTTTTTATTGTAATATTTTATTGTATTTTTAATTGTATTTAATGGTATTTTTTATTGTATTTCTATAAGTCTAATATCTTTGTGGTAGTAACATCGCATTGGCGATATAGCTGTTAAGGTGTTACTTACATCATTTTGAATAAATAAATAATAAAAACAAAAATGTTTAGGCGTTGGTGGCCAGTCACATGGGCCAATCGGCTTGTTTAATATCCCAGTATCATCATCATAGTCATCCTTCAATCATCATAAATACTACCACTGCAGGGACACACGGTTCTTCTCTTATTGGGGGTAAAAGCCGTGTTGCACTTCGTAGTGTAAATTATTTCATCAACACTGATCTCAAAACTCTGAAGGAAATCAACGTGAGGAAACTGATGTCTTAGAACCAGGAATTCGAAGATATGGGACATACCCGCATTGGGCCCACGTCGTGGATCACGGCCCACTCCCTCTCTCGCAGAGCGGGGGCCTGTGTCCCAGCAGTGGGAACATTAAAAGGCTGATGATGATGATGAAGCAATATAAGTTTTTAAGCTGACATGGTCACAATCATTAGAATTAATATTTGTTTCGGGATATTTACCATGTATATTTTGCATTTGGTTGCAATCAAATGCAAAATATACATAATAAATATCCCGAAACAAATATTAATTCTAATGATGAAGCAAGTTTATAATCAGACTAGCGACCCGCCCCGGCTTCGCCCGTGACAAACTATAGACAAAAACCATCCAAGTTTCTCACTCTATCTATTGCCGAAAACCGCATGAAAATCCGTTCAGTAGTTTTAGAGTTTTTCGCGTACAAACGCGGCAAGGGACTTTATTTTATTTATAATATGTAGTGATGTGTGATTTGAAAATTTGGTCCCTAACATCAATAAAATAACCTAAAATCCGTCTCAGTGGGTGGCCCACTCAAACCTACACGCTAAACAAGACACCTAGACTTCTGTACAAATCTAGTCGCATGAAGTCATTAACCGGGAGTCGAACCACACCTCAAACGGTGGCTGACAACACATGAATATGCGTTTGTAGCCTTTTAATGTGGCTGGTATGGAAATAAGTACTGTAGGGTGTAGTGCAGTGATAGGCGAGAGCGATTTTATGAGCGGAGCGGTGATACACAAGAAGTGCGAGTGGATGTTATTACGCTAATCGGAAGATGATTCTGATGATTGAAAGATGAATTTGAAATTGAATGAATGAAAATGAATTTGAATTTGAAGATGATTTGATGATGAATCGAATTACCTATTGAGGTAAGGCGTGCGCAAACATTACCTTCATTTAAAAAAATGGTGAAGGAGCATTTCCATTCTCTATAACTATTCTTCTCCTTTCTCTGTTCTTCATTTGATATTTATTAGTATATTATTTTATTTGTATGTATGTATTTTATGTTATAACTAAGTAATATTATTTAATATAGTTTTTGTACACTGACAGCCCTAATGTCTATCTCCTCTCGTTCAGTCCATCCAAAGGTTGTCTGTAAGAGATTGCCCTGTGCGATAAGACCGCCCATTGTACACTTATCTTTGTAAATGTTTTGTCCTGTAATTTTTAAGTGGTGTACAATAAAGTATATAATAAATAAATAAATAATAAATAAGATGCGGATGCGGATTCCCCTAGGTGAACATCTAGGTGATGACGGCACCGTCTGATGGCGGACGTGGTGGGGCCGCAGGGGAGGAGGAGTGTCGGTATAGCGTTGGTCGCTCTCCCTATCCCCTGCGCCCGAAAAATGTTAGGTGGCGGGGCAATTGACCTTGACCCGTCACAAGGGGACCAAGGGTGCTATATACGGGGTAGTCTGGCGACCATGTGCTGGTTTGGTCCCTAGGGTGAGCACGGCGTATAGTGTGTTCTGGTGCGCCGGTGATGGGGGTTAATCCCCAGAGGAGGTTCCGGTGACGGACAGCCGCGGTGGGTTTGCAGTGAGTGCTAACGCGTGCCCGTGTTCCCGCCATAAGTGGCACAGGACGACACCGCGGAGTTTAAGTGGGTTCGATTCCCACATAACTGCGCTATCTCCCCGTGGTAGCGCATTATGCATGAGCATTTCTCCACGATAAAAAAGGTTGTAGTGCAATGATAGGCGGGAGTGATTTTATTTTATTTTATGAGGAAGACCTCCCTCTAGGTGAACCAATGACCTTGAGGGATGCCTTTGCCCAGCAGTGGATGAAATGATAAGGATGATAATGATGATATTATACAGAAGAGACTCGTATATTAATCAAAAGTGTGTCTGTTGAGCATGGAGTCTGGGTTCGAAACTGGGATGCTCTTTGACCAAGCTAGTAGGAAATCTGTTTGCGCCTAGCGTCTGTTGTGTTTGTGACGTGCTTGCGGGTAGGGAGAGAAACGCGTGATGTTTGGCTGGAATCGTGTCCTACCCTCATTATCCTTTCCGGCACAATGTCTTGGTATAGGGTGTGAGTGAGACCGCCACATCCCACCTGCGTATTTTTGAAGTGACAGCCGTGACAGGCTGACAGACGTCAACCAACAGCATTTAAATTGGCCTGCAACTCCTGTGCGGGCCTCTTTTCCTTCACAACACCCATCGAAAGTGGCAGAGGAGCTACTCTCGGATGTCCGAACCCAGGTATTTGTGTTTTACCAAACTTCACTTGATCCTAAATCGCTTATCATCTTCCTATCTTTCGAAATTCGCGTATCTGCGTTGCGTCTTTACCGGCGCAACCAAAATCCTTCCTATTAGGCAATTCACAGCAACCTGAAATCTGGATCTGAGCTTGGCTGTTAGAAATTGTTTTGCCCTCTTCTGGATCTGTGCTCAGGTAATGGTAATAGACTTCCCTTCTACTATTTTATACACACAGCTCTGCTCACTCAATCTTATGCTGGTAATACGGGCGTGATGTTATGTTTAAGTTGATTTTCTTAGCACTACATGGTCATAGTATGGTTATGACGATGTTGTGAAGTTACTATGCTCTTGATCTCCTTTGACATGCTACCTCTATTTATAGAACTAAATTTGAAACGCTTTAAGTAGATATTATGTCTGGCTGGTATGTTTTCAAGATTTCCTTATCTTTTTTCAAGGTTTTTCGTATTCTTCGCAGCAAACTCTTTCATATGATACCCATATCATGGCACTACATAAAAACTAACTAGTCCGCCATCTAAGGCCGTCCGCCATATTGAATTTAGAATGACGTCACTTAGCTAACAATGCAATTTCATCCAAACTAAACGTGTATGTAGCGACTTGCGCGGCTTCTATTATTTTACAGGACACACTTTACAAAAGTCTTGGGTCGACATAAATATTAATACGCCGCAACAAGCCTTTAACGAAGGCCTAACCACGGGTCTTAAAGCTCCTACAGGAAAAGGTATAATAAATAATAATAATAATAAGCCACATTGGAAGTGACGCAGGCTTTTTAGATGAGGGCCTGTTAATGTTTGAATCAAAGACAGATTCCAGTGACTACCATAACGAAATGAATGCAGAACATTTTGAGGAGTGGCTAAAGACAAATACGAGTAACTGCTTTTAAATTCAGTTGCAAGGTTTGACCCGAACTCCCCCCGGTGGGTTCCCGCATTGTCGAGGCGGGGGGGCTCAGTAACCGTGCCTTGGTCACCCACGGTGAAGCGAAGAGGAACCCGAGGAGGGGCCGCTCGTCAGGGCTTTTGCCGATTAAGCCGACGACGCAGCGGCTAACTTGTAGGTTGCGGTGCCGCTTGGTAACAGGTGACATCGCAACTGAGGCGGGCCGCGATGTCTTATGGAGCGTCCCAGGTCCCATACGATGTCGCGGCTGAGGGTTGGAGCGGCCTCCAACCCTCAGCCGCGGGTTGGAGCGCGGTCAGCCGCGGGCGGGAGAGGAGTGCCGGTATTGCGGTGCGCCGCTCTCCCTACCTTCCGCGGCCTGGACGGGGTCGCCACCGTCTGATGGCGGACGCGGTGGGTCCGCAGGGGAAGAGGAGTGACGGTATTGCGTTAGCCGCTCCCCCTATCCCCTGCGGCCGACAAATGGTAGGTGCCGGGGCCTTGACCCGTCACGGGGGACCAAGGGTGCCATACACGGGGTCGTCTGGCACCGTTGTGCTGGTTTGGTCCCTGGGGTGGTCACGGCGTACAGTGTGTTCTGGTGCGCCGGTGATTGGGGGTGGTCACGGCGTACAGTTTGTTCTGGTGCGCCGGTGATGGGGGGTACTCCCCCGAGGAGGGTCCGGTGACGGACAGCCGCGGCGGGTTCGCGGTGAGTGCTAACGCGTGCCCGTGTTCCCGCCATAAGCGGCACAGGAGGACACCGTGGAGTTTTAGTGGGTTAGAGTTCCACATAACTGCACTATCTCCCCGTGGTAGTGCAGCATGCATGAGCATATCTCCACGCAAAAAAAAAAACTAACAATACATACATTACAAGTTATATAAAAACTTGTAAAATACCTACAAATAATGACACAAAAATCAACTAACGATCTACTTACGCAAATAGAACCTATTCTTGACAAGCCAGTAATTGTCTCCTTGATATTATTGTAAATATGGATTCTTTACAATCTTTTGTAAGTCTTCTAAGAAAAGTATTGCCAAAAATACTCTTCTATCAAAAGCTTTACGTCGCTAACGAGCATGGTAAGGCTTCTTTCATCCATTATCATGGTTCTTATTAGTAACTAGCTATTTCCCGCGGCTTTGCTCTCTTGGATCCCATCAACTCTTCGTCTTCTTTTCAGTTTATGGAAAAGTCTTTATATATTTTAAGCGCCGTATGTGGTGATGCCGATTGCGGTGCCAGTGCCGAGCATAAGGTCTTCCAAAGTGCAGGTGTATGGGCATTTCGGGTAGTCCAGCATATGTGTCAAATTTTGCAAAGGAGCATCGCACTAACACTAAGAAGTGATTTTTACCAAAGTACGTTCATAAGGACGCAATGCGTTGCAATCCGACCGATTTGCACTTGACATTTTTTATTAGAAAATATGTGTACGATACCAGCAACGCGACGCAATTAAAATTGCGTAGCGCTATCAGTGAGGTCCTTTACAAACAAACAAACAATTTTAACTCTTTATAATATTAGATTAAATTATGTTTAATAAAAATAAGTAGGTCTTGAGGGTGTATTCGCGGTTGTAACCGGTTTAATCACCACTGGTGGCAAATGGAAAAAAACCGTTGGTGCCAGTGATAACTTCTGACAATTTCTGACTATAACCTTCTGATACTTGTGCTCTCAATGGGCCTCATCAGAATGCTTAAAGTCATATAACGGGCAATGAAGAGGGCATGCTCGTAGTTTCCTTGCGTGATCGTATCAAAAATGAGCCCAAAGAATTTCCAAACTTCAGTAGCAGTGGTCAGGCCACATTGCTCGCCAGAACGGATGATCGATTGGGGCAGGAAAGTTCTGGAGTAGTGACCGCGTAGACTCTTTGTAGGAACGCCTCCTATTAGATAAACCGATGACTTCGTTAAGGTTGCGGGAATGCGGGAACGCATAAGACTGGTCAATGTGATGACACTTGGCAAGGCCTATGTCCAGCAGTGGACGTCTTTCGGCTGAAATGATGATGACGACGACTGGTGTTCGTCGCAAATGCGGGGCGCCGAATATTTTTAGCAAAGATGTCTCTAGTAGCTGCCTGTGTTCCGTTCTCTACGCTATCAGCTTCCCGCTCCGCTTACGCGGACGGCCCTACCCAAACCCACACATTGTTATAACTACAAAACAATTGCTAATTTAGTTGAACAATTATCCAGCAGATTGCATAATAATGACCTCTGCTGTCCCATGAGCTTTATGGTGGGTTAACGAGTTCTTAAGTGGTATATGGTACCCCTAATTGTGGTTTACGGGTCCCTAATTAAGGGGGTCTGTGAGAATTTTGGCAAAGATTTACATTATGATGCTCTTGGTAGGATGTTTTTGAACTGGATTTGAATGGATCTTTGGTGGCTTATAGGTGAAATTAAGGTCAGGAACTTTAACTCTGTCTTCGATGGTGGAGTTGTTGCAATAGCAACTGAATGACAACTTAAGGTTGCACTAGTCGATCAATCTTCCATACAAACGTATTCTGGCGATTACTCCACTGTTTGACGATGTACGTCCAAAATAAAAATGATATAAATTTGTCTCATCATTATCTAGCCCTGTATGGATACAATGAAGTAAAAATAAAAAGTTATAAGCATCGAAAGTTCCACATTTCAACACAAATTTTAACGCATCTTTGGGCGGAAATAAATAAAATAAGAAGAAGGAAAATTGCAAAACGGCCTCCGTACAGGGATAGATTAGTAGTCAGGTACATAGTCGCGGGCTGGCTGACCAAAACCAGCAGCCGTATTGCGTAAGTGCGCAAAGAGTTTGTTCGCTATCCAACAGACCAAATCGACCAATCACACAAGACGGAATTCCACATCGCGTCATTCATCTCGCATGTGATTGGTCGATTTGGTCGGTTGGATAGCGATCAAACTCTTTTCGCTCTTACGCAATATGGCTGCAGATGTATCCTCCGACTGCACAGTATGTTTTATTTCTTGTTTACGTCTTTTTAATTCGCTTTTTAAGCAGGCGGGTTTTTTGTTTTTTTTTATTCATTTTTTTATTTTACTCTTTTTTCGAATTAGGTACATTAAACATGTAATTGTTATATATTTTTGAAATCGCTCTTAAAATCCTTTATTTTGATACTACACGATGGGATAGGAAGACCAAAAAATTGGGCCCCCACAATATGACGGCCAAGAGCCGCCATTTTTTTATTTTCCAAATATTAATCTAGCCAATGACACTCGCAAGATTAAGACAAATCGATTGACGTACTAAATTAAATATACTTACTAAATTCTTAGGATAACTTTCGGTAGTTCTTATTCTATAATCTAAATCGTAGTTCAAACGTGAGGTGGTATTTCGCTGCAATACTTACTGGTTAAAATCAGCGTCATCTGGTTTGGAAACTGGTAAGTAAGCTGGTTGGGCTATAATTAGGAAAAGGTAGATCAAGATGATTTCAAGCAGAATCGAATGATCATTTTGCCGCGAGTTCTTGCAAGCAGACTTTTACTAGATCAAGAACTTTTAGTTACAGAATAAAAAAACTTTTTACAAAAAAATACAACCGACTTCCAAATAAAATACTACAAAGTAGAAATTACTTCAATTTTGGAAGCCGGTGTTCCTGTTTTCGTTTCTTCCTTTTTGGCACCGCCATCCAAAATTGAATTTATTTTTTACTTATAGTATTATTATTTGGAAGTCGGTTGTATTTTTTGTTAAAATGATTTTAATTTTTCACTTTTTAGTGGTACATAGTTGAAAAGTTCTATAATAAGGTACGATTAGCTATGATGCCCACACCCACAAAAGATGCCTGAATAAATTACCCCAATAACATGTAACTTGAACATAACCGATGGAATGAGTCTACCAGGGTGAACAATACACGTCTTCGTACCCCTATAAAATATACTAGCGTGATGTAATGTTATAAACAATAAACAAACTAACGATTGCAACCATCCCCAGAGATTTGCCGTTATTTACTGAAGAGTTTTGTTGTATATCGCCCAAGTTCTTCATCAGATCTTTACCAAATTTATATGGGACTATTCCGAAATAAACTTCGTTTATATATGAAGGAGTAATGCCCGAACAAACATAAAAAAAAATCTATGTAGGTATATATAAACATCCGAATTGAGAACCTCTTCCTTTTAAGGAAGACAGTTTAAAAAAAAAATGTTATTTCTACTTTTGGTCATTCGATTCGCTACACCAAGCTCGTGGCTAAATAAAAACAGCCGCATGGGTCGATCTTCAAGGTTAAGCAACGCTTGACGAGGTCGGTCCGTGGATGGGTGACCATTTCAACATACCGAGTTTCCTCCGTGCCTCGGAAAGCACGTTAAGCCGTTGGTCCCGGCTGTCATATGAAGATCTTTGACAGTCGTTACGAGTAGTCAGAAGCTTGAGATCTGACACCAGTCTAGCCTCGGGGTACCGTGTTACCCAGTTACTGGGTTGTGGAGGTCAGATAGGCGGTCGCTCCATGTAAAACCCTGGTACTCAGCTGAATCCGGTTAGACTGGAAGCCGACCCCAACATAGTTGGGAAAAGGCTAGGCAGATGATGATGATTCGCTACACCAAATGTACCTCCAAATAGATAACTTCAGATAGGTGATAAAAAGCCCTCGTAATTTGTAAACTTATAACCGTAAGCTCACCCATCGGACTCCAAGCCTGACTGCAGCCACACAGCGTTATTTATGACAACACAATGATCTGTCCAACCTGAATGAACTCGCGCTTACAACTATTTATTGTTCATAAAACTGGTTTATAAAAACTGTTAAGTGGGAAGTGTGAAATTTCGTTCCATTTTGAGGTTCCGTATATAACATCAGAGGCTCTAGACAAAGTGACATTCTATCAGCGATATCATCATCCTCATTGCAGCCGAAAGACGTCCACTGCTGGATATAGGCCTCCCCCAGGCGTTGCCATACTTATCGGTCCTGTACTTCTCGCTTCAATTGGATTACCGCAGCTTTACCACCTAGACTTATTCCGGCCTTCTCACGTTGCGTCTTCCGGTTCTTGGTCGCCATTCCAGAACTTTTCAGCTTCATCGACTATCCGTTCTACGAGCAGTGATAACAAATGTCGGAATGTCAAAATGCTGGTGATTGACTTCCTCTATCGAAATGTCATGAGCAAGTTTTAAGTGAGATCAGAGCTCTTAACCAAAATCAAAATATACATGGTAAATATCCCGAAACAAGTATTAATTCTAATGATTGTGACCATGTCAGCTTGAAAACTTAAACCCTCTTGCTAATAAACACGGAATAAAGTTATACCAGGTATAACAAAGGAATACCATACATTTTCATAGGTTATACCTGGTATAACTTTATTCTGCGTTTATTAGTATGAGGGATAAAGTTTTAAGTTTCATTCATACATAAAAAATTGACCAAAGACGTAGTTTTTCAAACAATAGCATTTTTTTTTCTTCTTTATTGAATTTAAATTTTTGACATTGTAATTTCAATCTAATTTTTTTGATAGTGTTGTTGAGTGTTTTTTTTTGCATTTTTTGTAACTTATTTTGTACGCCATAAATGACAAAACATGTAGCCAACTCATATTAATATAAAAATATCTTATGTATCTTATCTCATCTAGGAAATCGTGTGATATAGTATATTTCATTCTTTCACAATCCATCCATCTTTTCTTTGGCTGTCCCCTCCATTTCCACCCATCCACATTTATATTCATAACTCTTTTAGTAACATGCGTTTCATCCCTCCTCATCACATGACCATACCAGGACAAACGGTTTCCTTTCAACTTTTCTGTCACTGGTGCCACTTTCAAACTTCCTCTTATGTACTCATTTCTCACTTTATCCATTCTCGTCACTCCGCACATCCATCTGAACATTCTCATCTCTGCTACATGCAATCTCAATTCATCTATCTTTCTCACAGCCCAACATTCTGATCCATACAGTACGACAGGACTTGTAAATTTTCCGCTTTTACTTGAAGGGCATACGTGGGTCACAAGTTGTTCCAGTGACCTGTCGCCTTTTCATCCATCCCGAGTTGATCCGGTGCTTTAAGTCTCGGTTTACCTCGCCATCACTTTGGACAAGCGACCCTAGGTACCAGAAGTCGGAACACATCGGTATAGGTGTTCCAGCGAGAGCTATAGGTACGGAACTGGTGAGACTGCCAAAATCGCAGAACAAGTATTCTGAACAGGAGAATGGTGATACTTATAAATATTATTTGTAATCCATTGAAGACAATTCACTCCAAGATCTTGACGTACAGATTTATCACTAAGCCACGGATCCCCAAAAACCTTATCACCCGTAACTTGGCATAACTTTTTAAGTGTTAACTTTAGAAAAAAAA
Source organism: Orthosia gothica (assembly GCA_949775005.1). Taxonomy (NCBI): domain Eukaryota; kingdom Metazoa; phylum Arthropoda; class Insecta; order Lepidoptera; family Noctuidae; genus Orthosia; species Orthosia gothica. The sequence continues at coordinate 11,060,582 of OX459035.1, read as the reverse complement.
TACGCAATAAAAACACCGTCAAAGTCTAAAAAGAAATTTATTTTTTATCAACTTTTTTTAATGCAGACTTTATTCTCGTAATAATAAGAATGAAAGTCGTATAAAAATAAAAAGGGAGTTAAAACTTTTATGTAGCAATTATAAGAACAAAATGTGTTTTAATATAGTCTCTTAAAGTCTTTTCTTGAGTGTATTAAGATTATTTTATTGAACTTTTGTGAGAAATGTACGGGATTTTGATTATTTTATTCAATTTATGGGGTTTTGTTGATATCTTAATTAGGTCTATTTCTATATTAATTTGACAGTAAAATAAATATTGGTTCGCCCACTATTCGAGACGACCCACTATTTTAATAGAAGTCTAGTCAGCGGTATAAGTAGTCCGGTCAATTTAGACATCGGAGGGTACAAAAATTCACACCCAGCTGTTTACAACTCTTTCAACTTTTTGAATCGTTATATCTCAAAAACGGTGGCTCTTAGGAAAAAAGTATGCCGACATTTTTTATAGATAATTATCTGATCTACATTTTTTGTCAAGGCTAGTTTTATGATAAAACTTATCGTTTTGCTGAAAATCGCGAAAAATTCGCTTTTGTGACCTTTGACCCCGAGTAATTTTTTTTTTCCAGGTGTCATCTATAAGTACTTTTTAGATTTCATTTATAATGGTGTTTTGAACAATCCTACCTATTTTCAGCTGGGTGTGAATTTTTGTAATTTCACTTTAATTTTTTGGTCTAATTTGACCGGACTAAAGACACACGCAAAATGATATTACCCTACTTTTGTATTTATGTCCGGCAACTATTACAAATCGATTTTTAAAACACTTCCTGGCCTCTGATTAATCTAAAAATTGGCGTAGTTATGTAACTTAGGCAATATTAAAATAATATGGTACTATGAAGCTGGTCTTATGATCGAGCTGGAAGGTGGCCATAGCAACTCCTCAACCAGACAAGACACCACCATCGTGGTTGGGCGTACTATTTAGTCTATTAAAAGCTTGTTTTAGAAATTAATTTTAATTACTCTTTTAAACTTTTTTCTTGGAGCTCGTGGCTAAATAATAACAGCCACACGGGTCGATCTTCAAGGTTAAGCAACGCTTGACGGGGTCGGTCCGTGGATCGGTGACCATTTCAACATACCGAGTTTCCTCCGTACCTCGGAAAGCACGTTAAAAAGGTTGGTCCCGGCTATCATTTGAAGATCTTAGACAGTCATTACGAGTAGTCAGAAGCTTGAGATCTGACACCAGTCTTGCCAAGGGGTACCGTGTTTCCCAGTTACTGGGTTTTGGAGGCCAGATAGACAGTTGCTCCGTGTAAAAACACTGGTATTCAGCTGAATCTGGTTAGACTGGAAGCCGACTACAACATTGTTGGGAAAAGGGTAGGCAGATAGATTGATTTTAACTTTTTTTTGTATGTGTGTCCGTGGCATCAACAGTGGCCCTTATCAGAATATCAACGCAGCGTTATTTCCTTTTTGGATATCGCTGCACATGCTAAGATAGGAGCCTTTTGGTCTCGCAGAGGGTTTTATCTTTATTCTTGTTTATTTTTTTGCTTATTTCTCGTGTCTCCTGTGCGGGTCACAAATAAATATTTTTCTTTCTTTCTTTTTAATTATTACTGTTTTCATTACAGAGTTTTCACTGTGACGAATGGAACCCCCAAACATCACTCAGTCTGTCTTTAGTTAGGTAAGATACGGAACCGTTTATATTAGTTTTAGACACTAAGTGTTATTTTTTTCAGGACTTGCCGTCATTTATATTTAAAGATTTTTGTTATAAAAATAGTTTGTTAATATATGGGACCATTTTGAAATAAACTTCTTTCGGACAAAAACAATTTTGCTAATCCGTTTATTTTTGAAGGAGTTATGCTCGAACATAAATAAAAATAAAATATATATATGTATATAAATATCCGAATATACCTCCTCCTTTTTGAGAAGTCGGTTAAAAAATCTAGATTGCTATTTCTACTTTTATTATAGTTTGTTAAGATTCTGGCCGGGTTTCTCAATGCTAAATTAACGCAAAATTAATTTGACAAATTGACTAACACGCGTTATCTGATGTGATTGGTTGAATTTTCATTTCATCAATTAACAGCCATATAATCGAGGTTGAAAAACCGGGGGTAGGTGTCATTTTATTTATTTATTTTATAAAAACAAGTTTTCCTAAGGATTACATAAAGCACACCATAAGACCCCTGGGGTCTGTCTTAGCATGCCATGGTCTGGAGTTTGATCAACGCACTATTAGTAAATTAAGGTGAAATCTGTTCGATGTAGTGTTGTTTCAGCTTGCGCTTCACATTTTTACTGTTCATTGAGTCTCTAATGTCTAAGGGTATTTGGTTTAATAAATTTGGTATTATCGCAGATGCAGTGCGTCTACCATAAAAATTATTTTTGCGTGGTACTTGTAAAGATTTTGATTTTGCTTGTCGAGTATTCACATCATATCTTACTGGAACTTGAATGTCAGTGTTATCAAAGTGTTCTATGAGGAACAGGTACTGAGCGCGGGCTAGAACAGGTAACACTTTACAATGTTTGAATAGACCTATATAATTGTCGCGGTATTTATTTTTAACGTATTTTGGTACTACCATCTTTAACAACCGCGTTTGCAAATTATGTATTTTATCGAGGTAAGTTTTAAAAGTGCGTCCATAGCTGGTAAGTCCATATGAGATTATCGATTCCGCAAGGGCCGTGTACATTTGAAGGAGGGTACTGTATGGTATATTCCGCTTTATAATGGAAAATTTGGTGAGTATTGCACGCAACTTGCCGCATACAGACTCCACCTGATAACTCCAGTTGAAGCGATTATCAATTATAAGTCCCAAGTAGGTATGGTATGGGACTTGCTCAATAGGCGAACATTAGCAGTCAGTCATTAGAGTTTTAGATCGTCAATAACCGTAGGGGTAAGCAGACACTACAAAACACTTACAAACTTAGGTACTCCCTTTGATTCGCCCACGTTCAATCAAAAAGAAATAAATGCATTCGAGATGCCACCATTTTTAACAAAAGAACTTTAATAAACATTTAACGTATAATTCGAAATTCGAACCATATTGCCACTGGAAGACCAAAAGCGGTATCTCAAAAAATCGAATATTCTATTTTATTTTTTGCATCGGATTGCTTAAAAATTCCGTATTGGAACATTAAAAAAAATGTTACCCATACTTTATTTTATTATAAATGCATAAGAAACTTTGTTTATTGGTTGCATATCCACGCCTAAACCGCTTAACCGAATTAAATTAATTTCACGTTGGACCTCAAGAAGGACTTCGATCAATCTGCCTAGCGTTTTCCCAACTTTGTTGGGGTCAGCTTTTAGTCTAACCGGATTTAGCTAAGTACCAGTAAGGTAAGGTACCAGTAACTTATGATACTTTTATCAACATACTACGCAGGGGAAACCAGGTGACAGAAGTATTTTTTTTACAAAATCCCTTTTACTCGAAACTCACAATGATTGAGTTACCGCCTTTTCACTTCCGAATGCAGCATATTGGACATCAAAAAAGCAATTTCATTGGACAATAACTACGTCATTCTCTGTGTGGAACCTTCAAAAACCGTAAAACCGTATACTGACGCGGCAATCGGTAAAATTCATTGTCGGTTTTTATGCTGCCACTCTATTTTACAGCCCCGCGTTCCACGCCATGTTTGAAATGTTGAATGGTTTAAATTTCCTGAATGTTGGTACCTGTGTTCGATTGTTTGGTGTTATCTTTGGATGAGTCAGGCTTCAATGTAGTTTTACTATTAATAAGAGAATCTTTAACCGTAAAAAGGGTCTATTAAAATGCCTCCAGGATTGGTGATACTGAACTAAACAGGCAACTGCACATAGTAGTAGTTTTACATTGACGTAACCCAGTAACTGGGTAATACTTAATTTCTTGGTAAGACTGGTTGTTGGTCTTACGGGCTTCTGCCTACGCTTAGTAACTATATAAAATCTAACGTGCTTACCGAGACACGGAGGCACAGATATATATCTAACTAGATGACACAATTGTATGTAATTTGCGTGTCAAAAAAGGACAATGATCGTACTTTGAGCTGATTTAGCATTATCAGCACCAGGTATAATTAGGCATTTTTCTAGATTTCGCTGGATGTCCAGTGAAATCTAGAAAAATGCCTAATTATACCATATTCAGCTGTAAAACTTGTACAGAAAAGTTGGCCAAGGCAATGGAAATATTTTAACCCCCGACAGGAAAAGAGGGGTGTTATAAGTTGGAAATGTGTACCTGTGTATTTATGTACCTGTCTAAACTAGTTTTGTTTTTTTTCAGGAGTGTTATCTAACTACTAGGTACTTATGTTCGATGAAAATCGGTGCAACTGTTCAAAAGTTATGGCCGTTTTACTGTTTGAATCGGAGTATTTACGCAAGATATCGAGTCATAATACGTGTTCCAAATATTGTTGATCGAAGCGTGTCTACTACTAGTAGATAAATTATGTAGTTTAAAAGTATGAAATATAAGGAAATTTTCGCTGGTGTTGGTAATATTTAAATTTTACCTGTCTTTAATTGGTAAGTAAATTTGTTCTTAAATTGTGTGTGGAAAAAGTAGCACGCTTGGTTTCCAAACACTTATATAAATCTGACTAGATAACTTGCGTTATCTAGTTAGATTTATATCTGTGCACCGAGGAGGCCCGATATGTAAAGCACGGTCACCCATCCTCGGGTATAACCTCAGAGTGATTAAACTTGAAGATCGTAATTGTTGTGGTTTCCATCATTCCTGACTGATTTGACTATGAAACAACGTACCCCAAACTTAACAGTTTTCAAGATATTGGACATACATTTTTTGTTTTTTGCCTCTAATTTATATAGTTCACGATCTTTGCGTAGTAGATAAGTTTCTTTATTATTATAAACACTAAAATTTGCAGTACCAACTGGGGCGTAGTAGACGATTGATAGTTATAATAAAATTAAATAAATTCGTGAAAATATATTTTTATTACATAAATATTTAAAAAAATAATCTATGACAGCCATGCTGCAGAGGTGTTTAAAACTACGTTTTATTAGCTATTTTTCGATACATTTATTGATTCTGAGGCAGTACATAAATCTCCGGCTCTGTTTTTTTTTTTAATATGCTTGCGCCTGACCACTATCTCACCGCGATGATGTGGTCGACGGTGAAGCACACTTGCCTAGAAATAACCTTTTCACTCTTGACTTAAAGACTCCTAGGTTGTAGCTATCAGGAAATACAGACTCCGGCAGGGAATGCAACTCCTTAGCTGTTCGCATAATTAAAGTATTACCAAAACTTTAGGTGCATATAAGTGGGATGTCCACCATGTACCGATGACGCATTGCCGTACGTCTTGTAGTCCGATGATGGAACGGGCTAGGAGAAATTAGTTCCTGCAACTCTAACGCACAGGAGCAGCATCAGCATCAGCAGCATCAGGAGCTGTTTACTATACGGACCTTGTAGAAACTAGAACAAATTTCCGTGCGTTCAAGCGAATTTTGCCATACCTATTATTGGAATCAAATATTTCAGCTCACAAAAAGGACCACTAATATTAATGCTAATTTGTATCCGTGCTGCTAGGCACCTGGGCTTATCCCAGTTGTAAACGACCCTTTGTGCCTATTGGCCTTGTTTGTTCTGTCTCCTGCTTGATATGGAGGGAAGTGGCAATTTGAGTTTTTTTCTTAATCCTCCATTATTATTTTCTGATTAATTTCGTTGCGGGATCCAAGACAGTTAAATTCATTCTCCGGGACTTCGTTGAACTTCATTGGCTCGGCGCTTTTCTGGTGGTCGCCACTGTTGATTCTGGCTTTCAGGAGTTGCAGTGGTTTGGGAATAGTGCGGTGGGATTGTCTCAAAAACTCTAACGCACACTCCCCGAAATGTAACCGATAAAAAACCGACAGCTTGTACTTAATAAAATATTGCTACTAAGGTTGTGGCTAAAGCCTTCTATAAACCAAAATATCGTACAAATAACCAGTAATTTCGATAGCATCTAGTGATGTTCCCACGTACCACGTACGTACGCGTAACTTGGTGGTCGTGGTCGCAGTGGCAGTAACTAGTCCCACTGTCGCAGTCGCAGTCGCGCAGTTAATATGCTAAGTGTATTGCCGGTTTAAGTTTGTATAGTAAGAGAAGCTAGTATTGGCCGTTGGAGATGATAAGTTGTTATTTTTTTAATTTTCTTACGTGAAAAATATAGATTTTTTTTCATGTTTTGAGTAAGTAAACTTTTGCAACGGAAAAATGAAAACCGGGCAGACGTTTGTTCAGATCTTGTATTCACAATCGAAAAAAAGAGACAAATAAAGGACTGGCAATCACTTATATTAACACATCCCCGCTGCTCGACATGGCTTGACTGGAGCGGGCTTCAATATGGCGGCTTAGCTTCGGCGAGCTCGGCGGGCATTGGTCGGATGCATGTAGGCTGACGTCACATCCGTTACATTCGGCCATCCTGGAAATATTGCTCCCGCAATGGAAGCAAAAACATTCATTAGCTTTCAAATAAATCAATGTCCAGTGTCAGTCAGAGAGCCAGCGGTACTTTGCGATCCTTGTATCGTTTGAGGAGGTTTTTGCCAGCCAAAACGAAAACTATGCTTGTGCAGACTTTAATTCTCCCAGTGGTTGACTATGGTGACGTGTGCTGCTTTGACTTGAACGCGGTCTTACTTGATAAGCTAGATAGGGTCTTGAACAACTGTATTAGATTCATATTTAACCTCAGAAAGTATGACCATGTGTCGAACTACAGGTCTGAGCTAAAATGGTAGTCGATTCGCCAGAGGAGAAGTTTACGCGCTTTGACCACGCTTTTCACCCTACTCAATTCTCCCAACCCTCCTTCCTATCTTTTATCTAAATTCCAATATCTATGTTCTTCACATGCTCGGTATCTGCGTTCTTCCAATAATCTCCTCTTGCTTTGTCCTTCTCATACTACTGATTTTGTTCACTCTTCCTTCAATATTCAGTCCATTCTTCTCTGGAACGCGCGTCCTCTCGAGATCAGGACGGCTACAAGTCGGTTTGCATTCAAGCGGAAATTGCGGATTTATTTTCAGCACAACTAAGACGAGTCGTCTCACTTTCTTCTTTCCTGTTACTTCATAAATATATATTTTATATAAGTATATATTATATTCAATATATATATACGTGTATTTTATCTATTTTAGTATGTTAATAACAACTTTTCCTTTTTAAATTGATTAAACCATGCACCTGCCTTGTTATCTCTTCACCACCCTTGGTTGACTGGTAGAGAATGCCTAAGGCACTAAGTCTGCCTTTGTACCTTTTTGTGCATGAAGTCTAAATAAATAAATAATAAATGGGCACGGTCAGATAAAAAAGAAATATCGCAATGGAAACTGCATGAACTGCAACTTTTGAACAGCACTATCCTCTCTCTATCTTTAATAATACTTATAGATGTACCTACTACTGTTATATATTATTAGACATAAAACGCCACATCCTGAAAGGAGAAAATTCACGTTAGACTGCTTGTACCTATTTAAAAAAAAAACGCTGGATGCAATTTTATTGCATAAACACTTTATCTACGAGCTATATATACAACCCTGCAGGTTATTTTACCTCTTAACCAATCTACATCTCAAAAAAATATTAAAGATTTTTCTCACAACGGCCACTCCAACCCACCCCGACTACAGCATTAAGTATGCACAGAAGAGAATGTCCAAAATTCGGCCGCCCCGATGTTAATGCTTTATAGTTTCCTCTACGTGTGACGTCACTTCCTACCCCCTTCCCTATAATACACCGATCAACAATGCACGTATCGAACCAAAATGGCTGATAAAATATAGGTTAACTGTTTGCAATTTGGAATTTGTTGCAATTGGTTTTAAGTAAGTATAGAACACGGAACGCTGTGCTGGTAGAGCGGGCAATCAGTCTGCCACCTACTCTTTTGGGGGGGCCGGCTTCCAGTCTAACTGGATACCATTACAAGCTTTTATTTAACTTGCAATGTATGTATGTGTATGTAAGTGTGTTCGGGTCAAATCTTCCAACTGAATTTTAAAGCAGTTATCCTCCACTGATTAAGATCGAATTTTGCTTAAACGTTTAGTTTGGATGACAATGCATGGTTAGCTAAGTGACGTTATTCTAAATCCAATATGGCGGATGACCCAAGATGGCGGACTAGTTATTTTTTGTGCACTGCCTTAAACAACCCAGTAATTGGGCAACAAGATACCGCTTGGCAACACTAGTTTCAGATGTTCTGGCGTCTGACTAACCGTAACAAATCAGGCATTGACCTGTGTATCCTTTATTATTAAGCAATGGAGACGCCTTTTCTAATAATAACACAACAACAACAACATCCAACATCCATGACCGTGCCATATTAATGACACAGAGTATAGGTTACAGCTGTATTAGCCATAGTCAAAATTATCTCAAACCGTCAGTATCTATGAGTAAATGGAGACATTCATTGACACACTTGGTTTGTATGAAAAGTTTTGACAATGCAATCTCTAGCAGTGACCACTGAGGTGTCTTGTTGCTCTGTGGTTTTAAGTGAAACAATTTGAGGTTATGTTGCCAATAATGATACTTTCCAAGACCGATTGAGCTTTTCAGTTTCCGGTTAAGAGTGGGTTAATTGGACCTTTCGTATGGGTTCCTATTAAGATGCCATCGGGATTAGGTTAACATTAAATATTCGCTCCAAATTCCACAGGCATTAAGAAATACACACTAAGTTTAGGCTACATGGTAAGATTTATATGAAGATATGAATCTGCAACCCTATTTGCCGTCAGCCGAGCACAAATGTTCTCTCCGGACGGCGAGTGATGGGTAGCTCGCTGTCCGATAAGGACCAGGCCCGAGTCGACGACGCGTTGTGTTTCACGCGCGCCTCAAAGAGATGTCAGCAAAACTGACGGAGTCCGCTAGGGCCGATGCCTGTCTGGGTCGCGGATAAATTTGAAAGAGAGTAACCGCGGCCCTGGCTCAAGCAACTGAAGGAACACGGGTGGGTTTTGTCAGTAAAAGTCTGACACGTCCTCACGCTTCACCCAGAGCGGGCGAAGTCATTGGATGATCTGATAAACGAAAAAAAAAAAGTGTTTTCTACTGAATTGTTCCTGAAAGATACAACAAATAATTGCCTCAGGGATGGTTTTCTTTTAACAATTTTAAGGTACTTTGACTTTCATAGAAAAATCTAACCTAAAACCATACAAAACACCCAGTTATATCCCTATAATTTGGTTTGATAGAATTATATCAAGATATTTTGAAAAATCTAACTCCATGCCATAAAAAAGTAACATGACTAAAAGAATACCAAATGAAGTACACAGTAGACATGCATCTAATAAATAAATATTTTTAATTCCCTAATTAACAAGTCTACAATAGATAGATAACACAAAATTAATAATGTATGCATGTATTGTTAAAACAATAAGTATTTGAGAACGGAGGGACCACGGTTGGGATAAGCACTGATTTGCATGTACCACTGACGACAAAAGTGTTAACTAGGTTCCTAAGTTACCAAAAACGAGACATTAACATTAGAGTTATCAAAGTTGAATAAAAGCTCCTAGTTTTTAATGTCATTGTCATTATTTTGGTATGTCTATATGTGTTTTTTAATGTACAAGTTAATAGTATATCAGTAAAATTATTAAATGTATCACCAATTTAATTTAACATCGCCTATCTAAAACCTACTAAATTACATTATTGAAAAATAAATAATTTTACAAAATGAATGTATTTAGTAAAAACTTTCCTCAATTTTGGTGTACCAAATAGTAGTGAAACACATAATTAAGAACCACAATAATATTTATTTTTATCAACACTACATATTAAGACTTTCGACATATAATTTGATTATTAAAGATTCATCAACATGACAACAACAGTGGTCTCCTTATCACAGACGTGTTTCCTTTTCTCCTTATTTCTACCTTTTAATGAGAATTGCCACACATTCCTTCCTTCTCCTCACCAGATTTGATACTTTTTCTCATCGGAGAAACAATCATTATAACACAACATTTAACTCTACTTGGGACTTGAACCTTGCAATCTGCACATCCAGTAGTCGTGCTGGCGACCTCTAAATATACCATTCAGTCAACTCAAACACCCGGCGAATACAAACGTCATGTTCCGCCATCTTTATTTTTCCTAACCACATCTGTACCCGCCTGTACAGCCTGTCATCCACAAAATAAAAGCAGCGTCCCACTCGCTTGTGCTACTATCAATCATGTATTATCGCGTGATACGGTTACCGTATGCATTATAATTATATCAGAGCATTAGCATTACAAGATGGAAGGCACATGGGAATATTATTTGGTAGGAATCGTTTTGGTTCATTTAAATTAGTTGTGGTCAATATATTTTTGTGTAAATAATGACGTGCAAATGTTTTGTTATGACGATAAAATAATGATGAATCAAAAAAAATGTCTCTTAATTTTATTTTAAGTACATGCCTATACTATACAAGCGGCTGTTGACCTCTGTCGTTCGTCACTAGATCATTCGTAACTTTTGGGGAGATTCAGTAATTAACAGGTTCATTGTCCACATAGCTAAAACAATAGTTAAAAACAATTACAATGTACCATAATTTTTATTATTAATAATATTACTATATTTAATTTGTGTCTGTATTCTTCAATAACTTACTTCAAAATGAACGAAAACCATTTTGAGAAAACCAGCATGTACTAGAATACAAAATTCGAAGACATCTACACCAAAGACATCTAAAACAAAAGGTGCACGTTTCGGGTTGGTCGTTTCCTATGGAGAAGAACCGGCAAGAAACTCCACTATTTTAAGAAATGGTTTGGTTTTACAATATTTCCATGTTACAGCATTAGTACTTAGATATGGGGGGACAACGTAGGCCCGACAATAAGTCGTAAGAAAAACAAAAAAAAAAGATTATAATATTATATAAACAAAAGAAAATGAAACGAATTATAGACTGATTCTATTAAGCATAAACTATTCGATAACTGACTACCCCGTTGCTTTCGTGATCGTAAGTGTGAGGGCTGAGCGAGGGTTTGAGGAAAACGTTATTGTGCATTAAGAATTTCTCAGTAGCAGCTAGGATAATGGCAATATAATATAACACCCTATTACCTAGCTATTTCACCCAAAAAACTAGAACTATGGTAACTTTATATTTAGTAAAATCAAAATAACTATAAAAAACCGGCTAAGTGCGAGTCGGACTCGCGCACCTATGGTTCCGTACAAACTTCAGCTTAAAGGTATTATAGACCTGAGTATTTGATATTAATTTTAATTTAATATCTCTACGCGTTTATGAGGAAAGGGGTAGTAAGTTTAAAATTATTAAAATTATTTTTATTATATGATGTCACAATAACATTACGGTTTGCGCAATTATTCCTTTATCTGTGCTATAAGACGTTGCTTCGTACCAAATTTCAAGATTCTGAGCTCAAGGGAAGTACCCTGTAGGTTTTGATTCACTTGCGAGTGTCGGAAATTTGCGGCATAAACGGCTGTGTCTTTTGATTGCGTTGGCTTAGAAGTTTGATTTTTCACAGCTAGACTTGAGTATTTTATAAAAATTTCAGCTTGATACCTCCACGCGTTCCTGAGAAAAAGGGTCTCGACAGACAGACGGACGGACAATAAAGTGATCCTATAAGGTTTCCATGTTTTCCTTTCGAGGAACGGAACCCCTTAAAACCGAACCGACTACAAAAACAAAACACTATAAAGCGAAAAATAACTTTCTTTGCCGAATTCGGTGTCTTTGGTACCTATTGTTTTCTTATTTTCGACACCGGCTTTGGAAAAGAAAGTAATTTTTCGCTTTTTTTTTTTTTTTTTTAATATATCTCTTTTTAGTTTTGGTAGCTCCAAGAAAATCACTAGACAAAGCCAAAGTAAAAAGCCAAAGTACATCGCATGACGATTCCAAAAGTCCAAACGCGACTAGAAAACATTGTTTTATTTCGGCGTTCCAGTGCCTACCTTCCGGATTCATCATCAGATCAGTTCGATGGTACCATTTCTATCAGTATCATTTATTTATAAGTATTTGTTTCATCATAGTCAGTAACCTATTTGAGATATCTTATACCCTTGACATACCTATTATTAAAGAGTTCCAGTGGCCATCTTTTCAGCCGACGGTCTTTTCATCGGCCATCAGTTCTACTTTACCAAATGATACTTTCTGAGTGCAAATGATTACATTGTTGATGAAAATACCAAAATCGCTATATGTATGCCTATATATAATATATGAGGAGTTTCCTAGGAAGTATATACCTACTTTCAAAGAAAACGAAGAATTTTCCAAATCGGTTTAGGCGTCTTTGGTTAATCGAGTAAAATACATTGAAAAAAAAAGAAGCCGACGGATTTAATACACCTCCTTTTTTTGAAGTCGGTTAAAAACCCCATTCTATTTTTAACCAAAATCTCAGCCAACCAACCCTTCACTAACACACACAATTACCACCAAAAAAGGTACAAAAACAAACATCCATTTGGCTCATCCATCATCCACGTGACGTCAGCTAGGCACACAGGAAGACACAGGATAACGTTATCAGAACTGATAAGGAGATGTCTATAAGTCTTTGCTGTGCCGATAAATTGTAGCTCAGATAGATAAGAGGGAGATTGATTAAAAAGGATGGGCGCATGTGGGTTGGTTAACCGATTTAGAAGGAAAGGACGGTTGTGTGTTTGGTATGTAGGTGTGTTTGAGATTGATGTTTTGTTAACTGAATCGTACGTAGCTCTGTACCTTAACAAAAACCCGAATTGTGTGTATACAACAATTTCAGATCAGAATGTTTTCTTAGTTCATACTTTTTAGAGCGTGGTTTTTCAGATGTCGGATTGTTGTTTTTGAACTTAATTTTTTATTTAAAGTATTTTGGGGTTTTTGCACAGCCACATCACATTTCTTTTCTGTTTAGGGTTTTGTACATGTATCTAGATAATCCATAAGTTACATGAATGGATTTTGCGACGCCGTAATCGGGTAAAAATATACTTTTTCGTAGCACTTGCTCAAAAAGAAAATTGTACTGAATTTCATTCATCCTCTAGGGGGAGAAAGGGATTTAAATTTGGAATACTTACCGAAATTTATACTGAACTACATCTGTGTTTACACCATTGAGTTTGTATATAAAGCATTATATTTAATAAATGCTTATCTCATATTATTATTGTGTTATTTTTACGCAAATGGTACGAAAAGTTACTCTACTTTTCTATTTTCCTCGGTGATAAAGCTGTCTTAGTCTTGGGTGAACTTAAATCCCTCGCTACACTCAGGACTCGTCTTAAATCCCTCGTTTCGCTCGTGATTTAAGTTTTTAACACCCTCGCCACGCTCGGGAGTAAACCCCGAGTCCTTCGTTACGCTTGCGATTTAAATCGTCACCCGCGACAGAAGACACTGCTTTATCCCCTTGGTTAATAATCTGCTATTCATGACTTTGACGGGATATACCTCGCAAACGATACGCCTGACAAAAATGTGATTTACCAAACCCTACCTTAATTTTAAAATCCCTGTACAATGATAACACACATGATGGGGTAGGGCGATTTTTGTAATTCTTGACTTCGTGCCCCCTCAAGGGAGCCATATTCAATTCAATGTGACGTCACATAGCCTATAACCAGCGGACAAACAAAACGTATCATCGACACCTCATTTGTCAAATTATGATAAACAGTTTAGAGGTTATGAGGGAACAGATGAACATACATACATACACATATACTGGTCAAAAACATAACCTCCTTTTTGCTTCGCCGTAGTCGGATAAAAACACAAAGTTAAACATCACGTCAGTATTTTTCAAAGACAAAACTGAGATTTTTACAAAACTTTTTAGTAAACGTTTGTTTACAAACGTACGAATTCCTTCGTAAATGATACAACGTCATTTTTAACCCCCGCCGGAAAAAGAGGGGTGTTATTAACCCCCGCCGGAAAAAGAGGGGTGTTATAAGTTTCACGTGTGTTGCTGTGTATCTGTGTATCTGTGTGTCTGTCTGTGGCATCATAGCGCCTAAACGGATGAACCGAATTCGATTTAGTTTTTTTTGTTTGAAAGGTAATTTTGTCGAGAGTGTTCTTAGCTATGTTTAAATAAAATCGGTTCAGCCGTTCAAAAGTTATGGGGATTTTACTGTTTGAATCGGGGTGTTTTCGCAAGATAAATGTGTCGGGGGTTTTTAAATTGTGAAATTTTACTTGTAAACCTGGCTGTTTGGGAATCTGAAAAGCTCCGTAGTTAGCTCAACTAATAAGTAAATATGCTAACCAATGGTTTCTAATTTCGCTAAAATGCATATTTTCATAAATTGTTAGCATCACAATCAGCCAAATAAGGTGGAGAGTTATTTATTTGACCATTTGTTAGACTAACAAATGATGAATAAACGCGTTTTAGCAAAATTTGAATCCATTGGTTAGCATTGTTAAGTATGGATAAAAAACTGGACCCAAGTTTTATTGAGATCCCAGTTGTAAGGTATAACTGGGATCTCAAGATACCTTGGATTCTTGCCTTGTCTACAAGGAAGGTCTATATGGGTTCGTAATTAGTACGAACCCTCTCGTTCCCGATACAATTAGCACACATAAACGACCACATTCGTTTCGACCTCGACGCCGAGCCCCGTCGCATTGTCCCTATCATTAAAATCAAGCCAGCCCGCAAAATGCTGAGCTATAGTTAAGATTTCTATATATAAAAGATAAAGTATGTATGTATGTTCCTTATAGACTCCGAAATGACTGGACCGATTTCAAAAATTCTTTCACAGTTGGAAAGCTACACTATCCCCGGGTGACATAGGCTACTTTTTATCCATGTATTCCCACGGGAACGGGACCTACGCGGGTGAAAACCCGAAGCGCCTGCTAGTTAGCTATAAAAGGAGTTTCTTGTCCATTCTTCTCCATGTAGACATGTTCCGAACGGATGGTAGAATCACTTAATCATGAGCCAGAATTGTTGTCCCCCCAGCGACGCCCTGAGCCGAGGTCCGACCACATAGCCCTCAGCGTGGTCGCTTAAGTTAAGCTTTTTGAGCCTGGCTGGAGGCTATAGGTTAGTCTCCGCAGGGAAGACCGATAGGATTTTACTGTGAGACGGCCACGTATTAAAAAATTATAATTAAACCTTGGATTCTTCCTGTGTGCCAGTATGCCATTTACCAGTAATGTTTTAATAGAAAGCAAGCCTATTGCAGTCGACCAGGCAATAGGCAATAGAGCACAGATATAGTCCTCGCCAAACTTCTTGGCCGCCCTGAAGTTGGCTTTACGGATGCGCGAGGCACGACACGGTGCTGGTTTTGTATGAAATTTTCTACTGCGCAGCCATTGTTGCCAGCTTCAGGGCGGCCAAGAAGTTTGGCGAGGACTATACCGCCGGCACAGATAATGGCTGCGAAAATATTTTGATGCCAATCCAAAATAACCTTTCAAATCAAACTTTGAATTGTTTTTGAACTTTTGTAGACGCAACCGGATCCACTGTATTACTTGACTGATGATGGCGGGACGGTAGACGTACTCGCTTGCTAGCGCACGCTTATTTTCACGCTCTTAACTTTTAATTCCGAAACACAACAAAAAGTGCATCATTATAGCTAATAGTTATACCAGTGCGAAGCCTAACTCGAGTGCTATTAAACAGTGCCAGTGAATCCATACTCTAACTTCAGCTGCCGAAGTAACATAAGTTTTAAAATCTGTGCAAAACGTAAACTTTGAACAGCTGTCCGGTACGGGTGAGTCACAATCGCCGCACAACATCACGCTATTGCTGTTGCACTCACACCACAGCTACACGGGCTGTCGTTGTCCTGTCTGCACACTCACCACGAACACGATCGCTTGCTAACCAAAACTTTGTGTGTAAATTCTACCCACACAAAATGAATATGCAGTGCAAAGTTTGTAAGCAGAAAATAACGACTGACAAACTGATTAAATGTTCAAACTGTAGCGTTCACTATCACAAAACATGTGTTGACGCAACTTTAGTTGATACACACAAGCAAAATGACACCTGGCTGTGTTCCTCCTGTCGTGTAAAGACACCTTGTAAAGAAGACAATAACGCTCCCATTCGTCCAGCGTCCACGGCCGCCGAGCTTGGCGTGGACGTAGTGAACGTTAATACCCAATCACGCGGGCACAAGCGTGTGGCTATCGGATCACCCGCTAGAGATATTCCCGAGGACTCTGTGTCTTTTGCTGAACTTGTGTCAGAAATCCGGATGATGCGATCGGACATGGAGGTGGTCAACGCATCCCTGAAATCCTTGCTCGACGGTATAAACAATTGCAATGCACGTCTTGACCGCTGTGAGAATAGAATCCAATCTCTCGAGCAATGTTACTCGCAAGTAGTTGTTTTAAACGACACTATATGTAATCTTAAGGATCAACTAAACCATCAGGCGCAGTCAAACATGCGTAATGAGGTTGAGATTATGGGCATAGAAGAATCCCCCTCCGAAAACCTTCATCACATCGTCTTGTTGACTGCGTCTAAGCTTGGTGTACAGCTGACCTTGGACGACGTCGACTGGACAGCGCGTGCGGGGCAAAGGAAAGCCCCCGTGTCCGACTCAAACACAAAGTTCACAAAGTACCCTAGACCAATCATTGTGAGACTGCTCAGAAGGTTGAAGAGAGATGAGTTGATAAAGGCTTCCAAAACAAGACGCAAACTATCCACCAAGGACATTGATATCCAGGGACCTGACCGCAAGATCTTTGTCAACGAGCATCTGACAAAGGAAAACCGCATCTTGTTTCGCGAGGTGCGCGCCCGTGCACAGAGCACGGGACACAAATTCTGCTGGACAAATAACGGACGTATACTTGTCCGCAAGATGGAGGGGCAACCAGCCATCACTGTTAGGACCATCAAGGAGATTGATCTTTTTCTCGGCACTCATGAACCGAATAGCACTTCGACATGAAAATACTATAGTAAATTCATACCAAAAACCCACAATATGTTTTCATAATCTCAAAACGTTTTGTATTGATAAATTGTTTATTGTGTGGTCAATAATAGTTTTTCACTTGTTGGATGGCTTACTTGAGGGGTCTAGTATGTGGTTAATTCCTGTTGCTTGTCTCCGTTTGTATAAATTTTTACCCAGGTCAAGCACCACTCCTTTTGTTACCAACTATAACTTAATTTTAATCTACTTTTTGTCCATTGTGTTATTTTGTTATTTTATATGTCTTAAGTTTTCTAACAGACGCAATACAACAGTTATCAAACCTATAACACCTCATCACTATAAACTATCCCCTGTAAAACACTGCACACTCAACCAAAAATACATCAGATACACACATAATTACGAAGTAAGTAGCACGATTGTACGCTTTTGCATTACACTTTTTCACTTCCCGCATCGGTGTATTGGACTAGTCATTCCTGACATAATTGCGGCTTTAATTGTTTCCCTGTTTGTCTTCGCTCTCATAATCATTTCTGACCATGGCTAAGTCTGACCTGCTGACCGAAATAGACGAGACCCTGAGCATAACTTGCCGCACCGTCAAGAAACTCGAGTTGTGCGGGAACCTACTTCGGGAATATAATTTTAGGGTACTGACTTTAAATATCAGAAGCTTACAAAAAAACTTCCTCAGCCTGCAGGCATCGTTGTGCCGACTGGACTTTCAACCTGACGTCATCGTCCTGACGGAATGCTGGTTGAATGAAAACTCCCTCGTTAACCAACTACCCGGGTACAAAAGCTACCACACCCTCAAAAAAATAAACAAGAGCGGCGGAGTGACTTGTTACGTAAGAGATATCTGGACCGCGTCAGTCTGCGAACCGGAGTTTGACGATGCTAATTGCCTACAGATTGAGCTGCAGAGTAAAATCACACTTCTCGCAATTTACCGCTCGCCTTCATTCACCAACACCGATCGTTTCCTTAACTCTCTAGATCACTCCTTAGACAAACTTAAAAACGTTTCATATGTCATAGTGACGGGTGACATAAACATCGACTTATTAAATGACTCACCTAATGCTGTCCATACGACTTACCAGTGTTTGCTGGTTGAACATGGGCTCCTACCAGCTATCACTCATCCAACTCGAGGAAAAGCTTGTCTGGACCACAGCTACGTTAAACTCAAGGGTGCTACCGCACAGGGGGTCGTCTGTGAGGCTTCAGTAACAGATCACCACTTTGTGTTGCTCGGAGTCAATTACTCTAAACCGAAAGTTGAAATGAAAAACCGATTCAAACACATTACAGACTACTCTAAGGTTATTGAAGAAGTGAGCCAGGTTGACTGGGCGGACGTTACTTCCACAAAAAACATTGACGATGCAGTTCTTCTTTTTAACAAGATACTGATTGATATCGTATCTAAACACACCACTAAAATTAAAATAAGTCGTTCAAAATTTAACCTGAAACCGTGGATTACGCCTGGTCTTCTGAGATGTATCCGTCATCGAGACTCTCTTCATGCGCAGAAAAGCCAGCAGCCGGAAAATGATGTCTTAAAAATTGTCTACTTAAGGTACAGAAACTATTGCAACAACATTCTGCGCCAGCGAAAAGCCGACTACGACAGGAAGGAACTGGAAACTAACAGCAAACAACCCAAAAAGCTCTGGCGGACTATAAAAGAAATATGCCAATTACCAAAACGATGCAACGATAACCAGGAACTACTGAAATATAAAGAAAATTGCAAAACTTCTATTAACGCGTGTAACGAGTACTTTGTTTCAGTAGGTCAGAAACTTGCAACGGACATCCTAAATAAGCAGCTAAGAAAAGGGAAAAAACCGTGTCTCAGTGTTCAAGGTAAAAGCCCACCTAAAAGCTCACTGTTTTTTCACCCCACTGACGCACAAGAAATTAACAATATCATAGACGACCTTAAAGATGACAGTGCTCCAGGCCTCGATGGTTTCCGACCTCTGCTCCTGAAACACATAAAAAAGTTTATTCTCGAACCCTTAAGATACATTTGCAATCTGAGCATGGAAACTGGTACCGTCCCTGATTGCTGGAAAATTGCTCTTGTCACGCCTATTTTCAAGAGTGGGTCCAAGAACACCCCTGACAACTACAGGCCAATTTCGTTGCTTTGTGTTACATCCAAAATACTCGAAAAATTAGTAAACCGCCGCCTCGTAAGCTTTCTAGAGGGAAACTCACTTCTCTCAGAGCGGCAGTTTGGCTTTCGCCGAGGGAAGTCTACCTCGCAAGCGGTGAGTTTGCTAACTGGTATCATCGCCTCGAATATTGACAGGGGACGTCGATCGGCTGGAGTATTTCTTGACCTCGCCAAGGCCTTTGATACAGTCTCGATTCCTACACTGCTGCAAAAACTGGAAACCTTTGGTGTCAGAGGCCTGCCCTTGGACTGGTTCAGGAGCTACCTGTATGGTCGGCATCAACTCGTTGGGATCGGGGAAAATTTTAGTGGGAGTTTGCCGATTGCTTTCGGTGTGCCCCAGGGAAGCATCTTGGGACCCACCCTCTTCATTATGTATATGGATGACATTTTGAGACTCAATATCGCACAGTCAGATGTCATCTGCTATGCTGATGATACTGCCATAATTTTTCATGGAGCTACTTGGGCGGAGGCTCTCGACGCGGCTGAAAAAGGGATGTTTGTCATAAACACATGGCTTGAGCAGAATCTACTGACGCTAAATCTAAAGAAGACTAACTTCTTGACTTTCCATCTAACTCGTTCAAGTAGACCTAATGCTGATACACTAAAAATACACAGTACCAAATGCAATGCCTTTTCAGCGGTACCCGGCCCAGACGCCAACTGTAGCTGTAGCGACATCAACAGAGCTGACAGCACAAAATATCTGGGCGTCGTAATTGATCAGAACCTGTCCTTTAAAGCACAAGTTCGAACACTCGCAAAAAAGACTCGAAAATTCATTTACGTCGCGAAACTCTTACGTGCCAGTGCTCCTAAGAACATCTGCATACAGGTGTACATCTCTCTGTGTCAATCGGTACTACAGTACTGTGTTGGTGTCTGGGGCTGCGCCGCCAAGACATGCATGTTGGAGCTGGAACGGGCTCAGCGTGCTGTCCTCAAGGTGCTATTGGGAAAACCAAGGCGCTTTTCTACTGATGACCTTTATAAGGAATCTGAGGTATTACGCGTGCGACAACTATTCATCCTAGGGTCACTTTTGAAATTGGTTAAAGACGGGGTAGTTCGATCCAGCTGCAGTCAAAAGGGTAGGAAACTGCCTGATAGAATGGAGCTTCCAAAAATTAAAACCCTATTTGCGTCCCGGTTTTCGCCGTATTTACCCATACGCATCTTTAATTCCATAAGTAAAACTTTTAGCATACCGTACAAATACTCTGAGGCCAAATCCAAACTGAAGAAGTGGTTGTTGGACCGGACTTACGAGGAGACAGAAAGTTTTCTTTGTTGCACAAGTTGATCTTACACACATTACATACGATTACACACACAGAAAAAACACACTCTAACACACTCGACATTTACTCATATTAACTGTTTTTCTTGCATTATGTTATATCATACGCTTTTATCTATATGTATTGTATACTTTTGTTTATTAGTCATTGATATAAATTGTATGCTGCGCTAGCAGGACACTTTAAATTGCAAACTCTGTGTTATGTCTGGGTCACCAAGATACAGGCTGTGCCTAGTTTGGGACCCGTTGCTAATATTTCAACTTCATTGTTAGTTCAATTAATGTCTACAAAACTAATACAATTATCTAACATGTAACTGTGTAAGGTAAATAAACGAATTTTTATTTTATTATTTTTACTTATAGTTTCATTAAGTTATCAGAAACTGCAAAACTGTGAAATTCCAGATAGGCAGTCGTTCTATGTTAAATAATGGTGTACAGCCAATGCCGGTTAGACTGAAAGCCAACCCCAATACAGTTGGGAAAAGGCTAGACAGATTAATTAAACCCTTGAGTGCCTAAAACGTGGATCTACGCGAGACACAATGGATTTTATTTATTTTTTGTGTGATGATGTGGCCACCTCTGGTGTCAGAGTTATTTAAGCCGCATCAGGGAACCCCACAGGCCTCTGACTTGGCTATTTCAGACTTACATTAACTATATAAGTCCAGGTTTCCTTACGATGTTTTCCTTCAACGTTGTCAGTGATGTCCAAAATAAACTTACAAAGTACTTAAGAATTTTGAAAAGGTCACATTGGTACTTGCCCGGATTTGAACCCGAGACCTCAAGTACGAAAAGAGAGGTCTTAGCCACTGGGCCACCACGATACAATGGATTTTTATTTTTTTCGGTAATTACAGCACACAACCGGTTATACCATATTTATTATATACTTTATTGTACACCACAAAAAACATAGGTACAGGATAAACGTTCACACAAGTGTACAATGGGCGGTCTTATCACTCTAGGCAATCTCTTACAGACAATCTTTGGATGGACTGAACGATAGGAGAAAAATTTAGGGCTAATTATAATAAATAATATACTACTTAGACATAATAACATAAAATACAAACATACAATATTACTTAATATACATATGGTAAATGCAAAGTTGTGCAAATTCTGTCTAGTGTCCTACCTCTTTTCAAACCTAAGTAACCATCCCTTAACTACGTCACAAACTAAACTTCAAAACTACCCTATCTGCGTGCAATATTAAAAACCTTTAATCTGCGCTGCGTGAGGGTAGACATAAATTCGCGCGGCGACATCTGGCGGCGCTAAGTGGAAACTCGCATAACATCGCGCCGTCATAGTCACGGTAAAAGCTGTAATTTACTTACACCGATGTTAGGTTTGCTGGATGCGACATTCGAAAAAAGAACCATGCTTCTTTTTTCTTAGATTTTGTTTTGTTTTTGTTGTTGGTTGCTAGTAGCAGCCATGACTTACTTGACTTAATGTCCTTTAACCCCTAGATGGGGCAGAGGGCGTCCACAGATGTCCTCCATCGCGATCGGTCTTGAGCTTCACGCTTCACCTCGCTCCATGTCATTCCGATGCTCGTCGCTTCTGCCAACACTGTGCGACGCCAGGTTTGACGGGGACGGCCACGCTTTCGTTTCCCCTGGGGATTCCAGTCCAAAGCTTGTTTGGGTATGTGATCGGGACCCCTTCGGAGCGTGTGGCCAATCCATCTCCACTTGCGACGCTTGATCTGGCGGTCGATCGGGCTCTCGTGGCATTTCTCCAACAGCTCTACATTGGAGATGGTCTCGGACCAGTAAACTCCGAGAATACGACGAAGACAGCGGTTGACGAAGACTTGTATTTGGCGTGAGATGTCCTTTGTGACCTTCCACGTTTCGCACCCGTAGAGCAGCACGGATTTGACATTGGACCCGAAGATTTTGAGTTTAATCCTTCGGGTCAGTTTCCGCGATTGCCAAACAGGTCTCAGCTGCGCGAAGGTTGCTCGGGCTTTGGCGATCCGTGAAACGATGTCCTCTTCACTTCCCCCAGTCTCCGACACGACACTCCCGAGGTATGTAAATTGGTGGACGCGTTCCACTGCCTCTGTGCCAATCAGCAACGGTGAGTGGTTCTTCACACCAGTTCTCATTTCCTGGGTCTTCCGGATGTTTATTTATTTATTTCTTCTGGGTCTTCTGCATGGAACTGTAGTTATAATTGACAAGTGTCTAATTATTACAATTTCCTAGTTAAGTTGGGTTTACTGCTGCTATGTTGAATAGCTTTCGACTTACTGGCACGTACTGATGGGTAGGACTATCGTTGCAATGGCTTTTCGCCGTAACGGACGCTCGATCTAATGGCTATTCGAAATTGTGGTAAGTACATCGATGCTATGGAGTTTCGACAATTCGGATGCTCGCCGATCTGATGACTTCGGGGAATTAGCCATAGGGCATAAAAATGATAATCGAAATGAAGCAGTAAACCCTGTTAAGTTATATGGGAAAGGCAAAAATGTAACATTTTATCAGGAAATAATGTATTTACATATAATTAAGTAGCTTCTGCCAGCGCCTTCGCCCGCGTAAACGTCCGCAATATTATTCCAAGGGAACGTACCACCAGGATATCCTATTTCTTCATCCACCCATCCCATGCCATCTCATGGGGGTCTACCCATGTAACAAGTTTCATCCAAATCCGTTTTAACCCATTAAGGCGTGAAAAGCTGTCAAACAGACATATATAGAGATTTAGTTTCGCATATGAGTATGGATTATTATATGACTAGTTGTGCCCGCGGCTTCGCTCACGTAATCCACCGGCTGTTAATTTTAATAATGTACAAATCAGTCGATAAAAATAATATAATTACAATTCCAAAATTCTCAGACAGTTTCCTGGTATCTCCTACGGATACCGATTTACTCGTACTGAACCAATCAAGAAAAACACTCTTATATATATAACTCGACTTCTAGGCGGCGTATCAAGATAAAACATGTACCATATATTAAGTTAGACCAGCAATAATACAACTGTGAAAACCGCATCCGATTCCATGCAGTCGTTTTTGCGTCAACCGCGTACAAACATACTCCGAGACAGACAAAACAATTTTTTTTTTGGACTTTCTTAAATATCTTCAAAACACAGACATCGCAGATTTACAATTTTATTATATGTTTAGATATGATACTATGATATAGATCGAGAAGTGTGGAACATATCAAGGCGATAGTTTACAGCTGGTACTCACTGTGTACACAATCACTTGACACTTAACTCTTCGTCTTGACTTGCTATCAGTACAGCCCCCAAGCCGGCCATTGTAACACAGTACACCCACACGCTGTAACACTGCCACATCCAGCATCCCCAAAATCCGCGCCACATAAAGCAAATGAGGCTGAACTCGTTACGTGCAATGAGCATACACTTTCTAGGCGCATCTAGTCACTACTTGCTCCGTGTTGCGATAGCACATCGCTGCACGTACCCTCGTGTGATAGCGGGATCTAGGTATTACATGACTGTGAGTAAATATATTAAATTTTAGAAACAACCATTCAATATATTTACGGACGGTGATTGGAGAATTGGTAATGAACTAATGACTTACGAGTTGCAGGAGCGTAGGACGTGGGTTCGAATTTCAAATATGGGTATTCACTGGTAGGTATACCCATGGTATATATAACGAAACTAGCTAACCCCCGTGGCTTCACTCCTATCTACCTACCTACCCTCCTACCCTACAAACAATCAAACAAACTCTTCAGCTTTATAATATTGGTATAGATATTGATAAAACTCCTTCTCAAATTAACAAATTTGATGACCATAAAAAAGGTTGTAGTCGTGGCGTGATTATAAATAGCCTATAACCTTCCTCGATAAATGTACTATCCAACACAAAAATATAATTTTTCAATTCCAACCAGTAGTTCCTGAGATTAGCGCGTTCAAATAAATAAACTTTTCAGCTTAATAATATTAGTATAGATATCATGGCATTATCAAGCAATCTTTATCGTAAAATTTTACATAGAAGGTACTTTATCAAAAACAGGCAGATTTTTATCTATAATTATTCAGGGAATAGAAAAAAATCGGTTAAATAGACACAAATGAGCGAACCACTTTACTATGGGATTAACTTTGAAAAAGACATGATATTTAAAAAACCGGCCAAGTGCGAGTCGGACTCGAGCACAAAGGGTTCCGTACTTGGAAAATTGCGGTTTACGATTTATGACGTATTAAAATAAAACTACTTACTATTACTAGATCTCGTTCAAACCAATTTTCGGTGCAAGTTTATATGGTAATGTTCATCATATATTTTTTTTAGCTTTATCATTCTCTTATTTTAGAAGTTATAGGGGGGGGGGGGACACATTTTACCACTTTGGAATTGTCTCTCGCGCAAACTATTCAGTTTAGAAAAAAAATATATTAGAAACCTCAATATCATTTTTGAAGACCTATCCATAGATACCGCACACGTATGGGTTATAAGAAAAAAAAAATTTGTTTCAGTTTCAAGTATGGGAACCCCTAAAATTTATTGTTTTTTTTTTCTATTTTTGTGTGAAAATCTTAATGCGGTTCACAGAATACATCTACTTACCAAGTTTTATTTATTTATTTATTTTATTTTATTATATTAGGATCTCCAACAAAGAATACACCTTACATGCTATATTATTATAAAGTTACAGAACACAAAAAAAACTATGTGCTTCCTCAATTATAGGAGACCACATCATGCAATAGGGAACATCATAGTTCTTATAGTTTCGGAAAAAGTGTGACATACGGACGGACAGACAGACCCACAGACAGACAGACATGACGAATCTATAAGGGTTCCGTTTTTTGCCATTTGGCTACAGATTACTTCTGCTGACAGATTTTCTAGTTATTTGTAGTCAGACTGGCCATTCTTACCGAACCCAACCTAGATCTGAACTGGTTCTAATACTCACCAACCAGTCAATTACACTAAGTACCCAGCAAAGTCGCTCTACCTATTAGCAAAACACTTTATCTAAACCTAGACTATCTAAAAATATCCTCCACCTCTATGACGTCGAGGACAAACCTTTTAGAAGCTATTATAGTTGGTGTCAAATTATTTGTCAGTATTGGACGCAGGCGATGGCGTACTACTGTATAGTCAACATAAGACACTCTAGTTGTAGAGTTAGGAAGGGGTAGAGGTGGCAAGGCAGCGACGAAGATATTATATCTTTCTCTCTCTTTGTCGGTCTCTCATGTCTGAGGTTCGTGGTTAGCATCAGATTTTTCATTTTTGTTTTTTTGGTTGTTTACCTGATGGTAAGCGATGATGTGGTCGACGGTGTAATACGCTTGCCTAGAAGTTTTCTATTCACTCTTGACTTACAGACCCCGAGGTTGTAGTTACCGGTTTGCACCTGGAGCGGATGATCTGCCTCCACCGGTTTGTGTCCAGCACGTCCCTTACACAGTGTAGAATTTGGAGGACGACAACTATTTCACTTGATCGGTCCATCTTGTTTGTGAACGACTGCTCGATCTACAATAGATGAAGCTATTAAAGTTTGTTTCAAATTATTTGTCAGTGTTGGACGGCCAGGCGATGGCGGACCACTGTATAATCTACACAAGACTTGGCAACTATAGTTGTAGAGTTAAGACGGGATAGATGTGGCAGGCAGGGATGAAGCTATTGTGGTTGGTGTCAAATTATTTGTCAGTATTGGACGGCAGGCGATGGCGTACTACTGTATAGTCAACACAAGACTCGGGCATTCTAGTTGTAGAGCTAGGATTGGATAGAAATGGCAGGCAGAGTTGAAGATATTATAAGTAACTTTCGTCAAATTATTAGTCGGTACTAAACGGTCGCAGGCGATGGCGTTCTACTGTATAGTCAAAACAAGACTCGGGCACTCTAGTTGTAGAGTTAGGACGGGATAGAAGTAGCAGGCCGGCGATGAAGATATAATAGTTGCTGTCAAATTATTTGTTAGTATTGGACGGCGCAGGCGATGGCATTCTACTGTATGGTAACGAGCTCGGGCACTAGTTGTAGGGCTAGGAATGGTTAGAGGTGGCAGGGTAGCGATTAAGATATTAACTCTTTTTCTTGGTCGGTCCCTCATGTTTGAAGGTCGTAATCAGCATCAGGCTTGCATCTGGAGCTAATGATCTGCTTCCACCGGTTCCTGCCTAGCGCGTCTCTAACGACCGTGTAGAATTTGGAGGATGACGAGTTCTTCTTCTTTCAATTTAAAATTCATTTTGGTCTGTTGTCAATATATTAGAAAGAAGAAAGAAAGAAAAAGTGTTTATTCGCCACAAAAACGACATACAATTTAAATACTCGTGTTACAGCTACATGTAGGTATTTCAGACAGCCTTCTCTAAACCTTCCGAACTCTCCGCTCACGCACGGCTACTCAATATAAATACGTACGTAAATGTGTTTAGAGAGCTCGTCTCCGAAGGTGGTCCGTCGAGTGCCTTCGTGTGAGTGTTGACCCATCCACTTTCGTGGATAGCTAGGTAGGTACAAGGATGTCACGGTAAAAGGTGTCTTGAGGTGAGTTTGCGGAGTGGAGGCTAATTTTGACAGTTTCGGAAGACATTTCTGATTGGTGGTGTGAAATTTTGATAGTTTTTTTTAATGTTTTTCACCGATATTTCCGTCAATGGTAGACTAATTTGTTTGAAATAGTATGTTCTGAAATTGGTCCCATTTTAATTTGGTGAAGATCTGATGAAGAACTTCGGAGATAAACAACAGAACTCTTCAATAAATAACGGCAAATCTCTCGGGATTGCTGCAATCGCATGTCTGTTTATTGTTTATACCATTTCATAACATAACATCACGCCAGTACGCTCTAAGGGGTACGCAGATGCATACAGTTCATTCATCATCGTTCATTTCACCGGTTATGTTCAGTTTCATCTATTCTGGCATTATAGGTACCTTACTTAACTACTTGCCTATTAGGTAGGTACTACAACTAAAAAGTGAAAAATAAAAAAAACTTTTTTGCAAAAATATACTACCGACTGCCAAATACGAAAACTACAAAGTTAAAAATAACTTTATTTTTGGAAGTCGGTGTACATAACGCTAAAAAATTGTAAGTACCTACCAAAGACACCAACTACCAGAAATAAAGTTATTTTTCTCTTTGTAGTTTTCTTACTAACCGACTTACCAAAAAGGAGGAGGTTCTATGTTCGTCATTATGTATGTATTTTTTTTATTGATGGGTTTTAAAGCTTCATAAAAAGATTACAGTAATTTATAATAGTCGTGGCAAGAGCAAGTCATCGAATTTTTTGATGAATATTAGGAACTCACCTGCTTTCTGCAAATTCGGATATTTTTCTTATTTTGGGTTAACTTTGGCCTTTTTCAGTAATGTATTAGTATATTTTCATTGCAGTCATACAGACTTGACTTAAGATCCTATGTCCCCTAGCTGGGGCAGAGGGCTTCCACAGTAGTCCTCCATCGAGACCGGTCTTGAGCTTCGCGCTTCACCTCGCTCCACGCCATTCCAATGCTTGTCGCTTCAGCTAATACGGTACGTCGCCAAGATTGACGGGGACGGCCTCGCTTCCTTTTTCCTTGAGGATTCCAATCTAAGGCCTGTTAAGGAATGTGATCGGAATCCCTCCGGAGCGTGTGACCAATCCAACTCTATTTACACCGCTTGATCTGTCGGTCGATCGGGGTCTCGTTGCATCTCTCCAACAGCTCTACATTAGAGATGATCTCGGGCCAGTAAATTCCGAGGATGCGACGAAGACATCGGTTGACGAAGACCTGGATTTGGCGCGAGATGTCCTTTGTTACCTTCCACGTCTCGCACCCGTAGAGCAGCACGGATTTGACATTGGACCCGAAGACTTTGAGTTTAACCCTTCGGGTCAGTTTCCGCGATCGCCACAGAGGTCTCAGCTGCGCGAAGGTAGCTCGCGCTTTGGAAATCCGAGAAGCGATATCCTCTTCAGTTCCTCCAGTTTCTGACACGACGCTCCCGAGGTACGTGAATTTGTGGACGCGTTCCACAACCTCTGTGCCGATTAACATCGGTGTAGAATTCTTCACACCTGTACGCATCTCTTGAGTCTTTCGGATGTTAATTTTGAGCCCAGTTTTCGCCGCCTCCTGGCGCAGGTCGTTCAGTTTCGTTTGCATGTCAGCGTGTGTATGACTCAGCAGGCATAGATCATCGGCATAGTCCAGGTCTTCCAAGACGTTGGTCAATCCCCACTCTATCCCGCGACGCCTGCTATCGTGAGTGCGCAACATGATTCCGTCGAGAACGATTATAAAAAGGAGGGGCGAAAGAAGACAGCCCTGACGGACACCAGCGTGCACTGCGATGTCCTCCGAAATG
This sequence comes from Orthosia gothica, assembly GCA_949775005.1. NCBI lineage: Eukaryota > Metazoa > Arthropoda > Insecta > Lepidoptera > Noctuidae > Orthosia > Orthosia gothica. Next base: position 11,031,557 of record OX459035.1, on the reverse strand, counting down.
AGTCCTTCGTGAGTCACCTTGCAGGAATATTTTCTATAAATGCTCTCCAATAGGCGGACTATTTTTGACGGCACTCCAATGTCCAAAAGGCGGGACCAGATGCTGGACCACTTCAACGTATCAAAGGCCTTTTCGAAGTCGACAAAAGTAAGATAAATTTCCCTTTGCCATTCTGATGCCTGCTCAATAATGATACGAAGAGTGTTGATCTGGTCCGTGCATGAGCGGCTCGAACGGAAACCCGCCTGCTCCCCGCGCAGAAGAGGCTCAACGGCCCTCGACAGCCTATCAAGGATTATTTTACAGAAGACCTTAGAGGGAGTCGACAGCAACGTAATGCCCCTCCAGTTATCGCAACTACTGAGATCACCTTTCTTGGGCACGGTAATTAAAAGTCCCTTGTTCCATACGTCCGGGAGTTCTTCAGCGGTCCATATCCTTTCAATTAAAGGCGTCAGCACGTCGACAGCGGAGGCTAAGTCGGCTTGTAACATTTCCGCCGTAATCAGGTCGAGTCCAGGTGCTTTGCCAGCCTTCAAAGACAGGATCGCTTCAGTCACTTCAGAGGCTGACGGTGGTTCCGTATCAATGTCGAGCGGTCGAGGTGGCACAGAACCTATCCGCAGCGCGTCAGGTGTCAAAGATGTCGACGATCCGAAGACCTCCTCAAAGTGCTGGCGCCAGCGTTGCAGCCGCCCTTCCGACGTCGCAATAAGCTGCCCCTCCTTGGATTTAAGCGGCTTCTTCTTAAGCCCTCTGTTTCCTGCCAAGGTCTTCGTGGCTTTATACAGCTCCTTCAAGTTGCCGGTGTTCGCAGCATGTTGAGCACGATCAGCAATATCGTCAGCCCACCGCCTTCTGTCTGCACGCGTACTGCGATAAATCGCTTTGCGCTTCTGGCGGTATTGAGCGTTAAGGTCGGCTCGTTCGGCATCATCACGGGTCTCAAGCAGTTTGAGGTGTAATTTCTTTCTATCCTCAATGAGGCCCCACGTGTGAAGTGACATCCAGTCCTCGCGCGCATGTGTTGACTTGTGTCCAAGGACCACGGAACTGGTCTCCGTATAGGCATTTCTAATGCGGCTCCACTCCTCGTCCACTGAGTCTGCAGCATCCTCCAGTCCAGAGAACAGATTGCGATTGCAGTCATACAGGGAAAACTTAAAAGAAAACCGTTGACAGAATCAAAGGTAATCTATATTATACAAAACCGGCCAAGTGCGAGTCGAACTCGTGCACGAAGGGTTCCGTACCATAATCGCAAAAAACGGCGGCCCCAATTAAATATTTATTTTATACTGTTAGTATTTGTTGTTATAGCGGCAATAGAAATACATCATCTGTGAAAATTTTAACAGTCTGGCTATCACGGTTTATGAGATACAGCCTGGTGACAGACAGGCAGACGGACCATGGAGTCTTAGTAATAGGGTCCCGTTTTTACCCGTTGGGTACGGAACACTAAAAACGGCCGGTATTTAGTAGTAGTGAAAATTTCAACTGTCTAGCTATCACGGTTCATGAGACAGCCTGGTGACACACAGACAGACAGAGAGACAGACGGACCGTGGAGTCTTAGTAATAGGGTCCCGTTTATACCCTTTGGGTACGGAACCCTAAAAATGCATTATGTGTAATAATCTGTCGTAAAGGGAATCAAAAACAAAGGAACTTTATGTTGCGGTCTGTACTTATTCTGTCTTTAAGCGAATCTGACCTAACGCGAATCCGACCTAACGCGAATCTGACGTAAAGCGAATCTGTCCTTACGCTAACAAAGGATGCACGGTGGTTATGACAGGATTTAAACTTGTGCACTGGAGCTTGGACCACACAATTTAGATTAGCTTCTAAATCTTTAAATAAGTTCATAAAATTAAAATAAAAGCTGCTAAATAGAACCTAATAGACAGCACAAATAACTGAAAACGCTTGACTGACGAGTAAAGAAATGTTCAAATATTTGTCTCTAAGTCGCAAATATCCGGGAGGCATTTGCGAGACCACCTAATGTCTCAAGTCTCACGTCGCGAGCTATCTCTAAGTAACTTCAACGGTTATGCTTGACAGTTGGTCAAGGGTTTCCATTTTATTTGAGAACGTGACGAAAATGGAGGAAGTTTTATTGGTTCAAAGTATAAAGGTATAGGCCGAGGTGTTTTCTAGTCAGCCAGTTAAGTTTAAGCTTTGTTGTAATATAGGTAACAATCACCACCGGGATCCGCAGGGTTATTACGTATCTTTTGCAACAGCAAAACGATAGCGATCAAACGCTTTCTGTCATAAAAGTCGGCGTTACTTGCAGTGCAGGTATTGTAGATCCTACAAAATCGTTTGCTAATCGCTCGCTATTTGTCAAATGCACTTATTTAAATAAAAAACGCCGACAACTCTAAAACTTCTGCATGGAAGAGTAATTATTGCACAAAAACCGCTATCGTTTTGCTCTTGCAATCAGCAGCCACCCAGCCTGTTCCATCATCGGACAACCAGACGTACGGCGTTGCGTCATCGGTATATGGTGGATATCCCACCCATACGCACAAAACGTTTTGGGGACACTTTCATTATACGTACAGCTAAGGAGTGGAATGCCCTGCCGGAGTCTGTGTTTCCCGATAGCTACAATCTAGGGGTCTTTAAGTTAAGAGTGAATAGGTTTTTTTCTAGGCAAGCGTGCTACACCGTCGACCACATCATCGCTTACCATCAGGTGAGATAGTGGTCAAGCGCGAGCCTATAGAGGAAAAAAAAAACTTGTGTCATCATCATTTCACCCTTGAATCACCCACTGCTTATTCAATACAATTTATTTATTTCAAGCAACACAGGCTCATAACCTAATAACAATAATAGTATCACACGCAGTCAAGTTAATTAAATTCAAATAAAATACAAAACAATTAAAATTTGATACATAAAAAAATATCATTTAAATTAAAATTAATTACCAATTAAATTAAAAACAAGTGCTAGTACTTATAACCATAAAAAACTACTGAAAATGCCTGAACTAAAAAAGCCAAAGCTCAAAGCCCAAATAAAAAGTTATTTCGGTCACAAAATTTTACGACGCATGTACTTACTTATATCTTGAAGGTGTACCAATTTCAAAGACACTTCTCATCAAAGAAACTTGATGAGATGAACTAGTTTCAAATATGGACAGCCCTACGACACACTTATTTAACGTCAACGAAGAAAATTATGTGAAAATTTTTGTTCGAACATTCGGACTAGTTAGCACCTTGTTTAGATTTTACTCAATTTGTCCACTGTTGGACATTTCTTTTTGATGAAAAGACTTGGGGCTCTAGAAAAAGTGGCATTTTATAAGGCATTAAGATTCTCGAAAGGTCCAAATTGTCTGGGATGCACATTCTACCAAAATGATTTCACGTTGTGTTTTGAACGATAAACCAATTGATTGACAGTTTACCTCAGACATAAATCTAACTAGATAACACAAGTCCCTCCATCTGTATGAAAACCAAGCGTGTCACTTTTTCACAAACAATTTAAAAACAAATTTACTTACCAATGAAAGAAAACATTTCCAATGCCTCGGCCAACTTTTTCTATACATTCTTTACAGCTCGACATGGCATAAAAAGGCATTTTTCTAGATTTTGTTGGTTTTCCGGTGCAGATAATGCTAAATGAAAAGCTCAGATTACGATCATTGATCGTAACTTTACTCCGTTTTTTGGCACGCGAAGTACATACAATCGCGTCATCTAGTTAGATTTATGTCTGTGGTTTATACCTAACTATTTCATCGTTTCAAGCTCATGGCTGCATAATAACAGCCGCACGGATCGATCTTCAAGGTTAAGCAACACTTACTGAGGTCAGACCGAGGATGGGTGACCATCTTAATATTCCGAGTTCCTCCGTGCCTCGGAAAGCAAGCTAAGCCGTTGGTCCCGGCTGTCATTTGAAGGTCTTTGACAGTAGTTACGATTAATCATAAGCCAGGAGATCTGATTCCAGTCTTGCCAAGGGGTATCGTGTTACCCAGTTACTGGGTTGTGGAGGTCAGATAGGCAGTCGCTCCATGTATAAAAATTAAAAAATCCCCGACATTAAAACCTCTAAAAAGCAAAAAATAAGCCTCGTACCCACGTCGGGGAACCACCAACGTTTACAGCAGTTTTTATTTACTTAGCGGTTAACCGACGCGAGTACGAGGCTTATTTTTTGCGTTTTAAAGGTTTTTTATAACGGGAGTTTTTTTTAATTTTTAAATTAATGTTTGCTTTATGTTTTAAATTATATATAATACCTAGTAATCGACAAATTTTTTTTTCGACATTCCCACCGCACTATTCCCAAACCACTGCAATTTCTGATAGCCAGAATCAATAGTGGCGACCACCAGAAAAGCGCCGAGGCAATGAAGCTAGACGAAGTCCCGGAGAACGAATTTAACTGTCTTGGATCCAGCAACGAAAGTATTTAGAAAAATGATAAAGGAGTAGTAGGAAAACAAAACATTATGTTTTGTCCACTCACTTCAATCGAAAATCTATCGAAACACGTAACAACATAGTCTTCTGACAAAAAACACTAAATCAAAATCGGTTCATCTGTTTAGGAGCTATGATGCCACAGACAGAAACGTAGAAACACAGACACAGCAACACGCGTCAAACTTATAACACCCCTCTTTTTCCGTAGGGGGTTCAAAATACTGGTACTCAGCTGCATCCAGTTAGACTCGGACACGACTCAAACATAGTTGGAATAGAGGATAGGCAGAATGATAGATATCTACTTATTTGGAATTACTTACACCGTTTGAGATAAAATTAGACATTTAAATAATAATAATAATAAATAAATTTATTTGTACCAAAAATTTACAGATTTACAGATTACAATTTTTCAGGTCTATAAGTAATAATAATAATTAAATTCATAATTTCAATAACTACTAATAAAAAAATTACAACTAGATGGTAGAAGAGACTTAGATAGGTGCTGGATGAACAAGATCTGTACACATTTTTGGTTGTTAACAATAATAATAATAATAAAAAAAAATACATTTAATCAAAAACATATTTATAAAAACATACCAAAAACATAAGAAAAAATAAAATCAAAATAATTACGATAAAACAATTAAAGTTGCTGCATACTTCTTCTTAACTGGGATTAACCTAATCAGCTTTCTTCAGTTGGTAATTATTCTTCTTTCCTTGATCATGTCTTTGGATTTCCCTTTTATTTTATCACCAGCTTTTGTGTGCACCCCTTTTTACCCATTTTCCATTATTAACGCCCATTATTATTTACCCCTGAAACATAACAATTAAAAAGGTACAATTACAAGCAAATCGGTGCATGTTTAAGTCCCATTTGATGGGGGGTGAAGTAATTGTTGTAATAATTGTTAATAGTGGGTAAATCCCTATTCTAAATCATTTCGTCCATTTGAATCAGCATCCTTAAATCAAATTAAAGGTTTGGTTGATTATTTATTGACATTAATCAATAGTTTTTTATATTTTCTCGACTGAGTCAAGTGCAGGGAAAGAAGTTTTCTTCAAAAGGACTTTTGTAGATGCATAAAAAAATTACAAATATATATTTATTTACACGACATAGAGGAGCTCGTGGCTAAATAATAACAGCCGCACGGGTTGATCTTCAAGGTGCAACGCTTGACGAGGTCAGTCCGTGGATGGGTGACCATTTTAAAATACCGGGTTTCCTCCATTGAGTCCTCGGACAGCACGTAAAGCCGTTGGTCCCAGCTGCCATTTGAAGATCTTTGACAGTCGTTACGAGTAGTCAGAAGCTTGAGATCTGACACCAGTCTTGCCAAAGGGTACTGTGTTACCCAGTTATTGGGTTGAGGAGGTCAGATAGGCAGTCGATCCATATAAAACACTGATACTCAGCTGAATCCGGTTAGATTGGAAGCCGACTCCAATATAGTTGGGAAAAGGCTAGGCAGATTGATTTTTATGTAGACGTTAAATTACAAAATAAAAATAACATTATTCATATGTTTTCCTTCGCGGCTCTGGCACTCTTCAAAGCGATCTCTTACATACATAAAACGCGCCTCAGAAGTTGAGTAGCCAAGACCTCACACCTCCGGCTTTTTCCTCTGGGGTCATCTGAAGAGTCAGGATATAACAGTAATCCATCAAACATATATGAACAGAAGTAAAACATCAATTCATATAAGGTTGATGGATTACTCAAAGCGGTGAAGGAAAACACCGTGAGGAAACCGGCATGTCCTAGAACCAAAATTTCGAAGACATGTAACACCCGCAATAGGCCCGCTTGGTGGATTACGGCCAATTCCCTCTCACAGAGAGGAGGCCTGTGTTCCAGCAGCGGGCACATTGAAAGGGCTTGATGATGATGATGATTAGACCAGAAATCAACAACACTCCTAATCAACTTGAGAGTCTTTTTTATGCATCTACAAAATTTAGTTTTTCTGAGACACCCAGTAGTTGTTTCTCCTTGTGAAAGGTACCGTCGATTAATGTTTACAGAATACAAGATTAACAAGCTATTACTATCAATTTCACTACGTTGAGGTTAAATCGAATGAGGAAGTGACTTAGAATATGAGAAAAAGTTGACCTGTGACTAATGAAGAAGTTAGATTTAAGTTTTTATTGTGCGCTTTTGTTAACTGTCCTAGTTTGGTATATCTTTTTTTTTTATTCGTAATGGGCTTGCGTTTGACCACTATCTCACCTGATGGTCAGCGATGATGTGGTCGACGGTGAAGCACGCTTGTCTAGAAGTAACCTATTCACTCTTGACTTAAAGACTCCCAGGTTGTAGCTATCGGGAAATACAGACTCCGGCAGGGAATTCCACCCTTTTGCTGTGCGCATAATAAAAATATTCCCAAAACGTTTGGTGCGTATGGGTGGGATGTCCACCATGTATCGATGACGCATCGCCGTACGTCTTGTAGTCCGATGATGGAACGGGCTAGGAGGAATCAGTTCATGCAATTCCAACGCACACTCCCCGAAATGTAACCGATAAAATCCGACAGGCTGGCAACTCAGTGCCGATGTTCAAGGCTCTGGAGCCTAGACTCGACTAGTATCTCATTGCCGATAAGCCTCTTGGCCCGTTTTTCGATCGACTCTAGTGCGTCAAGCTGGTATTTGGCAGATCCGTCCCAGAGATGAGAACAGTACTGCATGAATGATCTAACTTGCGCTTGATACAAGTTAAGCAACTGCTCTGGGGTCCCGTCTCACCTTCGCAAGAGCTTCGCACTGAGGTTTGCTGTCAGATGATGAGATTGGTTTAGCTCGCCTTTGTACATAAGTTGTCCTTTTGTATTTGTATATTTTATTTAAAGCAACAAATATATTAACATAATATACAATTGAATATTTAAAAAAAAACAAGCCTATATACAAATACAAAGGGGAGAGGGAAAAGGGCTCATTGTGCATCAAAAAATTCTACCACATCGACGTCATTTCCCAGAACGCTGGCAGCATTGCCACGTTGGATGGTAATGCTAATTCTCTGGCCGAAGAAAAGGCCAGCCCTCTGGTCACGTGAAGAGTCGACGAGCTTTGTGCTATTGTCTCGAAAATGTATCTTATTAATATACATTTTATGTTTGTTTTGTGTACAATAAAGAACTTGAAAAAAAATATGAAGATGGTGAAGAATTTCCATGAAAAAATATTTGCTCATTCTTCTGGCAGTAATCTTAGCCCACATCAAGAGTAGCGGTGGTCTATCAGGGAACCATGCCAGTTAGTCGTGTCGTGATTAGCATGTAATACTAACGATAAGGTTTCACGGAGCCTTCGGTAAACGCCTGTCAAAACACGCATATGGGTAATATGATGCGTTGTGTACAGGGTGAGGGCGTAAAGTAGGTAGAGAAAAATATACTTAATAAAAAAATATCAAACCGACTTCCAAAACAAAATACTGCAAAGCGAAAAATTACTTTCTTTTCCGAAGTCGGTGTCTTTTGTACCCATTGTTTTCCGTTATTCGCTTTCTAGTGTTTTGGAAGTCGGTTTGATATATTTTTTTAAGTTTTTTATTTTCCTGTGTTTAGTTTTGGTAGGTACTTCCAATTAACATGAAAATTATTTATATGCAAAGTAAATATCATGACGATTCCAATAGGCTCAAACACGACTAGGATACATTGTTTTATTTCGGTGTTCCAGTGGCCATTAATGTCTTCTTCAACGGGTCCACTTCACCAAATGATACTTTCTGATTGCAAATGATTGCATTATTGATGAAAATACCAAAATCGCTATATGTATGCCTATAATATTTGAGGAATTCCCTAGATTTCTCTAGGATTCCATCATCAGATACTGGTTTCCTGATCATGATACCACCTTTGAGATACCTCCTTTACAAAAAATAATCATCAAAATGTGTGTGTGTGTGTGGTGTTTGAAAGAGAAGAAGATGTATCGAAGTGTGAAGTGAAAATAAATGATAAGAGTGTGGAGCAAGTGAACGAGTTTGTATATTTGGGAAGTATGTTCACAAGGGATGGAAAGATTGAAGAGGATGTGGAAAGGAGAGTGAATGCAGGGAATAAAGTGAATGGTGCTATGCATGCAGTTGTGACCAGCAAGTCGATGTCTCCGGAAGCTCGACTCGCCGTTCACAACAGCGTGCCTACACTTATGTATGGAAGTGAAGGCTGGGTTTGGCAAAAAAGACATGAAAGTAGGATAAATGCAGTAGAAATGCGCTCCTTGCGGAGTATGTGTGGTGTAACTTTAACTGATAGATTGAGGAATGAGGTAATAAGACAACGTTGTGGTTTAAAAGAAGATGTAGTGACTAAAATTGAAAAGGGTATGTTAAGATGGTTTGGCCATGTTGAAAGGATGAATGAAAGGCGACTAACGAAAGGTATTTACAAGGCAGACGTGAATGGAAACGCCGGGAGGGGACGCCCTAGAAAGACATACATAGACCTTATAGGTCAGAAAGGCCAAGTGCGCAGTACTCATAACCGACGTGTGTGTATGACTAGATGTATGAATGTGTGTGAAGCAAAAGAAGCATGTAAGGATCGTAGCAGGTGGCGTTCTGTAGTTTCTGCCTACCCCCATGGGAAAAAGGCGTGAGTTTATGTATGTATGTAATCATCAAAATCGGTTCATAAACGACGAAGTTATCCGCGATCACACATAAAAAAACAAAATATATACGGTCGAATTGAGAAACCTCCTCCTTTTTGGGTAGTCGGTTAAAAAAGATAATTAAGTATTACAAAGTTTTAGTAAGAAAAATATTCGAGTATGAATGTGGATGGCTGCCAGGGTTGTTCGGGTAATGCTCGTTTTCAATATCAATAAATATTAATACCAAAGATGAAACAAAATAAAAAATAAAATAATGCGCATTTAGAATTTTTTTTATTAAGAATGAGTCAAAGCCTTGCAAATGAATTAGGATGATCAAAGAAACGATGTTAAAGTATTTATTTTTATGAAAAATATGTACATACTTAAACACTAAACTATCCTAAATTTAACAACTTACATATATACAAAAGAGAGGTACACCTAGGTGTCAAAGTACTCCTCCACATCTGGGAACGTAGCCAGAAGATTGGCAGCATTACCACGTTGAATCGCACGAGCCAGGCCTCTGGTCACGCACAGTGTCGATCAGTCAGCGAGAGATCTCCTTAAACAGGAGACGTGCATTTGTGCAAACTCAAGTCCAGTGACGAAACAAAAGACATGGTAACAAAAATCATACGACCTGATCAAATGAAGCTGCATGTACGAGGTGTCCGCAAGACCAAAAATGGAGGTGTTATTATTAGCACAGAGACCAAGCAAGACGCCGAGAAAATCAAGAACGCCGTCCAGCTTTCTACATCTGGACTAACCGCCGATGAGCCCAACAAGCGCAAACCACGGATCGTGATTGTAGGAGTGCCGTCTTCCCTGGCTGAAACTGAAGTCTTTAGATGCATTTACGAGCAGAACATACCCGACAAGTTGCCAGAGATGTTTGGGAGTCCTTTTTGGCCTCTGTTAAATTAAGCCACAAATCTGGAAGGAAAGATGCGTCGAGCTGTAATTACGTTATTGAAATTCCAGCCAATATACGTAAAGCCCTAATTTCCACATCAAGGCTGTTTATAAATTGGACGTCCTGCCCTGTTAGGGACTTCACTCTGGTTACCAGATGCTACAAATGCCAATTATATGGTCATGCAGCAAAAACATGCAGAGAGGTCAACTCTGTGTGTGCTCACTGCGGTGAAGCTGGACACTCGGTGTCTGATTGCACTAAGAAAGCAGACTCATCGAAATGCGCAACTTGTTCGCGATTTAAAAAGCCCAACAATCACAAAACGGGAGACCCTGAGTGCCCTGCTAGGAAAATAGCGGAATACAGGCACATCAACTCTATCGACTATGAGGGCGTCTAGTACGTCATACTCAAGGTCACACGAGTTGAACGTTTGCGGCTGACACTGCAATGGCCTACTAACCATCAATTTGTTGCTGGGTAAGCTCATTAGTCTTTGGCTGCAAAAATTAAGTGGCTATGTTTTAATTTTGCAATGTTGACTTCACAATTCTGCTTAGCAATTATTTCTCAATCTTTAGTTATGTGTAATCAAAGTGCACTTTTTTGCAATATAGGTAAATAAGACATTAAGTAATATTATGACCTAGTAATTTAGTTTTATGTTTATAGTTTTAAGTAAATTTAATATAATTTCCAAACTTATACAATCTTGCCACAATTTTTTTAGACTTCATATATTATGTTAAATATTGTTAAAATTCTGTTGTCCTACGATAAGCATATATTTAGAGCTCCTACAGCCTGTGATACAGGATTACCTAGTACAGGCATCTTACATTATAATACCTACATTAGTTATCTAAGATTTAAACTGTTTTTTTTTTTTTTTTTTTTTTACCTTTTGTAATATCTGAATAAAGATTTTATTATTTTATTATTATTATTTATTATTTGGGGGCCCAAACGGGAGGGGTTAGCCCTCAGTGTGGTCGCTTAGGTTAATCTTTTTGTGCCTGGCTGGAGGCTATAGTTTAGTCTCCACAGGATCAGCTGGTTAAGCAGTAGTCAATCACCTTGATTTAACTGCGAAAAGGCCAGCACAAAAAAAAAGCCCAAACTGCTCAAAACTGTAATTACCAATACAGTATTCTTGATGAAGTGAATGTAGTAAGATAGGGGGTAAAATTAATATTATGTTGTTTTTGCTAGAAGAGATTTGCTAAGAGAGATGCGTACAGCTCATACCGTAGAGGTACCCATGGTATCAAATGGTTACAATGGCGGATGTTTTTTTTTTTATATTGGTACCCACACTTTGTGTATGAATACATCTATACTAATAATATTATAAAGAGGAAAGATTTGTATTTCTGTATTTTTGTATGTAAAGAATGAACGTAAAACTACTCGACTGATTTCAAAAATTATTTCACCGTTGGGAAGCTACACTATCCCCGGGTGACATAGGCTTTTTATCTATATATTCCCACGGGAACGGGAACTACGCGGATGAAACCGCGAGGCGTCCGCTAGTAATAAATAAACTTGTTTAGTTTCTTTCCAATTTCATAGAACCCGTATCTATCTACCAATAACTTAAAGGTTACGTTTGTCGTTGAAACAAACTTGCACTTGTTTTAAACCTTACACAGCACGCGACATAAAAATATGATAAGCGGTAGAAAGCACAAAAAAGCTGTATTCCATAAAAACTTTCTGGGAATGGCACCGCAGATTTATAACAAACTACCTAATTCTTTATTAAATCTTAACGATATAAATAAATTTAAAAAGCAACTTAATAATTATCTGATGCAAAAGACATACTACACAATAAGTGACTACCTGTCAGATAGAAATGTGTGTGTATAATAATAATACATATTGTTAAGGTGAATACTTGGGTCCGATTTGTTTTATTAAATTATTTTATTTTTATTTTGTTATTTCTGGATTGTTCATTTGACATTGCTTACTTATGAATTTGAATTTATGATATTGTATAACTTGTTAGTTTTGAATTTATGACATTGTATTAACTTTTTAGTTTTGAATTTATGAAATTTTATAACTTATTAGTTTTGAATTTATGACATTGTATTAACTTTTTAGTTTTGAATTTATGAAATTTTATAACTTATTAGTTTTGAATTTATGACATTGTGTAACTTAAAAGTATTGAATTTATGACATTGTATAACGTATTAACTTAAATTTATGACATTATATAGGGTATTAATTTATGAGATTTTGTAAGGTATTAATTTGAATTTATGAGCATGTGTAATTTTAATGGTAATTTTGCCTGCCTAAATTGGTGCAACACAGTGGACTGCGCATTCACTTGACATCTGGAAATGTATGAATATGTACTGTGTTGAGGAATAAATATATTTGAATTTTAATTTTAATTTGTTACACGGGTTTTTCATTACCATTTCGTTTCAATTTAATATCCAACTTGTTCCTGTTTACCGAAATATGACTAAGTGTCGTCATACCAGGTATATACCTTTGTAATAAAACATCTTAAATTGGGTTTTTCCATTGAGAAAATTTTCAATAGCAGTCCAAATGTGTTTTTGTGTCCAGTTTTAACGAGCTTGCCTTGTTACATTTTTGGAGCCAGGATCTGGCTAAATTATAACAGCCGCACGGGTCGATCTTCAAGGTTAAGCAATGCTTGCCGAGGTCAGCCCGTGGATGGGTGACCATCTTCATTTTATTTTATTTTATTTATTTATTGGCCTATCTACAATTGTTATACTGTTTATTCTAGTAATACAAGCAATATGATACAAGCATACTATACAATATGATGCGATAGACACAGCATGCAATTCATATTCATAGTGAGATTCTACCGTGTTTCGCTGTTGGTCCCGTTTATAATTTAGTGGATCTTTGACAGTCGTTACGGATTGTCAAAAGCCAGGAAATTAGGCACCAGTTTTTAACCCCTGACGGAATAAGAGGGGTGTTATAAGTTTGACGTGTGTTCAGCCGTGTGTCTGTGTATCTGTGTGTATGTCTGTGGCATCATAACTCCTAAACGGATGAACAGATTTTGATTCAGTATAAAAACCCCCAACATAAAAACCGCCAACGTTTACAGCAGTATATTTTATATATTTAGCAGTTCCCCGACACGAGTCAAAGCCTTATTGTTTTCTTTTGAGAGGTTTTTATGTCAGGGTTTTTTTTTTTTATTAAATTTTGACAAGAGGTATCGTGTTACCCAGTTGTGGAGATAGGGTAGGCAGTCGCACCATGTATTTTGGTATTCAGTTGATTCCGGTTATACTGAAAGACGTAATTAAGATTTAAGAATCATTACATCTGTCCCTAATTCTTCGAGGCATATAGGCATGTTATAATTAAAATGTTTTATAAAAAAAAACACAATATTTTCGAACAGCCTGTATCAAAAGAATGTGCCGGTTACACCGCGTATCCTGTGGGCTGAGCAAGACGCCATCGCTTACTTAGTGTGGAGAAGGCTTTTTAATAAAATAAATGTTTTTTTTTTCATAATATGCGGCAATGACTGTTACGCAGTGTTTTATTATATAATGTACATACCTAGTTATTACTTTTAACATTCACAAATGTTGTTAATATTTTTAATTCGGCCAGAGAATCAGCATTGCCATGCAACGTGGCAATCTTGCCAGTGTCCTGGGCAGTTTTCATGTTGACAGCGATGTGGACGAATTTTTGACGCCCAAATATGACTCCTGCCCTTTTTTTACGCGTTCGTAGTTTTTTATTTATTTAATATAGGTATTTATTGTTAATTAAGTGTTGTATACCATGTAATTATAGAATATATTGGTAGTTTTTTATTTCTTGATTCAATTAGTACTTCATATTATAAATTTTATCATTTACAAGGCAAAGGGGATGTGCAGGGCAGTTCAAGAGCACAGTTCACAGATGGTGCACACAAGGATTAATATTGTGAACCCACACAACATCGGGATGACCTGACTACTGCAAGATGTCCACAGGCGGTGACGACTACCATGTATCTTTTACAAACTTTTATTAACTTGCTATGTATGTATATTCTGGTCAAATCTTGCAACTGAATTTTAAAGCAGTTATCCTCAACCGATTAATATGAAACTTTGCATACATGTTTGGTTTAGATGACAATGCACGGTGAGCTAAAAATATTATAAGTAAAAGTTTTTTTCTCATTGCAAAAAAAAAAATTAATTTACGTCTGAAAATTGTGTCGAACATTTTACAAATTACCATAGTCTGAACTCATTGAAATTATAACTTTTTTTTTTAATAATTTTATCTTTGGTTCACCCATTTTTTACAAGCTTTTATTTAATTTGCAATGAATGTATGTACGTATGTGTGTTAGGGTCAAATCTTGCAACTGAATTTTAAAGCAGTTATCCTCCTATATATTTTATACAGGTTTAGTTTGGATGCTAATGTTTAGTGACATCATTCTAAATCCAATATGGCGGGCGGCCCAAGATAGCGGAATTAATATTTTTGTGCACTGTCATGATATGGGTATCAAATGAAAGGGTTTGCTAAAAAGAATACGAAAAAAGCTTGTTTCAATTATTTTTTTATTGAATAATTTATTTTTATTTTAGCCTATATTGTCCCACTGTTGGGCAAACGCCTTCGCTATAGCCGGCCAACGCTTCCACCCATAAAAAAAAATAAAAAAAAACATACTTTTAATGAATCCTCCTCCACACTAACCGCACTAAAACATTGCGTGTACGTACTTATGGCTTCGCGAGTACCTACGTAGGTACCTAAAGAGTCGAAACAGCCAGTAAAGACTAACGCCCGGTATCTTAGCCCTACTTAACAGCCGTAACTCGCTCGGTAACCTGGCTGACGGATGATAGGAACTCTTATCTGGTGTTGCAAAAAGCTGATGATGAGGAAGAAAAAATCTTAAAGTAGATTATTTAAGCACTAACTTTTCCCCGCGGCTTTGCTACCGTTGCACAGAAACAGTGTGTTTTTTAGGGATAACAAGTAAAACTTAAAACACCCTGACATATTTTTATTGCATGCTCCATAATTTATCTAGTAGTAGACACAGTTCGATCGACAATCTATTGAACACGTAATTATGACACGATATCTTGCGAAAACACCCCGATTTAAACAGTAAAACGCCCATAACTTGTGAACAGCTGAACCGATTTTCATCAAACATAGCTAAGAACACTCTCGATAAAGTTACCTTTCAAACAAAAAAAAAACGAAATCAAATTCGGTTCATCCGTTTTGGGTATAGTAGGTATAGTTCTCGCCAAACTTCGTGACCGCCCTGAAGTTGTCTACAATGGCTGCGCAGTAGTAAATCTCATACAAAAACAGCACCGTTTCGTGCCTTGCGCATCGGAACGCCAACTTCAGGGTGGCACAGAAGTTTGGCTAGTACTATACACACGACAAACTTATAACACCCCGTTTTACCGTCGGGGGTTAAAAATGCCAATTTTTTTTAAAGAATGATCTCTTGAATTTACGATAGTGCCTGACAAACCCATAAATTTTTCGACACTTTTTCAATCGCTTTCGCGACGCTGCCGTAGGTAGAATGTCACTTGTCTACACAAGTGAAGGAAATTAATTCCTACACACACTAAACAATTTTACCTCTTAATGATAAATTAGTAATCATCATCATCATCATATCAGCCGAAAGACGTCCACTGCTGGACATAGGCCTCCCCCAAGCGTCGCCACATTGATCGGTCCCGTGCGTCTCGCAACCAGCGGATCCCCGCAACCTTCACGAGGTCATCGGTCCACCTGGTGGGAGGCCTTCCAACGCAACGTCTTCCGGTTCGCGGTCGCCACTCCAGAACCTTTCTGACCCATCGGCCATCCGTTCTGCGAGCAATGTGCCCTGCCCACTGCCACTTAAGTTTGGCAATTCTTCGAGCTATGTCGGTAACATTGGTTCTCTTACGGATCTCTACATTTCTGATTCGATCACGCAAGGAAAAGCCGAGCCTAGCCCTCTCCATTGCCCTTTGAGTGACTGTAAGCTTTCTGATGAGGCCCATTGTAAGCGACCAAAATATACCCATTGTAAGCGACCAGATAAATTAGTAACATACGAATATTATAAATGCAAAAGTTTGAATGGATGAATGTACTTAAGTTTGTTAATCAGCAAGCCAAAACGGCTGAACGGTTTTGGAATCATTCAGATCCATCAGGAAAACATCGTGAGGAAACCGGCATGTTTGAGAACCAAAAATTCGAAGACATGTGACATCCAGCAACCCGCACTGGGCCCGCGTGGTGGATTATAGCCCATTCCCTCTCACAAAGAGTAGGCATGTGTCCCAGCAATGATAACATTAAAAGGATCATGATGATGTATTCTAATGATTAAATTCCTAATGGTAAAATCTAAAAAAAAACTTAATTCAAAAATCTATAAAACCCGACTGCTTCAAAAGCGAACTAAAAAGTCTTAAACAAGGAAAAAATCATGCTGTGCAGTCGGAGGATACATATTCGCAGGCTGGCTGACCAAAATCTGGTGTATCCTTCGCCTGCACAGCACGATTTTTTCCTTGTTTAAGACTTTTTAGTTCGCTTTTGAAGCAGTCGGGTTTTTTTGATTTTTGGAATTAAGTTTTTTTATTTATAACTTTTTAGTTAGTTTTTTTTCGAATTCGATACATTTAAACATATAAGTGTTATATATTTTTGAAATCTCCTCTTAAAACCCTTCATTTTGATACCCCACACGATGGGTTTAGAAGAAAAAAAAATTTGGGCTCCAACAATATGGCACCCAAAATCCGCCATTTTTCTATTGCCCAATTTTAATGTAGCCTATGACACTCGCAGGGTTAAGACGAATCGATTGACGTATGTATCATCAAAATCGGCCAACGCGTTTGGTCTCTGGAACGCCATATAGGAACAAACATACATACATACATACATACTTACATACATACATACATACATACATACATACATATATACATACATGTAAGAGCGGGCGTACTCAGGATTCTCAAATGATAACGATCAGACACCTTGTATACACTTTTTATTACTCACACCAACAGTAAGTCTCACAACTTAATTTTATAATGATATGTGCACAGTTCAATACAATTCAATACTGAGTTCTTTCGACTAGAACCAGCCTATTTATACGTTTAAACAAATGACAAGACGTCACACAGCAACAACATCCGGTGACATTCGTTTATCAATTAATTATAGATTTAGGTTTGTAAAAATACAGTAATTGTGTACATTATTTGTTTAGTAATTAATAATACTTTTTACAAATATTTTGAACGAATATAGTTACCAATTATTTTATTGAAATAAACTAACAGTCGGTGAATCTACCTTCCATTTTTGACTTTAAAATATTACTCAAATAAAAACAAATCTTTACAATAACAATACATAATTCGTGTTTCCGTTATGTCATCTGCCTTTTTGACGTTTTGATTTCGTCTCTGCTGCTAGTTTCATTTACCAGCGCTATCACGGCCATACTGACGAGCGGGCCTTGCTAGGCCCAGCGAATCTCTGAAAATCATTAAAAAAAATTAAAATATGCAAAAACCTTTCAGACCAGACTCAGAGGCGACATTATTGCTTGTTCTGGTGAAACTGTCAAACTCAGAGATCGCAGATCGTGGCTTGTCCATTAAGGTTCAGAGGCCCATCTTTGACTTGTTTTGACTTAAATTTTATTGAATCATCCAACTTAAACCATAGGCATGACCAAGCCCTTTTTACACATCCATTTTGCTAACTCAAATCAAATTCAGAGGTCTCAGATCGTAGCTTGATCATAAAGATTCAGAGGCTAGTCTTACGACTTGTTTTGACTGAGTTTTATTTAACTATCAAACTCAGAGGTCGCAGATCGTTGCTTGATCATAAAGATTCAGAGGCCCCGTCTTTGACTTGTTTTGACAGAATTTTATTTAACCAACTAATTCTGAAACTCAGAGGTCGTAGTTCGTTGCTTGATCATAAAGATTCAGAGGCCAGTCTGACTTGTTTCGACTAAATTTTATTTAACCAAACAAAACATTCTTTTTTTTTATCCATAAGTTAAGCTTTTCAATTCTGAATAATGTTATAAAAAGTTTTAACCCTTTTTTTTTTCATTATTATTTATTCTTGCTATCACGGTCTAGTCGTTCAAAGTTCATTGAGTGACCAAAGTCTTTTTCTAAAACCAAAACCTTTTTTATTATTATTTTTTTTTTTTGCTTCCGTTTCGGCCATTCTATGCTTAGGGTCTAAACGGATATGGTATTTTCAATTGCAGGGGAGGGGCTATTTTACCTAGTTAATCAAAAGGGCCATTCAGTAGCCTTAGATTTCGTATATTTTAATGCCAATTACAATTCACCTATTTTATTAACCCAAACCCATTCAGTTTGACTGTTAGCTCTAGATGTACCGCGAGTAATAGCATGATGTACGAAGAAAAAGAAAATAATAATGGCTGTAATCTGTGCCATTGTAGCGGATTCCCCATTTGTAATAATTCTACATGAGGTACCAAAAGATTAATTGAAAAGTTATACTTATTCAATGATCATCAATAGGGTGAAGTTCGGAACGCAAAAGCTTTTAATCTTCGTGATTACAAAGTCCAAGTACCACTGATAGTCACTAATGTCACATTAAATGAAACAAAAGAAAAAGACACCAGGTATCTTATTCACGACCCTTAGCCATCACATAGCTCTCTTCTCAATTGCTCTACTCGCACGTCCCTACGATGTCGAGTCAACTCAACTCTCTGAACTCAGAACCTGTTCACACAGAGATTTAGTCTGTCCTATGTTACGTCTATTCATCATCTACAATCTCAATTGGTACTTCAGCTTTGTATATCTTACTAACACAATCTACGCATAGTAATAAAAATTAGAAAACCAAAATTATTTCAATTTTCGTAACGAAGGCTTGTCGATTCGAACGTCATCAACATTAACATGGTGACCTCACCTCTCGCGTGACTATGCGAGTTTACTTTATTTTAACCTCATAACTCTACAGGAATCCTCTGTAAGGTTCCTGACACAAACGTGTTTATTTTAAACCAACTTACAGGACCACAGTTGCTACAAAGACCTCCAGTTGCCACACTGGCCTACAGTTGCCATAAAGGCCTCCAGTTGGCACACTGGCGTTTAGTTGCCACACAGGCCAACAGTTGCCATAAAGGCCAATAGTTGCCACACAGGCCAACGCACAACGCTCGGCTACTCCTGACCAAACTAGATCATTGGGTTCGTGACAATAGGGAAATTTTAGAACTTTGATCTTTAACTAAATCATTACCCTGGGCCATGTACCACCAGTCGCTCAAATCAAACTTTAAAACTTCTTCTGCAGCGAAAACTGCCAAGCTTACAGAAACCCTCGAGTAAAACCTCTAACGCCACGGCTCTGTAGCCGAACAGCAATTATATTGCTCTCACACAACGGTCTCTCAAGACCCCGACCTCCGCCAGAATCCACTGGTACGGTCAAACATAATACGGCTGATAGACTCAATTACTCGACATTTTGAGCTTGCTCATCATCATTAAAATCCTTTTAACATCAACATCGACTGGTACATGACCCGCTGGCATCTTCCTTAACCTACCGTGTCCATACTTGTAGGTTTAAGCGTATCTATTTAAAGCTTTCGGTGTATAACGATCACTATCCTGTCATAATCACCTATCGCGGACTTAATACTGGGCCTCTTCAGTTTTCGTACTAAAGTTTCCCACACAACACTATTCATTAGAAAAAGGTCCTACGATCAACAAGTTAAACTAAACAAAGTAAAGGCAATGCATACTCAACTCATAAACCCACTTAAAAAAAAAAAAAAACCCATCGCCACATGGTACGCATGAGGTGCGGTCCAGAATTGGTCTTATGAGTAGACATGTTAATCAGATTCGGTTTCACTACCACAGTCATCAACTATGACGTCTAATTCTCAAAGAACTTTGCGATCGGGTATCCTTCCAACATGATTCGCGTTTTCTACTTAAAGATTTTGGAACATACTGATGGCTTATAAAAGGGAAACAACTAACCCTGATACTATTAAGGAGCTTCACGAATTAACTCTGATCAATATCATAAATATCAGATTATCAACATTAACCCTTTACTGTCGGTCACTAACTCAGTTTTCATGTAAGAAAAACAATCGCGTGATCTACTGTTATCATAATATTACTTTGAAAGTAAGCAAGTGAATTCAGATCTGAAGACGGTGGTTGTACATCGTTACGCAACAAGATCCGTCCTGAATACACGCAAATGACCAGTACCGTTACTAACTCGATACAATTACGATAGCCCAACGACATTAATAACTCGCTTTGCCACTGAAAACGACTAGTTATTCAGTCATTTTGGATATTTCATCTCCTTCTTATGGGATATCTCATCCTAAAGTTCGTACTGAACCAAATGTTGAAACTAGGAAAGTACTAACAACCCAATAGGTAACTTATTAGCTACTTGCTTTTTACCAGGTGTGTCTTAATTACCTAGTGATAGTGCTAGGTATAACCACTACCAACCAATTCAGTGTTCCAACATGAACACTTAAAACTCGAAATAGCATCTCATCACTAGAGAATATTCGACTTCACTATCAAAATAAAATGGAAGCGACTCACCGAGTATTCCATTCCAAACTTGCGCACGTTCGTACCGTTCGGCTAAGACCAGCGAACTGCTTGCATGCTGTTCTTCTTAACCTCTCAGATGTTGACACGTCAACCTTCGCGCTCAGCATCTGAATCGCTAGCCTTCAGCAGAAGCTTCAGTCTGTGACACAATATGGTATCTGAAACATGAAAAATATTACGAGAGTATAATGTTCACACGGTTATCTTAACCATACACAGCTTTGATGGAAATTAACCTGTGCACCGGTGTAGTAACCTAAACCAATCAATCTGCCTATCTGACCTCCACAACTCAGTAACTGGGTAGCACAGTACCCTTTGGCAAGACTGGTGTCAGATCTCAAGCTTCGGACTACCCGTAAAGACTGTCAAAGATCTTCAAATGACAGCCGGGACCAACGGCTTAACGTGCTTTCCGAGGCACGAAGGAAACTCGGTATGTTGAAATGGTCACACATCCACGGACCGACATCGTCAAGCGTTGCTTAACTTAAGTTATTATTTAGCCACGAGCTCCTCTATTAAGGGATATGAAAATAATGGGCATAACCGAAAGTTTTATTTGTATGTGTATCATATTTAGTGGCATCTAATGAAGTATTTTGATATCCAAAGTCAAAGTTTCGCGCAAATCATGTTTGTTTTGTGTTCTTGATGCTTGACCCGAGGGGTTCAGCTTGGTAAAACTATGATTTTATGCCACTGGAGCATTAGGAAAAATACTTGAAAGTAAACTTTATGACTTGGTACCATATTCAAAAAAAGATTTAGCTTGATTTGAAGTCTATTCAATACACACACAATTCCAATACACAATATAATATCTAGTTTAGCTACTTAATATTGTGCTACGAGTGCAAAAGAATGAGCATTAGTGTCTACCAATTGCTTGGCGCGTCTTAGCAAGCATGAAAATCCCTTCATCCTAGCAATAGACTGAACTACCTCGCACGGTGGATAGACAGGTAACTTGTTCACTCAATTGTTATTTTATGCTGGTCAAGATCATAATTTGGTAAATAAATTTTACTTAGCTTGTGGGTATTGGTGTTTTGTTTTTGAAAAACATCCTTTTCTGCAACTTGATCTGGCAACGAAGTAAATTCAGCTCATCCTAATGTCCTGGTCGAGTGGTCGGTAGGCTAGGCAAGGCGACTGTGTTGATGGGTCCAGTTGAGGCTCGGGTTGATCCCTTTCTTCTGATGTAAGAGCGGGCGTACTCAGGATTCTCAAATGATAACGATCAGACACCTTGTATACACTTTTTATTACTCACACCAACAGTAAGTCTCACAACTTAATTTTATAATGATATGTGCACAGTTCAATACAATTCAATACTGAGTTCTTTCGACTAGAACCAGCCTATTTATACGTTTAAACAAATGACAAGACGTCACACAGCAACAACATCCGGTGACATTCGTTTATCAATTAATTATAGATTTAGGTTTGTAAAAATACAGTAATTGTGTACATTATTTGTTTAGTAATTAATAATACTTTTTACAAATATTTTGAACGAATATAGTTACCAATTATTTTATTGAAATAAACTAACAGTCGGTGAATCTACCTTCCATTTTTGACTTTAAAATATTACTCAAATAAAAACAAATCTTTACAATAACAATACATAATTCGTGTTTCCGTTATGTCATCTGCCTTTTTGACGTTTTGATTTCGTCTCTGCTGCTAGTTTCATTTACCAGCGCTATCATACATACTTACATAGATACATACATAGACTGTTAAACACATTACCCTCCTTCGGCAGTCGGGTAAAAACGCTAGGTATTGTACCCAGAAGTAGGGTAGATACCACAGGATGGCTAAAGGTAAAAAGTTAATAAAATCAAAATCAAGATCATAATAAAATCTTATATAGGTAGGTACTTTTGAATTCTCAAACAAAATATGAATCTAGTAGCACATTCGCAAGCGTAGGTATCTATGGAGAATAATGTCACAGTAAAAATATACAAATTTACTGTGATAATGTGCAAGAAACACCACGGACACTCTTTTCCATCAGTTTTAATCACAGTAAATTGGTTAAAACATTATTTTTAGAAAAATACGTGGGACACTCAGAAAGTTTTGCGAAACTAAAAAAAATTGTTCTATACGTACCAGGCCCCTCAGAAAGTATTGCGAAAAAAAGTTTTTATATATGGGAGACTGGCCAGTTATAATGTTTTTCGAAAATATGATTATTTATAAGTAAAAATAAGTAAGTTCCAATTTCAAAATTTCCCTCCACATTTTTTGCGAGTTAATTCAAAGTATTGTGTCTCACTGAAATATGGATCTGCGCCGGGAACATTTTAGAGCTATGATTTTATACGATTTCAAGTGTCGCCTGAAACCGGATGAATCGTACGATAGACTTCAAATGGCATTCATGGAGGAAGGCCCTTCCAAGGCAACCGTGTATCGTTGGTATAACGAATTCAAGCGCGGTCGACCAACTTTGGGGGATGACGAAAGAAGCGGTCGCCCTTTGACGGCTGTTACCGAAGAAAACGTGCTAGCAGTGAAAAATTTAATCCAAGACAATAGGCGAATTACATATCAGGAGATTCAACACATATTGAAGATTGGATCGGGAAGCGTTCACGAGATTCTACACAGCCATCTTCGCGTGAGGAGGATAGTATCACGCTGGGTGCCGCACAACCTCACCGATGCTCAGAAGCAGGCCCGGGTGGAATGGTGCCGTGATATGCTTAACAAATTTGAAGCAGGCTCGTCTCGGCGTGTTTACGACATCGTTACAGGTGATGAGTCCTGGATTTATCAATACGACCCAGAAACCAAGCGCCAGTCGACTGTTTGGGTGTTTCAAAATGAGCCAACGCCTACCAAAGTGAAGCGATCTAGAAGCGGGGGTAAGATTTTGATCGCTAGCTTTTTTAATTTGACTGGCCACTTGGTATCAATTCCCTTACGGGATCAAAGAAGCATTAATGCCGAATGGTATACTACCAAATGTTTGCCAGAAGTTTTCTCTGTTATAAGCAACAAGCGACCAAACACAGGGCTCCGCGGGCTACTGCTCCACCACGACAATGCACCTGCGCACACCGCACTCAAAACGAGGGACTTCCTGGACAGCACGCCAGTCAAACTCCTGGGTCACCCTCCTTACAGCCCTGATCTAGCACCGTGTGACTTCTTTTTATTCCCAAAAATAAAAAATCAGCTCAAAGGGATACAATTTTCGTCGCCGGAAGATGCGCTGGCTGCGTTCGAGCAGGCTGTAAACGAGGTGTCTGCGGCGGACTGGAAAAAGTGTTTTGAAAACTGGTTTAGGCGCATGAATCTTTGTATAGAGGCTGGTGGAAAGTACTTTGAAAAGATTTAATAAAAATATATGTACGTATAGAACAATTTTTTTTAGTTTCGCAAAACTTTCTGAGTGTCCCACGTACATATATTTTTATTAAATCTTTTCAAAGTACTTTCCACCAGCCTCTATACAAAGATTCATGCGCCTAAACCAGTTTTCAAAACACTTTTTCCAGTCCGCCGCAGACACCTCGTTTACAGCCTGCTCGAACGCAGCCAGCGCATCTTCCGGCGACGAAAATTGTATCCCTTTGAGCTGATTTTTTTATTTTTGGGAATAAAAAGAAGTCACACGGTGCTAGATCAGGGCTGTTAGGAGGGTGACCCAGGAGTTTGACTGGCGTGCTGTCCAGGAAGTCCCTCGTTTTGAGTGCGGTGTGCGCAGGTGCATTGTCGTGGTGGAGCAGTAGCCCGCGGAGCCCTGTGTTTGGTCGCTTGTTGCTTATAACAGAGAAAACTTCTGGCAAACATTTGGTAGTATACCATTCGGCATTAATGCTTCTTTGATCCCGTAAGGGAATTGATACCAAGTGGCCAGTCAAATTAAAAAAGCTAGCGATCAAAATCTTACCCCCGCTTCTAGATCGCTTCACTTTGGTAGGCGTTGGCTCATTTTGAAACACCCAAACAGTCGACTGGCGCTTGGTTTCTGGGTCGTATTGATAAATCCAGGACTCATCACCTGTAACGATGTCGTAAACACGCCGAGACGAGCCTGCTTCAAATTTGTTAAGCATATCACGGCACCATTCCACCCGGGCCTGCTTCTGAGCATCGGTGAGGTTGTGCGGCACCCAGCGTGATACTATCCTCCTCACGCGAAGATGGCTGTGTAGAATCTCGTGAACGCTTCCCGATCCAATCTTCAATATGTGTTGAATCTCCTGATATGTAATTCGCCTATTGTCTTGGATTAAATTTTTCACTGCTAGCACGTTTTCTTCGATAACAGCCGTCAAAGGGCGACCGCTTCTTTCGTCATCCCCCAAAGTTGGTCGACCGCGCTTGAATTCGTTATACCAACGATACACGGTTGCCTTGGAAGGGCCTTCATCCATGAATGCCATTTGAAGTCTATCGTACGATTCATCCGGTTTCAGGCGACACTTGAAATCGTATAAAATCATAGCTCTAAAATGTTCCCGGCGCAGATCCATATTTCAGTGAGACACAATACTTTGAATTAACTCGCAAAAAATGTGGAGGGAAATTTTGAAATTGGAACTTACTTATTTTTACTTATAAATAATCATATTTTCGAAAAACATTATAACTGGCCAGTCTCCCATATATAAAAACTTTTTTTCGCAATACTTTCTGAGGGGCCTGGTACATATAAGTGAGAACGAGTATGTTAAGATGGTTTGGCCATGTTGAGAGGATGAATGAAAGGCGACTAACGAAAGGTATTTACAAGGCGGAAGTGAATGGAAACGCCGGGAGGGGACGCCCTAGAAAGACATACCTTATACCATACCATAGACCTTATAGGTGATGTTCTTCAGAAAGGCCAGGTGCGCAGTACTCATAACCGGCGTGTGTGTATGACTAGATGTATGAATGTGAGTGAAGCAGAAGAAGTATGAAAGGATCGTAGCAGGTGGCGTTCTGTAGTTACTGCCTACCCCAATGGGAAAAAGGCGTGAGTTTATGTATGTATGTGAGAACGATGTATAAAGACGTACATTTAAAAGCGTCTAGAGTAAAACAAACAATTCAAAAATACAATAAGTACGCAATTAAAAGCAGGCCGAAGCAGGTAAGTTCCCATTAAGTTTCTCTATAATTATTATTTTAAGTTAATTATCGAGGTAACCGTGTTTAAATACCTGTCAGTCGCTGTGAACTTAACACTTCATCGGCATAAAATAATGTTTGACTCATAAAACAAATTATATGAACGCAAAATAAAAGTCGCACGTCGTGCCAAGGACCAATTACTGATAAAAAAATATTTTAAAACAAACATGTGAGAAACCATCTACAGCTCAATTATCAACTTTATAACCAATGTTGTAAAGTTGGAAGTTGAGTGAGTTGAAATGCGAATCAATATTTTTTAGTCTTACTACATCAAAAAACACGTATGCAACAATTTCGCACAATTAAACTTAAGAATAAAAACTTTTAACACAAGCAAAGTTATTTTACCGTTTAAAAACTTGCAACCCAAAAAAAAACATTAAAAAAACAACCTTATTCAGTCGTGATACGAGCTGATATAAACCCAGCATAATTATACAGGTAGCATTTGAGAGTGGCAAGTGTGTGGTGCAGAAAAGCGTAAGAAATTTGTCCTCCGAACGTTTTTGCTTTATCTGTATTCTACTTTTTTATTTTGCACTGGCAACTGTTAACGCAAAAAGATTTTGACATTGTTTCGGAACGCTCGCACGATTTGGGCGCCAATTAATTTTTCGATAAACACAGAGTAGTTTTGTAACAGAGGTATTACATTGCGGTGTGAATAAAAATTGTAGTTGATATGATTAGAGAAAACTTTACTTGGATGTTTCTAATTTTTATAAAATCCTTTAGGAATGAGACTCAACGAAGCTGTTTAATCAGCAAAATTACCATAATAATATGGTGAAAGATACTTACTAAAATTCAGAACATGTAAAGGAATCCTAATAATATCTTTATTTATTACTAATCACAATTCTAGCTATATATTCTTTTTTTTCGTTATCTCTTGAACAACTTTGAATCGACCACATAATTTTTAAAATATACAATATAAACACTGGCAGACAATCTTCCGTTTTTGATGAATGAGAAGCAGCAGTCAACCTCGTTGACTCTATTGCTAACCAGATAGCCGAAATCCCCGATAATTCTGAGGATTATGACACCATGTCCTCCTCCTCCGATAACCAGTCCACCACCAAAAATTCCAAGGGCAAGAGGAAAAAGAGGACGATTCCCTCTAACGCTACCAAGGCCAAAAAGGCGGTAGCTGAAACCTCTCCCCAATCAGTTCCGCCACCGGCCTCGCCCGTTGTAGTAGTAGACACTACTACCATTAAGAAGGTTCCTCTTCCTCCACCCATTTATCTCCAAGATAAAGGGAAATGGAACGACATTTCTAGCGCATTTTCTGAACGCAACATCAACTATACAAAAGCTACTGCATGCCAACAGGGCATCAAAATCCAGGTCCCCACGTCCCGAGATTACCGAGCTTTAACTCGCTTCCTTAGAGGTACGAACGTTTCGTTCCATACCTACACCCTTCCAGAGGAAAGGCCCACCCGATGGTCTGCCACCACACTGAGGGATACCACCCCATTTTCGGCATCAAGACCGTATGCTCCCTGTCGGGCATTACTATTAAAAGGCCTTACCGTCCCCACGTCGTTGGTCAGTGTCACAACTGCCAACGCTTCATGCAGCATGTCGCTTCTCGAGGTACGAGTGCATCACGAAAGAACTAGATAGCCTTATCTATAAGGACGGCCAATGGGTTTGCAAATAGTGCGAACACTCTGGTCCGAATCTACACGTAGCATACAAAAACGACCGTATTCGTTCCGCCCTCGCCGCCGAGGCCCGCCGCGAAGTCCTTGTCTAAAACTCTACAAGCCAGCCCGCGACGCTGCGCATTAGTTAGAATCTAGATATTATTGGAGTTTCTTGTCCGTTCTTCTCCACGTAGGGTTTTCCGAACGGATGGTAGAATCACTCTATTAGATCCAGCCTTAGTTGTCCCCCCAGCGACGCCCTGAGCCGAGGTTCGACCCCAACTGGGGTGGCCCTCAGCGTTGTCGCTTAGGTTTAGAATATTTTGCCTGGGTGGAGGCTACTAGTTTAGTCTCCACAGGGAAGCCCGGTTAAGCATATGTCAGAAGAAAAAAAAAAAAAAAACGTTTTTCATGCTGCGATTAGTTACTCTTACTTGACAGTTGACATAGCTAATTACGACAGGTTAATTATAAGCTTTTAAAAACCACAGGTATATTCTGTACATTTTATTTTGTAATGCAAAAAGTCTCTATCCTCACACTACTCTATAAAAAAATCTGTGCGGCCATTTTAAAAACGCGCCGCCATCTCATAGTCGCTTCGTTTAGAAACACCGATCTGAATCGCACGGTGATAAATTATTTAAAATATCTTATTAATCACCAGATATCCATCGACTCACTTTAATTGGTGATTATTTAGTTAACTTGCTTCACAAAAGATTCTTATCGAGAACAAAATTTATTCGTAAATTAAGTTTTAGTGAAACCCTTTCTTAATATGTGAAAGTCTGTATGTTTTTTAATCAATCATGCCTCAAGGATTTTGATCAGAACACGGGTGGAACATGGCCTGTATATTTAACACCGTAAAAACTGATTCACATCCGTACACTTCAACGTAAGGTTCAGTTGAAAACCAGCGACAGGCAACTCCTAGTTGAACAGGACCTTTTTGGCGCAGCCGTGGGGCACACTATGTAATTGTTTTATAATTAAGTTCCCTTTTATTTGTACCTACATTGTATGTATCTGTGTGCCAAATAAACTAGTTTTCATTCTTTCTTTCCTGGATTAAGACATAGGATACTTGTTGACCGGTAAGCCGCTGATAGAAGCTAGTATTATTATAAAAGGCTTGGGATTGAGCTGCTCCAATTAATTTTGTTTTTTTTTATATTTTGCACCGTGAATTTTGTTTTTAATTTTGTTTTTTTTTTGTTTTCTTGCAATGACAAGAATATTTACTTTTTAAAGTATTATATTATTTTATTTTTATTATTGTGAATGTGATGACTATGTGGTTTTTTTTTTTTTGTTTTTTATTTTATCTTAGTTAGTTTTTACTCATGGTCTGGCAGTTTGAGTAGTTTATGCGGCCTACCCGAATGTCCTTTCTTTGGTATTGTTCGTCGAATCGTTGAGCTCGGTTATTGACAAATGCGTGCACTGACTGGACAGGTCCACTCAATCTGGCTGGTTCTTTCCTCAAAAGACCATTTCAGACATCTGTCTACATGGTCTTCACATGATATAACCAAGATTTTGTCAGGACTTTAAAAGAGACTGTGACCTCTGAGTTTGTTTCGGCCTTTCTTCTCAGAGTAGTCAGATAGGAAACGCCGACCTCATCTAGTTTTAAAAAATATGATCGACATGTAAAAGTGTTTGTACAAACCAACTTACAGAAATAAAATCATTTATCATTTAAACGTGAAAGTCTGTATGTTTGGGTGTTTGTTAAGCAATCTAATCACGCCTTAATAATAGTCCTTAAACCCTAATTTCGGTCGCGGCGGCCAATCTCGGCGGAGACTAGCCCAAGGGATAATATAGTTTACAAGTATCTGCGCATACGCAGGTGCACTTTCTGCTCCCGCACTGTCTTAGGGCCGATTTCATCAATGAAACTAATCGCGATTAGTTCAACTAAACTCAGTTTATTCAAATACAGCGTTTTGATTGGTTGAGAGCGCGACTGAGAAACTACCAATCAGAACGCTGTATTTGCATAAACTGAATTTAGTTGAACTAATCGCGATCAGTATTATTGGTTGAAGCCTGGCCGGAGGCTAAGAGATTAGTCTCCACAGGGAAGCACGGTTAAGCATATGTCGGTCACTTTCACTGTTTGCGAGACGCCACGTAGGAAAAAAAAAAAAAAAAAAAACAGTATTATTGGTGAAATCGGCCCTTAGTCCGATAGAACGGCAATCTGACTCGACCGGAAAGAGCTTGGAAAAACCCAATAACAATTTGCCCGTCCTGGGAATCGAACCCAGGCTCTCACGCTCAAGTCGCATAGTTTGTGACCGCGAGAACAACGAAACAGATAATCACGCTTTGATAGCCAAATGGTTTTAGAAAAAACTTTACACATACGAGCGAAGCCGTTGGCAGAAGGTAATGATAAATAAAGGGTAACTGATTCATCAGATTCAGGTCAAATTATTTGCGTTAAACTAATCACAACATGGTCAGATTTAAGAGTTGTTTTCTTGGAGTTAAGTAAATTGATTGCATGTTTTTTTTATTATAATTGATAGGCTAGCGCTTGACCACTATCTCAACTGATGGTATGCGATGATGTGGTCGACGGTGAAGCACGCTTAAGAGGGGACTCTAGTGAGACTTTCTCCATACAAACACATTCTGCTGATTTCTTCGTGGATAATGCCTCTAGAGCAATGATTTTTTTCAATAAAATCTAGGTCTAATTAATACGTGCCTGTATCATTTCCTTTTTTCCAAAACATAATCACAAAAAGAAATATGACAATCCAAAAAGCCGAAAAAAATGCCAGTTTTTACCGCCATGTTCAGAAGACTTTCAGACAAAATTTATAAGTTTTTGACAAAAAAGGAAATGATAGGAGCATTGACATACTTTTCTTCTAAATTTTGATATAAGAATTTTTTAGATCAGACCAGTTTTCATGAAGAAAACAGCAGAATACGAAACGTCTTTTAGTCAAAGTTTTTGTAGGTAAAATCAGCCTGAGCTGCAGTTGTCCCTTTCGCACTTTACGGGGTGAGGTTGGAGGTGACGCGACGGCAATAGTTTCTTTAAATACCTATTTTTCAAATTCCTGTTGACTAGAGTCCACTCTTAACTAGAAGAAACCTATTCACTCTTACTCGAAGACTCCCAGGTTGTATCAGGAAATACAGACTCTGGCAGGGAATGCCACTCCTTAGCAGTACGTATAATAAAATTATTCCCAAAACTTTGAGTGCGTATGGGTGGGATGGATGTAACGATGACGCATCGCCGTACGTCTTGTAGTACGATGATGGACCGGGCTAGGAGGAATTAGTTCATGCAATTCTATCGCACACTCCCCGAAATGTAACCGATAAGAAACCGACAGACTGGCAACTTGGCGCCGATGTTCAAGCCTCTGGAGCCTAGACTCGACCAGGATCTCATTGCCGATGAGCCTCTTGGCCCGTTTTTCGATCGACTCTAGTGCATCCAGCTGGTACTTGGCAGATCCGTCTCAGAGATGAGAGCAGTACTCCATGCTTGACCGAACTTGCGCTTGATACAAGTTGAGCAACTGTTCTGGCGTCTCACCTGTACCGTCTCACCTTTGCAAGGATGTTATTCAGTCTTTAGTTATTCAAGTATTTTTGCATGGGAAAAAGCTATTTTTGGGTTTTTCAGTCAATTTGCACACGACAGTTTGGTTGAAGATGCTCTTACATTGTATTAAACTTATAATAGATTGCGAGTTTAAAGTTGTTTTTGTACAATATTTTTTAGGTAAATAAATGATTAAATAGATATAAGAAAGAATATTTCTATGGTTCTAACACAGGCAATCACTTTGCTCTGTGTAAATTATGGTACCACCACTGCTCTCAAAACGGTGAAGGTACACATCGCATCGTGGGCATACAACCATGTCCTCCAAACAATTTTTCTGAGACATAAAGATTTTTTTTTTTTTTTTGGGACAATCCCACCGCACTATTCCCAAACCACTGCAACTCCTGAAAGCCAGAATCAACAGTGGCGACCACCAGAAAAGCGCCGAGGCAATGAAGCTCGACGAAGTCCCGGAGAATGAATTTACCTGTCTTGGATCCCGCAACGAAATTAATCAGAAAAGAATAACGGAGGAGTAGGAAAAATGTAAATTTCCACTTCCCTCCATATCAAGCAGGAGACAGAACAAACAAGGCCAATAGGCACAAAGGGTCATATACAACTGGGATAAGCCCAGTTGCCTAGCACCACGGATAAAAAATTAGCATTAATACATATTAATGGGTCCTAACATTGTGAGCTGTTTGTTATATTTGGTTCCAATAATAGGTATGGCAAAAACGCTTGAACGCACGGAAATTTGTTCTAGTTTCCACAAGGTCCGTATAGTAAACAACTCCTGATGCAGCCTGTACATTATTCAACATAATATTACGTTCATTCTGCCAAAGAATACACTCCCATAAGATATGATGTGCAGATTGTACATATTCGCAGTCAGATGTAGAACACTGACATAAAGGCGAGGCAACGAGCTTGAAAGAAAATAATTTACTTTTAAAGTTACCATGTCCCGTGAGAAATTGGGCAACACAGTGATCCACTTCCAGCCACGTGCTGGCCAGCCGCACGCGAACGGATGGAAAGAATTGGTGGAGGTGTCGGCCCTTGATAGAATTATCCCACCTACATTGCCATTCGGATAAAAGTTCCTCCCAGACGTCAATAGGTGGTTTAAATAATCTAGAGATTTTCTCACGGTCACTCCGCGTTAAAAAGTTCGCGTCCGCGGTCTCTCGTGCGGAATAGTACATTGCAGCACGTCGCTGCACTTCAAGGTCGACCGGAAGTACACCAGCAAGTATCGGTAAGGCCTCAGTACTAACCGTCCTGTATGCTTTGCATAAGAATATCAAAGCCAAACGCTGACTTTGAAGTAATTTACGTCGTACCGCCCCTATGGTGGCCCTATCAGCCCAAACAGGCGCCCCATAGCACATACAACCCAAGTAAGTAGCCCCATAAATAGTTTTTAAAGTTAAAAAAGACAGACCCCACGTAGATTTAGATATTCTCGTTAAGGCATAGAAATTTTTTTTTGCTTTTTCACCGACTATTTTAATATGATCTATAAATGCAAAATTCCTCTCTAACACTAGACCAAGATAGCACACGGACTGCTTCCTTTTTACGGGAACGTCATTAAATTTAATAGTAGGACACGATATAAGATTACCCTTCAAAATGAGTTGATAAGTTTTGTGCGGAGCAAAGGTCAGGCGGTTTCGATCGCCCCACTGAGATATTAATCGTAGGCAAGTGTCAGCCAAGTTCTCGAGTCCAGCTCGAGTACTTGATTGAATGAGCAGAAGACCGTCGTCCGCGTAACCGGTTAATGAACAGCCGCTAGGAAGCGGAATCGCGAGGAAATCATCAAAGCCTAAATTCCATAAAGGTGGACCAATAACCGAACCCTGAGGACATCCCATGGTGAGAGACTTCGACATGGAATGATGACCGAGTTTGAGTTTCGCGGAACCATTTAAAAAGTAAGAGTAAACTAGATTATATATATTTCTGTAGCAGCCCCGAGTTTTCATTTTAAGTAATAGCATTGGCCACCATGCGTTATCAAAAGCCCCAGAAATATCTAGAAAAATCCCAATTACGTACTTATGTTCAGATGTATTAACTATTTTCCTAACAGTAAGGGCCGCGTCTACGGTAGATTTTCTAGTAGTGAAACCGAATTGATTGTTATGAAATTTTGGTCCGTCCGGTAGCAAACGTGGAACGATAAGGCGCTCCAGGAGTTTTCCCAAAGATGGAAGTAATGTTATGGGCCGGTACGACTTAGGGTCGTCCGGGGGTTTGTCGCCACTTTTCGGGATAATTCGTATAAATCCGCGTCGCCATATACGAGGAAATACGCCCTCCGCAATACAACGGTTGTAAACGGTTAAAATCGCATCACCGGCTGTTTTACACGCTTCTATAATCATCCGATTAGATATTTTATCTTCACCCGATGACTTGTTGAGTGGTAACCTCTTGACAACGATTGTCAATTAATTCTAACTCGTTTTATTTACTGTTAAATTTAGAGCAGTTATTGTATTTTAATTATGAAAAACAATAATTTCCACTTCCTGACACTCATTTAGCCAGTAACTCGTTTGGTTGTTTGTTTGAAAGGTGACTTTATCGAGAGAGTTCTTAGCTATGTTTAATGAAAATCAGTTCAGCTGTTTAAAAGTTATGGGCATTTTCTTTAAATAGGGGTATTTTCGCAAGACATCGTATCATAATGACGTGTTTGATAGATTGTCGATCGAAGCGTGTCTACTATTAGACAAATTATGTCGTTTAAAAGCCTGCCTGCCTAGCCTTTTCCCAACTATGTTGGGATCGGCTTCCAGTCTAACCGAATTCAGCTGAGTACCAGTGTTTTATATGGAGCGACTGCCTATCTGACCTCCACAACCCAGTATCTGGGTAACACGGTACCCCTTGGCTAGACTGGTGTCAGATCTCAAGCTTCTGACTACTCGTAACGACTGTCAAAGATCTTCAAATGACAGCCGGGACCAACGGCTTAACGTGCTATCTGAGGCACGGAGGAAACTCGGTATGTTGAAATGGTCACCCATCAATGGACCGATCGTCAAGCGTTGCTTAACCTTGAAGATCGACCCGTGCGGCTGTTATTGTTTAGCCACAAGCTCCTCTAAATATGTAGTTTAAAAGTATGAAATACATTTTTGTCGATGATTTTTTTAAATTTTAGCCACAAGCTCCTCTAGTTATGTAGTTTAAAAGTATGAAATACATTTTTGTCGATGATTTTTTTAAATTTTACTTGTACATAACTAACGAAACCAACATTTAACTTTAAGTAAAACAAACAGTAACACCAATTACTATAAATTCACTAACGCTTAAAAGTTAAGCGCTGGTTTAAGTATCCTTAACTATCGTAATCATAACAAAATATCCGAAATAGAAACCTGTGTGTACGTTTGTTAGTCGTTCACAACTTAACTGGTTTTGTGCTTTACCTAAATATAGAAGAGGAAATACCCTTTTAAATACTGACACTGTAAATTTTTCAAATCTCTCTCAGTAAATATAATTTAAATCACACGTTACCTCCTGTGATTGGTTGATGAAAATATAACAAATTGGCCCAATTATATTGCATCATCATCATCATCATTTCAGCCGAAAGACGTCCACTGCTGGACATAGGCCTCCCCCAGGCGTCGCCACATTGACCGATCCCGTGCGTCTCGCATTCAGCGCCGACCCGCAACCTTAACCGTCCACCTAGTGGGAGGCCTTCCATCGTATCGTCTTCCGGTTCGCGGTCGCCTTTCCAGATTTTTTCGGCCCCATCGGCAATCCGTTCTCCGAGCAATGTGCTCTGCCCACTGCCACTTAAGTTTGGCAATTCTTCGGTAACTTAACCAAAGTTACTCTCCTGCAGATATCATTATTTCTGACGTGATCACGCAAGGAAATTCCGAGCATAGCCCTCTCCATTGCCCTTTGAGTGACTTTAAGATTTCTGATTAGGCCCATTGTGAGCGACGACGTCTCGGTCATTGAGGTAATAATGTACTACGCACTAGAGAAGTCATCACCCATCACTACTGTGTTCTGTTCAGTTGCGCTCTTCTAGCCGCAATTCACTTATTTGATTGCTAGATCTTGGGCGCTTAAGTCATTTTATGTTTTTAAACGAAAAAACGTTCAAACGCATTCAATATGCCGGTCGTGTGTTATAACATTTTGCACTAATAATTCAACCAATACGGCGAAGATCAAAGGAATAACTTTTCATAGTTGGCTAACTAGATAATTATTTTAAAATTTAATTTAACAAAATATTTGCTGGACGCCATGTTATGTCAATTTTCATATAGACTAAAAATTCAGATGTGACAATTTGTATAACAAGTGTAGGTAAAATTAGCTGATGTTTCTTTTTAAAGCGGAAAATAATAAGAACATATCTTTAGAAAAGAACTGACTGTGGTTATTCAATGAAAAAAGGTAAAAGATGAAAGATGATGATGTTTTATGGTGGGCCCTTAAGGAGAAAGGTGTACCTGGGAAGTATGTACAGTTGATCCAAGCGATGTACAGTCGATGCAGTACCCAAGTCCGATCTACAGTGGGCACTACTGGCAGCTTCAGTGTGGCAGTCGGCTTGCACCAAGGGTCGGCTCTCAGTCCTTACCTCTTCTTGATGATAATGGACGCACTGACGTCAGACATACAGGAAGAGGCACCCTGGTGTATGCTGTTTGCCGATGACATTGTGCTGGTCGCCGAGAGTGGCCTAGAGGTTCAGAGCAGATTGGAGGTGTGGTGGCACAGACTGGAGAGTGTTGGCTTGAAATTGAGCAGAACTAAAACTGAGTACCTTTTCTGCGATTTTGGCGGTCTCTCCAGTTCCGTGCCTATAGTTCTTGCAGGAACACCCATACCGATATGCTCCGACTTCCGGTACCTAGGGTCGCTTGTCCAAGGGGATGGCGAGGTAGACCGAGACGTAACGCACAGGATCAACTCGGGATGGATGAAATGGCGACAGGTCACTGGAACAACTTGTGACCCACGGATGCCCCTCAAGTTAAAGGGGAAAATTTACAAGTCCGTGATTAGACCTGTCGTACTGTATGGATCAGAATGTTGGGCTGTGAAAAAGATGGATGAAAAGAGATTGCATGTAGCAGAAATGAGAATGTTGAGATGGATGTGCGGAGTGACGAGAATGGATAAAGTGAGAAATGAGTATATTAGAGGTAGTTTGAAAGTGGCGCCAGTAACAGAAAAGTTAAAAGGAAACCGTTTGTCCTGGTATGGTCATGTGATGAGGAAGGATGAAACGCATGTTACTAAAAGAGTTATGAATATAGATGTGAATGGATGGAGAGGGAGGGGACGGCCAAAGAAAAGATGGATGGACTGTGTGAGGAGTGATATGAAAGAAAAGGGCGTCAGTGATGGAGTGACGGCGGACAGGATGGTATGGAAGAAGAAAACGTGTTGCGCCGACCCCAAGTAACATGGGATAAGGGCAGGAAGATGATGATGATGAAAAATAATTATTACGTAATGTAAGACATAATTTGTTACATTTTGTTTATTTAAGGTTTCTACGTTTGGACCGTAAAGATAGGGAAAAATGGATAAAATTTATCGAAATTACCTGCAGTGAAGATACCAGCAGCCTAATTGTGTAAGTGAATTCAGCAAAGGAAACAATCTGTTTCTTTCCCAAAAACGACTTTTCGTATTTCAAAAAGTAGTTTTTGGGAAAGAAACAGATTGTTTCCTTTGCCGAATATACTTACACAATAAGGCTGCTGGTTACCATCCAATCATACTTATGTATGTTCGTTGCATTTTCGCGAAGAGGATAAATATACCACAAAAGCGGGCAGGCGTTTTCTGAATCAGTCTCTCTACTCAATATCATTTCAGTTATATTACTGTTAATACTTTGGAATATTTTATTCACAAGGAAAAATTTACATATTTGCTTCAATATTCTGTTGATCAACCAAGCACTTTAAATCACCTAACACATTTGATACGGGCCATCATAAACAAATACACAAGAATTCGCTTGAAGTACGAAGCTAAAATTAATCAGACTAATAATTATTTATCGAAGCGTCAAAAGTTAACTAATCTTATATTATTTGGGGGTAACTAAATTAACATAATTGTAAAATTCCCTATTCCAATTTGATATGTTTTTAACTTATTGTAAGCGCATTTGATTATATATTAAATAAAGAAATACAAAAGCATCATAAACTTTAACAGTCGGTTATTTCATCATCATCATCATCATATCAGCCGAAAGACGTCCACTGCTGGACATAGGCCTCCCCCAAGTGTCGCCACATTGACCGGTCCCGTGCGTCCCGCATCCAACGAATCCCCGCAACCTTCACCAGGTCATCGGTCCACCTGGTGGGAGGCCTTCCAACGCATCGTCTTCCGGTTCGCGGTCGCCACTCCAGAACTTTTCTGCCCCATCGGCCATCCGTTCTGCGAGCAATGTGCTTTGCCCACTGCCACTTAAGTTCGGTTATTTCAACGTTATTTCGGTTAGTTTGCCGGTTATTTCAACTAATAATAAATTTTGAAAAAGTGTGAATTCTAATGAAGCTTGTTAGGTATAATGCTATGTCACTTCTGTAGTCAGTCAGCATTTAGTCTATATGAATGACAAGGTTGAACGAAACGCGTAAGCGCCATGAAAATCACGGCGCTTCCGTCTTTTTGGTCGCGAGAAAACTACACCTTAGAAGCGCTCTAGCGCTGCATGTTGATATTGTTTTGTTAGACGACTAATTATTGTTTCAGCGCTGCAGCGAATTTTTTAGTTTAAACTCTTGTCAAAATTGACAAAATGGAGCATGCATTTTGCTTAGGATAGCTTCTCTAGTAAGTAGTACATATTATCTCAATGGTCTCGGTCCCATAGGTGATCACTAGCAAAAACTGGCAATATTGCATAACTAGAGATAAAAAAAACGATTCCAGAAAGGGAATTAAATGTCAACCTTCGAGGCAAACCTGAACATGCATCTTTTGAGCACGCTTGTCGCATCGTAGATATAATTATCATCAGCATCCTTCAGCTCTTGACGACCAAAAAAGGAGAGTGGAACAATCAGTCAGACGGGATCGGAAAGGTCAGGCACTGGGACATCATCATCATCATGATTTCAGTCGATAGTCGTCCACTTGTAGAGTGGGTGATAAAGTACAATTGAGGAAAGGCTTTTATCCCGCAGAGGGCAGCGGTAGGCTCTGTCACGCCAACGCTACTAGAGCCATCTTCTAGGACTAACCTGAACAGGTTTGCCCCCTTGTCACGCGCCATAAGCTTGTGAAATATTATATCCAATGAGATAGATATATTTCACTGCAGCCTGATGAGGTTCGCAGCAGTAACACTGAAGTGTATTGAAAATATTAAGAAGTGATTTTAATGGTATGTTTATAGCATTTTAATTGTATTTTATGTGTACATTAATTGTTTTTTAATTGCTCTTTAATAATAATTTAATTTTATTTCAATTGTATTTTAATTCTATTTAAAATGTATTTTAATTTACTTTGATGGTATTTCAATTGTATTTTAATTTTATTTTCGTAATATTTGATCGTATTTTGATTTTATTTTTAATTGTATTTTAGGTTGTTCTAGTATGTGTAGGTGTATCTTTGTGGTAATAACATTGCATTGGCGTTATAACTGTTAAGGTGTTATTTACGTAATTTCGAATAAATAAAATATCATAAATGTCGACAATGCAGACATGTGTTGTTTTGTATGAATCTGTTTATTTTTATTTATACCTATTAATATTGATTCAATATTGGCAATAAACGTTTCTTCTCTTTTTGAAATGTTTTAACCTCAACCTACACTATTTCCCCATACAAAACCAGTTGTTTAGACAAGCAAGCGTACCCGCAAGGCACAGCTATCTAAAACAGTTTGGGCACATGAATCCGTTAGCTGTTTACCAGTTAATTCCATCAGTAATTGCGTTACACTAATCGCTGATCAAACGGTATGATGCTGCATGATTTTTGGAGTTCCGTAGGCGTTATAATCAATCTGTGTACTTTACTAGGGGCTAGAGTAACGCGGTAAAAGATTTTAGTGTCTGATTATTGGGCTTCGTCCCCCACAGTTTTTTTGTTGTTGTTACTGACAAAACAGTTGTATGTTTTCGTCATGTTTGTCTTCTTAGTGAATCATCATCATCTTCCTGCCCTTGTCCCATGTAACTTGAGGTCGGCGCAACACGTTTTCTTCTTCCATACCGTCCTGTTCCCCGTCACGCCATCACTGACTCCCTTTTCTTTCATATCACTCCACACACAGTCCGAGAAGGGCCGTCGCAGTTCTTTTAGTAACATGCGTTTCATCCCTCCTCATTACATGACCATACCAGGACCATCGGTTTCCTTTCAACTTTTCTGTCACTGGCGTCACTTTCAAACTTCCTCTAATATACTCATTTCTCACTTTATCCATTCTCGTCACTCCGCACATCCATCTGAACATTCTCATCTCTGCTACATGCAATCTCTTTTCATCTTTCTTTAGTGCACGAACTGAACTTAATGAATGATAAATAATATTAAGTCAAACGTAATGCTTGTTTAACGTTTTTTAAACAAGCATTTTGTATTGATTGGTACTAAATCTTACATCTCTTGTCATACACATCAAATAAGCCCAAAAAGATGGTGCTATTTTGTCTGGTTGAGGAGTTGGTATGGCCACCTGCCGGCTTCATCATGAGAACAGCTCCATGGTACCATATTATTTCAATGTTGGAAAAGTTAAATACGCCAAGTTTCAACTTAATCGGACGACAGCAATTGCTTGAAAAATGGATTTCTAGTTGCTGGACACACGTACGAAAGCGAGGTAAATAAAGCTTATAAAAATAATGGAGATCTATTTGAGGTTCAATTTATATTGCATCTTCTTCTCGAACTTTTCACAACTTTGTTATGACGACGATGGTCGTCAACGACCTCGAGGGAACAAAACGCGCACTGGTTTCACACCCGCGCGACCCAAAATTCAGTAGTTTTTTGCACTTTCCTTATTATTCTATGACTTAAAAAAAAAGACTCAGATCAAAATGTAGATAATAAAATTTGCCTTGAGATGGTGACAATTTCATTAAAATACGCCCGCCTCTTTTAGTGCAATTGTCGATTTTTCGTCCGTGTTAGACATAACTTTACAAATTAATTACACTATGTTATACAAATAAAATTCAAAATTTTCTTAGATCAAATTATTAAGAAAATGGTTTTATAAAACATATATTTTTTCCAAAAAATTATAAATAACCGTTTAGACGTGATTTTCATTTTAAAATCAGCTACTAAGGGGTATCTCACCTGAACAGTAGGTATTCAACATAAAACGACTGCCTATATGACCTCCATCTTCTAGTTACTGAATAAGACTGGTTGGCATTTTTCCAGGCTTCTGACTTGACTACCTGTAACGACTTTAATATAAGTCTTTTTAGTGACACAATGCTTGATAATAGGGATGTTTCCTGGGTAGAAAAATGATAATTCTATTTAGTACGTCAGTGAGATTATCAAATAATATTGGACATATAAAAAAAAAACAAAAAGAAACGCATCAAATTTCGCATCAGAATGGGGGCTTGTGACGTCACTATGTCAGTATAAAGTTTACTAACGGCGTGACGTCACACGATATTTCAACGTTTACGAGTCGAAAGAAAAAAATACGTGTCCAATATTTTTCACTAATCTATCTGACGGACAAAAAACTAATTTTTAGTAAATTACGCTTCTCAACCAGACAAATAACAAGAATTGATCATCAGGCTTGCTCCAAAGTGTTGACAATTTCTTGGACCATCTTGACGTTTTCCCTCACCATAGTTTCGTAACACTAATTTACCTACTGACATAGTTAAAACTTCTTAACTTCAAAATCCCGGCTCTGTCTGTAACACAAAAGTAGCGAATTGCAAGGAATTCTCTCAAAACGAATCCACGAATCTTAAGTTTCTGGAATATGTAGAGCAGGAATAGAAGTGTTTGTAAGCGCTGTTGGTATTATTGAGTTTTTCGAACCGATCGATTATTTATTCCACATTATGTCCTGTGGCTTCATAAAAATTTAAAGACTTCTTTGTGAACCTAAATGACATAATGCCTGCATATGCATACATAGTACATAAAAGCAGAATCACGTTCTGTTCACTGTTATGTAGTAATTGCAGTCAGTATTTATATAAAAGACTAGCGGACGCCGACGCGAACGCGGTTTCACCCGCGTAGTTCCCGTTCCCGTGGGAATACAGGGATAAAAAGTAGGCATGTCACCCGGGGATAGTGTAGCTTCCCAACGGTGAAAGAATTTTTGAAATCGCTCCAATAGTTTTTAAGTTTATTCGTTACATACAAAAATACAAATTTGTCCTGTTTATAATAATAATATTAGTATAGATTGCAGTCAGTACTTATAAAAGACTAGCGGACGCCTCGCGGTTTCCCCGCGTAGTTCCCGTTCCCGTGGGAATAAAGAGATAAAAGTAGGCTATGTCACCCGGGGATAGTGTTGCTACCCAACGGTGAAAGAATTTAAAATCGGTCAAGTAGTTTTAAAGTTTATTCGTTACATACAAAAATACAAATCTTTCCTCTTTATAATATTAGTATACATTATACCATGATGTCACCAATTACTAGATAACAAGTAGGCGAAAGCCACTTTGCAAGTCAAGGACGTTGCTGCTTAAATTTCACTTCCAGTTTTATAAATCTAAGTTACAAACTCCTCCTGTAAATCTGTTTAATTGAAGTGGCTTGAAGAAGCATTGTAATGATTCTTAATAAATTAAGAGATGTCTTTTAATTAATCTACATTCTAAAGCGGTATTTTATATAAGTAAACCTGTAAATAACGGTTTGTACTTATTCACAAAACATGATGCTATGCTTCCTAAGTCTTTTAGTACGTATTATTTTTCCAGAAATATGTGAAATCAAGGCATATAATCGCCTTTATTAGCGTCTTTGCAACATTATTTCACGATCAGAAGGACCATAATAATTCTTAAAAATTTTCAAGTTGCATTATTAGCTCAGCGAAAATCAATGTCAAGAACTTGTCAAAATGTAGAGCAATTAGAGGTGTTCTTGACAGATTCGTATAATTTTTCCAGAAATATCCTAAATTAAGGAATATAATCGCCTCTTTTTAACGCCTTTGCAACATTATGACACGATCAGAAGGACCATACTTATTCTTAAAAAAATTCAAGTTGCGTTATTACCTCAGCGAAAATCAATGTCAAGAACTTGTTAAAAGGTAGAGAAATTAGAGGTGTTATTGACAGATTGCGACTGAGAAGCGTATCCAAACGTTCCTTAAACATTTGGGAATCTGTTCTTATATTATGCTACTATAAGGCTTTATGGCCGTACCCTGACCAAAACACCGCCGTGAGCATTCCTAGTGCCCTAGCGGCACACTGGTGGCGCATGAATTACGCACAGATTTTAGAATAAAGTCTTTATAAAATCGAATTTTGGCGTTTTGAAAAAAATAATCTTACAAAATGGATCGTTATTTAATGGTCTATCCATTAGTACACACATTAATTAATGAGCACTTTACGAGGAGTTGCATGCTATCAATCATTATTTCTCATTTTTATGGTTTTGTTGGCAGGAGATTAGTGAAACACATACATACTTCATGAAAAAAAAATGAAATCGACCATTTTGGAATCAATATAATGTGGAAATTTAATGTATTTTTATAAGTTGATATTTATTTTTAAATAACGAGTAGATAGCTCTTAAAAACTGCACAAGAACGGCGTTTTGTTCGAGAAGCGCCTTAAATAAAACCTAAATGTTCTTTAGCAAATCTCTAGAAAAAAGACAACAACTCTTAAAGAAATATCGACATTAAATTCTAAAAATACGTTGCTACCTTCAAACACAAAGGACGTCGGAACTCACACCGACTCACACAAGCTCACACTATTTTATTTTTATCAAACACTCTTTTAGAACGCGTCGCGAATTACATTTTCGATGAAAAAAAGGTAAAAACATGAGTTGACCGTTTTGAATGTAGACCTAATAAGGGTCGGCGTGGCGGGTCGTTTTTTTTGGCAGGATGTGTGTTAGTGTTTTTTAACTCTTTGGGGTCGGCAGAAAGGATAGTCTGTCTTTCTTTTATTGAGAGATTAGAAGTACTTGTACGAGATGATAACGTTGTGTCATTGGATAATTTAATTCAGTACCATTTTGCTTTGATTCTAATTGCTTCTTAATAAGCAAACAGGCCTTCCCCATATGTCGATCTGGTGACACTTGGGGGAGGCCAATGTCCACTTGTCCAGCAGTGGACGTCTTTCGGCTGCAATAATGATGATGATAATGGCAAATGGTATTTTTTTTTTGTGACTTCTCGCAGTTCAATCAGAGTGATTGGGCTACTGCTTAACCGGATTATCCTGTGGAGACTAAGCTAGTGTTTGATTCTGTTTTTATAGTAGTAAGCCTAAATCATCCAGCTAACTAGCTTTTCACCGCGGCTTCGCTCCCGTAGCGTTTCTCAGAGGAACCGTTCATATTCCCGAGACAAAAAGTAGATTTCACTCAGCGATAGAGTACTTTCTTATCAATGAAAGAATTTTCGTAATCGACTCAGCATTTCTAGAAAATTTATCGTCTCTTTGAGAGTATCTAAAGTCTCCGCCAGATAAAAATAAATAAAGCCATTGATCCGACTTGTACCAGAAAGTATAATTACGTTACTTGAAAACATGATTTCATTTTTATGGAAATATTTTGATAATTTTGGTCTCAAATGAAAGGTATAGGCGTACAACCATTTATCCGTAAATGATGTAAATCAGTCCACGCGTTTATGAGATATTAACTCATCACTGTATGTCAAGTGAAAAGGGTGAAGACAGCCCCTTACCGCGATACGTTTGTTATTATCGTCTTAGCGACACTGCCTTTACATTATTATCGTATCGTTTTGAATTGTTGGATTACATTGGTTGACAGAGTGTTAACGACTTTTAGTTTTTTGTTATCTGGCGGTGACTTTAGAATAAAATAATTATTGTTGTAAAGTAACTCATGACGGTACGTTCTCGGATGATATAGCAGTACGCACAGGCGTCCGTCAGGGCTGTCTCCTTTGCCCGCTCCTCTTTCTACTCGTTCTCAACGGGATTTTCGATAACAAGTGCCGCGAGATAGAGTGGGGATTATGCAACGTCTTGAAAGACTTAGATTACGCCGATGACCTGTGCTTGCTGAGTCATACCTACGCTGACATGCAAGCAAAATTAAACGATCTACGTCAGCAAGTGGCAAGTCATGGCAGTTGTCTAGATATCACCTACAAATCATCAATAATTATACTTCGTT
The DNA here is from genome assembly GCA_949775005.1 of Orthosia gothica. Taxonomy (NCBI): domain Eukaryota; kingdom Metazoa; phylum Arthropoda; class Insecta; order Lepidoptera; family Noctuidae; genus Orthosia; species Orthosia gothica. The sequence continues at coordinate 10,986,993 of OX459035.1, read as the reverse complement.
ATTCGAATAGTTTGGATTCAAATATCGCCCTTTCTATCAAATACAGCTTCAATATCAATCCTGGAATTGCCGAAGCAAACTCGCGAGTTGAAGCTAGTTTTCTCAACATAAATAAACGCTTGCACAGATGTGCTGGCTGCTATACATTTCCTGTTGGTTTAAATATAGCAGTGTCTGTTTATATTGGTCTTCATTTGTTTTTACTATAGCGTAATGATTGACGTGTCAATTTGAAAGATATAACTGTGCCATGCATCGGGATGGTCTTTTTATAGAATGTTTTGAGGGTTGATATCGGTAGCAAATCATACGTTTAAATAATTATGATAGCTTTAAATTCATTATCGTTTTTAAGTTGTAGCATTTTAAAGGCTAATTTTGTTTGATAATTCAGAGTCCCTTTGGAGATTTTGGTGTGATCATGCAGACTACGAATGACCGACGTAGAGGCTAAAAGGTTCTGGAGTGGCGGTCGCATACTGAAACCCGGAGCATTGGAAGGTCTCCCACTAGGTGGACCGATGACCTGCCAGTCTGATAAAGTGTCACATTGACTAAAAAAACGAACACTTAGACGAACTGGTGATTGACAGCTCATTTCAGGCTCAGTTCACGGTGAGATATTTACAGAATGCTGGTGGTGGCTGCGGGAATCTGCTGCACAGGACCCGTCGACATGGCGCTGCTTACAGGCGTATGTCCAGCAGTGGACATCAATCACAAAAAATGTTGGAACATTGTAGGCTAATGAAATGGATTATACTGTCTGAAATGAATCGTAAATAAATTAATTAATAGAAAAATATTAAGGCAATAGAGTTTATTATATCTATGATTAAGACAGATTTAAAGATATAAACGTAGAACCAAGAACCAACAAAGTTTTGTAGGAGGGTAAACTTCTAAAAAGATCGCCTATACAAAACGCACTAGAGAAAGTGTCATTCTCCCAGCGAAGGTGATGGATCGATGGCCTAGACTAGTGGCATTCGATGTCAGCGAAGGCTATAGTCGATGAATAAAAAAAATCTTTTTACAAAAATAAAACTTTTTCATCCCACCATCTCGGAAAGTGTTTTTTTTAATCTTCAATATCTGAGTGGAAAAGCCGTTTTTATTCACTAGAGGATAAAGTAAATTGAATTTAGAACATCGTGTGCACTAAGTTTGTGAATTAAAAAAAACATTAAACCTATTTACTGCTACCTCTATGGTGCCGAATATATCATACAACTTTTTTTTAATTTGTTAAAACTCAGACTCGGAACCTTCTTGGTGTTCTTTTTTCAATTTGCTTTTTCCGCGGTTCTAACCATCTCCCTCTCTCTCCAACATTCACGCCAAGGGAATCCGATGAATCGGTACAACTATTAAGTATGACAGATAGTTTACCGAAAAACAGTACACAAGTGACTAACACCAATATTACAGTACCAAACAAACATATTACACTCAATTTAAATAACTGTAGCAACGTTACTTTAAAATTTTCTTAATTATACCTTAGTATTATTACGTTATAATTTAAAGATTATTCTGTAATACTTACCTGTCATAATGTAGTAATTAATACCTAAACTGAAATAAAAGTGTACCTATCTTGTGATTGTAAACTTTTTTTTTTTTGCATTTCGTCATTTCCTCGCTGAGGTGGAATGAAAAGTTACGTGTTGCACTCGAGTGCAAAGATTTTTCACCTCGTGCTCTTTTGATTCCCTCGCTAACGCTCAGGATTCTAATTTTGAATCACTCACTGCGCTCGTGATTCAATTTTAGAATCCTTCGCTTGCTCGGTCATCAAAATTGAACACGCGGTTAAAAAGCAACTTTGCACTCTTGTATAACAAATAACTATTTTACAATAAAATACAACCGACTTCCAAATGAAAACACTACAAAGTTAAAAATAACTTCAGTTTCAGCAGTCGGTGTTCTTGTTTTTGTTTCTTCGTTTTTTGACACCGCATTCCAAAATTGAAGTTATTTTTCACTTTGTAGTGTTTTTATTTGGAAGTCGGTTGTATTTTTTGTAAAAAGGTATTTTTTTTTAATTTTCAATGGTACATATTGGACAAGTTCTAAAGTACCTATAAATAATATATAAACGAATAACATGCAACTTGAACATAACCGGTGTAATGAGAGCGCACCAGGGTCAACTGTACACATCTGCGTACCCGTTTAGAGCATACTAGCGTGATGGTATGTTATGAAATTGTGTAAACAATAAACAGACATACGATTGCAGCTATCCCGATTGATTTGCCGTCATTTATTGAAAAATTCTGTTGTATATCTTCGAAGTTATTCATCAGATCTTTACCAAATTTAAATAGGACCATTTCGGAATAAACTTCTTTCGAACAAAAAAAGAATTTTGCAAATCCGTTTTTAATGACGGAGTTATGCATATATGCATAACTCCGTCATAATTAAATAGAATTAAAAAAAAAAATATAAACATCCGAATTGAGAACTGCCTCCCCCTTGGAAAGTCGGTGAAGAAAGGTGATGACCTTTCTTCACCGACTTTCCAAAAAGGATGTTTATTGATAGAATGTCTAGAGCCTAAAGGCGGGTTGCAGTAAGCGCCATTTAAGGAAAAGCATTAGGTAAACTAATAGTACTTTCTATGTCTACCAGTAACTAAAACTAAGAATATCAGTCTAACGCCGGATGTCGGTGTCTGGTCCAAATATAATTTTAGTTAAATACGTTAATAGATGTGTTATGATTAATGGTAGGTTCACGATATGTTCTATTAGGGGATAGACAGAGATGGGTGTCAATCAGTTTAATAAATGTTTCGGTTTTCGAGAATTCTGAATCGGGAGACAAAACCAAAACTACAGAAACTAGAAAGTTGTAATAAATTCTGTTTTCACTAAATCGGCATAGAACCTATTTATTTATTTTATTTATGTACACCATAATAAACAAGAAAAATAAACTTAATACTAAAAACATACAATAGGCGGCCTTATCGCATACCGCGATCTCGTCCAGGCAACCTGGAATGGACAGAGATTACCTGGACATGACATGGGGTTGTCAGTGGACAATACCAACAATGAACATAATACAGATACAATAATACTTACTAGAAACACAAATACATACATATGCTAATTAATAAATACATACATAATTAATATATAAGCAATGAAAATAAATGATGTACGACATTCATAGCACATTATGTCTAAAAACCAAGAGCACAATCACAGCGATAGATAATGTTCTTTGACGAGTTTTTTAAATACAGGCAACGACTGAGCACGTTTCATTGGGTCAGGCAATGCATTCCACAGACGAGCAGCCTGGACAGTAAAAGATTTAGCCATGAAAGTTGTGGAATGCATTGGCATTCTAAGTCGCAAGTTATCTGATGTCCTCAGAGATTTCGTGTGGGCATCGCAGATAAACTGGAAACGAACATACCTAGGCCTCTCCAATCCAGCTGCAACCAGCCACCTTGCGCAGATCGTCACTCCACTTAGCTTTGAGTTTGCAGATTCCTGGTCTCCATTCAAGAACACGTTAACCCTATCAGTCATTCATCGGTTCTACGGCTAATATAGCCAGCATTTAACCACTTGAGCTTGCTTATTCTCTGAGCCGTGTCGACTCCTTTGGTTCTCCGTCGAATCTGGAGATATTCCGGATTTGATCCCTCAATTTTATTCCAACTAATATAAAAGAGGTAAAATTGGATACATATTTGATTAAATGTTTTTCCGATTACGTTACTGACTTAAACAGATAAAAAGTAACATTATCGTTGAGATCCATAGCATTTTTACCAGAAAAATCACATACATAAATCTAACTAGATGACGCGACTCAAAAAACGGAGTAAAGTTACGATCAATGATTGTATCTGAGCTTTTCATTTAGCATTATCGGCACCGGAAATGCACCGAAATCTAGAAAGATGCTTTTTTATGCCATATTGAGTTGTAAAGAATGTCTAGAAAAAGTTGGCTAAGGTATTGGAAATGTTTTCTTTCATTGATAAGTAAATTTGTTTTTAAATTGTTTTTGAATAAGTGGCAGGCTTGGTTTTCATACAGATGGAGGGACTTGCGTTATCCAGTTAGATTTATAACTGTGAGTACAATGCACGGGTCCTGTGAAATATGACACAGAAGCGAAGCCGTAGGAAATAACTAGTTTCTTATATATTGACTTCTGTCCTCGCCAAATTCTTACTTCTTTTTTAACTATTCACCGTGAAACAATGGTGTTATATTTTTTTGTATTTTAACTTTGCAACATCGTATTCGCTTCTGGGTCTTGTTTTCTTTCTGTCTGTTTGTCTGTCTGAGTGTTTGACAGCGCCGATTGTTTCGAATTTCAAATGTGTTTAGTTTTTTTTTACTAAGATGGCAGCTTTTTTATTGCGTTTCGGATGTGCTATCTGTGATCGGAGGTTTAGAGCTTGTAAGCAAATGTTTTTTTCACCTCAGCACCTCAAACAAGCAGGTTTTGCTGCTTAAAGACAGTGAGCAAAATTTGATTTTGCTGCGAGCGTGAGACAAAGTAACTTTTTAATTATTTTTTTTAAATGCCGAGTCAGTGCTGGGTCTACTCACAACATTCGAAAGATTTGAACTTCACTTTGTTCTGTCACTTTCACTTCGATACGAAAAGAGCGAGAGATAGAAACAAGTCGATTCGAAGTTCGATTTTCAAATTCCATATAAAATAGGCTCAAAAAAGAAACCAACAATAAAACTTTCGGAAACACGTCATCTATAAAATTTCAAATCAAGGTTTAAATGTAATTATTATACTTTTCTCTTAATAATCGAATTATATTTTTTTATAATCAAATAAAGAGATGTTGAAGTAAAAAATACGAAGTTTATCATGTATCTACATAATTATTTAAAGTTTTAACAATCTTTATTGTGACAGAATAATTTAGTAATAGTGCAATTTCCGAACGCATCTTTAAAAAAAAGCGGGCTTTTATTTTTTATTGTTTTCTTCTTCTGTTCGCAAGCTACAAAGTGCGATACACGTTGGATATTATTAAAATAATAATAAATAAATATGAGTGAATCCAGTGATGATGTCTGCAATTTAACACCGAAAGAATTGAAGCAGTATGTAATTAATTAAAAAAAACAAAAAACCCGACTGCTTCAAAAGCGAACTAAAAAGTCGTAAACATGGAAAAAATCATGCTGTGCAGTCGGAGGATACATATTCGCGGGCTGGCTGACGAAAGTCTGGTGTATCCTCCGCCTGCACAGCATGTTTTTTTCCATGATTACGACTTTTTAGTTCGCTTTTGAAGCAGTTGGGTTTTTTGATTTTTTTAATTAAGTTTTTTTATTTATAACTTTTTAGTTAGTTTTTTTCGAATTAGATACATTTAAACATATAAGTGTTATATATTTTTGAAATCTCCTCTTAAAACCCTTTATTTTGTTACCCCTCACGATGGGTTTGGAAGAAAAAAAATTGGGCCCCCACAATATGGCACCCAAAGGTGCCGCCATTTTTCTATTGTCCAATTTTAATGTAAACTATGACACTCGCAGGGTTAAGACGCATCGATTGACGTATGAATCATCAAAATCGGCCAACGCGTTTGGTCTCTGGAACGCCATATAGGAACAAACATACATACATATATACATACATACTTACATACATACATAGACTGATAAACACATTACCCTCCTTCGGCAGTCGGGTAAAAAGCGAATCAGTGAATACTCAAACTGAAGTCGCTAAAACAACAATATCGGTTCCATTCGTTCCAAACAAAACTGGTAGGTACTTTTAATTTGCAAAACTGCAATTATTTTACTTTTAACTTTTAATTTTTACAAATATACATGTGGTTTAAATATTACCAAGTTGTATTTTTTACCTTTAGATTATTTGTTCTCGCTGCTGAAGTGAAAAGTTGTATGTGCTACACGAGACCAAAGTTATTTGCATCTCGTGTCTTTGAATCCCTCGCTGCACTCAGGATTCTAACCTAGAATCACTCGCTACGCTCGTGATTCAAATATAGAATCCTTCGCTTACTCGGGATTCAAAATCAACACTCGCGGCAAAAACCAACTTTGCTCTCTTGTTGCACAAATAACTATTGTCACATTTTCTAACACGATAAGAGTTTAAAGTATTTACTATCTGCCAGAGTTCATCTGCCTGTCTGCCTGTTTTTGACTCATGTTATTTAGAGTTGCCGCATTGACTGGTGCTCAAAACTTCTTATTTAGGGTTCCGTACCCGAAGGGTCCAAACGGAACCCTATTGCTGTCACTCACGTGTCCGTCTGGCTGTCCGTCGTCTGTCACACGGGTTTTATAGCTAAACTGTTGGAGCTACAGTCTTAAAATTTTCGCAGTATAGGCATCTTGTTGACCCAAAGCTACATAAATTTTCAAAAAATATTTTTTAAGGTTTAAGGGGCGCTCCCATACAGTTAAAGAATAAAGTGAAAAAAAATTACCTTTCCATCGAGTTGCTTATCGTTTTCACAAAGTACGTAAGCGGTACGTAAGCGGCGTCGGCGCGCCGCAGACAGAGGGGCCACTACGAACAAAGTGTCATTTTGCACACAAACTTTGACATTGCGGTTTTAAAGGGAATATTGGGCAATATTGGACCGAGCTCAGTCGCGGCTGTCATGAGTGCTTTGTGCGGGCGTTTGTCACGTCATTCATATATTAATTAAGTACTGTAACGAGGTTGTTTGCATTGGATGGGGTACCTTTATTATTTGTTACAGACCGAATTTACTTTTTGTTTTTAAATATTTCTTTCAATATTTCTTCTTCATTAAATCTTTCAAGATGACAAATTAGAAATTCAGTATCTAGGATTTTAATAAATTATTTAAAGCCCATAGGCGAAATTGAGGACTTTTCATAATAATAAGGTTCAAGTCATACAGCTTACAAATATGTTTCCTCAGACTACACAGCATAATTTTTTTCTTGTTTAAGATCATCTTTGGTTATTTGATTTTATTAGGTACCTGTTTTTTCACATTTATATTTTTGTCGCGCTTTTCACAATTTTATGTTTTAAGTGGGATCATTATTACACTATTACTACGTCTTGTTACTCTCCAATCTTCGTCGTATGTGGCGTAATATTAAATGTATCGTGATATTAAATGGATATTTGATGCCCTGTCTACCCTTTAAGGCATGTAAATTTAATTCGGAATCAATATAGTAGCAACCCTAGTGAATCTGCCAAGTTTAGCTGTCAATTTTCTAAACGGCGGGAGTGGCCTTTCTGTATACTTACTATTTTGTGTCGTTTTTTAGAGATCGTTAATAAAATAAATACTGTAAATTTTGTTTTCAAAAATTTTGGAAAACAAAGGAATGAGAAGCCACCAAAGGCAGCATTTTTAAAAAAAATCTGTTCCGAAGAATTTTTTAACTTGCCAACTGACCTATGAACTTGATATTTGGTGATAATGTATATTATATCGTATATTTTACTAAAAATACCAATATATTGATACATTTTCTTTGAAATTCCCTCTTTTTTCCTATTACAACCAAATTAATTTTGCGGTTTGGAAAGGAAACCTAAATTTGCGAAGTTTGACACACACTTGGCTGGCTTTTTAATACGCTTTAAATAGCTTGGTATTTATGTATATATGTACCTCAATTTTTGACCATGTTTTTCACCCTCTTCAAAACATCGGTTTTAATTGTAACTTCAAACACTTATCAAGGACCGATGACAATGCAATAACTTAAATAGTTTTGTTCCATTATCCTTACCAGGATCTTCAGGATTAGCGATTAAACCAAAAAGTAACAATAAATAATAGATTAAAAAACACGCTTTAATAGGAAACCTAACTTTCTCAGTTTACAAAATAATTTTCAATAAATTTTAATTATGAATAGTGAGATTAACAAAAAAAATATATTATAAAATATCGTGGGGTGCTTATTAAGATATTTTCATTGACATCAAGCACACACGCTTTTTTACAATGACATTTTTTTTTGTTTACTTTACTTACTGAATAGTAAGTAAAGTTAGTTAAGTTAATTAAGAACATAAATTTTAACAAATATGTTGAAATTTATGTTCTTCTTTTAAGTTGGTTTTCTGTAAGAACCTGTTTTTTTAGATTTTGTAAACTATTATTTATTTCATTCTCACTTATCAACTGTCACGCTTTCTTTCATTATCAGAGTTCGTATTAAATACAAGCTCATGCAATTGCTGGCTCCCAAAAAGTTGGGGATCCTTGCAAAGGTGAGACGGTACTTCACGCCAGAACAGTTGCTCAACTTACATCAAGCGCAAGTTCGGCCATGCATGTAGTACTGCTCACATCTCTGGGACGGATCTGCCAAGTACCAGCTGGCTGCACTAGAGTCGATCGAAAAACTGGCCAAGAGGCTCATCAGCAATGAGATACTGGTCGAGTCTAGACTCCAGAGCCTTGAACACCGGCGCCAAGTTGCCAGTCTGTCGCGTTTTTATCGGTTACATTTCGGGTAGTGTGCGATGGAATTGCATGAACTAATTCCTCCTAGCCCGTTCCATCAACGGACTACAAGACGTACGGCGATGCGTCTTCGGTACATGGTGGACCTCCCACCCATACGCACAAAACGTTTTGGGAATACTTTTATTATGCGTACAGCTAAGGAGTGGAATTGGAAAAAAATAAATATATTTGGTTTTAGCCACACAACAAAAACTCACAGGGTTTAACTGTCTGATGGCGAGCCGTTACGTAATTATACAACAATGTCAACTTTGCTCGAAAGAAAGTTCCCTTAAAAATTTCATAAACTCATTTGAAATTTTTAAGGGAACTTTCTGTCTTTAATGATCAAAGTAAGAATTTAATACGAATCTAATACTAAATTAGAACAAGATAACAACAGAATTAACACATTATAATTGGAATCTAGTTAGACATAGAACATTGCTCAAATTTAGTAGATTGCTAGGTACTAGGGGCTATTGCGCGAATCACATATAATTGGGATCTTTTTGTAGTATTCGTACATAATGGTACGAAGCAAGCACGATAACTTTTAAGGTTCGATATTTATGATCAATATATTCGATATTCATCAATATATTGACGATAATAACAAGATTGAATCGGTTAAAAGTCAAAACACTGTATCAGCTATGTGCTACAATGAGTAGAAATGAACGTTGTGACGTCACACGGGCTCGGATTTGTTCGGCAAACTATCGGGGTGTTTTCGGTACTGGATTCAAAAAAAATATTTTCAATTGCATTTTACTTTGTAATTACAGTGAAAAAAAAACTAAAAATAGTTTTGTATGGAAACTTATATATGATCTTTTCATTTTTTACAAAAAAAAAATTGGTTCAACAAACCAATTGTGCTAAAATTTTGCACACACGTTTTTCTCTCGTGACAATGCATTAATTTGATTTAGAAGCTTGTTTAAAAATATACATAAATGTTTGTTTATTTTGGATTTACTTCACTTTTTTTTCTTTTAGAGGTGTAAGTGTTAACAAATATATCAATCGATGATCTTGATCGACGTCAGTCGATTGGTACGGAAGTTTTGAATTCATTTTGTTGGGAACTGTCGATCGACGTCGACAGACAAATAAACTAAAGATTGACGATCATCGATTGTTTTAATAACTCCTTAACACTTTTGCAGTTTGTAGCTAGAATATATACATTGTTGATGGCAACACAAAGTCTTTTTGTTTGTAGTTTAATCTGTTATCTGTGTAAGGAACTGACATACGTTCCCTTCTCTATATCCTGTGTCTTTGACCAACACGTTTTCATGTGAGTTATAGTAAAATATTAATAAAACAAGCAAATTATATCAATTTACCCCGGCCCCGTATAACATTTTTTTGGGGGCCCTTATGTGAAGGTGAAGAATTCTCACAAAAGAAAAAGAATGTTTGCATAAAATTAAAAGAAATATTTATTCATCATAATTAGCTATGTCACTTTTGCCAAAAAATATAGATACCTTGCCTTTTTTTGGCAAACTGATTTATTAAATATTTTATAGCTGATGATGACTTTACTTTTTCTAAAGTTTCTGCCTCTATGGACAATAGTGAAAGGCCTGACAGGCGAAAAAAAAAATTTGGGCAGTTTTTATTAATTTTTATTTACGCTCGTTGGGGGCCCCTGTGGCCCGGGGGCCCCGTATAATTGGGAAGGCTGATACAGCGGTAGCTACGCCCCTGCCGCTTACCCTTTCACCACATAAATAGCATGAATTTACCCAGCTCAAAGTGAACAAAGCTTCAAACATACATAGTTGTAGAGGGTTGCCTGAAACTCAAGAATAACTCGTTTATAAGTCTAGTCATATCAAAGACAATGATAATACAATAACAGTCTAAGAAGGTACTTCACAATGTTGTCAAATAAGACAGTCAGTCCATCAGATAACTCTGCATTCTTGTACAACAATGTCAAGCAAGCGATCAGTAAGAAATTAAAACAACGGTCATTTGAGACCGCTCATTAATATACTTTTAGAAATGGAGTGACAGATGACGTGGAAGAGAAATGTCAGAAGGCCCACTACAAACTACTTCCTAGTTTATTTAAACATAATGAGCTGGAATCCATCACAGTTTCAACGTCTATAGATACAAAACTTTCAATATCCAAGTTCATCACATGATTGGAATCTGCGTTCTTCCACTAATCGCCTCTTACTCTGCCCTTCTCATACTACTGTTTTCGTTCACTCTTCCTTTCATGTCATTCTTCTCTGGAACGCGCTTTCTCCAGAGCATTCAAGCCAAAATTGCGGATTTATTTTCAAAACAAATAAGCAGTGTCATCTCACTTTCTTCTGTAGCTTTACATACTTACATTACTAGTATTTACATATATATATAGTTATATAGGTATACATTATATTCAATATATATTTACGTTTATTTTACCTATTTTAGTATGTTAGTAACTGTTTTTTATATATTTAACAATGCACCTGCCATGTTGTTTCTTAACCACCCTCGGTTTACTGGTAGAGAATGTCTAAGGCATTAAGTCCGCCTTTGTACCTTTTTTGCATGAAGTCTAAATAAATAAAAGGCAGCGCAAAAACACTGCTAGATATACCGAAGGTATAGCCGCTGGATGAGATGCACTGAGAAGACTAGGCCTCTTCTAGGGGACTCTCATCCAGTTGCTACCAGACATCCTGTTCATATCGTCGCTCCACCTAGCCTGTCATCCTGCCTCACGTTTGTCCATTTGTGGTCTTCACTCAGAACACCTCTAGATCAGCGGTCATCGTTTCCACAATTAATATGACCTGCCGTTTGTTACGTCAGCATACATTTCTGAGATGACAACAAAAATTCGCGTCCTAAAACTTGGCCTCTATAAAATCATGAAATGACGGAATCGGCATACCGTTTTAGTTTGAGATTGTTCTAGTCCTACTTCAAAACCTGCATCATGACGCGAACTATGTTTTCACCTCATCACTTCATAATGTTAAGTAAACCTTCTGCTCATACCTGTCTGTATGATTTTGATCAGAGTGACAGCTAATGTATAACGATCAACAAAAAACACTACTAATAAGTGTCCGAGCCTCCGAATTACTTTACTGGACATGTTTTGACTATATCTTGGAGTCGTGCCGGTTGTGCGGTGTAGACGGGCGTTTATTTCTCTCTAAGTTGTTTTTGTTTAACCTGGATTTGTGGCTCGCTTCCTACCAACACGCGAGTGTAATGTGGTTGTTCAATAGCCACACTTGACCACTAGGCTCGCGCTTGACCACTATCTCACCTGATTGTAAGCGATGATGTGGTCGACGGTGTAGCACGCTTGCCAAGAAGTAACCTATTCACTCTTGACTTAAAGACCCCGAGGTTGTAGCTACCGGAAAACCCAGACTCCGGCAGGGAATTCAACTCCTTAGCTATACGCATATTGGAAGTATTTCCAACACGTTAAGTACGTATGGGTAAAATGTCCATCATGTACCGATGGTGAATCGCTGTACGTCTTGTAGTCCGATGATGAAACGAGCTAGGCGGAATTAGATCATGCAATTCCATCGCATACTCCCCGACATGCAACCGATAAAAACCGACAAGCTGGCAACTCGGCGATGATATTCAAGGCTCTGAAGGTTTGGCTCGACCAGTGCCTCATTGCCTATGAGCCAAAATCGAGGCGTGGTGGTTTTCTTCTTATATTATGATATCCGTCTTTAAGTATAAAGACTTTCTCATTGGCGGTGGCAATGAGACAGTCAAAATCTAGCATCTAAAATATCTTCTGAGCTCATTTTACGTAAAAAAATCACCGTAGTGCCTAAAACACGATAAGATTAGGTTACTGTAACCCTCTTACTAATAAATAGAATAAAGTTATACCAGGTATAAACCTATAAAAATGTATGGTTATTCCTTTGTTATACCTGGTATAACTTTATTCCGTGTTTATTAGTAAGAGGGTAAATGTTTCTGAGAACTATTCGTTGGAGTGCCACAAACGAAAATAAACTTTTCTAACTTTGTCACTCGCCATTTGCGTAATGGTTATTGACATATGTTGTAAAAAGCTCTCTTTTTGTATTGATTCACAACGTTCCGCAGTATTGTGCTCCAAAGACTACGGAGCCTCTTCAACAGAATCACACCCAGCGCTTTATAAACGCTGAGCGGTTATAACGCTCGTCTGCTCCTCCTATCAGATAGCGCACCGCACCCGCATCACTGTGAGGTTTGACATGTTTCTCAATAAGTAGATATACTTACTGTATACACTCAGTTAGTGGGTTATTTCTTGCTTTACTCTACTTTATATTTATACCGTTCTAGAGAAATGATAATATCATCATTATTATATATAGCAGTCCAGTTCTGGACCTTTACAATCGCACATTTATTTATCTCGATTCTCGACTCTGTGAAAATGTCTGCTTAACTTAGAATGAAAGCGTACCTGCACATATACACCTGCAGTCCAGCACCATGTAAGTCTTTTGCGAGGCCAGCGCTAAGGCTATCAACGTGGCTAAGTATTGGTCGAAGAAAATTTAAATTTTGAAAATGGAATCAACGACGCAATAAAAAAATATTTAACAAAAAAAAAAAAAACAAAAAAAAACAGTACGAAGTGAAAAATAACTTTTTGAAAGTCGGTGTCTATGATATTTATTTTCGTTTTTGACACCAACTTCTGAAAAGAAAATTATTTTTCGCTCTGTAGTATTTTGTTTGGATTTCGGTTTATTGTGTTAAAACGTTTTTATTTTTCTCTTTTTATTTTTATTATTATCTCCTTTATTCATATTCTTTCTTATTGTCTACATTTTTAAATATTTTTATAAAACATACAAAAAAAAAACATTTAAAAATATAAAAAATAGAGACCCACCGGTATCGGGAACAGGGTCCAAGCTACCGGCGGTCAGGGCTCCAGAGAGAGGAACCTCCTAACAATACGAGCCGTGTCCAGCAATACTGCTTTCTGGATCAGGCCCTTGACCCAGCCGCCTAACGAGAGCCTCCTAAGGTGTTGGTCGAGGCTCGTGGCTATTAAGCCATTGGCTGACACGACTATCGGTACAATGATCGCTGTGTCCACATCCCACATGTCGACAACCTCGCGAGCCAAGTCAAGATACTTGATTTGCTTATCTTTCTCGGCTTTCACGAGGTTCCCGTCATGCGGGACGGTAATGTCAACAATCATTGCACGCCTCTCGATTCGGTCCACCACCACTATATCAGGCTTATTAGCAATAATGGTCCTGTCAGTGATGATGGACCGATCCCAGTACAATGTGATATTGCCATTCTCGAGAACTGGGTCGGGCACATACCTGTAGTACGGCACCTCCGATGCCACAAGAGTGTATTTCAGAGCAAGTTGCTGATGGATAATCCTGGCTACAAGGTTGTGCCTATGCAAGTACTCTTCGTTAGCTAGACGAGAACAACCAGAGATAATGTGGCGGATCGATTCACCCGGATGGTGACATGCCCGACAGATGTCAACCGTGCCATCCTTCACAATAAATCTCCGGTAGTTATTCGTCATGATAACTTCGTCCATAATTGCACAGACAAAACCTTCAGTTTCCCCAAAGAGGTCACCGAAACGCAGCCAGGCTACGGACGCTGACTGATCTACATCGGACCCATGTAGGGCCCGGAAAAAGCGTCCGTGAAGCTCCTTACTCTGCCATACCTCCCTGCGGTCGTTAGTGTCAAGCACTACAGGCTTGCGCCAGTTCTCATTCGCCAAGGAGAGCGGGGTGAGTCCCTTGTCCACTGTTACTACATCTCGATGCATTCCCACGTCGGCGTGTAGAAAATATTCCCTGAGATTGCATATCTCGCGGTTGTGGAGGTTCTTGGCATTTAAAAAGCCTCGGCCTCCACACTTCCGCGGGATATACAATCTCATGACCGACGATCGTGGGTGATGCATTCGATATGCAGTCAGCAGTGTACGGACCCGCCTATCCAGGGCGTCGAGTTCCGTTTGAGTCCATTTGAGTATGCCGAAAGAGTACATCAATACCGGCATGACCCAACCGTTGAAGGCGCGCACCTTGTTTCCACCCGAAAGAAGGCTATTAAAAACCTTTTTCAGGCGGCCAAAGAAGCGTTCCTTCAACGATTGCTTCATGTCAGTAGTGCTGATACCTAACGCTTCCGACATACCCAAATACTTATAGGTTTCGTTTGGAGAGAGGGATCTCAGGTTTATGGAATCCGCGAGTTGAATTCCCACGGATTCCACAATCTCGCCTCGCTTTACATGCATGACTACACATTTGTCCACGCCAAACTTCATCCTGATGGCGCTACTAAAAGTTTCAGTTACCTTCAGTAGCTCCATCAGCTGAAGATTGCTGGGGGCAAAGAGCTTCAGATCATCAATGTAAAGGAGGTGAGATATAACCTGACCACCTCTCTTCAACCGATAGCCTAGTCCTGAATTCTCCAGCAGCATGCTTAGAGGATTCAGGGCCAGGCAAAACCAAAGTGGACTCAAACTATCGCCCTGGAATATACCTCGCTCGATCCTTACAGGTTCGCTATTATTATTATGGTTTTTAAACTTCAGTTTCTCAGGTAAGAACCTGGTGTTTTTATAGAATCTCACGGGTGTGAACCAAGGTGAAATCCTAATTTTCTGTTTGACCTGGTAAATTATTTTGTACTGCACTCAAATTGTAATCTAAATCTAACTGTAAAAATTTTCTTACTATTCGGCAAGTGTTTAATATTGCAGCTTTTTGTAGTGTTAGGTATGTGTATTTTGATAGATTGAGAACATTAAAACTATTGTATATTTGTTTCGGAATAACACCTGTTGTTGATATGACTATAGGGACTATTGTAACTCTATTCATTTTCCAAACTCTGGTAATTTCTTCTTGTAACTCTGTGTACTTCCTAATTTTTTCTGTGATAGTTTTTTGTATATTATTAGTGTTTGGGACTGCTATATCTATTATGTATGTGTGTTTGTTTTCTTTATCAACAAGTGTTATATCTGGTCTGTTGTTATAAATAGTGTGATCTGTAATTATTGTGCGGTCATAATATATTTTGTATAATTGATTTTCTAAAACAGCTCTAGGTGAATATTTGTAATATGGTGTGTACGGATCCTGCATGAGTTTAAGATTGATTGCAAGTTTTTGGTGTATAATATTAACAAGTTGGTTATGCCGGTGAGTATAGTCGTTCTGAGTCAATGTCATACAAGCTCCCGTAATATGTTGTATTGTTTCAGGTTTGCTGTGACATTTTCTGCATAAATCGTTTCTAACTGTACTATCTTTTATAATATATTTTCTATAATTTTTGGTATTAATGACTTGGTCTTGAATGGCTAGCATAAATCCTTCCGTTTCTGGAAACAGCCCACTTATTTCAAGCCATTTGTTGGAAGCTTCCCTATCAATGTGTGTTTGGTTTAGATCGTTAGGATGTCTTCCGTGTAGTTCTTTCTGTCTCCATTTTTTATGTATCTCTTCTATGTGTCTTGCTTTGTCTATTGTTTCAATATCATCTTCGCTAAGATTCAGTGGTGTATATTTGTTATCTATTTCTACTATTGTTTTATGTAATTGACTTGTATTCTTCTTCCTATTAAAGAATTGTTTTAGGTTTATTATTTGCCTTTTGTGTAAATGTGATATTTCAATTAGCCCTCTGCCCCCCTCCTTTCTGGACATAATCACTCTTTCGATTGCTGATTTAGGGTGGTGATATCTATGTTGTGTAAGAATTGTTCTAGTTTTAATTTCAAGTGCATTTAATTCTGTTTTAGACCACTTTATAACGCCAAAAGAATAAGTTAGTATAGGTATAGCATAAGTATTTATGGATTTGAACAAATTTTTACCAGAGAGGTACATTTTACATAATGAATGGATTCTTTTATAATATTCCTGTTTTAGTTTGTATTTTATAGATTTGTGCTCTAATAGTCGCGCTTGATTGTATCCTAAGTATTTATAAAATTCCTCATTTTTCATTGCTTCTATTACTTCTTCCGAATCTGTTGTGTAATTTCCGCTGATTATCTTACCCTTTTCTATGTTAAGCTTTCGGCATTTGTCTAGTCCAAAATCCATTCTAATGTCTTTTGAAAACGATGTTGTTATGTCTAATAAACCATGTAAATCTGTATTTTTATTAGCGTATAGTTTTAAATCATCCATATAAAGTAAATGTGTTATATTATTATCTCCTTTATTCATATTCTTTCTTATTGTCTACATTTTTAAATATTTTTATAAAACATACAAAAAAAAAAACATTTAAAAATATAAAAAATAGAGACCCACCGGTATCGGGAACAGGGTCCAAGCTACCGGCGGTCAGGGCTCCAGAGAGAGGAACCTCCTAACAATACGAGCCGTGTCCAGCAATACTATTATTATTATTATAACAACTCCAACAAACCTAAACACGACTGGTATACTTTGTTATTTTATGGAGTTCCAGCTCCAGTTTCCAGTTTACTTCCAGCTTCAACACCAGATCAGTACTATCGTACCATTTTTATTAGAACCATTTTTACCCAAAACATAATAACTACTTATCAATGAGAAGTTCTAGTGGCTATCTGTGGTCTTCTTCATCAGTTCCACTTCACCAAATGATACTTTCTGAATGCAAATGCTTGACATGTTGATGAAAATACCCAAATTGCTCCCTCATCATGAGATCCTGACTTATTGATAATGGGACCACCTAGAGAGTAATAGCGATTCAAACAAAATCAATATGGCTTCATTATTGACCGAGTAATCGGTGAACATACATAAAAAATACATTCAGCCAAACATAGAACCTCCTCCTTTGTGGCAAGTCGGTTAAAAAAGAAGAAGTGTCCTACATGATTTTTAACCCCCGCCGGAAAATGAGGGGGGGTTATAAGTTCACGTGTGTTGCTGTGTATCTCTGTGTCTGTCTGTGGCATCATAACGCCTAAACGGATGAACCAATTTTGATTTAGTTTTTTTGTTTGGAAGGTGATTTTGTCGAGAATGTTTAAGCTATGTTTGAATAAAATCGGTTCAGCCGTTCAAAAGTTGTAGGCGTTTTACTGATTGAATCGGGGTGTTTTCGCAAGATAAATGTGTCGAGGGTTTTTTTTTTTTTAATTTTACTTGTTTCTTTCAATTGTTTCCCGATCTGCGGTTTCCATTCAAGAACACCTCTATCCATACCATAATCAGTTCTACGACGAATATGGCCGGTCCATTGCCACTTCAGTTTGCTTATTGTGTGACCTATATTCACTGTGTAGCTTTAGTTCTCTGCCGGATTCGATCAATCTCTCAAAGGGATTTGGCAATGTTAAGCTTGGAGACCCCAAGCTCCAACTAAATAGACTAACGGTATATCTAATTTGATGTTGGTGTCATGTTTGTAAGGAGGCTAGTAGCCACTAGATCAGGGGTTATCAATTACTTTCATTTTGGGGTTTTTGGGGTCCGTTTTTAGGGTTCCATAAATTCCAAAGGGTAGAAACGGGACCCTATTAGTAAGATTCCACGATCCGTTTGTCTTTCTGTCTGCCTGTCCGTCTGTCACCAGGCTGTATCTTATGAACCGTGATAGCTAGACAGTTGAAACTTTCACAGATTATGTATTTCTGTTGCCGCTATAACAACATATTTGTTAAATAAAATAAATATTTAAGTGGGGCTCCCATACAACAAACCTTTTTTTTCCGTTTTTTGCGGTAATGGTACGGAACCCTTCGTGCGCGAGTCCAACTCGCACTTGGCCAGTTTGTAAAATAATATGAACGTCACGGTCCGTACTCTGTAAGGTTTAAAGCAAGTCAGCTGCCTACCTCCATTAAGGATACCTGAGTATAATTTAAAGATTTATTTAGATTTCAAAAATGAATGTGTATAATGCCATTTTTGCCTTGAACTATCCGTCCGAAGTTTGGACTAAAGTTGGTACAGGCTATTGTCTTTAAATCTTGGACATCTTCATGGCTAAGTCTACCCTAAAATTTACTTGCCCACCGTTATGATTCTTCTGTTGACGGACGCAATAAAGACAAAGCGCGGTATGAAATATTATTATACGTACAGTCAAGGGTCAAAAGTGCAGTCATACTCTCCCAAAACTCAAATGGCTAGTTTTTGTAGAAGAAGTTAAATTATCCACACGGCGCGCCGCCGTTTACGTACTTTGTGCCACAACTGATTTAATATTTTGTATAGAAATTAAAGTATAGATTATTCCTACTAACCGCGAAAAGTTGAAATTCTGCTGTCTACAAAAAAATTGCATTATCTGTTTTGGTAGAGTGTAACTGCACTTTTGACCCTTATAGTACCCACGCAAGTAACACAAGTAAATTATATAGTACTATTTAATTAAGAAAATAGGTCGGCGGTCTAGATTCAGACCGCGGTCCGCCATTTGGTGTCCCCTGCACTAGATGATAGTGGTCGAGGGATGATAGTTCGCAAATGAAAAGACCTATGTCCAGCAGTGGACTACAGTAGGCTGATGATGATAATCATGGTAACATCCCAGTGTACTGAGTTGTTTTAGACCTTCCGATAACATTCACAAACTTTCAAAAGTGTCTCTCAATGTCTCTCTGGCTTTTTAGAAGTGAAATAAATAAGCAATGTTGTTTTTCTTGAAAATTTATTTCAATTTCAGGTTTAAGTAATTGTTCGGTATTTTTTGCGTTTGAATTCTCGTTAAGACTGTTTTTACATGTATATTTTACTCTGAATACTTTTAAAGCATTCTTTTTTTATTTATTTACTTAGAAATTTGTTTTCTCTCCCTCGTCATTCGAAACTTAAAAATGTATAAATATTTTATTTAAATAACAATACTAAGTGTTTTTTGCTTGACTTTTAAGAAAAGCCTGAAAAGTGGATGCACTTATTTTTAGAAATAGTTAACAGGGTTTTCTATTTATTTAAAAAATATTTTCGCAAAGTCAAATCGAAGTCTAATCTTTTTCTTTTCGTGTGAGGATGTGGCTCTGACCGCCGCTGAGAACCACAACATGCCTCTGACTTGGCTATTTCAGACTTACATTAACCATATAAGATAAGTAGTTTATTAGGCAACGGTGAAGGAATACACCTCACGATGTATTCCTTTACCGTTGGTGAAGGAATACACCCCACGATGTATTCCTTTACCGTTGGTGAAGGAATACACCTCACGATGTATTCCTTTACCGTTGCCTGTGATGTCCAAGATAAACTTGGAAAGTACATAACGAATTTGAAAATGGCACATTGGTACTTGCCCGGATTAACCCAAGATCTCAAGCATGAAAGAAAGAAAGAAAGAAAGAAAGAAAAATATTTATTTGTGACCCGCACAGGAGACACGAGAAAATAAGCACACACTTAAACAATATTAAAATAAAAAACCCTGTGCGAGACCAAAAAGGCTCCTATCTCAGCATGTGCAGCGATATCCAAAAAAGGTAATAACGCTGCGCTGATATTCTGATAGGGCCTACTGTTGATGCCACGGACACACTTACGGAAACAGGACTTATAAAATAAAATAAAATGGAAGAATATATAAATAACAAACAAAATAGAATAAAACACTGAAGGTGGGTCAAAGTAAGTGTAAGTATAATACAAATATATAAACGCGATGCTCAATGATCATTTGTCGAAACCATAGACAAACGACAGAGCGCGCGGACCAAATAGTGGTTTATTAAAAAATACGGAAAGAATCTATGGTCGGCTGTCAAAAGAAAAATATTATGTAAGTACCTAGTTTATGTTATCATGTTGACATGTTATGAAATAGTGTAAATGAATAAGTGTAAATAAACCTGGCGAAAAGAATTGCTAATTGGATAAATCAGAGTGGTGTGGATTTAATATGTGTGGTGTGGTGTTTGCAATAAAGTTCATAATAAAGAAAATGAGACATGAGAGGCGAGGTCTTAGCCACTGGGTCACCACGACATTGTTTGAGTTTCTTTTTAAGTCTAATGAAAAATAGAAAGGTACTAGACATAAGGCAATTGTCACTCTATCATCAATAATGGTTATCAAAATCAAAGTTCAAAATATAAGGGATGGAAAATGTGACATTTTGGTAACGTACTATATAAGTTCCATACATTTCGGACATTTTCGTTACCGCTTGGTGATTTACCTCTAATATAATCTCTGGCGCTCTTGATATATCATCATATTTTACATACAGACATACATACAAAATCTCACGTCTTTTTCCCACGGGGGAGGGTAGGCAGAAACTGCAGAACGCCATTTACATACCATTTTTAACCATCTTTCCAAAAAGGAGGAGGTTCTATGTTTGACTTTATGTTTATGTTCACCGATCACCGTCAGGATCTGATAAGGGGATCCCATGGAAATCGAGGGATGTTCTCAAATTTTATAGGCATACATATAGCGTTTTTGGTATTTTCATCAACATGGCATGCATTTGCATTTGGAAAGTATCATTTAGTTGAGTGAAGATGAGGAAAATGGCCACTGGAGCTTCTCAATGATAATTATCTTTTGGGTATAAGATATCTCAAATAGTTAAATGACTTGATGAAGCAAATTTAAATAAATAAAAATTAAATTATATTATTAAATATTTTATTATATATTTAATATTAAAAATATAAATTATATATGTAATATACAATAAATATATATTATTATTATTATTTTTTTTATCAACAATTTTGTATGTCGTTTTTGTGGTGAATAAACACTTTTTCTATCTTTCTTTCTTTTCTTTCTTTGTTTCTAAATGGTTCAGAAAGCAAAAATTTTGCTTGCTGCAAAAATTTTAATTCTGCAGTAACTACGTAAGCGTCCTTGAAAACACTTTCTCTCACGCTCATTACTCATAACATCCCATAATGATACCTTCCACCAGAAACAACCCCGGAATGAAGAACCCCCTAAAAACCACATTTACTCCCATTCCTTCTACCTCTTCAAAAAGGAACCCATGTCGCAACGTGCCTAAAATACTTTCAGTTAACTTCACGCTAACAAAAAGAGGAACAAGGCAGAACAATGTTGCCTTTTGCAGATCATAATGAGACGCCGATCTGTGCTTGTTTCTAGATGTTATCGGATGACGTGACATTTTTCTGAAGTGGGGGTGTTATACGGGAGGTAAGTTGGGGAGGCAACGCTTGGTAAGTATGGTACAAATTGTTGGGGATGTTGGACATACGGTCATTGTCATTTAGCTGGAAGACGTTCACTGCTGGACGTATGCCTCCCCCAAACATTGCCTTGAAGACTGTTCTTAGGTTTCTAACGTCTAGAGGTCATAATTTGTAAGATTCTTTTGATGTGAGATTCAGTGTATGTTGGTTTTGTAATGTATTACCTCAGTTATGGCTTATTATGAAGTACTTAAATGTCATCATGATTCCTGTCACAAGGAAGTGTCCTGTTTAGCAAACAGACAAGGAGAAACAGAAAACTAGGTACAAAGGTAATGCTTGTTTTGTAATGGTATTTATTTATACAGGGTGTCCCAGAAATCGACGTCAAGCCGTAAATGGGTGATAGACCAAGTTATAACAGTTCTCAGAAAAATACGAAAAAAATCTATCTCATGTTTTAAAAAAATTATGTTCACTTTAAAAATTTACTAAAAAAATCAATCCCTGTAATGGTTCTTTAACTCCAATTGCTACAAATCCCATAATTTATCATTTTTTTTTATTATTATGTAATCTTGAATAATGCTTGTGTCGATTTTTGCCTAAAATTTAAAGCCAACTCCTCCTACTTAGAAGAAAATTAAACTTTTTCAAAACCAAATTATTCAAATTTACTGTTTCGCCCAACTTTAACTGACTGTACTGAAAAAAAAATGTACTAATACGCTAGTTTGGCAAGTAACATGAAAAATTGGCGCATTTAATAAGAATTCAAAAATGGTGTAACACTTGCTAGATTACGTTTTCAATAATTGGTCAAATTTTTTTTTGTAAATAGTATCGGTTTTTACCCAAAATGTCCATACTTTCTTAAAATGACTTTAGCTTACCTAAAGCTTTGCTAAACTCCGTTTCTAGTTCGATAGGTACGGAGAGAGTCATTTTACGAAGTGTGAGCGAGATAAGAAATCGAAATTTTACGTAATTTAAGAGCAAAGTTATGATAGTGACTCAACCTTTTTACTTTAAGTCAGGACCAGATTTCTCATCTTAGAAAAAAAAACAAATTATCAGTTTTTTTTTTTTTATTACAATAAATGTTCAAACTGCCTTCCTTCGACGGCAATGCAAGCACGACATCTTCTTAAAAAAGATCTGGTTATTTTCCGGGCAAATCTTCCCCTGTTTACAAAGACAACGGCTTCCGTTATTCTTTCCCGCAGCTCGGCTAAATTCTCTATTGTTTTTGAGTACACTTTCTCTTTTACCGCTCCCCAGTAAAAAAAATCTAGGGGATTTAAATCAGGCGAACGGGGTGGCCACAAGATTGTCCCACCGCGCCCTATCCACCTGAGCGGGTATTCTTCATCAAGATGTTCTCTTACTAAACGGGCATAATGCGCTGGGCAGCCATCTTGCTGGAACCACATTTCCCTGTAAACGTTCAGTGGCACGTCTTCTAATAAATCTGGTAAAGTATTTTGAAGAAAATCCAAATAAACTGCGCCATTCAAAATCTCTGGCAGCTCAAAAGGTCCAATTATTATGCCATTTAGTATCCCGGTCCACATGTTTACTTTAAATCGATACTGTGACTTATCTTGCCTCATCAAATTTGGATTTTCTACATGCCACTCGTGCAAATTGTGCAAATTCATGTAGCCATCTTTTTTAAATGTTGACTCATCGGTCCATAAAATCTTCTCTAAGAATCGAGGGTCTTCTCTGTGCCTTTCTAGCATCCTTTGGCAAAACGCAACTCTGGGAGCGTAATCCCGTGGCAGTAATGATTGTACTCGCTGTACATGATACGGGTGGAACTCGTTCTTTTTTAAGATTCGGTGGGCGGTACTCTTAGATACACCTGTGCTTGTTTCGATTCCACGTACAGAAGCACTTGGGTCTTCTTGGACTGCTTGTAGTACGACGTCTTCGTACGGATTACGATGTCTTCCTTCACCATGTACTTGGTTAGGGAATCGTCCCTCTGATAGTGAACGGTGCACATTAATAAAAACTCGATGATCTGGGTGACGATTGTTCGGGTACCTCTCACGATAAAGTCTAGCGGCTGCATTGGCATTGCATCTGCATTCCCCATAAACGAGGTGCATGTTCGCATATTCCAATGCAGTGTACACAGCCATGGTAGTACTACACAATCACAGGATCAGCAACAGTCCAGAGTAAAGCACAGGTCGTCAGAAAGAGGAATTAAACAGTCCAAATCACAAGCAATTAAGTCCAGAAAACAACGCAAAAAGTGGTAAGTACGGAATCAACATGAACGAATACGGAGATGCGCAGTAAACAAAGCAGCGTAACGTTCTGATTTGTAATTGTATGTGCGTCTGCGCTTACAAAACAGAACAATAACTACTGCTATCTCATTCGCACTCATCGGTAAATTGTATCTCCGTTTCATGATAAAGTTTGTGTCACTGATAAAGGTGGCGTCACTCTCTGTCTTGCTCACACTTCGTAAAATGACTCTCTCCGTCTCTATCGAACTAGAAACGGAGTTTAGCAAAGCTTTAGGTAAGCTAAAGTCATTTTAAGGAAGTATGGACATTTTGTGTAAAAACTGATCCTATTTACAAAAAAAAACTTGACCAATTATTGAAAACGTAATCTAGCAAGTGTTACACCATTTATGAATCCTTATTAAATGCGCCAATTTTTCATGTTACTTGCCAAACTAGCGTAGTACATTTTTTTTTCAGTACAGTCAGTTAAAGTTGGGCGAAATAGTAAATTTGAATAATTTGGTTTTGAAAAAGTTGAATTTTCTTCCAAGTAGGAGGAGTTGACTTTGAATTTTAGGCAAAAATCTACACAAGCATTATTCAAGATTACATAATAATAAAAAAAATAGATAAATTATGGGATTTGTAGCAATTGGAGTTAAAGAACCATTACAGGGATTGATTTTTTTAGTAAATTATTAAAGTGACCATAAATTTTAAAAAACATGAGATAGATTTTTTTTCGTATTTTTATGAGAACTGTTATAACTTGGTCTATCACCCATTTACGGCTTGACGTCGATTTCTGGGACACCCATATACTTTATTGTACTCAAGAAAATACAGGAACAAAAGACGCTTAAAACTAAAGTAATTGTTTTTTTCGAATTCTTCTCAGCAAACCCTTTCATTAGGTACTCATATCATGGCAATGCACTAAGAATAACTAGTCCGCCATCTTGGCCCATCCACCATATTGAATTAACCCCTTAGATGTCCACCAGGCAGGCCGAAAATCACCCATGTGTCCGGGTACCCTGGCGCCTTTTGCGCTATGGGCGCGGTGTCAGTAAATCGTCGATTTCTCGGAAGTTTTGTATGGGAACCATGTATGAAACTTATGTTGTTACAATCTCTATGAAATAAGCTATCATATTCCAAATGGATTTATCCAGTTTTACCTTGTAAGTATTGGTAATTGTTGTGTAAAGTCAGTGTAAGGGATTTTTTTTCCAGTTTCGTGTATAAAAGGAGATAGAAATAAAAAAATAAACCATTATTTCATAAAGTTTTAATTTTATTTACAGGAATACACCCTATTTCACAATAATCAATCAAAATTACACACCCCCCGATACATTTTTTCATCCCACGAGAATTACAAACTTTTCAAAAAAAAAATAATGCAAATTGGCAGGGTGGACAGTTGGTGGCTGTTTTTTTTTTATTCGAATTTGTTTCGTTACCACTACAATTAAATGCATTATTTCTGTTGTTAATTAACGTAGCATTGTAAATAACAACAGTTTGATATAGTCATATTTGCAAAAATAAGAAATAAAAAATAAAATATTCGCACGCAGAAAAAAATAAACAACAATGTCGGACGGCGTTCGTTGAAATACGTATATCTGCTGGAATTTAGGCCAAATACAAAAAAAAACTATTAAAAACAGTTCAAAACTTACCGTTCCATGTTTTTCCAGCAGAAAACAACAGCCACTCAAAATAAAAAAACTAAATTTTTAATCACAAAAAGTTTGAGCACGGCCCCTTGTGCTGTCAAAAATGGCGACCGCCCGATGCACAGATTTAATAAATAAATATTACGGTCTTGGGCGGATCCAAAGACCAGCGGGGTATTTTTTTTTCATAATTGTCTATTAAAGTATCGAATGAAACCAAGATTTGTCGAGAATATCCTCCTTACTGACATATTTCAAGCCAAAAACAAGAACAGCCATAGAATATCAAAAATTGGCAGAGAGGCAGACTGGACATTTGAGCGACCGATGACAGCTGGCAGAGAGGCAGAGTGGACATCGGAAGGGTTAAGAATGACGTCACTTAATTAACCATGCATTGTTGTATGCAAAATTGCATCTTAATTGGTGGAGGATAACTGCTTTAAAATTCAGTTGCAAGATTTGACCCGAATACACTTACATACATACATGCCGCGATCTCTTCCAGGCAACCATGGATGGTATCTCACAATGAATGAAACCATACTCTGTCTTCAGTCAATATAACTAAACACATATTAGCAGAATGGAGCACAACTTAAAATAGAAATACGAGCGTAAAGTACAAAAAAAAACCGACCAAGTGCGAGTCGGACTCGCGCACGAAGGGTTCCGTACTTGGTAAATTGCGGGTTACGATTTATGACGTATTAAAAAAAAACTACTTACTAGATCTCGTTCAAACCAATTTTCGGTGGAAGTTTACATCATATATTTTTTTTAGTTTTATCATTCTCTTATTTTAGAAGTTACAGGGGGACACACACACATTTTAACACTTTGGAAGTGTCTCTCGCGCAAACTATTCAGTTTAGAAAAAAATGATATTAGAAACCTCAATATCATTTTTGAAGACCTATCCATAGATACCCCACACGTATGGGTTTGAAGAAAAAACAATTTTTAGTTTCAGTTTTAAGTATGGGAAACCGCAAAATTTATTGTTTTTTTTCAATTTTTGTGTGAAAATCTTAATGCGGTTCACAAAATACATCTATTTACCAAGTTTCAACAGCATAGTTTTTATAGTTTCAGAAAAAATTGGCTGTGACATACGGACGGACAGACAGACAGACGGACAGACAGACAGATAGACATGACGAATCTATAAGGGTTCCGTTTTTTGCCATTTGGCTACGGAACCCTAAAAACTACAGTCCTAAACAAAATGTTCTCCTGTATGTTTCCCAACATAGGTCGTGTCGGCATGTCATTTTTGCCACTACACAAATCGTTTTGACCAATTAGGCGCTTTTAAAATTCTGTTTTAGCGGCCAACTATTTTAGTTTTTGTTCGGGCGTCGATTTTGTCAGAAATGGCGCAGAGTTATATTTAATGTATCACCTACGAATTTGAAGAGGACACGAGTTTTTTTGGCCACCATGATAGTAAAGGGTTTTGAGCAGCTTGTGCCTTTAAAATAACACGGGTTGATATTTAAGGTTAAGCAACGCTTGTCGAGGTAGATCTGAGGTTGGGTGACCATCCTTAACATATTGAGACTCTTCCGTGCCTAGAAAAGCAAGTTACGCCGTTAATCCAGACTGTAATTTCTAGATATTTGACAGTCGTTACGGGTAGTTAGAAGCAAGAAAACTTGACATCGGTCTTGTCGAAGGGGATACCCTGCCCTCCACAACCCAGTAACTGGGTGAACTGCTTTCGGTGTTTCTGCTTCCGTGCGTTTTAAGCGTTTTTGTCATACCTATTATTGGAATCAAATATTAAAACTCACAATGATAAGACCCATTATTATTAATGTTAATTTTTATGCCAGGTTTGCAACTGGGCTTATCCCAGTTGTAAACGAACCTTTGTGCCTATTGGCCTTGTTTGTTCTGTCTCCTGCTTGATATGGAGGGAAGTGGAAATTTGTATTTTTCCTGTTTCTTGTTTTCCTACTCATCCTTCATTATTTTCTGATTAATTTCGTTGCGGGATCCAAGACAGTTAAATTCATTCTCCGGGACTTAGTCGAGCTTCATTGGCTCGGCGCTTTTCTGGTGGTCGCCAATGTTGATTTTGGCTTTCAGGAGTTGCAGAGGTTTTGGGAATAGTGCGGTGGGATTGCTTCCGGTTACACTCAATTATTGTAAGGGGTTTCGCAAGCTTTGCAAGCACCATACATAGTGTTACCTATTCTATTGCATCCATCACCTATAACAGCTCTCATATGCATGAAACTTTGGGTACCTGAAACCATTCTTCACAATCTAACTAAAACATCAATGCTAGAAAAAACACTAGAAAAAATATAGTGATTGTTAAATTGCTGCAACAACTCTTCCACACGAGCTCTATTTTATAAAACAATATAGTAAATTATTTAGAGATTTGTGTGAAAGAAGAACCCACATTTTTTACTTCTTCAATATTTAATTGGTCAGGTGATTTTGAACATCTAAAACAAAAATATGAATTATATAAAAAACTTAATTCACACAAATGCATTAAGTGCAAGTTTTTAAAATACCCCAGTAATTATATTCAACCCCAAACTGCGCTTGCCCACCGCTGGCAATGGCATCGAAATCGTGGGAATGGACATACCGAATAACTGTTGTCTAAGAAATGAGTGGACCAGATGTTAGCACTTCAAATGTTTTCTGATGAATATTTGTGGCTAACAAGGATGACTGAATACATAGGTAATGTTGGAGTTCAATTTTGAATCAAACCAGTACAATACAACTATTTTCCTAATTCCTGTCCGTCGGCAAACTTCGTGTTTCGTCAGTCGTCGGATATCTTTCATTACGGCAGTCGGGTTTTTTGATTTTTCTAAATTACTTTATTTATTTATAACTTTTTTGTTTACATTTCTTTTTTCGAATTAGGCACATTTAAATATATTAAGTTGATATGTTTTTTGAAATCTTAAAATCCTTTATTTTGATACCCCACACGATAGGTTTAGAAGAAAAAAAAATATTGAGCCCCAACAATATGGCGCCCAAAATCCGCCATTTTACTATTTTCATACAATCACGTAAAAATGTTTCGTTTATATGTTTTCTGTTTCACGAATCGATTGACGTGAGAATCATTAAAATTGGCCAAGGCGTTTGGTATCTTGAACGCCACATAGGAACAAACATACCCACATACATAGACTGATAAACACATTACCCTATTTTTGGGTAATTTTTTTTTGATCTGCCGTAGTTAGTTTATGCCAGTAGTTTCGCCCGCATAAAAGGCAGAATTATGTCAAGGCAACAACCCGCATATAAAATAATAATCTAGGTTAAATTCATGCATCTATTGTAAGGCTGATGTAAATTAATATAACCACAGAAAACACATAATTTTTATTTATTTATTTTATTTTATTACACTATTGCAGCCGTGATTTAAGAATCAGAATCACTTCAGAATCAAATTGATTAACACACATCCAAAGATATTGATTTCCGAAATTTCATAATATTTTTAAAAATAATATACGACCCACACCGGTGACCGTGAACTGGCAGACGAAGCGTTGGAAGGCCTGGCCGTGACCAGGTTAAGAGGAAATAGGGACAGAGAGCGCCGATTGAATATCCTCAGTAAAAAATCATAATTCGAGGTTTGGCTCTCGCCTATTTCCTCCTCCAATATTGGACCAACTTAAAGGATATTACATTAACTGAAAATAAAAGCTATATATGCCCCTATGTCTTCTTTTTTGATGATACATTATCTTTAGAAGCACTAGAACCCTTAAAAAAATGCTCCAAAATTGCGCAGTCAACAGAGGCTTAGTGTACAAATTTGACAAATATAAATGAAAAAAGGAAAACATAGGGGTATAGTATATATCTTACTTTACCTGTTTATGGAATATATTTTAAATTTGGTCCAATATTAGATGAGGAAATAGACGAGAGCCGAACCTCGAATTATGAAGTTTTACTAAGGAAATTCAGTCGGCGCTCTCTGCCCATATTACCTCTTAAGAGTACGAAGATCCGAAGGATGTGATGTGAGACGCACAGCACCGATCAGTGTGGCGACACTCGGGGGAGGCCTATGCCCAATAGTGGACGTCTTTTGACTAAAACGTTGATGAATGCTAATGGAGATAGGAGAGAATAAATTTTCCCATTGACTCAAGCATTGTCCAATATTTCGAAAATGTTTATTATTTTGGAAAAAAAATACTCATAGTGAGGATTGAAGAACATAGATATTACGTCGAGATAAAATTCCTTTTAAAAGTAAAAGAGAATGTGATTTATAAGTTTAGTTTCGTTTGACGCAAGCGTCGGTTGACAGTTAGTGATGTATGGCATCGCAACATGTGTGTTGAAGGAAGAAGCGTTGCGATGGGCCGAGACAAATGTGATAAATTAATGTTGAATTTGAAACGTTTTGTGAGTGTTTTGTAAAATAGATTTATCTGTATGCATTTATCAATATACTATGTGAAAGTCTGAATGTTTGTTAGTCAGTCACGCCTCAAAGGCTAAACGGATTTGGATGAACCCTGAGATGTTTAGAGATCATGTTTTCGGTTAGCACCTTTTTATGCCGGTAGTACGATATACTAGCATAATTTACGTCTATCATGCGCGTGAAACCGTTGGTACAAGCTAGTATTTACAGGTTACATATAATTTACAGACTCTAGTAGGTGCTTGTCCCATCTTGGACTCAAACTGCAAAAACAAGGTTATTTAAAAAAAACAAAAAACCCGACTGCTTATGAAGCGAACTAAAAAGACGAAAACAAGAAGAAAATCATGCTGTGCAGTCGGAGGATACATATTCGCGAGCTGGTTGACCAAAACCAGATTTATCTCTCCGACTGCACAGCATGAATTTCTTCTTTTTTACGTATTTTTAGCTCACTTCTTAAGCAGTCGAGTTTTTAGATTTATTGAATTAACTAGTTTTATTAATAACTTTCTTGATATTTTTTTTTTCGAATTAGTTATATGTAAACATATAAATGTTACATATTTTTGAAATCACCTCTTAAATAGCTTTATTTTGATACTTCAAGTCTTTATTGGCCTTTCAGAAACTTTTAGATAAGCCGCTCCACGCCACCTCTGTTACATCGGAACTGCACTAAATACCCAGTGGGCGTTGTAGGGCGTTACAATTAAATATATATTACAGTCGCCCACAAGAAACAATGCCGTATCTGATGCTGGCAACCGACGGGTTAACAGTTAAGGTGAGGCGCTTCGGTAATTTAAAACTAAAATGAGGACTTTTAAATTTAGAATAATAATATCTAGTGAGAGTTTTTTTGGCCACCATGATAGTAAAGGGTTTTGAGCAGCTTGTGCCTTTAAAATAACACGGGTTGATATTTAAGGTTAAGCAACGCTTGTCGAGGTAGATCTGAGGTTGGGTGACCATCCTTAACATATTGAGACTCTTCCGTGCCTAGAAAAGCAAGTTACGCCGTTAATCCAGACTGTAATTTCTAGATATTTGACAGTCGTTACGGGTAGTTAGAAGCAAGAAAACTTGACATCGGTCTTGTCGAAGAGGATACCCTGCCCTCCACAACCCAGTAACTGGGTGAACTGCTTCCGGTGTTTCTGCTTCCGTGCGTTCAAGCGTTTTTGCCATACCTATTAATGGAATCAAATATAAAAGCTCACAATGATAAGACCCATTATTATTAATGTTAATTTTATCCGTGGTGCTAGGCAACTGGGCTTATCCCAGTTGTAAACGACCCTTTGTGCCTATTGGCCTTGTTTGTTCTGTCTCCTGCTTGTTATGGAGGGAAATGGAAATTTGTATTTTTTCCTGCACCTCCGTTATTCTTTTCTGATTAATTTCGTTGCGGTATCCAAGACAGTTAAATTCATTCTCTGGGACTTAGTCAAGCTTCATTGCCTCGGCGCTTTTCTGGTGGTCGCCACTGTTTATTCTGGCTTTCAGGAGCGGCTGTGGTTTGGGAATAGTGCGGTTGAATTGCTTCTGGTTACACTCAATGATTGTAAAGGGTTCCGCAAGCTTTGCAAGCACCATAATGTTACCTATTCTATTGCATCCATCACCTATAACAGCTCTCATATGCATGAAACTTTGGGTACCTGAAACCATTCTTCACAATCTAACTAAAACATCACTGCTAGAAAAAACTTCAGAAAAAAATCTGGTGATTGTTAAATTGCTGCAACAACTCTTCCACACGAGCTCTATTTTTTAACCATATAATAAAGTATTTAGAGATTTGTGTGAAAGAAGAACCCACATTTTTTACTTCTTCAATATTTAATTGGTCAGGTGATTTTGAACATCTAAAACAAAAATATTAATTATATAAAAAACTTAATTCACACAAATGCATTAAGTGCAAGTTTTTAAAATACCCCAATAATTATATTCAACCCCAAACTGCGCTTGCCCACCGCTGGCAATGGCATCGAAATCGTGGGAATGGACATACCGAATAACTGTTGTCTAAGAAATGAGTGGACCAGATGTTAGCACTTCAAATGTTTTTATTTTTGTCTAAACAAGTATTTTTTTGTCAAAACAGTTTTTTGGTGTTATTTTTTTCTGATGAATATTTGTGGCTAACAAGGATGACTGAATACATAATGTTGGAGTTCAATTTTGAATCAAAACAGTACAATACAACTATTTCTCTAATTAATGTCTCTCGGCAAACTTCGTGTTTCGTCAGTCGTCGGATATCATTACGGCAGTCGAGTTTTTTGATTTTTCTATTTTTTTATTTTTATTTATAACTTTTTTGTTTACATTTCTTTTTTCGAATTAGGTACATTTAAACATATAAGTGTTAATATGTTTTTTGAAATCTTAAAAGCCTTTATTTTGATACCCCACACGATGGGTTTGAAAGAAAAAAAAATTGAGCCCCAACAATATGGCGCCCAAAAACCGCCATTTATCTATTTTCATACACTCGCGTAAAAACGTTTCGTTTACATGTTTTCTGTTTCACGAATCGGTTGATTTAAGAATCTTTAAAAATGGCCAACGCGTTTGGTATCTAGAACGCTTTATAGGAACAAACATACATACATAGACTGATAAACACATCACCCTCCTTCGGCAGTTGGGTAAAAATAGTTTGATCTGCCGTAGAATGTATTAGTTTTTGCTAGTGTTTTCGCCCGCATAAAAGGCGGAATTATGTCAAAGCAACAACCCGCATATAAATAACTACATATATATAATAATTTAGGTTAAATTCATGCATCCAATGTAAGGCTGATGTAAATTAATATAACCACAGAACAGTAATTACCTACAATCATGCAGCAGCAGAATCAGAATCACTTTAGAATCAAATTGATTAACAAAAATCCAAAGATATTGATTTCCAAAATATTATAATATTAGTTTAAAATAATATATGACCCCGACCGGTGACCGTGAACAGGAAGATGCAGCTTTGGAAGGCCTCCCTCTAGGTGGACTCGTGACCAGGTTAAGGGTGCAGAGATCCGATGGATGTGAGACGCACAACACCGAACAGTGTGGTGGCGCTTGTTTGTGGGAGGCCTATGTCCAAGAGTGGACGTCTTTACTCTATTGGCTAAAACAATGAATGATAATGGAGATAAGATTTTGTGTCACAAAAGCATCCTTAAAAATAAAATACACAAGTACCTCCTTAATACATATTGCCAATGTCTCATTGTAAAAAATATACGTATATTAATATTATACACAAAAAAAAAAAAACAATATGGCGCCCGAAATCCGCCATTGTTTGTGAACGCACCCACGAAACAGGAAGAAATACCTAGTGTGGGGCAATGTTTTCTGAATAAGGAAAAAAAAAAAGGAAATTAAAGAAATAATGTAGCCTATGACACTCGCAAGGTTAAGACGAATCGATTGACGTATGAATCATCAAAATCGGCCAACGCGTTTGGTATCTGGAACGCCATATAGGAACAAACATACATACATAGACTGATAAACACATTACCCTCCTTCGGCAGTCAGGTAAAAAAGTAGCTACGTCTGCCAACAAACTGCTTTGCAGTTTGGCAGAGGTAATATTTAAAATGTAACAATTCTTTTTCTGTGAATAAACACTTTTCATTTTTAATTTTTTTTTAGAATTATATCTCCCATTGACTCGAGCATTGTCCAATATTTCGAAAATGTTTATTGTTTTGGAATAAAAAGTACTCATAGTGAGGATTGAAGAACATAGATATTACGTCGAGATAAAATTCCTTTTAAAAGTAAAAGAGAATGTGATTTATTTGTTTGGTTTCGTTTGACGCAAGCGTCGAGTGACAGTTAGTGATGTACGGCATCGGAACATGTGTGTTGAAGGAAGAAGCGTTGCGATGGGCCGAGACAAATGTGATAAATTAATGTTGAATTTGAAACGTTTTGTGAGTGTTTTGTAAAATAGATTTATCTGTATGCATATATCAATATATTATGTGAAAGTCTGAATGTTTGTTAGTCAGTCACGCCTCAAAGGCTTAACGGATTTGGATGAACCCTGAGATGTTTAGAGATCATGTTTTCGGTTAGCACCTTTTTATGCCGGTAGTACGATATACTAGCATAATTTACGTCTATCATGCTTGTGAAACCGTTGGTACAAGCTAGTATTTACAGGTTACATATAATTTACAGACTCTAGTAGGTGCTTGTCCCATCTTGGACTCAAACTGCAAAAACAAGGTTATTTAAAAAAAACAAAAAACCCGACTGCTTATGAAGCGAACTAAAAAGACGAAAACAAGAAGAAAATCATGCTGTGCAGTCGGAGGATACATATTCGCGAGCTGGTTGACCAAAACCAGATTTATCTCTCCGACTGCACAGCATGAATTTCTTCTTTTTAGGGTTCCGTACCCAAAGGGTAAAAACGGAACCCTATTACTAAGACTCCGCGGTCCGTCTGTCTGTCTGTCTGTCTGTCTGTCTGTCTGTCTGTCACCAGGCTGTATCTCATGAACCGTGACAGCTAGACAGCTGAAATTTTCACAGATGATGTATTTCTGTTGCCGCTATAACAACAAATACTAAAAATATAATAAAATAAATATTTAGGGGGGCTCCTATACAAAAAACGTGAATTTTTTGACGTTTTTTGCGATAATGGTACGGAACCCTTCTTGCGCGAGTCAGACTAGCACTTGGCCGGTTTTTTACGTATTTTTAGCTCACTTCTTAAGCAGTCGAGTTTTTAGATTTATTGAATTAACTATTTTTACTAATATCTTTCTTGTTTTTTTTTTTTCGAATTAGTTTTATGTAAACATTTAAATGTTACATATTTTTGAAATCACCTCTTAAATACCTTTATTTTGATACTTCAAGTCTTTATTGGCCATTCAGAAACTTTTAGATAAGCCGCTGCACGCCACCTCTGTTCCATCGGAACTGCACTAAATACCCAGTGGGCGTTGTAGGGCGTTACAATTAAATATATATTACAGTCGCGCACAAGAAACAATGCCGTATCTGATGCTGGCAACCGACGGGTTAACAGTTAAGGTGAGGCGCTTCGGTAATTTAAAACTAAAATGAGGACTTTTAAATTTAGAATAATATTATCTTGTGAGACACTTCTAAATAGTAATTATAAGTGTATTATTTAAACTTATGTTTTGGTCATATTTGGCGGCCGTCGTATCGAATGTTGTAAGTCTTTGGACACAACTTTTGATATGATAGCTACCTACCTGCCTAGCCTTTTCCCAACTATATTGGGGTCGGCTTCCAGTCTAACTGGATTCAGCTGAATACTAGTTTTTTACATGGAGCGACTGCCCATCTGACCTCCACAACCCACTATATGGGTTACACGGTACCCTTGGCAGGTCAGATCTCAAGCTTCTGACTACCAGTAACGACTGTCAAAGATCTTCAAATAACAGCCGGGACTAAGGGCTTAACGTGCTTTCCGAGGCACGGAGGAAACTCGCTATGTTGAAATGGTCACCCATCTATGGACCGACCTCGTCAAGCGTTGCTTAACCTTGATGATCGACCAGTGCGGCTGTTATTATTTAGCCACGAGCTCCTCTTTTGATACGTTAGCAATAGGCTGAAAATTTGTTTTTGTCCGTCAGGTAGATTAATAACTAACGTTGGACACGTATTTCTTCTTTTGACACGTTAACATAAAGTGACGACGATATAATGCGTTGAAATATCGTGTGACGTCACGCCGTTAGTACACTTTATACTGACATAGAGACGTCACAAATCCCCACTCCTGAACTTTGATACGCTTTATCTTTGTCAATTTTTATTTATTTGATAATCTCACTGACGGACTAAATAGAATAATAATTTTTCTACCCAGAAAACATCCCTATTGGTTATTTCTCCTAAAG
The DNA here is from genome assembly GCA_949775005.1 of Orthosia gothica. NCBI lineage: Eukaryota > Metazoa > Arthropoda > Insecta > Lepidoptera > Noctuidae > Orthosia > Orthosia gothica. The sequence goes on along the minus strand of OX459035.1, from coordinate 10,951,047 downwards.
CCAGTTTTGCGTTTGGACTGAATGCAGAAAGCATTTGGTAGATTCCCGGATCTTTATTTATTTCGCAGATTCATGAATTTTAAGAAAATACGTAGTTGGTACCGTGTCACAAATGTTATCTAGTCAGCAAAGTGCTAGCGTGGATGCCTATTCTGAATGCGACAACACAATTTCTTAATAAATTACTAGCTTCTGTTCGCAGCTTCGCACGCATTAAAAGTGTTTTATCATCCCAAGGGAATATCATATGTCCTTCCCAAAGTCTCAAACTATCTCCATACCAAATTTCATCGAAATCGGTTCAGTAGATCTAGAGATTAACCCCTACAACCTCACAAACTTTACCTCTTTATAATATTAGGAAAGCTTATTCTGATGTATAAGCTATACACCGTTAAATTTTGGCCGTTTAAATTCCGTGGAGGGTCGAACTGGTACATGAAACAGTACCGATTTTTAGAGAAAGAAAATATAATAAAAAAAACAGACCAACCAACTTCCAAAGCAAAACACTAAAAACTGCAAAAATAACATTCGTTGCAGAAGTCGGTGTAGCAAAATGATAAAACGACGCTCTACGGGATTTAAACGACAAAATTTAACGGTATATTACTGGCAAGTTCCATCAAAATCGGTTCAATAGTTTTTGCGTAAAAGAGTAACAAACATTCACCTATCTAACAAACATTAGCGTTTAAAATATTAGTTGCATGAAACAAGATCCGTAACCCTGCCTCTTAACTCCAAAATTCTTCGGTGATTAGAAGTAATTTTTGAATAGTAATTTGGTGGTTTTGAATACAGTGAACGTATTTAGATGTCAATTTACATATGGAGTCAATGAAAAGGTGCTTATTTACATAGTAGCACGGATGCATGAATGTAATACAAGGTAATATGTATGGATATTGACTAGTAGTAAAAACCATTGACCAATTTTGATGATTGCTTCTGATTTTGGCGATTTTCTCATGACATTTTTGATAAGCATCGATAATTAAGACTAAATTAAAATGAGACTAACCTCGTTTTTATATAAATGTTATACCAATAAACAGGTAGGTATTTTGTATTTGAGTTTGAAAAAGGGATTTGTCATGTCATTCGAGTTTTAGTTCAGACGAAAAGCGAATCTTAAGAAGACGACTAACGCCAACGACCTTGAGGGAACAAAACGCGCACTCGTTTCACACCCGCGCGACCCAAAATTTAGTAGTTTTTTGTACTTTCCTTATTATTCTGTGACTTTAAAAAAGTGGTGTCAATTTCATTAAAATACGTCCAGCGGTTTTGGTGCGATTGTCGTGTTTTTGTCCGTTTTAGACATACATTTTCAAATTAATAACACTATGTTATACGAATAAAACTCAAAATTTGCTTAGATGAAATTATTACGAGAATGGTCTAATGTAACATATATTTTTTCAAATAAATTACGACTAGCCGTTTAGACGTGATTCTCATTTTAAAATCAGCTACTCAAGGGAATCGGCGCCTTAAGTTAGATTAGAGCAGTGGTGGCCCAATTGTATCAGTCGCGACTTACATGTTGTGAGTCGAGGGTTCGAAGGCGCTTTACTTTGTGTAAATTATTTCATCGTCACTGCTCTCAAAACGGTTAAGAAAAACATCTTGAGGAAACCGGCATATCTTAGAAACAAAAATTCGAAGACATGTGATATCCACCAACCCGCACTGGGCCCGCGTGCCTATTTCCTCTCACAGAGAGGAGGCCTGTGTCCCAGCAGTGTGGGAACATTAATAGGCTGATGATGATGATGGTGATGATAATGAAGTTAGATTGCTCGCATAGCTGAGTTTTTTTTTTATAATTTTGACTACAAATTATGTAAACCAAGCTGTGTAGGTAAGAACCTATGAAAAATTACTTCAGCTATGTACTATTTACTTATCTAATGCGAAACTAACTTTTTTAGCAATCTTAGAACCAATAGGCTTATAACCGTATTACCGGTTTAAATAGCTAAGTACTCTAATTAAGAGTCTTTAGACACTTTTAAACATAACCTGCCCTGCAAATAACTATAGTACGAGTAGTACTCGGTAGTTTCTACCCGTAGAAACTTTGGAAGCAAAGTTCACACGCCATCTACATACTTCTTATTCACTCAACTTACTTACTCTCTCAAATACAATTAAAGTCAATTTAAATATTGCCCATTCACAAGCTTAATCACCAATAAATAATGTAAAAAATGTTAACAACCGCCATTTTGAACTGTCAACAGCATTCCCCAAAATGGCGCCGAGAATGGCGCGTTCGTTGAATTTTTCAAATTCGAATTCAAGTTTTAATTTTCTAAAAAGGTTTGCTTAAATTATTTTGTGATTTCGTGAATTTGTGGAAAAGAATTTGTTCTGTTTGTAGTTTTTACGTTATTTTGGGACCTCCTTCATTTATATTTATGGTTTAGTTTAAATTAGTTAATTAAATTAGATAAGGTTTTCGCAGTTGTTCTGTTCAAGTTACTAGTATTTATTTGTTCAAACCATGTCTAATGTTTAATCTATCTATATCTCATTACTGATGATCGTGGTCTCATCTGCCTCCATCGACTCCGGTCCAAAGTTGCCCAAACCTGCTGAAACTTGCTTGATGACGTAGCTACTTTTACTCGGTCAGACCATCGTGTTGGCGACCGGCCTCGTGGCCTTTGGGCTTCATTACATAAGTTAGCAAATAGCTGAGGAAGTAATATATGCTCCGTTGGTATACCTAATTTGAGTATGACGTTCCAATGTGAGGATATGAACGAGTAAAGAATTGAGTTGTTCATTTACAGTTTCTAGAACAAAAATGATTGTCAAAGGCATGTTAGCTGCTGTGGTATGTTGAATGAATTATCAACAGATAGCAACTAACTGGCGTTTGAAATTTTGTAACTTGCATTTTACCGTTCTAAAATGTTAATAACTATATCATGTAGTGTCATTGGATTTTTTCGATCTGGGATTCCTCAATAGAAGCCTGGAATCTGGATTAATACGCGATGGATGGCATTAGTCTCTTACTTAGGACTTAAATCACAGTATAAATATGGACAAACAGTACGGAAACTACCTACAGCGGCTCGCATTACTAACAGCACTGCGGTGCGGAAGCTGCTTAGGGGTCTCGTCGATGCGCATGTTTGTGTAAGTGTTTCGTTTCGAGCGTTTGATGGTAGTTTCCATACTGTTTGTCCATATTTATACTGTGCTTAAACCTAACTGGCGAAATTTGGATGTGCTTTAAGGAAATGGTGCACCACTTTCTTACGCTTCGAAGAATACAGGCGAGGTTATTGTTATTTTATATCATAGGTACTCCTGTATGAACCGTCAAGGATCGCTAACGACATCGTTATTTAAATGTAGCGTATATTTTACTTAAAATATACACACAGGACAGCCCAATAAACTTATTCCAAACGACTATCTAATATTTTCCCTTTTAATTTATATCGATAAAGGAGTGAACAAACGTACAATTAAACGTATTATCATAAATATTTAAGGAACATGTGTTTAACCCTTCACAATGGAATAACTTTGAAGAAAGGGAAACCGAGCGTTTTGTGTGTGATGAAAAAATGTTGTTCCTACGATTCATCGATGTAGTCTAAGAGACAGGGTTTGAGGAACAATGTTGATTTGAAGAGTTGACGTAAAGATATACTCAAATATTTGCTCTGTCTAAATTATTATCTAAATTACCTATTAAAAATAAACTCCTAACAGTCGTCGCGACGCGAGCGAGCGATTTTTATTAAGCAAAATTGCTAGTACGTTTACATTGACGCAATGCGATACAATTAGACCGATTTGCACTTGAAATTTCCTTAGAAAATACTTGTGTAACATATTGCACAAAGGCTATCGCCTATCGACGCAATTTAAATTGCGTTACGACATCAGTAAGGTTCCTAAGACCCAGTTTTTTTATCCAGTAAAACTTACGTTAACTCAACCAGTGGTTAAATATGCTAGGGAACAAAAAACTGGGCCTTAAATTGTAAGTCGCATTGCTTTAAGTATTAAATTATCTATTACATTTGCATTTCTATGGAAATAACAATATTTAAAATTGCAGTGAAGATTTCACCATGCAAAACATTACTCACTGAAGAAAGGTCCGCCATTTTTTTTAAAATCCTGTTGTATGAAAAACATCCCATAGCAAAGATAAATCGAAATACAAAAAAAAATCAGTATACTTGCGCCAGAAAGCAGCTAAGAACAAGTAAATAACTATTTTACAATCATAACTGGCCATAAAATCAATAAGTCTATACCACTAAATTATGTCAATATTTTGCTTAAAGACCCAACCAAAATTATTCATAACCGCAAACGGCTTACAAAACAAAACACTACCTCCTAAACTAAGCCACATTGAGTACGGTACGTTCTCCCAACCTATAATTTGGCCGTCATACACTTTTTAGAGACGTCATTGTACGCATGCGCAGTAACATTTCATTATCTATGATCCCAAACCGTTCATTTCTTTTTTTGAATTTTGTTTTTTTTTTGTTACCTAAGTTGTTGTTCGTAATGTTTCTTTGTCTCTTGGACTAGCGTTTTGTTTATGGTATTTAGATTTATATGTGAGGTTGTGAATCGTAATGAGTGAGTTGTTGGTTTGTTACTGGTGCATGGTAAAATACTGATATAGATAATAATATTATAACCTAATATATTTGATACATGACGTACATGATTTGATACATAACGTAATAACAAGTAAAATTTCAAAATTTAAAAAATCCCCCGTCCCATTTATCTTGCGAAAACACCCCGATTCAAACAGTAAAACGACCAAAACTTTTGAACGGCTGAACCGATTTTATTCAAACATAGCTAAGAACACTCTTAAAAAACCCCTAAATTAAAATCGGTTCATCCGTTTAGGCGCAACGATGCCACAGACAGGTACACAGATACACAGATACACACCTGAAACTTATTAATTAACTTATTAACACCCATCTTTTTCCGGCGGGGGTTAAAAAAGTTAAATAAAAAAACCCGACTGCTTAAAAAGCGAACTAAAAAGACGTAAACAAGGAGAAAATCATGCTGTGCAGTTGGAGGATGCATATTCGCGGGCTTGCTGACCAAAATCGGGTGTATCCTCCACCAACCTTTTGTTCGCTTATCAAGCAGTCGGTTTTTTTTTATTTTTTGATGTAACTTTTTTATTTATAACTTTTTTGTTACTTTTTTTCGAATTAGGAACATTTAAACATAGAAGTGTTATATATTTTTGAAATCACCTCTTAAAACCCTTTAATTTGATATCCCACACGAAGGGTTTGTAGGAAAAAAATATTGGGCCCCCACAATATGGCGCCCAAAATCCGCCATTTTTCTCTTTTCCAATTTTAATGTATCCAGTGACACTCGCAGGGTTAAGACGAATCGATTGACGTAAGAACCATCAAAATTGGCCAACGCGATTGGTCTCTAGAACGCTATATAGGAACAAACATACATGCATACATACATAGACTGATAAACACATTACCCTCCTTCGGCAGTCGGGTAAAAATAAGACTGTTTTCTCCGAAAGTTTAGGCAGTTTTGTAGGTTAGGTTACCTACAGTATGTAGATACATTCTTATTCTGCTAAGTGTGCTTCTTCGCGGCCTTGATGTGCGTGATACGTAATCCAAGTTATTCTTTCGTAAAATTGTTGTACTTCGCCGACTGCGCCATGTAATCTTTGAATGAAATATGGGTTAGGTCTTCAGTGGTTTTATTTTAGTAATTGTCACAAATTTAATATTAATAATTAATTTTAATACAATCTCACAACTGTCTCCGCTAATGTATGTCAGAGCCAGCGGCTGTCGTTTCTAAGTTAAGGTAACAATGATATTGACATTTGACACTAATAGGTGCGTTCCTTACATCTTATCGTAATATAGGCCAAGCCAATACAGCCGGGCGAGCACGGCCTCTGTGATAGGCTTGAGTCACGCATTTAATCTCGGTTTTTGCCTGTCACAGTAGGCCTTTGCCTTTTTCACGCCTGTCACAGTAGGTCGTGCTCGCCCCGCATGTGCTCTCAGACTCAGACTCCGGGCTGACCTTGAGAAAAGTGAGAAGGAATTTCTCAATAGATCCAGAATCTCATGCTAGCATAGTTACTAGCATGCAGCTAGGTAAGATAAGATATATTTATTTTGTAAAACATGAGAACAGAATTGAAGATCTTATAGTTAATATGAGGTGGCTACATGTTTTGCCATTTATGGCGTAAAAAAATTGATGCACTAGACAAATAATACAAAAAAAAAACAATATTTTGATACTGTATTTTTTTTGAGTAAGACATACAGAAAAATAAACATATCAATACGACCATTCTGAATTCTATAGATACAAGCAAAATATCCTTTGAAAATTCATCTACGCTTTAATAGTACTTCTCTAGTAATAAACCCCTGACGGGGCGGATATATTTGTTTAAAAAGGAAATATCAGTTCATCATCATCATCTGCCTAGCCTTTACCCAATTGAAAAAGGAAATATCAGGTATTTTACTAAAAGTATTTGGTGCAATACCAAAGAATATAATTATATAGATAATACTTGATGAAAATCTACAATAAAACTTAATCATGAGCAAAAAACTTCAGAATTTTTGAGTGGCTTAACTATACCTTTTGCCGACTAACACTTTACTAAAAACACACACCCTCTATTTTACCTAATAATAACTTAAACTTGCACCACCCTCTAGATAAAGGTATCAAAAGCTTTGCACAAGACTGCATTCAGATTTATTCGAGCACTTAGTGAAAAATATCGAATGCGGGTAGACATAGCACAGAGTCTAATCTTTGTCTTTGTTCTTACAGCCAAAAAACTTGGAGAATTGGTTCATGTGTGGTTCATGGTCTATTGGCTTGTAAAGTTCTTAAAGAGTTGTTAGAATATGTACAAGTTCTGAAAATTGACAGATGGTTGTAATCACAGACATAAATCTAACTAGATAACGCAAGTCCCTCCATCTGTATGAAAATCCAAACGTGCCACTTTTTCACACACAACTAGAAAACAAATTTACTTACCAATGAAAGAAAACATTTCCATTGCCTCGGCCAACCTTTTTCTACACAGTCTTTACAGCTCAATATGGCGATCACTGGTCATCCCTGGAGGAGGCCTTCACTCTCACCACTTGAGAGGTTCATGCATGTCATGTTAACTTTTTTAAATACGCAATTGATTTTATTGATTTTGTTTTAATTTATTTTATTTGAATTGATTTTGACATTTTATTTTGGATGATTTTGTTTTAATTGATTCTATTTATATTAACTTATTTTATTTGGTTTCATTTGTTTTAATTTATTTTATTTGAATTGATTTTGACATTTTATTTTGGATGATTTTGTTTTAATTGATTCTATTTATATTAACTTATTTTATTTGGTTTCATTTGTTTTAATTTATTTTATTTGAATCGATTTTGACATTTTGTTTTGAATGATTTTATTTTAATTGATTCTATTTTATTTTAATTTATTTTATTTGGTTTGATTTAATTTGATTGATTTTATTAGTTTATTAAACTGAACTAAACTTATGAGATGTAAACTTTATTGAATGCATAAAATATTTTTTTTTTTTTTTTTATTTTTTTTTATGGCATAAAAGGCATTTTTCTAGATTTCGGTGGATTTCCGGTGATTTCAGATCAAATTACGATCATTGATCGTAACTTTACTCCGTTTTTTTGGCCCACAATCCCACTTGAATGACAAGTAGTAGGCCATAAGTACGAATAGTGACCGTGGATTCATGTATTATATTATATATTAGTAGTAGTTCCAGATTTGTACCCGGTTGACAACATTAGGCTTATTATGATTCATGCGACTTTAATGGCGATATCAGGGGTGTACTTTATATATCTCTGTCGAACTCTTGCTCAATACTGGCGTGATTTAAAGTTATCTCTTGAGAGAGTAAGGGCGGGCGTACACGGACTGCTCGAGCAGTTAACGGCTGACCGACGTACACGGACCGCTCGAGCGGTCGGCGTTGACTGCTTGAGCAGTCGGTTGTTGACTGCTCGAGCTGACTCTACCAACCGCTCGAGCAATTGAATTTCTACCGCAGTCTGTCATGGATACTGACGAGGAAGTACTGCTTTTGCTGCTTCTGCTCAAGCGGAGACGACGGCGGCGACGTCAAAAGAGAAAATTTTGGGTTCATCCAATTTTGGAATTAAGAGAACAACATGGACAATTCCATCAACTCTGAACTCATTCCCTACATTTTCAAAGATCAGTCGACAAATGAGACGAGACAGAGAGACACTAGACGCCGCGAGGCCAGAAGAGAAGGGAGGGGGAGGTCGTAGAGCTGTCGACTGCTCTAGAGTCGCCGACGGCTCGAGCAGTCAGTGTATGCCTCGCGACTGCTCGCGAGCGGTCGACAGCACGATGGAATTTCATCATGTAGTTGCCGGCTTGAAGCGGTCGCGAGTGCTCGAGCAGTCGTGTGTACGGCAGCGAATGAATGGCTATTGTTCACCGCGCGGTCGCGGCTTCAAGCAGTCGGTCATAACTGCTTGAAGCAGTCCGTGTACGGCTGGCCTAAGATAAGAACCTTTTCACAAGAACCTCTGCTTCACCGTTTATACGTACACATATACAAGAAATCTTGTCAACAAGACATGGTGACTTCTTGTCACCACCAAACCTTAGCAGAATCCTTTCGATCCGAGACAGCACCTTCGCGACATTTAACCCTCATGTGAGGGACAGACGCTAACAGTGAGTGACGTACAGTGGTTGTGTGGAGACATGTGCACGCGCAAGTGAGGGTTAGCGTAGGGTTAGCAGATAAGTGAAAAGTTTTTTTCTAGAAAAAGATTTTGTTTTGTTAAGATAAGCCTCTTGGCCTTGATCTCCGTTCCTGCTGGAAAACAAGCGAAAACTTCACGAAAGATAAGGCATAGAACCGTCACATTTTAACAAGTAACCATGTAATAGGAGCCGAGTCTAATATTATTACAAGTTACAAATCAAAATTCCTAGCTGCTACACAGAAACTCTAGTTTTTTTTTTTAATAATATTAGACTTAAAGATTGAACCCATAAAAATTCACAGTATTCGCGCTTGCAACAGGTAGTGAAGTGATACATAGTCATTTCTGAAAACTCTGAATGAAAAATTTTATTAATACAGACATCGTCATAAATTTAGTAAAAAGTAACAAAAAATGTATGTTATCTTTTTGTCTGTCGCTACTTATTCAACCATTTATCTTTCAACCAATAACTGTGGGTAACATGACACAAACTGCTCTAAACACTTGAGTTTTTGTAAAATTGTAAGAAAAAACAACCCTATGAATTCCTGTTAAATAGCACAGTAGCTGGCAATATGGCGTTTGGAGCGATTTAGCTTCAAACACACGTAAATTCTTAATAGAAACCTATTATTGGCCAAAACATCATTACCGTAAGTAGCCCTTTATCTGTCATAATTGGCGAAACAATAATAAAACAATGGCGTTTAGCGTGATTCAGGCGGCGCTTGTGACAGTTTAGAGGAATATAATGACAAGTATAAAGTCAATTTTTTTTATAAATAAAGCTAAAGCTAAGCTAAGCTCTTGCTCAGCCAATAAAAAAAACTATAAGTAATATTTTTCTTTCGATTTAAAAGTTTTTTTTTTTTCAAACACCGTGTTTAACTTTTCGCTGGATATATTTTAGCATACTCTGCTGCCCACATGTTAAGGCAAAACAGCAAAGCTAATAATTATCTAAAATTCGGCGATTCTTTCTGTTAAAGCAAAGTTAAGAATTATCTATAAAAATTCGTCATTTCTTTCTAGGACGGTGCCACTTTCAAAACTGAAATACAACAACAACAACTTGAAAACATATTTAATAAAACTTTACCACATTCTTAGAATTTTTCTTTTGAGATTTTTTTCATATTTTTTTACTGCTATCTTATATTGCTGTCGCTACTAACCCTATCAGTTAACGTTGAACCCATAACTGTACGGTTAGCATGACACAAACTGTTGTCTAAACACTTGACTTTTTGTCAATGTTTTTTTGCTACCCGTAGTTAAGTCACGGGAGAAATGTGACCCTTCTGTTCGATATAGTCGAAATAAGTCGTGTAGTTTGGTATAATTAATTTCAATTTGGTTTTTTTCGTGCTGTTTTTGATCTTTTTATTCTTTGTCATATTATATTAATTGCGTTTGACATTCCCATATTTTTTTCTGATCGCTGTCGCCACGTTTTCGTTGATATAATGTCACCTGTCTATGGTTTCAGAGGCTCTAGAGCTAGACTATACTTCATAAAAGATAGCTTGATCTCTGCGACATATGTCAAACTGACGTATACGTTATTGATACGATATTGTTAGCTTGTCAAGCGCTATTGTTACTGTATTGATACTGACAGCTGTCGCAGAGATCAAGCTATCATTTATGAAGTATAGTGTCATTCGATGTCAGCGATAGCGATGATCGATAATCAAAAAATGGTAGGGATCGATGAAGTGAAATTTTGATAGCGCTTGACAAGCCCATAAATTTTTGACTATTTTCCAATCGCTATCGCTGAGAAGAGAGGAGGTCGCGGCTAAATAATAACAGCCGCACGGGTCGATCTTTAAGGTTAAGCAACGCTTGCCGAGGTCGGTCCGTGAATGGGTGACCATTTTCAACATACCGAGTTTCCTCCGTGCCTCGGAAAGCACGTTAAGCCGTTGGTCCCGGCATTTGAAGATCTTTGACAGTCGTTACGAGTAGTCAGAGCCTTGAGATCTGACACCAGTCTTGCCAAGGGGTACTGGGTTACCCAGTAACTGGGTTGTGGAGGTCAGATAGGCAGTCGCTCCGTGTAAAACACTGGTACTCAGCTGAATCCGGTAAGACTGGAAGCCGACCCCAACAAAAATTGGGAAAAGGCTAGGCTGATGATGATTTTCCAATCGCTGTCGCGATTTTATCGTTGACAGAATGTCACTTATCTAGGGCCTCAGAATTTAGCCACATCGATAGCATCAGCGTTTGCCTCATAAATGTCTATCAGGGAGCAAGTGTTGCTACACAATGAGCACGAAAAAAAATGAGGCATTGTTTGGGACAAATTTCTGCAATCGGCAATTTTGGCTTACCACAGTGTCTCAAAACAAAAGTGTCAGTGTGTGTTACCAGTGATGACATATGGCTCTGAGACGGGGTTCCCGACATAGCCTGAAGTATTGCCAAACTTAAGTGGCAGTGGGCAGAACGGATGGCCGTTGGGGCAGAAGGGTTCTGCCCGCAAACCGCAAGACGTCGCATTGGAAGGCCTCCCACCAGGTGGACCGATGACCTGGTGAAGACTGCGGGGATCTGCTGAATGCAAAGCGCACGGGACCAATCAATGTGGAGATGCTTGTGGGAGGCCTATGTCCAGCAGCGGAAGTCTTTCAGCTGATATGATGATGATTATGATTGTGACTCAATGGAGAAGGTACCATATGACGAAGCAAGACATATTTTTTGTTGTTACTCGTAGTGTTTTTATTGAGTAATGGTACCGGAAGTGTCGTGGTGACCCAGTGATTAAGACTTCTCCTCTCTTATTTAAGGTCATGGGTTCAAATACGAGCAAATACCAATGTAAGTTTTTCGTACCACTTGCTCAAAAAAGTGACATAACAATAGTCATTTTTAATCTATTAAAAACAGGGAAGGAAAATTGTACTGAATGTGTTTTAAATTTGGAATACTTACCGAAATTTATACTGAACTACATCTGTGTTTACACCATTGAGTTTGTATATGAAGCATTATACATTTATTATGCAGTTATGATTATTAAATAAAATTACTAAAACCGACGAGGCCGTATGAGCTTGATGCCTTTGCTTTTCTGACAAAAAAATATTAGTCTAGGAATTTGCCGCGTTTTTGTTTTGTTCAAATACATAAACGTTAAGTTTATTATACTTTTAATTGTCATTATTTTTAATAAATGCTTATCTCATATTATTATTGTGTTAATTTTTTCGTAAATGCTACGAAAAGTAGAGTATTTTCCTCGGTGATAAAGCTGTCTTAGTCTTGGGTGGAATCTACTATTTCAAATTCATAGGTACTTGCTAAGCTTATCATGGACATCGCTGAAAATGGTGAAGTGAAACAACGTGAGGTAACCTGGAAATAAAGTCAACCTGCCTTGAGTAAGACTGGTGATCAATGCTCGTGCCTTTCTATGGGGTATTCCTCGAAGCGCACCAAAAGTATTCCTCGAAACGCACCAACGATGAAACATAGAGAAGAAGGATGAAGGATTAATAAATGATATCGAGAGGCGTTTTGAAATTCAACTGTCCTAATTGTTTACTTTTTTAAACAACCATGAAAGCAGAAATGAGTAGCGAAACGGCCAAGCCATATATTTTAACTAAGGTGTAGAGTTTGTGAATGTTAGGGCTTGTAGAGTTAGAAGCTAAGCTCTACATGAGATCTGATAACTTTTTCACAGTTTGAGTTATACTGTCTTATCTTAGCAACATTTTACATGAAAATGTTTTATTGGGTCATTTATTACGAATCCTTCATACTCATCTCTATGTTTCATCGTTTCGAGGAATACTTTTGGTGCGCTTCATTTGATGCGCTTGAAAGTTGGTGCGCTTCGAGGAATACCCCCTTTCTAAAAAAGAAGAGGCTTTTGCCTGCATTGGTTCAGTTACAGACTGTTATTATTATCTATACCAATATTATAAAGAGGTAAAGTTTGTGCGTTTGTGAGGTTGTAGGGGGTAATTTCTGGATGTACTGAACCGATTTAGATGAAATTTGGCATGGAGATAGTTTGAGACCCTGGGTATGACATAGGGTATTTGTATTTCCTTTGGGATGATAAAACACTTTTTAAGCGGGCGAAGCCGCGGGCCGAAACTTGCATATTATTAAAGGTACATAGTATTTCTATCAAATTGATTTAAGAAAATCTTATGTCGCCCTTTTGATGAAGTGCTCTTCACGATTTCTAGAACTAAGAATAACCTTTTACTGAATTCATTTTTTTTTTATTTTAATTAAATTTTTAGCTGTATTGGTACAGTATCAATTTATTTACTTTAAGAAGCCAGACAACTTATCAAAACCTTTGAACTCAAGTAATTGAATTGTTATTACCATTCCAGAAAATTGATAAAGAAACAAATTCTTTTATAAAATTAATTTAATTTAAATATTTGTTTAATCCATTTATTTAATTAATAAAAATAAAAACTTGAAAAGATTGAATTTCTTATGTATGCGTTATAATTATCTGTAACCGTGCATGTTTTTCGAGATAGAAAAATTAGTTAAGTATGACATTAGCAAGTAAGTCATTATATTTCGCACACTGTTGTGATTTGACCTATGTTTATAAAGCATTCTGATTCTGATAAAATATTTAACTCTTCAACTTATTTGACCATTTTTGATGGCAAAAAGTTTTAATATATATGTCGTCGTGATATGATGAAAACAGGGAATTGATCAAATCTCTAAGCGATTTCATCAAATCACGGAGGATGTTAAAATTACAACACGTTTTTATCATTTCCCTAAGCAAATCTGGTGATTTGACAAATCTCACAAAAAAAATCTAGTGATTTGAACAAACCCCTAAATTGATTCAGTGAAAAGATAATAAAACATGTAACAAAGTCGACGTAGCCCCGCTGCGCGGGGCTCCTATTTCTGTCTGCAGGGTCAAAAGTAACCTAACACGAACGAGATGACGGGAGCTGCGTTCGCTCGCTTTGCTCGCTCACTTCAGCTCCCGTCATCTCGTTCGAACCTAACCTGTCCGTGTCGGGGTGCCCTAAGTTCCCGAGCTCGCTTCGCTCGCTCTTGGACTGATTCTTTGACCATATAACATAACGCAGCCGATTACCTCGGAAAGCAAAGTACAAAATAAACCTTTAAATTACTACAGAAAAGTTATTTTTGTCATTTCACTGAACCAATTTTGAGATTTGTTCAAATCACTAGATTTCTTTATTGGGATTTGTCAAATCACCAGATTTGTTTAGGGAAATGATAAAAACGTGTTATTATTTCAACATCCTCCGTGATTTGATCAAATCGCTTAGATATTTGATCAATTCCCTGTTTTCATCATATCCCTGCGACATATACAGGGTGACTTGTAATTAGAGCACAACCTTGTAAGGGGATATAGTACAGGTCATTTGCAACAACTTTTGTAGGAACACTCATATGCAAAAGTGCACCAACATTGAGTTATAATTTTTTTCGTGTTATTTTGAAAAACTCTTATGGGGTAACCTTAAAAATTTAATAAATAAAAAACTTGACATAATTTTGTTAATTTTCTTTTTATTATTTAGTCTATAACGTTCCAGTTACATGTCAGCATCATCAAATGTACATTATTGACATTATTTTAGACACAGTGCTCCAAAATCCAAAAAACTTAAACAAATTTTACTGGCATTATTACACAAAACAGCCTGTTTAAAAAAAAAATCACTATGACACTTACTCTGCGTATTATTAAAAAAACATCTACATTTCATAAGCTTTCAAATGAGATATAAAACCCTAACATAGCTAGTCCAATAGGGAAGATATTCGCATAACAAAGGCGCACGGCCAAAAAAAGGTCTGTTTCTACTAAGCAGGTAAAAACAGCCGGTCATTGTTTAATCTCTTTTGTGTTGTTTAGGTTAGTCCGTCCTTGTGATTCGTTGCGATCGGATGCTTTTGTGTGTGCTCTGCAGTTTTGTTTTATCTCTGACGACCCGGCTTGTGACTGTTTTTGTGATTGATTGCTCTCCTGATGACTTGGCTTTTCAACTGGTTTCCGTGTGTTATGCTCATCTGTGGTTTTTTCAACTCGGGAAAACACGCCTACATCAGGTAAACGGCGATTGGGGTATCTCTGTTGATATTCGCGCTGGGCAGCTAAAGCATTGCCTCTAGCTACGCCGTAAGTGTACAGAATATCGGCATATTCTTCATTCGTAAAATTTGCCCGTTGTCTTTGAGCCATAGTCCTTGATACGCGCCAAAACCACAGATGAGCATAACACACGGAAACCAGTTGAAAAGCCAAGTCATCAGGAGAGCAATCAATCACAAAAACAGTCACAAGCCGGGTCGTCAGAGATAAAACAAAACTGCAGAGCACACACAAAAGCATCCGATCGCAACGAATCACAAGGACGGACTAACCTAAACAACACAAAAGAGATTAAACAATGACCGGCTGTTTTTACCTGCTTAGTAGAAACAGACCTTTTTTTGGCCGTGCGCCTTTGTTATGCGAATATCTTCCCTATTGGACTAGCTATGTTAGGGTTTTATATCTCATTTGAAAGCTTATGAAATGTAGATGTTTTTTTAATAATACGCAGAGTAAGTGTCATAGTGATTTTTTTTTTAAACAGGCTGTTTTGTGTAATAATGCCAGTAAAATTTGTTTAAGTTTTTTGGATTTTGGAGCACTGTGTCTAAAATAATGTCAATAATGTACATTTGATGATGCTGACATGTAACTGGAACGTTATAGACTAAATAATAAAAAGAAAATTAACAAAATTATGTCAAGTTTTTTATTTATTAAATTTTTAAGGTTACCCCATAAGAGTTTTTCAAAATAACACGAAAAAAATTATAACTCAATGTTGGTGCACTTTTGCATATGAGTGTTCCTACAAAAGTTGTTGCAAATGACCTGTACTATATCCCCTTACAAGGTTGTGCTCTAATTACAAGTCACCCTGTATATTATTGAATGATTTTTTGAAATTTATTGAAAAAAATAAATCTTTGAAAGATTGATCCTTCAGAGATTTATTTTTTTATTTACAATAGGTTCTCGTTTGGCCACTATCTCGCCTGATGTTAAGTGATGATGTGGCCTACGGTGAAGCACGCTTGCCTAGAAGTAACCTATACACTCTTGACTTAAATACACCTAGGTTGTAGCTATCAGGAAACACAGACTCCGACAGGAAATTCCAGATGGTGTACAATTTTTCCTCTCTATGATATTAGAGAAGGCGGACAGACATAACATACCCTAAGCAAACCCAGAACAAAAAACATAACTTACTAATACGCCAGTGACAGTACAAATGGGACACTTCAACCACGTTTTGCTGTTTTGTTTACTTTAGTACCGATTATTGCTGCCAGGTGCCGCTACTGTCATATTTATGTTTATTTTGTCTCCCTAGTTAATGTTGTTCACACGTCTGTGTTTAAGATGATAGTTATGACAAAAACGAGTTTTTTCTCAAGTTTTTGCGTCCGTAGATGCATGGTGTGCAATGGAGAAGACTTGCAACGAAAAGTTTCGACAAAAAATGAGTACTTATTTTTCTTCAACTAATACATATTTTTATTTGGTTTTTATGGTTCCGTTAACTAAAAGAGGGCTAAGTAGAAGATTTTTACAAAGAGCATTGCGTGTACACCCAAATGCCAAAAGTCATTTTTTTATCCTGGTGTATCCTTCAAAAGGCGCCTGGACTTTTGGGGAAAAGACCAGGGAGTGTGGGATTTTAACCTCACTAAAATAACCCCAGTGATCACCATCAGCACGTAGAAAGGGCCCTGTAACCTCGTAAAAGACCACCCTGGGACACCCTCAGTGCAACGCCTGTTAGAGCACATCCCTGGGGAGACTGAATGAGCGCATCCCCTGAGCCTCGCTGTGCATGGCAGCATGTGATCACTGTGCCACCGTCTGTCCTGGAGTCACTTGGTGGACGGACAGAGTCCCCAATCTAAGCGCCCATGACCTCAGAGTCCCACTTGCTTATAATGCAGGCGGAGTTTCGGCGTTATAAGCATCAGGGCGGTTGCCTCCCCGATGCCTTCTTCTCCAAGTGGGATTGACCATCTCACGATCTCGCTCGGCGGCCTCCTTCTGTACCAGCAATGTCTCACAGAAAGAGGCCATTTCCCTCCAGTTTTCTGTGTCTCCCAGCATGGGCCTCACCATTGCTGGCAAAGACAGGTCTCGCCCGATCTTAGCGAACAAGACCTGCCGCTCAGAGGCCCATGCAGGGCACTCCTCGAGCGTGTGCTGGGCAGAGTCAAGGTTGCCTCCGCTGTGGTCGCAATTAGCCGTGGCCTCTCGCCCAATCCTATTCAGGTACCTACTCACCGAAGCAACCGTGCCCGGTGAACCGGTGGATTGTGTTTTTTTATTATTATTGTAAAGCTCGCATCTCTCCTGATGATAAGCGATGATGTGGTCGACGATGGAGCAAACTTGCTAAGTTACATAATCTTGACCTAACTTGATGAAGACGAAAAAGATTAATACCTAGAATCTAGATAATCTTGTCTTATGAAGACATTTTGTGGATGGTACTTACAGAGAACAACCCCCGTTTTCTTGGCTTGTCTATAATGCCTTTAGTGATCCATCATAAGAAAGATATCTCTAATGCCTGGATTCTGGTAACCTCTATAATAAATTTTTAATAATTTTTTATTTGACGAAGTTAACGCTTTCGATGAAGTCATCGATTGAAGAAAAATCTTCTTTAACAGAGAGTTCAGATACAAGATAACGAACCAGTAGTCGGTACTTAATAAAAATCTAGGAGGTACCTGGTATATACAAAATTATAAATAATAATACTCTACTCAACTCTAAGCTCGTGGCATACCTAGAAACTAATGACATCCTCAGTGACCGCCAATATGGTTGCCGCCAAAATCGATCAACTGGGGATCTTCTAGCGTATGCCATTATCTTCTGGAGTGAGGCCATCGAGAGGCACGCCGTTGCCGTGTCCCTGGACATCTCGAAGGATTTTGACAGGGTCTGGCATGAAAGCCTTATTGGTAAGCTTCCTTCATTCGGTCTGCCCGGTGTTCTGTGCGATTGGATTGCAGACTTCTTATTAATGGCCACTCTTCTGACCAACTGGATATTAATGCCGGGGTTCCTCATGGGTCGGTGCTCTCAGCAACATTGTTCTTGCTTCACATAAACGATATGCTAAAACCTTTGGGTATGCGGACGACAGCACTGTTGCTGAGAGATACGTCTCCGACGAGCGCGCTACTGGGCCTCAGGTCCCGGATCAACACGCACCAAACGTTTTGGGAATACTTTTATTATGCGCAAAGCAAAAGAGTGGAATTCCCTGCCGGAGTCTGTATTTCCGGATAGCTACAATATGTGAGTCTTTAAGTCAAGAGTGAATAGGTTACTTCTAGGCAAGCGAGCTCCATCGTCGACCACATCATCGCTTACCATCAGGTGAGATAGTGGTCAAGCGCAAGCCTATTAGGAATAAAAAAATAAACAAACTGAAAAGCCAAAGTATCTTAAATATTACTTACAGCTAGATTAAATAAGTAAATAGGCCGGTGAACCTCAAACTAGACAGACAAACTGTCTAGTCTCGTCTTGGGACTCGGGTTAGTTTCCAGTGAAATAGTGAATAGTGTCATAGTGCGCGTATATGTGTGTGCGGTGTTTGTTTTCGCGTATATTCCCAATATTTATTTATTTATTGAATACGTTTAGTAACGTTTTATTAGATACTAGCTTCTGCCCGCGCTTCGCCTCCTTGAAAGTCGGTAATCATCCCAAGGAAACAAGCACCGGGATAAAAAGCGTCCCAGGATGTCAATCTATCTCCATACCAAATTTCATCTGAATCGGTTGAACAAATCCCGAATTGTTGGGTCTGTCTGTGTCCGACCCCCGGGATAGAAATAGTAATTCGTCAAATAATAATAATATTAATAGATATTGACAGGTCATCAAAAAAGTTAATTCAAAAAACCTGACTGCTTAAGAAGCGAACTAAAAAGACGTAAACAAGAAGGAAATCATGCTGTGCAGTCGGAGGATACATCTGGTTTTGGTCAGCCAGCTCGCGAAAATGTATCCTCCGACTGCACAGCATGATTTTCTCCTTTTTTACGTGTTTTAGTTGCTTTGCTTCTTAAGCAGTTGGGTTTTTGGATTTTTTGAATTAACTTTTTTTATTTATAACTTTTCAGTTAACATTTTTTTTTCGAATTAGGTTAATTTAAACATTTAAGTGTAATCTCCTCTTAAAATCCTTTATTTTGATAACCCACACGATGGGTTTGGAAGAAAAAAAAAATTGGACCCCCACCATATGGCGCCCAAAATCCACCATCTTTCTATTTTTCAATTTTAATGTAGCCAGTGACACTCGCAAGATTAAGATGAATCGATTGACGTAAGAATCATCAAAATCGGCCAACACGTTTGGTCTTTAGAACGCCACATAGTAACAATCACACATACAGAGACAGATAAACACATTACCCTCCTTCGGCAGTCAGGTAAAACCAGATTACTGTTTCATAATGTTCCCGGGAATATCAGGAAGCCACCACATGCCATGTCATAACTAGAAGCTCTCCTCAAATTTCGTTAGTCAACGTAGTGTGAACGAGTCAAGTGAAGCGAGAATGTTTTTGTTGAGCAACAAAATGGCTGACGGGACCTGTCATGTGATATTTGGGCTAAGATAGTGGTCTCTGTTCATTTGGGCGTTTGGAGCTTGTTTGTTTTTGGTTAGGTAGAGGAACATTTTTTTTGGGGTTCTGTGAGGTGGAGATGAAATTGATTTTGGGATCACTAGGTAAATCAAAACACCTACATTTGTAGAATTCCTTATTTAATTATTTTATAATTAATGTACACACGGTAAAATAGATACAGACAACACAATCTTCATGACAAAGGTACTGCTTATTTCATTCATCAGGTCGTCATATTTGTATTTTCTGACGTTCTCGTCGGAAAGTAGAGGTATATTTTTAAGTTAGTCTGTCGTGGTGGCCTAGAGGCTACGACCTTGCCTTTCGTGCTTTAGATCGTGGGTTCATATTCGGGCAAGTACCTGCAATGTGACTTATATAGTTAATGTAAGTCTGAAATAGCCAAGTCAGAGGTCTGTGGGGTTCTCAGAGGCGGCTTAATTAACTCTGACACCAGAGGTGACCACACCTTACACGAAAAGAAGAAGAAGAGGTACATTAGTAGTACACATTGTTTTTTTAAGTATAATACGGGATTTGCCTGTTGCACTACGGAAAGCTAATAAGAAATTCCTCAGTAAAATCCCAATGACACTCATCATGCGCATCGGATCCAGGAACCGATTTAACCCAGCACAAACACAACAGTCTTCGCTTACCACGGACTATAAAATCGAGGCTTTTTTAACACCTATGCATAAAAGTGACAACATATACAGAACCCCGTACAAACATCCCCCACCCGCACTTAGCAAGTTTTTTGACAAAGGTTGACATTTGTCAGTGAAACTGTCAAAGTTAAGAGAGTTCCAGATTTCCGGTTTGCAAATCCACGCTAATGTAATAGGTGACCCTTTTTAATTTTATTGAAAACTTTTAATAAATTCAATCTACTTAGGAACTCATGCCGTTTTGGATTCTGAGCTGAATTAATTATCGAAGTAATTTTAAAATTGCTTATTAGGGTTCCGTAGACAACAAGGAACCCTTATAGTTTCGTCATTACGTCTGCCCGTCCTTCTTCTGTCCGCAGCTTAGTTTACAAAAAACAAAAGTGGTAAAATAAAACCAAGGAAAAAAAAAATTGTCGTCTTTTGGCATACAAGTGGGGATGTTTTTTTTTCTCGTCTATCCCATGGCGAGGGGCATCGTTGGATAGGCCATTCAATAAATAACCCGTAATATAAAATATCACGGGTGGGAGCACCATTTAAGCAAATAAACTATTTCATTCATTCATTTTTCAATTCAGGGATCCGTTTGCGTAAAATTAAGCTTTAAATGGCAAATTTTTGTTAGAGCCAAATGTCTCCCTGTCAGCTAAATTGTTGCTTTTCTGTAGTATATATAACGAAATTAAAAGGAAAACTATCACAGCTAAGTAGGCTTTACAAGTTTACCAGTAGTAGTCGACCAACTTATAAAATGTACTTGGAAAAGCACAAATTCTGTGTATTGATGTATGGGGACAACAGTTTTTGACCGGCAAAGTTAATTTTGTGCCTTCGTTAGAGCCATATTCGGTGCTTTCATTGTTTCCGAACGTTAGTAATGTTACCTATTTATTTTGGTAATTTAGCTGTTAATCCGGCACCTGCGAACCGGGAGACGATGCGTTGAAAGACCTCCCATTAGGTGGACCGATGACCTGGTTAAGGTTGCGGGAATGCGCTGGATGCGAGACGCACAGGACCGGTCAATGTGGCGACGCCTGGGGGAGACCTATGCCCAGCAGTGGACGTTTTACGGCTGAAATGATGATGATTGTGATACGGAACCCTCTGTGCGCGAGTCAGACTCGCACTTGGCCGGTGTTTTTTAAGCTCTTTCTGATAGGTTTTACTAGTAATAGATAGATACAACTTGCTTTGCGGGATGTTATTAGTATGGATTGAGGGTTTTTGGAAATTATTAAAGGACATCGCTTGTATGGTCTACTTTCGCTTGCGCTACTTTTGAGCATAGGGTCCTTTTATAATCTTTCTAATGGATTAAGCTAAATTATTAAGTAGGGTAACTTTAATGGTTTTAATTAAGTATTCTAAAAGTTATATGTCTCTTTGGTCTCGTAGTCGCTAGCGTTAATACTGAGTTTGAGGTCCTAGTATCGGTGGTATTGGTGATTTCCACTTGATATTTCTTTGTAGAAGGACTTTTTATGAGTGTGGGTAATCATCCAATGACTTCTCCCGCGCTGGGTGAAGCGGGAGGGCGTGTCAGACTTTTACTGATTAAAACCCGGGTGTGTTCCTTCAGTTGTTTGTGCCAGGGCAGCGGTAACTCTCTTTCAAATTTATGAGCGACCCAGAAGGCTGGTATCTGGACTGGTGGTTGTTGACATAAGATTGCCTGATGGCTCGCCTCTCTATGATCTATATGTGACTTCAAAATAAAACCAGTATGGCGAAATGTGAGTGTACTCTAGGTAAACTAATGCCTAACCCTCCGATATTTATCAGCCATTATGTTTTAAGATAAAAAATATTTAAAAATACCTCCATTAGTAGACAGTTCTAATTTGTATCCTAGGAATATTGCCAATAATTAACAGATGAGATTTATTTCTACATTTATTGCCTTCAGAGAAGTTTTTATTTCTTTACCTAAGTAATATATTATGAATTAATCTTGGCATTTTTCATTCTACTAGTCCATATTGAAGGGAGCACTTTTGGCGGCCATATTGGATTTAGTTTTCTTTTCATAATATACTGTATTTTATTAGTCAAGTCATTAGTCATTTATTAGTCATTTGATGCCCATATTGATTAGATTGTGAAATAATATGCATGCCGCCATTTTGTGGCAGCGGCCATCTTGGATCTATAATGAAACTGAATATACTCAATTGTATTGTCATCAGAACTTAAGGTTGGTTTGGTACACACCAAATATCAGATCAATCTGTCAACAGGAAAGTGGTAAAATGTTAGTGACAAAATTTGACACAAACAAAAAACAGGGCAAGCTATCTAAAACCGTTTAACAATAAAAATATCATCATCATCATCATCATCAGTTTAGCCGAAAGACGTCCACTGCTGGACATTGGCCTCCCCCAAGCGTGGCCACACTGATCGGTCCTGTGCGTTTCGCATCCACCGGACGCTACCCGCAGCCTTGACCAGGTTGTCGCTTCACCTAGAGTTCTTCCAATGCGTCTTCCGGTACGCAGTCGCCACTCTAGAACTTTTCGTCCCAGCGGCCATCTGTTCTGCGAGCAATGTGCCCTGCCCACTGCCACTTGCCTTGGCTATGTCGGTAACCTTGGTTCTCTTGCGGATCTCTTCATTTCTGATTCGATCACGCAAGGAAACTCCGAGCATAGCCCTCTCCATTGTCCTTTATGTGACTTTGAGCTTAAAATATTACACAGATTAATTTTCACTTACAATAAAGTACAAGATGAAAAGAAACGAAGGAAGGTCTCACTCGATTTACATTTTAGATAAACAAACATGCAATAAATAATATTTTAATACAAAAAAGGTTTATTTCTCAATAATTATTATCGATTTCTGATTACCGCACATTGAATATTGGTATGATATCAGTAATCTTCAGTTTTGCCGCAAAACCGAACTGTATTATACAAAACGTGTGGACGTTGGGGTATGAATGAGACGAGCAGAGACATCTGTGTTTTGTATAGATACGTGAACGACGATCTATACAATACACCGGGTTTCGTGAGCACGATAAGGCTCTATGATAACATGAATAACATAATCCCATCAAAAACATAACATGTTAAAATACATTTTTTGCGACGCAGTTCTTCTACTGCAAAAAGTAGTGTGGTCGAATGTAAAACCAAGTCGAACAATAGAGTAGTTTACTGAAAATTAGTTTTTTGTCCGTCAGGTAGATTAATAAAAAATATTTGACCAGTGTTTTTCTTTTGACACGTAAACATAAAGTAACGACGATATAATGCATTGAAATATCGTGTGACGTCACGCCGCTAATACACTTTATACTGCCTTAGTGACGTCTCAAGCTCCCCACTTCTGAAGCGCTTTAACTTTGTCAATTTTCATTGATTTGGTAAAGCAAAAAATACGTGTCCAATATTATTTGATCTCACCGACGAACTAAATATCATTCTACTACCCACGAAACATCCCTATTTATTCAGTATGTACCTTAATAATTTGGTAACTAACAAACGCATTAATTGACATGGTTTTACCTATACATAAGTGGTCGATATAATTGTGTTCTTCTAATGTAAAGCCAAATAGTATATCATGTTCTCTTAGTCTCTGAAAATGCAGGTTATCTAGCTTTATCCACAACAAAGTAGGTCGAATGACTTCGAGAAAAGGATGGTACGGCTGCCTTTGTTTGTTTGATAATGTAAGCAATTAAAGTTTGTAATACAGAACACAATGTTATGTTCGTTAATAATATATGTTTGAACTCACTTACGTACAAATAGCTATGGTTTTACGATAATGTGCCAACACCATCATACTCCGATAAAAGGACAAGGCTCTTCGTCTTATATAGTTCTATCCCTCTCTTTACAGTGGCATCATGGTAGTTTTGATACGTCAGAGTAAGGCCCCTAAACTGAAAATTTGTATGAAAACACAATAATCATGGACTATATCCCAGAATTTAAAAAATGTGACACTTTTTATCCGTCCTAGTATAGAGTCAAATCGTAGGCAACTAGCTGTGCAAGCCTAACGCTTTTTTGTAATCAGCTGTGAGCTGTGAGGGTTTTGCATTTAATACTTCAGCGCTCTATAGCGTGTTATTAATACTTAAAAGTTTAAGGTATTCACGTATACCAACTCTTATTAATCCGACGTATAAATACATCGATGCTATAACGAATAATTCAGTTTTTGGGCGCACCATCATTTTGGGGAATGTTTGGATAGTCCGGAATAAGCTATCTCAAAAAACGACTCAGTTAAGACTTCTAGTCATAAGTAGGCTGAAGTCTACATTTTATAAATCTCAATTTATTTTTTATTTTTCATTTCTACTCAGTACGATAAATGTTTCTTTGATCTCACTAATAAAGGGCAATAAAATAGGAGAGAGAATGTACCTAACTAGTAATTTCCTTCTTTATCTATTACTAGCTGTCCCACGCGGCTTCGCTCTCGTCTACTGGCTGGCTACCTACCTACCTACCTATCTACCCTACATGCCCTAACCTACCTATCCTACATACACGATTGTTGCGTAACTTAAACCGTTTACGCAGCGCACGCAACGGAAGCTCTCAAAAAGAAATATTTGTGCCCGTTTTTGCAACATTTTTCATTTATGCTCCGCTGCTATTAGTCTTAGCGTAATGTTATATAGCTTATAACCTTCCTCGATAAATGGACTATCCAACACAAAAAGAACTGTTCAATTCCAACCAGTAGTGCCTGAGATTAGCGCGTTCAAACTAACAAACAACAAACACACAAACTCTTCAGCTTTATAATATTAGTATAGATTTTTTGCCCTTAGAGATTATACTGATGAATAAGAAGTCTTCTTTTAATAAAGAAGTAAAGGTATCTATAATATTTAGGTCAATCTCGAGCAATCAATATAGCACCCAATCGGATGACTAATGCTAAAAGTGGGTTTCTTAAATGAAAATATAATATACCTACGTTACAAGAAGAAGGATAGATCTTCTGCCCATCTGTAAGTTACTCAGTTGATAAAAGTCCTGCCTGCAAAACAGGATCGTCTCCCCATCCCACAGAACCATGGCCACCTTTAATAAGATCACAAAGATAGTGCAGTCCGTAACTCCGTAACAAAAAAACTCTTTATTTTAGCTTGCAGAATAAGTTAAAAATGTTCGAACATAACCTTCCATTACGTTTACAGATGTTATCTAAGCTCTGTTTATTTACCTCAATCCGATTATTACAGACTTCGTAATATTTCGGTCTTGATTTATTGGGTAAGTGATGGAACGGGTATGAATTATGTTATGAGATTTTTTTTCATTGTTAATTTAGCATGGTTTTATGTTATTACATTGTTCAGGTTTTAAATTATTTTTACATGCTTTAATGTATATTTATTTAAACTTCATTTACAATAGTTATACATAGGCGGACTTAAGGCCGTGCCCTGACCAAAAAATCAGCATGAGATATGAGCATTACTATTGGTCTAGCGGCACTGGTGGCGCATGAATTACAGTAGTGAATACGCCCAGATTTTAGAATAAAATCTTTATAAAATCGAATATTTCTTTTGAAAAAAAAAAAACATTCTTACAAAATGTTCGTTATCAAATTGTCTATCCATTAGTTTACGAGGAGATGCATGCTATCAATAATTATTTCTCATTTTTATGGTTTTGTTGGAAGGAGATTAGTGAAGCATATACAAAATTTAAAAAAAAAACCATCCACCAACCAAATTTAATTATTTTATTATTTGATATTTCTTTTTTAAATAACGTGTAGATAGCTCCTAAAAACTGCACGAAAAACGGCTAGCGCGGCGTTTTGCTCGGGGTAGCGCCTTAATGCAGCAAGGAATTCATTACCAGTCAACAGACACAACAGTGGTAGGTGTACAAAAATTAAAAAATATGAATAATAATTAAGGTCGGATATTAATAAACTACCTAACTAATACAATACATAAATAATTTCTAAAACAACAGACGAATAAATATTACAATAAAATAAATACAAAATTCTTAATGAGACTGAAATTTAAATATAGTAACTATGACGAAGCCGAGCTATGTAAGAGAGGACAAATAATAGTTCCAGATCCAACGCTTTAGGGCTCCCACACATAACTGCGATGCGATGCGACGCGATTTCTTTACATTTTAATACTAGCGAGCTCGCAGATATTTGCGATGCGATGCGAATTTGCAGTTATGTGTGGGAGCCCTTAGTGCCGTAAAACGGTTACTTTCTAACGCATAGTCCTTAGTAACGGCTAGGTTAAAAGGATTTTTTTTTTTTTTTTGAAACAAGGTTTTTTCGTGTCACTAATAGGTAGATTTGCTTTAAATAAATATTAAAAAAAAAAGTTTATTGGTACAAAAAGAAAGGTTAGGTACATTACAGTTAACGTACAGCTATATTGCAACCATTTTGAGTAATGAACCCTGCCTCTCAAACTAGGGCAACCTGTATCTTGAGAGACAGTTTAAATAAATAATTAACAACACGATATTTTTTTGCAACTTTTGGATATTCCTCCAAAACTAGGTACTTGGACGTTTAAAAATATTTTTACACAGAAAAATTGGTGGCTGGAATTTCTTCATAACTGATATGTAAATCAAATAGTATTTTGTAAACAAAACTGTTCAAAAGGAGGTTCAGTATTGATATTTTGGCTCCGAGCGGGCGCACGACCAGTACTGCATTAACAATGAAAATGTACACTCAGCTTTTTTTTAATGTCAAGGGGAAGCACGTTCCAGAGTTTTATAGTTGAGACAGTGTAATAATATTAATGTTAATTGAATCTCGGTCATCGTATAAAATACCTGGTAATATCATCAAAGATAGCATCAAGATCAAAGCTCAAAAGTCTTACCAAGGAAAATCATGTTACCCAGTTACTGGTTGTGAAGTCGATTCATGTTAAATACTTCTATTCAGTTGCCGCCGATAGACAGTAAGCTGACTCCAACATATTTAGTATATGACTATGGTAAATCAGTTTAAGGCGTATAATATATTCCCCAATTTTAACGCACTGGTCTTGCTCCCGCTCGGTTTCAGAATATCAATATTGAACTTCCTTTTGAACAGTTTTTTTTTGCAAAATATTCTTTGATTTACATAATTATGCTATTTCAGTTATGAAGAAATTCTAGCCATCGAACTTTCTGTGTACAAATATTTCTAAACATGCAATTCGTTTTGGAGGAGTATCCAAAAGTAGCGAAAAATAATGTTTTTTATTTATTTTTAAGCATAACTATTAGTTATACGAAAGAATTATGTTTCACAAATGATGTACATGAATCAAATTTTTTTTTTAAATTTGTCAAACCTTTTTACCTGCCCGTTACTTTAGGAGTATGCTCAGTAACCATTTTACGGCACTAAAGCGATGGAAGGCCCTTAATAGCCTTACCCTCTTACTAATAAACGCGGAATAAAGTTATACCAGGTATAACTAAGGTATACCCATACATTTTCATAGGTTTATACCTGGTATAACTTTATTCTGCGTTTATTTGTAAGAGGGTTTATCTTAAAAGTTACTATATTCAGCTATTAAGTGATAATAAGAAAAAAATATAAATATCCTTTTTACATTATAATCACGACCTTATAAGTCATTATGACAAGTTTATGCATGACAAAATAATAATTGTAAGTGTATATTGCATTGCAGTTTTATCAACTTTGTAGAGATCTTATCTGTCGCATAGTTTTAATTAGTTGTCTCATTAAAACTAATTATTTTTATGCAGTTGTTTATTTAAATATCTGAAGTAATGTTTTTGTGAATGTATATTCAGTATTCCTACATAGTGTAGAGGGGTTTTAATGGTAGTTAAAACCCTCATTGCTAGTAATGTGTAAAAAAAAACTGTGTGATTTTTTATCACCATTTGGTACATTTTAAGGTGAATGCCAATAAAAGAGAAACGGAAATTTTGCCATGTTTAACATATGGATGAACATTAACGGAAAAATAAATGTATGTTAAAAGGGAATGGAGAGAAGTGTAATAGGGGTAAAAAGACAAGATAGGGTAAGATTAGAAAATATCAAAAAAATAACTAAATTTAAAGATGCAGGAAAAATATGTAAAACATTAAAATGGAAATGGACAGGTCATATGTTAAGAGAGAGGAATGGGAAATGGACAAGAACAATATCAGAATGGTACCCCAGAGATGGGAAAAGGAACAAAGGGCGACAACCAAAACGCTGGGAAGACGACCTCAAGAGAACTGCTGGACCAGAGTGGATGAGAATTGCGAGGGACAGAGATAAGTGGAAATCTTTGGTGGAGGCCTATGTCGAAGGACAAGCTGGGGAAAAAAGTACCGATCCAAAATAAAATACTTAAGAATAATTGTAAACTCAGTAATAAAGGCTTATTTTATTTTATTTAAGGTGAATCTAAGTACTAAACATAATTTAATAAAACATGACACGGACATTGCTTAATAAAAAGTGACTAAAACTGAGAACACCAAAAAATACACTTCAGTAAAATTAAAACTACGCATAAAATTACAGCAATTCTTTACAGTCCTAAAATAATCATGAAAGTCTGAATATTGGTTTTCAATAAATGAGACGAAATTTAAAACTGGTATAAAACGCACACTTTGCAGGCAGGCATATTATAAGTTGGGGGATTACATCACTGATAAAAATTCTTGGCTCAATGCTAGTCCTACTCTACAACCGCTAGGGCGCAAAAACAAATGATATGCAGAAAATTATTGTTTTGAAGTATTGTTGGACCTGCTGAAGACTGTATCAATATATTTGTATTGTTTATACTATTTTTTTTTATTATATAACTGCACAGCACGTGTAGTGGTAGATTTACAGTTGGGTACATAGTACTCACTACTATGTACCCAACTGTAAATCTACCATTTGCCGTAACTATGTGTCGTTCGTTGATTGTCCTCACGTATATGAATTTATTAATGTATGCTACTTTCCGAATGCACGGTAGAATCAATTTTTATTCCTTGTAAATTTTAATAGTGACGTTCAAAAGTGCCGCTTGGTGGTCTAGTTAAAATAAAATATCTTTTCACCTCAGCACCTCAAACAAGCAGGTTTTGCTGCTTAAAGACAGTGAGCAAAATTCGATTTTGCTGCGAGCGTGAGACAAAGTAACTTTTTAATTATTTTTTTTAAATGCCGAGTCAGTGCTGGGTCTACTACTCACAACATTCGAAATATTTGAACTTCACTTTGTTCTGTCACTTTCACTTCGATACGAAAAGAGCGAGAGATAGAAACAAGTCGATTCGAAGTTCGATTTTCAAATACCATATATAATAGGCTCAAAAAAGAAACCAACAATAAAACGTTCGGAAACACGTCATCTATAAAATTTAAAATCAAGGTTTAAATGTAATTATTATACTTTTCTCTTAATAATCGAATTATATTTTTTTATAATCAAATAAAGAGATGTTGAAGTAAAAAATACGAAATTTATCATGTATCTACATAATTATTTAAAGTTTTAACAATCTTTATTGTGACAGAATAATTTAGTAATAGTGCAATTTCCGAACGCATCTTTAAAAAATAGCGGGCTTTAAATTTTTATTGTTTTCTTCTTCTGTTCGCTAGCTACAAAGTGCGATACACGTTGGATATTATTAAAATAATAATAAATAAATATGAGTGAATCCAGTGATGATGTCTGCAATTTAACACCGGAAGAATTGAAGCAGTATGTAAAAAGCGAATCAGTGAATACTCAAACTGAAGTCGCTAAAACAACAATATCGGTTCCATTGGTTCCAAACAAAACTGGTAGGTACTTTTAATTTGCAAAACTGCAATAATTTTACTTTTAACTTTTAATTTTTACAAATATACATGTGGTTTAAATATTACCAAGTTGTATTTTTTACCTTTAGATTATTTGTTCTCGCTGCTGAAGTGAAAAGTTGTATGTGCTACACGAGACCAAAGTTATTTGCATCTTGTGTCTTTGAATCCCTCGCTGCACTCAGGATTCTAACCTAGAATCACTCGCTACGCTCGTGATTCAAATATAGAATCCTTCGCTTACTCGGGATTCAAAATCAACACTCGCGGCAAAAACCAACTTTGCTCTCTTGTTGCACAAATAACTATTGTCTTTGTCATTCACGCTTCAACGAACGTTAGAACGTTAATAGGCAAAGCCGCTTGTAAAAGCAACTTCTCCATAATTAAAAAGTTAAAGGTATCATTCATAAATAACTAGCTGACCCGGCAAACTTTGTTTTGCCATAAAAACACCAAACATTTATCTACCCTACCTACCCGAACCTACACTACCCTACACTACCCTACCCTACACTACCCGACACTACCCTACCCTACCGGACCCTACACTACCCTACACTACCCTACACTACCCTACCCTACACCACCTGCCCTACCCTAGCCTACGCTACACTACCCTACCCTACCCTACCCACACATAAAACATCTGCTAAATAGTCCGAATAAAGCCTAAAAAATTGGTTTGGATAGGTGAGCCCGTTCTTGAGTTATAAAATAACAACGAAAAGTGGCATTGATTTTTATATATATAGATTTAACCAATCCTTGCACATCATCGCACTAAAAAAATTAAGATTCAATAACCAGATAAAAATATCATCTTTCAAAGGAACACACTCGCAGATTAGAATCACACATAAAATCTCTCATCATTTTATTGATTTCGCAAAACAAATGGCCATCGCGTCGCCGTTAGCATTTTTAAAATATAAAGTTTCAATATGGAAGGTATTTCACTTTTTTTTTTTTTTGTATCTGTTGAATGTCGTCGTAATAAGTATAAAGTTGTTGTTGAGAGTTTTGGCGGGAACGTGATGGCGTATATGTTGCTTCTCTGTTTTATTTTCCTTTAATTGTGGTGGTGTTTTATTCTAATTGTTATTTATGCTACAAGTGCGGAAGGTAGGTGATTTCCGATGAGTGGCATTTTTCGGCCATCGACACGAGTCGGCAATCATCTTACGTACGTGTATCATACAAAATTTTACTATGCATTGTGCGAGAAAATAAATAAATTAATAAAATGAAATTAATAAAATGGCGGGCTTATTCAAGCGCGTTCAGCATATCCACAGATTAACCAATAGTTCCTCGGGCATATCTACTGCGCATATGCGAATAGCTGTCACATCGTAACGCAATAAGGCACGAGCAAAATATACGTTCTGCCAAAATATTTAATGAATATTTAAAATTAATTTATTGATCAAAATCTAAATCTAGAGTAATTAAAAACGCCTAAAATAAAGTATTAGTTCTATTTTACCTTATAGAGTAATTAAAAACGCCTAAAATAAAGTATTAGTTCTATTTTACCTTTTATATGAATGATAATCTGTACATAACTAATTTTTAAAACTTTTCTCAAATAATAAAAACTTTATGCGTCGGGCTGACGTTGGAGTTAAAAATAAAAAAAATACAGGAAAGTAAAAAGCACTAGTGAAAAAAAGTGACACTTTCCGCACAGTTTGGCTGCTTGGAAAACCGCACTTTTCGAGGACATGCATTGTAAAAATATTAGTGAACGTGCACGAGTGTGGGCAAGTAAAACACAGCGGTAGAACATGAGTTTGTTCATGTTGTCGACAAAACTCCGTTACCGCAATTTTACTGGGGCCTAACTAGGACATTGGACTAAAAACTAAAGACACTAGAACTTCTAAACTTGACACTGGCTAAATGCAAAAACCGTGCGAAGAAAAAAAACAAAAGAAAAAGTATGTTTTTTTCTGTCAACAAGCTGTTTGAACTGCAAGGTAAAGAAAGAAAGAAGAAAGAAAATATATTTATTTAGCACAGAACAGAAAGACACACAATATATTAATTAATACAACAGATAAAAATACAAATAAAGAAAAACTAAAAAGACTGAAGTAAGAAATCACCAGCAGTGTGCCTCACGGCTGCGCCAAAAAGGCCCAGTTCAGCAGAAATGCCAGACAACTAGTGCCTGACGCTGGTTTTCAACTGGACTCAATCTAATATCCAAGGAGCCCTAATACAATGGTGCTGTTTTGTCTGGTTGAGGAGTTGCTATCCACCTTCCAACTCCATCATAAGAACAGCTCCATAGTACGTACGTACGTACGTTATTATTAGTTGCCGGACACATGTTAAAGCATGGTCACAGATAATATAATACTAGCATACAGATGCCTCATCCCATACTAAGAAACCGTGCTGACATAACTAGCCATTTTGGCCCATACATAGGCAAAGGCCCAGCTGGCTGCCAAAAAGTTGGTGATCCTTACGAAGGTTAGAAGGTACTTCACTATCAAGCGCAATTTCGATCATGCATGGAGTACTGTTCTCGTCTCCAACCACCATTGAAAACCAAATATATGCTGTTTGGTACGAGGCAGCAGTTGCGGCAGCTACCAGCAAACCTTGGTTTGATTTTAATGGAGGAGCTTATTGAACGGGGCTATGTATGGACAGCAGCCTTAGATTTGAAAAGCACGTTGCTAACTCAGTGAAAAATTGTTTCTATCGCCTAAAACTACTTTATAAAATGAGGCCCTTCCTGTCTGAAAAGCTTCACGAGCAGCTAGTCGAAACCCTTGTTCTATCTAAATTGAATTACGCTGATACGGTTTACGGCCCACGTTTGCTGGCTCGAACTGATAGACTTATACAGAGAGTCCAAAATTCGTATGCTTGTTTCTGTTACTCAGTTCCCCCTAGAAGTCATGTCACACCCTTTCTAAACAAACACTACATTCTTAAAATGAAGTCGAGGCGTAAGTTGCACTTGGCTTGTCTTCTTTTTGGTGTGATAAAGACTAAGAAACCGCGGTACTTATACGACAAGCTCAGTTGGATGGCTAGTAAACGGGAATGTGCGCCCAGACTATGTGCGCAGCAGCTCTCAACACAGTCGCATAGGACGGCGGCTTTCACGGGGAGTTTCCGATATGCTGCATCCAAGGTGTGGAATAATATTCCACCACCAGTAAGAGTGCTTGGTACCATCCATACGTTCAGATAGATGCTCAACGCAAGCAAGACATGGTAACACATAATATTTCTATTTTATAAAGTGCTCACAGTACCTAGTACTCTTTTCCATCTGTGTCCCCAGTCCGAAAGTGCTGTTGTGTCATAATATTTTTTCTTATTAACCTACCTTAAACTTCTTTATAATCATACCTTCCTTTGCTTGGATATAATACTTACTATATCCACTACTATACTACCTACACTAAACAACATTTTTATATCTGAAATTTCAAACGCTCATTTGCCTATTAATGTTTACTCATTTATTTATTTTTCATTCATAAATAAAACTGTGCGCTCCGTCACTTGCCACTAAGGTTTCATTGGTTCGGAGTCACCCAGT
This sequence comes from Orthosia gothica, assembly GCA_949775005.1. Lineage (NCBI taxonomy): Eukaryota > Metazoa > Arthropoda > Insecta > Lepidoptera > Noctuidae > Orthosia > Orthosia gothica. Next base: position 10,917,421 of record OX459035.1, on the reverse strand, counting down.
CGACACCGGCTATCGCTGAAAACCAGCGCTGTGGCTCTGTCTCGCACATGAGTCCCAGCATTATGCTGAGCGATGACCTCTTTGCGTAGTTGTGACGCATACTTTGTAATGATTGTTTTTAAGATTTTTTGTTTTTTTTTGGTATGCGTCGTGCCTGGCGCAAATAAAAGATTTTTCTTTCTTTCTTTCTATCTCTGGGACGGATCTGGCAAATACCAGCTCGATGCACTAGAGTCGATCGAAAAGCGGGCAAAGAGACTCATCGGTAATGAGGCACTGGTCAAGTCATAGCTCCAGAGCCTTGAACATCGTCGCCAAATTGCCAGCTTGTCAGTTTTTTATCGGATTCATTTCTGGGAGTGTGCGATGGAATTGCATGATCTAATTCCGCCCAGCCCGTTCCATTATCGAACTACCAGACGTACGGTGATGCGTCATCGGTACATGGTGAATATCCCACCCATACGCACAAAACTTTTTGGCTACACTTTCATTATGCATACAGCTAAGGAGTGAAATTCCCTGCCGGAGTCTGTTTCCCGATAGCTACAATCTTGGGGTCTTTAAGTAAAGAGTGAATAGATTTTTTCTAGGCAAGCGTGCTTCACCGTCGACCACATCATCGCTTACCATCAGGTGAGATAGTGGTCAAGCGCAAACCTATAGAGGATAAAAAAACTAGTGTTTTGCGTCTGATTAATCTGAATATTTTATGTACATCGATCGCGTTCGGTCTAGTTCCAAGGCGATAGATAAATGGTGTTAGCTGCGACTTTCAAGTAAACGGGTTTACTCGATTCGTGAATATTTTTTCTTTAAATACAGTGACGATTTGTTTTGTTTTTTGTCCATGTTTTTACAGTTTCATTGCACCAAAATGTGTTGCAATACAAATTTAAAATATCAAGTGGAATGCCTCAGAAATTTCAAACCGCGCCAACTATTGGCAATAATCTTTGAAATGTGATTTATGAGCCCAATATTCCATAATTGTAAAAGCGGGCCAAGAGGCTCATCGGCGATGAGGCACTGGTTAAGTCTAAGCTCCAGAGCCTTGAACATCGTCGCCGAGTTGCCAGCTTGTCGGTCTTTTATCGGTTGCATTTCGGGGAGTGTGCGATGGAATTGCATGATCTAATTCCAGCAAGCCCGTTTCATCATCGGACTACAAGACGTACGGCGATGCGCCATCGCTACATGGTAGACATACCACCCATACGCACTAAACGTTTTGGAAATACTTTCATTGTGCGTACAGCTAAGGAGTGGAATTCCCTGCCGGAGTCTGTGTTTCCCGATAGCTACAATCTAGGAGTCTTTAAGTCAAGAGTGAATAGGTTACTTCTAGGCAAGCGTGCTTCACCGTCGACCACATCATCGCTTACCATCAGGTGAGATAGTGGTCAAGCGCGAGCCTTTATTATATAAAAAAAAAAAAAAAAAAAATTGTATGCTTAGGAGAATTGATTAAACAAGAACATACAATTTTTATGTTAGATTCCAGAAAATGTTAATTTTACACACAATTCAATAACTGTATTTGTTATTGAATTGTGTACGGTGCATATTGCGCCATCTAGTAAGATTTATTTGAACCAAATTTTCTTTCTTAGTGCTGGGACTCCGTGGCATGATATGAAAACTCATAATTTTATTGATTTTCAAAACATATGACTGCGCATTTTTAAATTAAATACTTATAAAGTTTAAATACGAATGGTCCAAGATCCCAGACGCACAAGACATTACTGAGATCTTTCTTAAAAAAATGTGTGGAATTATGTAGTGCTAGTAAGTACTTTGAGGTACGCATACCTGCTAGTTTGGGCTGACGGCCAATTTACAAGTACCAGGTGCCAAGGGTACGCAAAAACATTACTCATTTTTCTTAAAGTCTAAGCGTTATGTATGATTTATAGAATATTGATAAGTTATATTAAGTAATATTCAAGGCCTAATTCGTAAAGTCTGGGGCGTCTGGGACCTCGCTCTCGAAAGGTATTTCGCATTTAATTTTGATATTTTGTATCTTTTAAACGTATGTAATAAAAAGTAACATGTGTTGTTTGGTTTATAGACAGGATGACACCTTGTATTTGCTTGTTGAAAAAATATTTGAGTAGCGTGGGTTCTGTATGAAATTATTGGATTTACATGATACAAATTGCATCATTGGAGAGGCCAATAATAAAGCTATTGTATATGTTTGCGTAAAGTAACGGACTAATCTTCTATACTAATATTATGAAGCTGAAGAGTTTGTTTGTAAACGGAATGTACTTGATTATTAATTTGAATTTGTTACATTTTATATTAGTTTTTTTCTTTTTTTTACTTTCTTTATCGATCGGAATGTTTTAATGGTACCTACTTGTTTATTTTACTAAATTTCTACACAATGTATATTGTTCTGAAATAAATGACTTATGACTTATGTTTGTTTGTTTGAACGCGCTAATCTCAGGAACTTACTGGTTGGAATTGAAAAAATATTTTTATGTTGGATAGTCCATTTATCGAGGTAGGTTATAAGCTATATAACATAACGGTACGACCAATAGGAGCGGCGCATAAATGAAAAATGTTGCAAAAACGGGAAATTTATTCCTTTTTGAGAGTTTCCGTTGCGTGCGCTGCGTAAACGATTTAAGTTACGCAACAATCATGTATGTAGGGTAGGTAGGGTAGATGGGTAGGTAGGTAGCCAGTTGAAGGGAGCGAAGCCGCGTGGAACAGCTAGTACATAGATAAATTGATGATCGCAGTAATGATGAGACTAGGATTCTACCACTTTTTTATTACCTGACCCGACAACCCTCGAGAGAACGTATTGGCGCCACAGATATAAATCTAACTAGATGACGCGATTGTATGTACTTCGCGTGTCAAAAAATGGAGTAGAATTACGATCAATGCTCGTAATTTGAGCTTTTCATTTAGGCACCGGAAATCCACCGAAACCCAGAAAAATGCCTTTTTATGCCATGTTGAGCTGTAAAGACTATATAGAGTTGGCCGAGGCATTGGAAATGTTATCCTTCATTGGTAAGTAAATTTGTTTTTAAATTGTGTGTGAAAAAGTGGCAGGCTTGGTTTTTAAAACAGGTGGAGGGACTTGCGTTATCTAGATAGATTTATGTCTGTGATTTGCGCCGTGAAATAAGTAGAGCCTGCCCCACCTAAATTGGGTTAATTTTGTAAAGATAAAGCTGAATTCATGAATGTCTCGTACGCCTGCAATTACATGGGCACCCTTAAAATCAGAATACACCAACGCTGTTTGGCAGTAGAAATTTATATATGCGGTATTTCACAAAGAGTTTTAGAGTGTCTCATGTATATTATTGTTATTCCAACACGGTTTCTCCTCCTCTCTCACGGAACCCCAAAAAAAAAGTCAACCACAGTCGGGACACTTCATTTAATGTCAATTATTATACTACAAGAGCTCTCGAATTTACTTCCAACAATGAACTGTTTGCATCTGCCATTTTTTGCCCCTACACTTCACAAAAGAAACCTATATCGATGCCTTGAGGCGTTAAATTTTGATCTCGAACCGACCCTTAAGATTTCAATGCGTCTTTGACATTTTAAAATCTCTATTCATTGAGAGATGAAGGTAAAAATATAGAGTAGATAATAATGTGTAGAAGAGACACTGTTGCTTCGAACGTACCGTAATACATGCCTAAAGTTAACGCAGTCAGAAGTTTATCATCGGCTTTGGTCATGAACAATGTTTATAACCCTATTTTAGTTAACACAAGTGCGGATCCGATGTGGAACAATAACTTGTTGACGATCGCGGCAATCTTCTGGATGCAAGAAGCACAGGACCGGGGTGGAGAAGCTTGAACAAATGCCTTTGCCTGGCATTGGATGTCCATCGGCTGAAATGATGATGATGAAGCGTGGATCGTAAAGATTTCCATTATAGTATATGGATTAAAGGTTTTGTTGGACGCGTTCAGTTTTGGGTTAGACCGTTCAGTGAGCGATTTGCCTCTGAAGTCGCCGTCGCCGTCGTAGGCGTCATGTCGTACAGAAAATTAAGCCCGAGGAAAAAACAGCATCACAAGACACGGATTTTGTTAGATCTGATGGATCAAATGCTCTGTATAGAAATGTTTTGTGTGTTCATTCATCTATACTAATATTATAATTGCGAAACTCTGTCTGTTACCTTTTCACGACTAAACGGCTGAACCGATTTAGATGAAATTTGGTATGGAGTTTGTTTTATCCCGGTAGTGTGTTCCCTTGGAATGGTAAAACGTCTTAAGTGGGAGAAGCCGCGGGCTGAAGCTAGTAATTACCAAATAATTAAATAAATACATTGGACCAGGGACAGCGATTGCTGAAAAGTTAAAAGTGTCATTTATTTCGATACTGCTTTTAATATCATAAAAAAGATGGATACTCTTTCATACAATCTCGGGCCTGTAGTCCCTAAGCACGAAGTCCGTAGTTTCAGTCTTCGTTACGGGCATTTCCTACTCCCTATTACCTACGGGCGAATAATTCGTTTCGAGTTCCGAACTAAGATTTAATGACAACACAATTTGGCAGTTGTACCTACCCCCGATGTGTATTTACCTATCTGAAAAATTACATTTAACACTTGTTTTTTTTTCACTAATACTATTGGAATACTATTGGACGGGGCTCATAAATTCATTGACAGAGATAGGAAGTAGAACCCCTGGACGTAAAAATATGTAACTGACAATTACTAGCTTAAATCCGAGAAATCTGCGTTTGCGTTTCCTTTTTACTACTTCTAATTGAACGCCACTTTATCTGAACCTACAGGATTGTCGCTTCTACACGCTGTACTTAATCTTTGGTCAAATAAAAATACCGTTGGGTTCCATATTGTTATTTGGATGTATTTTATGTGATTCGATTTGTAATATATTGTTTTGAATGTAAGAATTTGGAGTCGATTTGACGGTGTGGGGAGTGAATTTTAGTATTTATCGATTTTACAATAAATGTCGCATGTTCTAGCTTTATTTTCGCTTTGGGGCAGAATAGTTGGACAATGGCGGTACCTTATAAGTCTATTGTTAACTCAATATGTAGTTTTAAATTTTACTTCCTGTACTTCTTTTCGAATTTATCTCGAAATATTTAAAAAAGAAATTGTGGGGCCACTTGGGCACTACAGCATTTGTGGCAACTGGGCACTGCGGGTCAATAAAACCTCATTTCATCAAATGACATAAAATTACCAATTTATTAAAAGTAACTATTACAATTAATAATTTTCAGAGAGAATGGGGTTCATTGCGTTTCAAAATGTTCACCAAATTGTGCGCACGCAACCAATTCCATACCCTATTCAATGGTATTGTACTTCAGGTATTTGTAGGTAAGTGTCATCAAATTGGTATTCAAATTATTATTTTTTAAATAATAAAGAACAGTATTATAAAGATTTTTACATTGGCCCCAAAAACTAGGCAAGCCTGTATCTCGGGTACCAATTTTGAGGGTTAACATTTAAAAGATATTTGACAAATGTTCGGTTACAGAGTTAAGTAAATTAATATTAAACAAAATTAAGCAATCAAATTTAGGAAAACAAAAGTATAAAACAATTGAAAAGTTTCCTTATATAATAACATTTTATACTTTATAAACTTCAACGCTATTTTGTTGCTATTCATGACTACTAACACTTACTTTTCTAGCTAGACTATTGCTGTATGACCAATGATGTTCAAATAAACAGATACGTTATACACTCACAAAACAATTGAAAAAAGTGTTCCGCGCAGCAGCGGCAGCACACATACACACTTTTCATTCATCTGACATTTCACTACAATGTCGAAAGGGATGGCTTGATAAAACAAACAAGAAAAAAAGAGACAGCTAGTGTTTGTCACTTGCGTGTGAATGTAAACAAACATTATTCTGACAACCAATGTTTTTTCTTTTTGTAACCTCCAAATATCAGAAAATTAGGAAAAAAATAGAAATAAATTAGTAAATTGAGGTGTATTGCGTATTTACATATGGTATGAGATCCCTTCTGTTTTATGTAATTTGGTATTATAATTGGTACACTTTCTAAATACACACGATGGCATTTTTTTAATTTTGTTTTTTTTTCAACAAAGCGTATCGCTCTTCGCCATGCGTGACATAAACTAAAGACTAAATCATACAATTGTCTACTATTCGAGTCTTCACAATGCGCGCGCTTATAACATATCTGTTTATTTGAATATCATTGTGTATGACAATGGAATTGTCATCCAATTAATCAGATACTATCCATATCAGTACCTTATTTTTGTAAAGCTTTCCTATCTAAAAATCTTATCTAACAGAGACTGAGTTCTGGCTTATCATAAACTATTGTTCCAACCGTATATTTACGGTGATAATGCTATCACCGCTGATATGCTGTCATCACTTAGAAAATTTTTGTGCCAAATAACAGCGACCATTATTGAAAAAAAAACAATTTTTAACCCTATACAACCTAATTTTTGCTCTTCATTCAACGCACCTGTCAAATACTTATGATGCATAACTGTAACGTCATCGACTCCGTTATTATCAGGTTCCTTATACGACATTTAAACTATCATTTACGCACCTGGCTACAATATCAAACACTGTGTTACCGACATACATAATCAATTTCAACTCAACTAAACCCGTAGGCACAAGCTAGCAGCAAAAATGCTCATTGTATTTTCTGAATGGGACGAAAAAAAAAATGGTTGCCGTAAAAAAAATAAAGTAACAGGATATGTCAATTATTTAGTTGGTCAGAATTTTTAGAAATTCACCAATTTTTGCATTTTATTAAAAGTATTGAATTACATTTTCGGCTTTGGTGAGCTTTTCGTGAAATCGTTAATGAGTGTAATACTATATTATTTTTGTTGAAAACTGATGCAATTATGTTTTGAGTATTTTATTATGGGCCTTTCTAAATAATTGCGTTTTGGATATTAAGTTTAAATAAAATAAAATAAATATTTTGAGAGGAAGATTTTTTTTGTTTGTACATAAACAAAAAAAGCTATTGCTGTGAGTAGCCATACTTTTTATCACGGGAGCGAAACAAGCTAACTTTCTATAGGTAACTAGAGGACGCCTCGCGGTTTCACTCGCGTCGTTCCCGTTCCCGTGGGAATACAGGGATAAAAATTAGCCTATGTCACCCGGGGATAGTATAGCTTCCCAACGGTGAAAGAATTTTTGAAATCGGTCAAGTAGTTTTTAAGTTTATTAGTTACATACAAAAATACAAATCTTTCCTCTTTATAATATTAATATAATCATAATAAATATAGTATAGATATTGACTAGGTAGGCATTTATATCAAAATAATGTAAATAATTAAAAGAAAAATCTTTTTAAAACAAGCTTTATGATCATAATTTGAGAGATTTCCATTTAGCACTATCCGCACCGGAAATCCACCGAAATCTAGAAAAAGTCCTTTTTATGCCATATTGAGCTGTGAAGATAGACTATATAGAAAAAGTTGGCCGAAGCATTGGCAATGTTTTCTTTCATTGGTAAGTACTTACCCAAATTTGTTTTTAAATTGTGTGTGAAAAAGTAGCACGCTTGGTTTTCCTACAGATGGAGGGACTTGCGTTATCTGGTTAGATTTATGTCCGTGATTGACACCTTTGAATAGATTGCGGAGGAACTTACGCAAATACAAATATACTGCTAAAATCATAACCCTTCCTTTTGGTTTCGCCGTAGTCGGGTAAAAATTGATTACTAGTTGCCGGACACACATACAAAAGCAATGTTATATGCAGTTTGTAATAGTACATTGTGATACAAGGGTACAAAGTAGGTTATTGCAAACCAAGCTCGAGCCGAAGGCGAGGGTTTTTAACGAAACGAGTGTGCAATTATAATACCTACACACCCGTGTATCACACGACGTTTTTCAATACAGTTGTGGGAAATAGTAAATCAAATCAAAGAATTAAATATGTTTATTTCAACATACATACATAGGTAAATAGAAAAAAAACTATTGAGAATTCAAGACGTACGGAGTCATTCATCTTTTGTCGTATAAAATCTATCCGATGTTATTCTATGTATGAAAACTCCTTAGTACTAAAACTTTTTAAATAGACTTTTAAATTTAAAACTCAACTGCAAAAGTAATGATCGAGCTCGTAAACAAAAGTCACGACTGCGTAACAGAAAGATGCCTGTGCAAAAGATTTGATTTTCGAATCATAATTACAACCTCTGAATGTACGCCATGTTTAACAACTGTATTGAAAAAAGATATTTTCAATACAGTTGTTCAATCATCAATATCACAATGTACTATTCAACCATTTTACACATACAGATAAAGCACGTCCTTTTGGGGTTTTTGATAACTTCCTTTATTGCATACATTGAATAGGTACTGACACAAATTCACAGAACTGATGTCCTAATCCAGGATATTGCTTATCTGTCTGTTTCCTACATGCAGTCCGGAATCGGTTCAGTCGTTTTTGTATGACTTGGCAAGATATTTCATTGTTTTTTAATAACTAAGTACTAGTTGATTACAAAGTAGGTACCAAAAATAGGTCACAGTATAAACTGATCTCTTATTCAAAAGAAACTCCGTACTCTAGACCAGTGTAGTGACTAATCAAAGGGATAATTACGGCCGTCTTAACAAAAATCTTTTCAACGTAACCGTCACAGACAGCGCATTTTGCAGGGGCGGTTTTATCGCAGAGGTATCAGCCGCACACGTAATCCTGGAATGCGAGGCCGTGGCATCTCAACGCGAAGAAATTATCGTCACAGTTAGGTCGCTCCGGGAAGCCTGTGAAGCCCCCAGAAAGCCTTTGTGCTTTTGGACGGAGCTAGGCTGGCTATTTTCGCCAGTGCCCCCATGCACAACGGACCAAATGGGCGTCTAAGTACGGCAAAGCGAGTACTACTACTACGCTAGACCAGCTCTAGATTAAAATTATCAGATACCACCAACGTGCCTGCCCTTCAAAATGGTTGAGCTGAGTGGTGCCGATCCATGCGTCATGTTCGTAAACGGGCGCCATCAGTTGGGATCATAACCACAGATAATATAATACTACAGTATCATAACATAGCTACCTCAGCCTGTTATTGTATTTTTATTTAATTGTTTGTTACTCTAAACTAGTCTAAACGTTTTTTAGCTCGTGGCTAAATAATAACAGCCGCACGGGTCGATCATCAAGGTTAAGCAACGCTTGACGAAGTCAATCCGTGGATGGGTCGTGACCATTTTCTGCAACATATCGAGTTTCCTCCGTGTCTCGGAAAGCTCGTTAAGCCTTTGGTCTCGGCTGTCATTTGAAGATCTTTGACAGTCGTTACGAGTAGTCAGAAGCTTGAGATCTGACACCAGTCTAGCCAAGGGGTACCGTGTTACCCAGTTACTGGGTTGTGGTGGTCAGATAGGCAGTCGCTCTATGTAAAACACTGGTACTCATCTGAATCCGGTTAGACTGGAAGCCGACCCCAACATAGTTGGGAAAAGGCTAGGCAGATTGACTCTAGACGTTTTTATCCGCACGCCTTTTTACATCGTTCTCACATATAAGTATTTTTTCAACAGGAATGATGTAACCAAAAACTTGTTATTAAAACTGATGGAAAAGAGTGTCCGTGGAGTTTCTTGCAAATTTTGCTCCATTGAGACCTACTGACGCTTGAGAATTTGCAACTAGAGATTTTTTTTTGTTTTGTTTCGTAATTAAAAAGTACTAAGGTTTATTTGAAATGAACTATTTGATTTTTGTGTAGTCACCATCAACATCAAAGCTGCTAAAAAAACCTAGTCACATTCTACCAACAATAAAGATAATCAAAAGTCCAAAATTGAAAGGATGCCAACGTGATATTTCAACTGCGTATATCAATCAACATTTTAAACTCTTTGACAATCGTTAATGGAATATCACTTTGTCGAAAACCAAAGGACCACACCCGAAAAGATCGAAGTACATTCCTACATTACATAATTCAACCATTACAATTTCTCTCACCTCTAGAGGAACAAAATTACTTCAATTAAGACAACAGGCAGTATTTATTACTATAAAACATCAACATAAAACAGATATCAATTTTGACCACACACGCTAAAACTAATAAATTACTCTAAAGCAGTGGTTCTCAATCAGTGGTCCGCGAAAGGTCAAGTGAAGACCCCACGGATAAAGTAAAACACTTTTTACCCGACTGCCGAAGAAGGGTAATGTGTTTATAAGTCTTTGTTTGTATGTCGGAGTCGGCGGATACATCTGGTTTTCGTCAGCCAGCTCGCGAATATGTGTATCCTCCGACTGCACAGCATGATGTCCTACTTGTGTACGTCTTTCTAGTTCGCTTCTTAAGCAGTCGGGTTTTTGATTTATTGAATTATTATTTTTTCGAAATAACCTCTTAATGCCATATAGTGACCATAAAGTTTATTAATCTTTTTCAGTTATCAGAATTGGGTAAAACCGTAGAATCATAGTGGTTAACTATAATAGTTCAATCTGTATCTGCGAGAAACATGAATGTCCGCCTGTAAAAGTTACAAACATCATTGCCAATTTGACAGTTAGGTATTATAATTTTAAATCAGTCCGCTTAGCCTTTTCTCAACTATTTTGGAGTCGGCTTCCTGTCTAAGTGGATGTAGTAGAATCCCAGTATTTTACTAAACCACTCTTCGTAAGGCTAGTCGCAGGTCAAAAAAGATTGAGAACCGCTCACTCTAGAGCTGAGATAAGGCGGTGTCCACATTGGAGTCTTATCACAGGATTTAAGTGAGAACTCGGCTTTATGTCGTGATTATTGTTGGTGGTGTAAACGATATCTTAATTTTGACAAGTTTATTGGATTTTTTGTTTTAGTTTATTCGGTTATAAAACAATAGTTTGACAGTTTGTTAGAAAAGTAAGTAATGCCTTATCATGGGAAAAAAAGAGTTTTTGTCTTAGGTGGATGCAGAAAGTAGGGTTCTACACCTTATGTGTGTCAAAGACAAAATAAAGGCAGTCAAAATTCTTTATTTCAACTAGGCCACTTTTGAACGTCAAAGCGGTACTTTTGAACGTCAAACGTGTGCAATTAATTAATTATTCTTACATAATACCTACTTAGTAGGTAACTCATATGATTCTTTTCTTTTTTTAAATCTTTGCCCCTCACTAGGGATTTCTTCCTGTATCGTTGGTGCGTTTAAAAACATTTAAACTCACATACACAACACCCAGAGCCGGAACAACTTTCTGTAGCCCAAACAAATATTTGTTCCGTGCGGGAATCGAACACGCGACCCGCAGGGCAGCAGCTGATCGCTCAACCACTACGCCAACTAAGCACTTTTAGAAATCACCTAGCTTTACTGAAAGCCAGTAAGTACGGCATCTTAACTCAACCATAAAGTAATAAGTTTTTGCTATTTTGCCCAAACAATGACAACTGATGCAGATTAGACAGCGGATAGATACAGTGTATCAGATTATTTTATAGTTCCTAGAATCCCGTTGATACATGAAAGTTGATCGCCTTCGGAAACTAATCTATTGAAATGGATAGAGGGCAGCAAAATTCTTCATTTTCGTGGAAACAAGAAACCGCTTAAGAGGAAATATGTGCTGAGAGCGCCGACTGAATTTCCTAAGTAAAAAGTCATAATTCGAGGTTTGGCTCTCGTCTATTTTCTCCTCCAATATTGGACCAATTTAAAAGATATTCCATAAACTGGTAAAGTAAGATATATAGTATGTCCTTGTGTTTTCTTTTTTTCATTTATATTTGTCAGATTTGTACACTAAGCCTCTGTTGACAGCGCAATTTTGAGCTTTTTTTGAGGGCATGATACATTATCTTTAAAGGAAAACATTGGGACATAGAATATATATTTAATTTTCAGTTTATGGAATATGTTTTAAATTGGTTCAATATTGGAGGAGAAAATAGACGAGAGCCTAACCTCGAATTATGACTTTTTACTTAGGAAATTCAGTCGGCGCTCTCTGCCCCCGTTTCCTCTTAAGGCAATCGACAATGTTACTTACAGACCACGTAAACTGCTGTGATCGGTTGCATGTATTTCAAGAACCAATCACATCACTCGACTAACTTTTAATTTGTGACCTGTCAATAATCTGTCTTAAAACCCAGAAGTCGTAAACCAACTACGGCAGCTGGTTTTTAAAGGTTGAAAAACGGGACTCTATTACTAAGACTCCACCGCAGTAAAAATATAAACAGTATGGAAACTACCTACAACCCTCAAGACGGCAAACTCACCCAAACATGCGCAACGACGAGACTACTCGGGCACTTCTGCAGTGCTGTCAGTAGTGCGAGCCGCTTAGAGGTCTCCTCAATGCTCGTGTTTGAGTGAGTGAGCCGTTTCGAGCGTTTGTAGGTAGTTTCCATACTGTTTGCATATTTATTATGTGACTCCACTGTCCGTCTGTCGTCTGTCTCTCTGTTACCAGGCTATATCTCATGAACCGTGATAGCTAGACAGTTGAAAATTCCACAGATGATGTATTTCTGTTGCCACTATAACAACAAATACTAAAAACAGAATAAAATAAATGTTTAAGTGGGGCTCCCATGCAACAAACGTGTTTTTTTTGCCGTTTTTTTGCGATAATGGTACGGAACCCGTCCTGCGCGAGTCCGACTCGCACTTGGCCGGTTTTTTATGTAGATATAACCTTTATTTACCTCAATGTAAGCAAAGAAGGCATTGCGTAACCTTAAATCACCATTATGTACATATTGCTGAGGTAACAAGGAAAATTACTACGCCGTAATATAGAGAAAACTGTCGGAAAAGCAACAGGGCGCCACACTATTATTAAAATATGAAATTTTCTTATATTTCTAGTCAAAAGCCTTTGTTTACGAAGTTAAGTTAAGTAAGTAAAGCAGTCCCATTTGAAAATGGGACTGCTTTGCGATTTTCAACTGTCTTCAATTAGGAGGAGGTTTTCAATTTGACTGTATGTTTTTGTACGTTTGTTACCTGATTACTCCACCAATTATGAACCGATTTTGATGATTCTTTTCTCATTTGAAAACTATGGAAGAGTTAGTTAACTGAAATGTTCATTTGAACTGTGATTACTTTTGAGTCTTTGGTCAATTCTAATTGTTGTACGATTGCCAACCGCTCCCAAATTGAAAAAGAGGAAGAGAAGAGAAGAAGAAGAAACGTAGAAGAAGAATAGAAGTTTAAGAGTGTTTGATTTTTTTCGAAATAATTACAGATGAGACATTTTATTTAAAGTAGCGAATAGCGAACAACGCATTCGCAAAGTTTTAACTATAAAAATATAAAATGGCTGTGTCCACTCTCCATCACGAGAACCTTTATTGCCAAAATTTAGCAAATACATGATATTATCCTTATTCGAGTAAACCGACACCCACTGATGTATCGATTTAAAAAGTTTTAATTCAAAAAGTTCGTATTCGTATCGGTTACGAATTATAATGACTTGATGCATACACCATAGCGATCATTTAAACTTTCTGATACATACCTAATTTGTATTCAGGAAAGTTCTATTTGCTTTTTTTATTTCTTTTAAATATATAAGTTGTATATATTTCAGTAATCACCTCTAAAACCCAGTTACCCCCTCGATGGGATTAAAAGAAAAAAAAAATGCAACCCTTACAATATGGCGCCCAAAATCCACCATGTTCCTTTTTATGGTTCCGTACCCAAAGGGTAAAAACGGGACCCTATTACTAAGACTCCGCGGTCCGTCTATCCGTCTGTCTGTCTGTCACCAGGCTGCATCTCTTGAACCATGATAGCTAGAAAGTTGAAATTTTCACAGATGATTTATTTCTATTGCCGCTATAACAACAAATACTAAAAACAGAATAAAATAAATATTTAAGTAGGGCTCCCATACAACAAACGTGATTTTCTTCCCGTTTTTTGCGATCATGGTACGGAACCCTTCGTGCGCGAGTCCGACTCGCACTTGGGCGGTTTTTTTTTAACGGCACTTATCTAAGAACACTTGGTGGGCCAAGACCTATCTAATGATGTCTTAATTATAAAAATCAGTCAAGTGGTTTGAAAGATACGAGGAAATAAAGAATATAACATTTATACATACATACAAACATACAAGATATGCGCGAAAAATATAAACCTTTCCTTGCAGCCGGGTAATAAAAAACCGGCAAAGTGCGAGTTGGACTCGCACACTAAGGGTTCCGTACCATTATCGCAAAAAACGGCAGAAAAAACACGTTTGTTGTATGGGATCCCCATTTAAATATTTATTTCATTACATTACAAATTAAAACATTCGGGTGGAGTGCCTCAGAAATTTAAAACCGCGCCATCTATTGGCATCAATTTTAAATGATCCGTTCTAATAATCTATGAAATGTGAATTAAGAGTCCAATATTCCATAGTTTTGTGCTTAGGAGAGTTGCTTTAACAATAACACACACAATTTTTATGTTCAATTCCAGAAAATGATAATTATATACACAATTCAATAACAAATCGGTGCTTAAAGCGCCATCTGGTGAAATTTATTTGAACCAAATTTTCTTTTTTAGCGCTGGGACCCCGTGACTTAGTGGAATATCTTAAATGGAATTACTGAGCATGGGTTCCTTTCTATAGGTTTGAACTCTTTCTGGAGAATCTTTTTTATCAGGCTTTTCCTTTAAGAAATACTCAGTTGCATCTCAATGTAGATTTTAGGTCTGAAGAAAATAAATTTAAAATGTTGTTGTGTTTGTGTGTTTAATTCACTTAAAGTTACGTGGAAACATTAGTACTTCAGATGCACGGTTATAAGGTTCTAATTGATCGCTTCGCATGGAAAAGAACCAGCAAGAAACGAAATGGTAATTCTTTAAGACAAAGAAGCATTATTTTGGTTACAGGGATAAATGGCGAAATATAACTATACCGTAAACCTCTATCTACCCCAACGAGAAACACAAGCGTATGTATATTTATCCATATTGCATCAATATCATGTGTTCCACTCGGCTAGATTCCGCCACATCTGCGCTGTTTATATCACACGGTGCCGATACCGGCTTAACCCAAATTCAAAGAAAACACCGCGCTTGTCGGTATGCTTTGCTACAAACTTATGGCTTATGGAATGAATTGAGAAGCTGTATTTATCGTGAGGTAAGCAGAAGGCCTAGAATGATATTCTTGCAGCGATAATGACTTTCAGTGTCAAATGCACACAGAACAGAAACATAGTAATGACTTTTGACAGTAGAAAAAATCGGTCAAGTGCGAGTCGGACTCGCGCACGAAGGGTTCATTACCATTATCGCAAAAACAACAAAAACAAAGAACTACGTACTAGATCTCGTTCAAAACAATTTTTACATCATATATTTTTTTTTAGTTTTATCATTCTCTTATTTTAGAAGTTACAGGGGGGGGACACATTTTACCACCTTGGAAGTGTCTCTCGCGCAAACTATTCAGTTTAGAAAAAAATTATATTAGAAACCTCAATATCATTTTTGAAGACCTATCCATAGATACCCCACACGTATGGGTTTGATGAAAAAAAAAAAATTGTTTCAGTTTCAAGTATGGGAACCCCCAAAATTTATTGTTTTTTTTTTATTTTTGTGTAAAAATCTTAATGCGGTTCACAGAATACATCTACTTACCAAGTTTCAACAGCATAGTTCTTATATTTTCGGAAAAAAGTGGCTGTGACATACGAACGGACAGACAGACAGACTGACAGACAGACACACAGACATGACGAATCTATAAGGGTTCCGTTTTTTGCCATTTGGCTACGGAACCCTAAAAAGTACGCTCTACTTTAATAGACCAGCTCTTTAACAAATGGCACTTATCATCAACACTATTCCAGCAGAAAGACGTCCATCTAGCGAGTTCCCGCGGCCTTAACCAGGACACCGGTCCTTCAAGCGGGAGGCCTCCCAACACTGCATCTATCGGTACGCAGTCGCCACTCAAGAACTTTTCGACTCCAACGACTATCCGTTCTGTCAGCAATGTGCTCTGCCTACTGCCACTTAAGTTTGGCAATTCTTCGAGCTACATCGATAACCTCGGCTCTACTGCGATATCCTAATTTCTGATTTGAATACGCAAGGAAACTCTGAGCTTAGCCCTCTCCATTCCCGTTTGGGGGGCTTTAACCTTTTTGATGTGGTCCATTGTGAGTTATTACATTTCAGTAAACGTCTTCTCCTTCTTCCCAGCCTTTTCCCACTTTAGGTGGGGTCGGCTCTCCTTATTTCACGGGGCCAAAACGTTCTGTCGGGTCAGGCAATTTCTCTTTCTTGAGTAGCTTCGTCATACTGGTCTACCATGTCAAAGGAGGTCGCCTCGGCCTCTTTTGCCTTCAGGTAGGCTCAGAGCCGTTCTCACAACGTGTTCTTGTGTCCTTTTTATGACATGTCCATACTATCTCAGTCTACTCTCCGTCAACTTATCCTGTATTGGTACCACCCTTAAAGTACCTCGGATGTATTCTTTGCGAACCCTATCCATTCTCGTTACTCCTCCAGACCACCTTAGGCTTTTAATTTCTGCAGTGTGTAGTTTTTGGAAGGCGCCGATTCCCTTGAGTAGCTGATTTTAAAATGAGAATCACGTCTAAACGGCTAGTCGTAATTTATTAGAAAAAATATATGTTTTATTAGACCATTTTCTTAATAATTTCATCTGAGCAAATTTTGAGTTTTATTCGTATAACATAGTGTAATTAATTTGTAAAGTTATGTCTAAAACGGACAAAAACACGACAATCACAACAAAACCGCTGGGCGTATTTTAATGAAATCGACACCATATCAAAGACAATTTAATTATCTACATTTTGATCTGAAGCTTTTTTTTTTAAGTCATAGAATAATAAGAAAAGTACAAAAAACTACTAAATTTCGGGTCGCGCGGGTGAGAAACGGGGGCGCGTTTTGTTCCCTCAAGGTCGTTGGCGTTAGTCGTCGTCTTAAGGGATAGAAAAGTAATAAATGAAATGTCTTACTCACTATACCTAATTTATAGACGAAGTAAATCAAATAACCCTAGACCAGACTGCAATTATCAGAAATCAACAAACATGTAGTGTGACTAATATCACGCCTGCAAAATACCGGACATTGCCAGACGCTTTAATGGTCTCATTTGTCCTTAAGACGACGACTAACGCCAACGACCTTGAGGGAACAAAACGCGCCCTCGTTTCTCACCCGCGCGACCCGAAATTTAGTAGTTTTTGTACTTTTCTTATTATTCTATGACTTTAAAAAAAAAAGCTTCAGATCAAAATGTAGATAATTAAATTGTTTTGATATGGTGTCGATTTCATTAAAATACGCCCAGCGGTTTTGTTGTGATTGTCGTGTTTTTGTCCGTTTTAGACATAACTTTACAAATTAATTACACTATGTTATACGAATAAAACTCAAAATTTACTCAGATGAAATTAATAAGAAAATGGTCTAATATTACATATATTTTTTCCAATAAATTACAACTAGCCGTTTAGACGTGATTCTCATTTTAAAATCAGCAACTCAAGGGAATCGGCGCCTTAAGTATGGTCACATTTCAATGGTAGGTGGATACTAGATTGTGTTTTCGTGTACTAGAAATAATTTGAATACGGAAATATTGATATTGTTACTGTTAGGGTTAGTTTTTAATTGACTTTTAAAAGCAAAGGAGTAAAAAACTTTACAAAAAAAATGAATTGGCGCCGCCTCAAAATGATAAAGATAATCATTTTTTTTTTGCTTTCCAGTTCGTTGTTTCGTCGGTTATTTTTTTTGTTAAAAGTTTTTTTTTCGCTTTTTAGTTTACTTAATTTCAACAGAATCGATTCACAATTGACAATTAATTGGGGAAATTATTAATAAATCCTTTTTTTATAAGGGGTGGATTGTATTTAAAAATTAAATGGGACCAACACATAGACTCTTTTCAATTTTTTTATTTAACTTCGTTTTATTAAATGTGTGCGGGTCCTGCGGTGCGTCTAGGTGCGCTTTCACCTTTAGCGTGTGTGAATTGAGATTTAAATTTTGAAGGATAAGTTTGTTTTTGAAACGACGGACCAACCAGCCCCATAGCGGGGTTAGTTGTTCCATAACATTTTTTGGTAAGAAACTGTTTAAGCAGAAAATAATAATTCAGAAACGCCAATAATATTTTTTTTAAATATGTGCGTAAGCCACACCATATTATAGTGATTTTCATAGCAAAATTTTGTATTTTACCAAAATCGGTACGTTTCGCTCTCCCCTACTAATAATATTATTATAGAAAAGCAACAATGTTTGTTTGAAGAAAGTAATCCATGCATCTTCCTGATCCGATTACGAAGATTCTTTCATGGATCTGATGGAAAGCACACTATAACTGAGTGCCTCAGGTTATTTTTATAACCCGTATAAGCTCGGTTCTTGTGATTTAGGACACGGGACCAAGGTTGCGAAAAAAAAACCTATAGAAAGAAATATTATTATCAAAATGTTTTCATATCTCGAACTCCTACTACTTATCAATCTGCCTAGCCTTTTCCCAGCTATATTGGGGTCGTCTTCCAGTCTCACCGGATTCAGCTGAGTACCAGTGTTTTACATGGAGCGACTGCGTATCTGACCTCCACAACCCAGTAACTGGGGTAACACGGTACCCCTTGGCAAGACTGGTATCAGATCTCAAGCTTCTGACTACCCGTAACGACTGTCAAAGATCTTCAAATGACAGCCGGGACCAACGGTTTAACGTGCTTTCCTAGGCACGGAGGAAACTCGGTATGTTGAAATGGTCACCCATCGACGGGCCGACCGAGGATTTCAAACAAGCTATTATTGGACTAAAATGTATGAAATGTAATATAGCTTATCGATTAGCCCAAACACAATGAACCAATCCCATACGTATTTGTATTATACTTACACTTACTTTGACCCACCTTCAGTGTTTTATTCTATTTTGTTTGTTATTTATATATTCTTCTATTTTATTTTATAAGTCCTGTTTCCGTATGTGTTTCCGTGGCATCAACAGTAGGCCCTATCAGAATATCAGCGCAGCGTTATTACCTTTTTGGATATCGCTGCACATGCTGAGATAGGAGCCTTTTTGGTCTCGCACAGGGTTTTTTATTTTATTATTGTTTAAGTGTATGCTTATTTTCTCGTGTCTCCTGTGCGGGTCACAAGGAGACACGAGAAAATGACGGGTCAGAAGAAGACACGAGGCCGGTAGTACCTACCCGTACAAATAGAGAAAATAGCCTAAAATGTTGATGTTTAGGCAAACTGCAGCCAACGTAACATGCCAAAAGTAGATTACCAAAATATTACGAGTATCATACTAGCTTCTGGCCACGGCTTCGTCCGCGTAGTATTAGTACTTCGAATAGCCTATTTTTCTTATAAAATTGTTGGTTTGTGTGTTGCAGCGGCACGGACGAGTGCTAACGCGTGCCCGTGTGCCCGCCATAAGCAGCTAGGCTTCTGTAGTACATGTACTATGTACTATTAGGAAGCAATTCCTTTAGGTTAACGAGAACGAACTATTCTGTTTCGGACGTTTAAATCGTTACAGTGATCCAAGCGACATCGGATCGCTCGAGTGCTGAATCAGAACGGTTTAGTCATTGAGTTAATAATGTACTCGATTTAGTACGGTACGAACTACGATTGTCTGAGCCTGAGCGAGTGAACGAGTTGAGAGATTTGAGAAGCGTGCGCGCGAGCGTGATGACTGATGAACGATGTACTAGAACAGTTTGCTCTGTCTACGTACGATCTCGATAACTGACATGTCGCATAAGAATATCATGAACAGTGAAATAAAATGAACTAATAGTACTAGAAGACCGAACTAGTTCACTTCAACGATTTTACTAGTTCGGAGCGTTCCATTTAGTGTCCGAGTAAGAACAAGCCTATAAGCAGCACAGTAGGACACCGTGGAGTTTTAGTAGGTTGGAGTCCCACAATAACTGCACTATCGCCCCGTGGTAGCGCAGTATGCATGAGCATTTCTGCAGGCAAAAAACAAAAACAAAAAGATTTGTGGGCTGCCTTACTTGAGTGAGAATCTATTGGTTCACCATACAAACTTCCACCCCCCTTTTCACCCCCTTTAATGATGATTTCCGGGACAAAAACTATCCTATGTCCTTCCCAAGGTCTCAAATTATCTCCATACCAAACATCTATATCGGTTCAGTCGTGAAAAGGAAACCTACAAACAGAGTTACTTTTGCATAAATAATATTAAGTAGTAGATAATATTAAAGATTATTAAAAAACATGAATATAACCTAAAAATATCCACCATTTCATACAAAATCTACCTGTCACCAAAAAACAAAAGGCAGTACAAGTTTTTAACCGTCGAATGTCCGGCCCATCTCACCGGTCGGGATTAGGCTCTGCCGAACGGAAGGCGGGGGTGTGCTGCTGTAAACCTGCTGTAATTACGAACACGTCAACCTGAAGTGGGTATAATGCGTAATTAGCTTTGAGGAGGACCCTACTATCGGTGTTAGGGATTTGGGGGAACGAGGTGTGTTCGAGTGTGGTGAAAATGTATCCCAGTTTAGGCTCACAAATAAGCAAATAAGGCTGTAAGATTGTCAAAAATCCAAACGTAAAAACATATGCTTAATTAAGCATAAGTTTTTGACTCAAAGCATAAAGGATATTAAATTCAAATTCAAATTCAAATTGTTTATTTGCAAGAAAATACACAGTTTACAAGGGAAGATCTTACAGCCTTAACGTCATTGTATTCTGCCTGCGAGCAAGCGTGCAAATTATTTATGTTTAAATGGCATTATTATGCAGAAATATTATTAGTACATTACTTTGTCAAGACCATCTTATTTTCATAGTAATATTTATTTATCATCCACAAAATACAATTTTGTTTCTATATTGTGTTACAAGGTTTGTAGGAGTCAGGAATCCAAACTAGGATACCCTGTGTTATGGATCCCTGGCCACCGTAGCCGGGATTGGGATTTACACAAATGTAGAACGTAGGAATTGTATATGGTTACCATAGGTCATCCAGCGGCGTGATGGGTACACGAGATTGTTGCCAGGACGGATAGAACCTGGATGTGGTCGGTACAGGAATGTGGGGAATGGCACTTGAATAAAAGCCTACGCTCAGTCGTGGGCAAAGTTGGCCTGTGGAAGTTGAGCCTGATCGTGGTCTAGAGGAATCACAGATACGTTGGCAATCCAAAACACAGTTGAAATGTCTAATGTGGTGTGTTACCTGGGATGAAAAGCATAATATATGGCACTTAGTGATAGCTAGCGTAACTTGTCATCAGTTAATAAAAACCCATCTTGCAAATAAGAACACAATTTAACCTCGTTATAAAGTAAATATTAATGAAGATTAACAACAAAAAAATTAACCTAAATTAGATCGTTTAGTTTATAGGTTAAGTAAAGAAAGAAAAAAGGTATATGCACACCAAATATGACGCATAAAAATAATAAAAAGTAAAACGTAAATACAAATAGGTTAGACAGATCTGACATAAATTCGTCTATTCATATTGATCTCTTCAGACACGCCATTTAATGGTACAGACACGAAAAAAGAGCTCAATATTATGGATCTATTTTTAAACTACATTTTCGGGGGCAAAAGCCGCTATGACCTTAAAAGAAAAACGTATTAAACATACCATCATGCTAGTATACCAAAGGGTTAGGTCGAGGCGCATTTGTTAAAACCCAGCATTTCGCCAGCTATGTATTAGTCACAATTAATAGTGGGTCACCTAAGGCACGGGGTCCCAGTGCTAACAAATAAAATTTGGTTCAAATAAATGTCACTAGATGGCGCGTTATGCATCGATTTGTTATTGAATTGTGTGTAAAATTAACATTTTCTAGAATTGATTATACAAATTGTATGTTATTTTTTGATCAACTCTCTTCAGCAAAATAGTATGGAATATTGGGCTCTTAATTCACATTTCAGAGATTATTTGAACGGATCATATAAAATATATTAAATTTCTGAAGCATGCCAAATACTATCAAATAAATCATCACTGTATTTAAAGAAAAATAGTCATGAACCAAAAATACCCTTTTACTTGCAAGTCGCTGCTAATAGCCGTGGAATGGAACCGAACGCGATCGAAGTACTTATAAAAATAATCATCTTAATCAGACGAAAAACGCTAGATAAGTTTCTTTGTATGGGATGAGGCATCTATATGCTAGTATTATATTATCTGTACCTACGGCCATCGACCGGGCACAAATCTTAGAATCTACTGAGAATTTCCAAATGGGAAAACCCAAAAACGAGGTAGAAAGAAAGAAAAGAAAGAAAACACATTTATTTGACACAAGCCAGAGCACACAACACTAACATAAAAAAGAAAAAGAAAACTTAGACTAAACAACAATAATATAAAAAAAGAAAACAAGTAGTAACAAGGTAGTCAAAGATACTACAGGACTCAATAATATGGATCTATTTTTGAACCACATATTCGGGATCAGGAGCCGCTGTGACCTAAAAAACATGAAGCTATTAACGTCAATATCAATTCTTGTTACCTTAGTAAGTTCCCAGGTGAATTCGTCGCGAGTCCCCGCCGTATTTGGAGATCACTCAGGAAGAAAGCCCAGATACGGTTACCATAGCGACCAGCCATCCGTACAGAAGGGAATACAAAATATTGGGTATTCTATGTCGCTCTGGTGTTGAAATAATTTATGGATACAGCCTTTTGTAATGGTGTTTTTTTGTAAACTATGTAGGCTTTATCTTTACGACATATAAACTAGCTTTTTTCTGCGGTATTACTAACGTGGCCCTTTTCACAGGACGTGAGATTTTGTCGGGATGAGAGCTGGAAAAAATGATTGTCCCAAGTCTAAAATGTTTTGGATGTGTTCAAGTATGAAGTATATTGTTTAAAAACTCAATGTACGGCATATTTTTTCATTTTCTCGGGCTCTTGCGCGGGAGTGTACAGCCAGTTAAGCTTCTTTAACCTTTACTACTCTTGTAGCCTTCTACATTATACTAAAAACTTTCTAAACAACACTTTTTTTTAAATCTTCTGCATCAAAACCAAAAGCGGCTAAATATGAATAAGTCATTCATGGGCCAGACCAGCATGGACCATCGTGTGCAAGAACCTTGGCCAACACAGACCATCTTATACTACTTTACATGGGGCTTTGATCTGGGACTGAAATCATGTCTCAATATGCTAAATGTAGTGGATTTTTTTGTTCATCACACAAAATATTCATTATTTCTTAATCTTTTCCTATTCTTACAACCTGCCTCATTATATTCATACTTTCTTCACGAAATTGTGCCCCGTTCTTAAACATCACAGCCAAAAGCGGCTGAATATCAATAAGTCATTCATGGGCCAGGCCAGCATGGACCATCGATTATTTCTCATCTTCTGCATCACAACCAAAAACGGTTGAATGAATATCAGTAAGTATCCGTGGGCCCTTCTCTACGAACATTAAAAGGCTGATGAAGATGATGATCCGTGGGCCAGGCCAACATGGGCAATTGTGTACAAGACCCTCGGCCAACACAGACCATCTTATACTATTTTACATGGGGCTTTGATCTGGGACTCAAACAATGTCTCAATATATGCAAAATGTAAGTGGATTTGTTTGTTCTTCGCCTGCAATTATGGTAATATCCATCGGACAGACGGGTTTGTGCTTACGACGCGTCTACGACTTAAAATAATTGAGTGGTTTAGAGCGAAAATTTGTTGATAGAGGAAACTGTGTAGAAGCTGGTTTGAAAATCAGTTTTAGGAAATATAAATAGCTTCTTTTTAAGACGCTTTTATTAGCTTGGTATGTATGTATCTATATATCGGAATATTTGAACGTGATTTTCACTCCCTTCAAAACGTCGGATTGATTTGAAACTATGGCCACTTATCAAGGACCGATGACAATGCAATAATTTAAATAGTTTGACACAATAACATTACCAGGATCTTCAGGATTAGCAATTGAACTAAAAAAATAAACGTTAAATGTAGGTCGTTACAATCCCGCGGAGAGTCGATCCATTTCATGAAACAGTATCTATTTGTAAAGATAAAATGAAAAAATATTAAACTAAATAAATATAAAAAACCGGCCAAGTGCGAGTCGGACTCGCGCATGAAGGGTTCCGTACTATTATCGCAAAAACACGGTTACCGTACATCGTACATCCATACCGTAACCGTGACAAAAAAGTCAGTCAGTCATCTGTGCAAATTTCAACTGGTTAGCTATCACGGTTCATGAGATACAGTCTGGTGACAGACAGACAGACAGACGGATCGCGGAGTCCGTTTGTACCCTTTGGATACGGAACCCTAAAAATTAATAATAGATAAAAAACACGCTTTAATAGAAAACCAAACAAAAAAATAGAAAATAATTGTCAATATTTAAAATTTAGAATAATGTTATGAAAAATATATTTTTGTAAACTAGCTACTGCCCGCGGCTTCGCCCGCGTAAAAAAACTATCTCCTTGCCAAATTGCATCTAAATCGGTTCCGTAGATCCAGATATTACCCCCTAAAACCTCACAAACTTTACCTCTTTATAAATATTATAGTATATATACAGTATAGAAAAGCGTGTAACATGTTAATAGTTATAATATTTTATTGACAGATATTGGTAAAAGATCTTTATAATCTGGATATGCGCCCGCTAGATGGCATTGGCTTGCCCTTCTGCCGTGTTAATACTAGTATCACTGTAATATGATATTTGGACGATTTTGAGTTATAATACCTACTCAGCAAAAAATTCTATCTTAATTCTTTTCTAAGCAGAATTTTTTTCTACTATAAATAAATTCCGGATAAAAACGAATAACGTCCAAAATCGCTCTGTTTATAAACCTATTTTTGTTTTTCGTTCATGTAGGTTTCAGGTCATAATGTAGGTTTTTTGTTTTTCGTTCATAGCGCTGCCTGCACATTACTATGTCGTGGCGTGGTGTGGCGTGGCGTGGCGCGGCATAAACCAATTATACGAATCTGTTCAAACCTACCGTCATATCACAACGAGTCTTGTAGCCAATCAAATGCGTCATAAGGCACTACGCCACGCCACGACACGTAAGTATGTTTTCGCCTTAAGGCGGTACCCCGAGCAAAACGCCGCGCAAGCCGTTTTTCGTGCTGTTTTTAGGAGCTATCTACTCGTTATTTAAAAAGAAATATCAATTAATAAAAATACATTAAATTTCTACATAATATTGATTCTAAAATGGTAAACTTCGATTGTTTTTAATGTTGTATATATTTCACTAATCTCCTTCCAAAAAAAACCATAAAAATGAGAAAAAAATATTGATAGCATGCATCTCCTCGTAAAGTGTTAATTAATTATTTTTGTACTAAAAGTAATGGATAGACAATTTAATAACGAATATTGTTGTCGTATTTTTTTTTCAAAAGCCCAAAAATCGATTTTATAAAGATTTTATTCTGAAATCTGGGCGTATTCACTACTGTAATTTATGCGCCAACAGTGCCGCTAGACCAATAGGAATGCTAATATCTCATGCCGATTTTTTGGTCAGGGTACCGTCTTAACTCAACCTATAATAGGGATGTTTCCTGGGTAGTAAAATGATAATGCTGTTTAGTCCTTCAGTGAGATTATCAAATAATATTGGACACGTAATTTTTGCTTTATCAAATAAATAAAAATTGACAGAGATAAAACGTATCCAAGTTCAGGAGTGGGAGCTTTTGACGTCACTTTGTCAGTATAAACTGTAGCACACCGTGACGTCACACGATATTTCAACTCAGTATCGTCGTAATATTTTGTTTACGTGGCAAAAGAAAAAATACGTGTCCAATACTTTTAGGTTATATAACTGATCATCTGCCTAGCCTTTTCCCAATTGTAGTTGAGGTCGGCTTCCAGTCTTACCGGATTCAGCTGAGTACCAGTGTTTTACA
This sequence comes from Orthosia gothica, assembly GCA_949775005.1. Lineage (NCBI taxonomy): Eukaryota > Metazoa > Arthropoda > Insecta > Lepidoptera > Noctuidae > Orthosia > Orthosia gothica. Next base: position 10,891,389 of record OX459035.1, on the reverse strand, counting down.
TGGAGCGACTGCCTATCTGACCTCCACAACCCAGTAACTGGGTAACACCATACCCCTTAGCAAGACGGGTGTCAGATCTCAAGCTTCTGATTACCCGTAACGACTGTCAAAGATCTTCAAATGACAGCCGGGGCCAACAGCTTAACGTGCTTTCCCAGACACGGAGGAAACTCGGTATGTTGAAATGGTCACCCCGTGCGGCTGTTATTATTTAGCCAGGAGCTCCTCGGGTTATGTAACTGACGGATGAAATATATATTTTTTGTCAACTACCCTATTCGCTAGCTATAGAACGGCAGTATTTTAGAAACTCAAACAAAACTAGCGAAATGGGAATGTACTTGCTAAAAGTACACGGGAAAACGATTTATTTATTTACACATTAAAACGTTTGCAATAAAACTTTACCTAAAATACTGTAGATAGACCAACTACAAAGTGTTGATAAAGTACTCCAGTACCACAAAATAGTAAGTATACAGAAGGGCCACTCCCGCCGTTTAGAAAATTGACAGCTAAACTTGACAGATTCACTAGGGTTAGTACTATATTCATTCCGAATTTAAAAAAGAGTAGGTTGTATTATAAGTTACAAACATAAATACATCGATTCGTCTAAACATACATCATTTCATGCTTACATGCCTTAGAGGGTAGACAGAGCGTCAAATATCCATTTAATATTACACCACATTAAATTGTGAAAAGCACCAAGCTCGACAAAAATATAAATGTGAAAAAACAGATACCTAATAAAATAAAAAAACCAACAAGAAGAAAATTGTGCTGTGCAGTCCGAGGAAACATATTTGTAAGCTGGATGACTTGAACCTTATTATTATGACAAGTTCCCAATTTCGTCTATGGACTTAAAATAATTTATTATAATCCTAGATAATGAATTTCTAATTTGTCATCTTGAAAGATTTAATGACCTATAACTTAAAAATTATTGAAAGAAAGAATTTAAAACAAAAACGTAAATTCGGTCTGTAATAAATAATAAAGGTAACCCATCCAATGCAACCAACCTCGTTACAGTACTTAATGTATGAATGACGTGACAAACGCCCGCACAAAGCACTCATGACAACCGCGAATGAGCTCGGTCCAATATTGCCCAATATTCCCTGTAAAACCGCAATGTCAAACTGTGTGTGCAAAATGACACTTTGTTCGTAGTGACCCCTCTGTCTGCGGCGCGCCGTCGCTTACGTACTTTGTGCCAGTACCTAAGTTTCGGCTACCCATTTCACTTTGAAGCTGTCAACTGAGGGATTATATCCGGTGGATAGACAGCAGTATCCGGACCTTGTCACTAACTTGTATCTTGTGTAGTAACACATAACATCACGGATATATTCTCCGCAAGGGTGGGTAGAGGCGACCTATTTTAGTAAACCAGCCTTTTGCAAGTATTGCAACTTTTCACAAAGCTTTTGCCAACGAGTGTCGTACTGTTACCCAGTTCCTAACTGCTTGTGAAGGAAAACATGGTATCCAGCTGTATACCGTTCTAGTGGAAGACTCCAACTCCAATAATACACCCTTAAATTTTGGTCGTTACAATCCCGGGGAGGGTCGATGCGGTGTTGCAAAATGATAAAACAAGAGGGACCAAAGACACCGACTTCCAAAACAAGAATATGTTTTGCTTTGGACGTATTTTTTTATTGGATAGTATTTAAATGAACTAAAATAAATTCAAATTAAAGGCGTAAAAAATACTGAATATGATTTACTAAAATACTAAGTGAGCGACAAAAAGTGAGCGAATACAAATGTTCAAAACAGCGACAAAAAAATGAAAGTTTGTTTACGGAGCCCCGCTGTGGGGCTCCTTTTTCTGTCTGCAAGGTCTAAAGTAACCCAACATGAAAGATGACGGGAGCTAAATCCGCTCGTATTGCTCGCTCACTTCAGCTCCCGTCATTCTCATCGAACCTAACCTATCCGTGTCGGGGTTCGATGAGGCTTCCACTCGTATTGCTCCCGAGCTTGCTTCTCTTGCTCGCTCTTGGACTAATTTGTTGAAAACACAAATACACCCGAATTGCGATGTCGCCTCGATGTTTGTTCAGCTATTTTCAAAAGAATAATATGCTAAAATAGAACCCCAAATACAATTTAAATATGTAACAATATTATTACCGCAGCTCACAAAAACCTCCTAAAAGGTTTGACTCAAACCGAATAAATAATTACTTACTTAGTATAATAGTCGCCCATTCAGTAAAGTTTTCGCCCGGTTATTAATTTCCCTTTTTTATTGAAACAAAGTTGAAAGTCTGATGTGCTTATCGCTAAACCTGCACTCATGCCTTTCAAACCGGAACACAGCAACAATACTGGGCGGCCAAACTTGCACGACGGTAACATAGTAGGTACTTCATTGGACAAGCTTCTTCACAAAGCGTTCTCGTTCGATCTTAGTGTCTTTGAAGTTGGTACTGCCAACCATTGCATAAGAAACAGTCTGTCATCGAGTATACTGCATAGAGTAAGCGAGATAGGACGATGCAACAAACGTAAGCGAGTGAAAGAGACAGTTATACATTGCTATCTTCACTTTCAACATTGACAAAAAAATTGCTACTGCACAGGGTCTTGCAGCCAATTCAGAGACACAAAGATCCGTTGCGAGTATTATTATACTGTGATGACTAACTTACGTTTGATAATAACTTCTTAACAGAATCATTGATCAATAGCCATTAGATATTCCAATTAATTTGGGTTCAGTGTAAGATGTTATCTAGAGCAGTGGTGCCCCAGTGGTAACGGCCCGAGTTACGTGTCGTAGGTCGTGGATTCGAACCCAGGCAGACACTTTACTTTGTGTAAATTATTTCATCACCACTGCTCTAAAAACGCTGCAAAGGAAAACATCGTGAGGAAACCGGCATCCTAGAATCAAACAAATAGAAGACATGTGATATTTACCAACACGCACTGAGCCCGCGTGATGGATTAAGGCACACAGAGATAAGGCCTGTGTCCCAGTAATGGGAACATTACAAGGCTGATGATGATGAAGGTAACATGTCTTCTTTAAACTTCTCCATCAGAAATCTTTTCAGCAGACACTACTCATCCCCTTTCTAGAAATATGAAGAATCGTACAGTCTATCCATTGTTTTTAAGGTTTAAACATCTTTATAAAATTGAAGCTGATTACCGAGGCTGATATCCATTCCAAACAGAATTTCTTCTCATACCCGACTCACATAACACTCTTACAAATCTTAACAACCCTTAAAAAATCTAATAAGAATCTTAAATACCGGTAAAATGAGGTAAAATTTATATAACTACATCAAATATATTTACAAAAATATGAAACAAGATGCAGTGTTCGCGACTTTACAAAAATCTTATATAACCAATTTTTTTTTACTCTTCAAATCTTACGAACCCTTAAAAATCTAATAAGAATCTTAACTACCGGTAGAACGAGGTAAAATTGATATAACTACAAGTATTCACAATTTTTTATATAAAACATTTTTTTTTCATACGTTATACAATTTAAAATATTTTTCCTGCAACAAGTAAACGTATTCTTGCGCCGAGTTTGATACAAAACATTGCTTGTATATAAGTGTTGCAAATTTTAAAAAGAAAATTGAGGTGCGTTCCGTTTTCACGGACTTAGCTTAGAAAATAAAGTTATCATCAAAATTGTCCCAGATCTCAATGTAACCCAGTTCGACCCGGCATCGAAGCCCCGTACCTCGTTTTCACTGCGTTCAGTTACTCTTACCAGTCACATCAAACATCGTTTCAAGTACTTTAATAAAATCTAATAACTGCCGTCAAAGACTCTCTCTAGACAAACAAAATTTCACCTGCTGTACCTCGGCCCGGCATCGAAGCCCCGTACCTCGTGTTCACAGAGCTCAGTCGCGACTCATAAATAAATCTCTCTAACGACTAAAATCAATACGCATGAGATGGGGAGGGGAGGCTGGGGATGAAATGGTGGGTTCTGTACTGCGCCGAGAGGGTGCACGCTACTTTTTACCGTAGTATACTAAGCTGTTGCTACACTATATTCCGTGTGTGGGTTAAACAATTTTTATACTCTTTTTAAACAACTTCCGAATAAGGATGAGGTTTCTCAATTCGACCGTATATATATATTTATATTTTATCTGTGTTCGCAAGTAACTTCGTCGTTTATGAACCGATTTTGATGATTCTTCTTTTGTTGGAAAGGAGATATCCCAAGGGTGTTACCATGATAAGAAAACCAGGATCTGATGATAGGATCCTAGAGAAATCGAGGGAACCCCTCAAATATTGTAGGCATACATATCGAGATTTTGGTTTGATCAATAATGCAATCATTTGCACTCAGAAAGTATAATTCGGTAAAGTGGAACTGATGAAGAAGCCACAATGGCCACTGGAACTCCGAAATAAAACAACGTATCCTATTCGTGTTTAGGGTTATTGGAACCGTCATGAGATGTACTTTGGCTATAAATGATTTCCATGTTAATTGGTACCTACCAAAACTAAAAAATGGCAAATAAAAACTTTTTAATAAAAAATCAAACTGACTTCCAAAACAAAACACTTCAAAGCGAAAAATAACTTTCTGTTCCGAAGTGGTGTCGAATAACGGAAAACAATGGGTACAAAATACACTGACTTCGGAAAAGAAAGTTTTTTTTTTTTTTTTTGAATTTTTTTTTAATGGTACTTTTTATTTGTTCTAAAAAACATAGCTTATGTTTGTATTTCAGAGTCTATAAAGTTAACACTGATTTCTTTTAATTAAAATTTAAGGCAGAAAAGACTGAAAGGGCTGAGGTAAGCAATTTGACTTAATTATTGTTATAAAGTTGTCTCGTTCCTTATGAATTGCTTTTTCATGACCTGACACGGATTGCAGATTTCAGGAATGCGATAAATTTATAAGTGTAGGGAATAAAAAAAACTTAATACGAATAACATATAATATCGATGACAGCAATTTATGGCATTTCAAAGATTTTTTTAATTTGTACAATCTTGTTAGAAACTATTCTGACTTGACTGAAAACCAAAATCTTTATTAGAATATTTTGGTTTTCAGTCAAGTTAGAAAAACTTTAGAGAATAAAAGTTAGAGTAGACAGGCTCAATTCACTGGGACCCAAGTGTAACCCATCCCGCAACCAAGAGACGGCCGTGTCATTTACCTGTCCTCATTATACCTACTTACCTTTATACATATATATAGGTATTATTGTACTCTATATCGTCCTCAAGCTATACTGTTGCTATCTGACAATTGGCTGTTTTTAATTTTTTGATACCATATGGTAATCAGCAAGTAAGTCTGAAGTAAACGTTATTTTTAACCCCCGATACAAAAACGACGGGGTGTTATAAATTTGACGTGTCTGCGTGCATCGTAGCTCCCGAACGGATGAACCGATTTTTTTTTTTGTTTTATTTAATTTTGTCGTGAGTGTTTTTAGCCGATTTAAAATCCCGATCACGAATTTATTAGTTTAAAATCGGTTGACCCGTTCAAAAGTTATCCGCAAGATATCATCTCATAATTTCGTGTATCGATAGATTGTTGATTGAAGCGTGTCTACTACTAGGTATATTATATATAGTATAAAACACATGAAAAAAAAAAAAAAAAAAAAAAGATTTTAAAACCTCTAAAAAGCAAAAAAAATGCTTCGTACTCGCGTCGGGGAACTGCTAAGTAAATAAAATAAACTGCTGTAAGCGTTGGTGGTTTCCCGACGGGAGTACGAGGGTTATATTTTACATTTTAGAAGATTTTGTGTCGGGATTTTTTTAGATTTTAATTAAACAAGCTAATAAGACAGGTCCTTAATGTATTATCACTTACCAGTACACATCTAATAAGCCCAAACACGATGGTGCTTGAGTGGCTATGGTTACCTTCTGGCTTCATCATGAAGCCAGCTCCATAGTACCATATTATTTCAATATTTGCAAATTTACTTAAGTAAACAAAATTCAGATTAATGAAGTGCTTGCAAAATGGATTGTCTGTAATCAAATCTTGCAAGTAAAATAGGTGAACGGCAGATTTAGTACAGCATACTTTTTGTGTTGTTCGGTTATAGAATTTGTACCACTTATTAAGGCAACTAAGCCATTTATTTATATTCACATAAGTTTACTATTTTTAGAACTTCGGATTAATTAATAATATTAATTTAAAAAAAAAAACGTAGCATAATCGTACACAAAATGAAGTTATGTTTTTAGAAGTTTCCCTATAACACAAATATTGAACTGATAATTTATTATTTAGAAATAGAAATAACATTAAATATAATCAAACTCATTGTTATAAAACTGTTGCAGTCTGCTGCTTGACATAGGTACCTTCTAATGCCCTGAGTAGGTACGATCCTCATCTCAATCTACCTACTAAATGGTAAGTAAAACACAAAAAAATAGCAACAAACAATTTACACATTATGAACATATACCTATATGTAATCTACATTGGTACACTAGTACATAACCTTAAAAAATTAAACTGGTTATATCTTTTACGTCCCAAGTTCTAAAAATTTAAAAAGGGATTATATATCATATTAACTACCCACTAAAACAAAAAACATCCCAAAACACGAAATTTTACTAGCGGTACGAAAATCCCATACAAACCTGCCGTTCGGCTTTGACACTTCCTAGTTTTCAATTGAGCACACACGTTTGTTCCTCTTGAAAGCATTTTTCAATCGACTTCTAAAAGGAGGTGGTTATCAATTCGACAGTTTTTTTTTGACTCCTCAAATCTTTATATTAGGTGAACCAATTTTGATGATTATTTTTTTATTAGAAAGCTGGTGCTTCTCATGTGGTCCCATTTATTTAAGATCTGATGAAAAACTTTGGAGATATACAACAGAACTCTTCAAAAAATAACGGCAAATCTCTCGGGATTGCTGCAATTGCAATTCTGTTTATTGTTTACGCCATTACAAAAACTTTTTTTTACAAAAAAATACTACTGACTTCCAAAAAAACCACTGTAGCTCGGTTGTATTTTTGTAAATAGATTTTTGATATAAAAGCTTGGCAGGTTGACTGCCACGAAATAAACACAATAGAAAATGTATTGTTTGAGGGTCACCGGTGACCTTCGTGGCAGTCAACCTGTTAAAATTTTATTTTTTAATTTATAGCTTGTTTTAATTTCGCGATTTTTTTACCTCAAAATATGATTTTATCAGATAGCGCCACTATAGTTTGAGGACGGCTACTCTATACCTCTAATATGGTGCCCTAAAATATTACGTCAAATTAATTATTAATCTTCCACGAATTATTATTATTATTACTTTAATTAAATGGCGGTCGGATTTTCGACTTTGACTTGTAATCTTATTAGGAATTTAAGCTGGTACTGTGTGAGGTTAAGCTTCACTTCCTGCGGTTATATTTTTGATGAGTGTTCGGTTTTTCCTCAAAGAATGAGGGTAGAGTCCTGATACTTTTTGCAGGTGTTAGAGGCACGTGGCTGGAGGTGGATCACTGTGTTGCCCAGTTTCTCAAAGGGCATGGTAACTTTAAAAGTAAATTATTTTCCTACAAGCTCGCCTTTATGTCAGTGTTCTACACCTGACTGCGAATATGTACAATCTGCACATATCTTATGGGAGTGTATTCTTTAGCAGAATTAACGCAATATTATTTTGAATAATGTACAGGCTGCATCTGGAGTTGTTTAGATACTATACGAACCTTGTAAACACTAGAACAATTTTTTGTGCGTTCAAGCGTTTTTGCCATACCTTTTATTGGAGTCAAATAAAACAGCTCACAATGTTAGTGATAATTTGTATCCGTGGTGTTAGGCAAGTTTTTCTTTTTTTCTTTTTCTTTTTTCTTTTTTTTTTAAAAAAACATTGCCCCACACTAGGAATTTCGTCCTGTATCGTGGGTGCGTTTACAAACATATAAACTCACATTCACAACACCCAGAGCCGGAACAACTATCTGTAGGTCATACAAATATTTGTTCCGTGCGGGAATCGAACTGGGCTTTTCGTAGTTGTAAACGACCCTTTGTGTCTATTGGCCTTGTTTGTTCTGTCTCCTGCTTGATATGGAGGGAAGTGGAAATTTTTATATTTTCTCACTCCTCCGTTATTATTTACTGATTAATTTTGTTGCGGGATCCAAGACAGTTAAATTTATTCTCCGGGACTTTATCGAGCTTCATTGCCTCGGCAATTTTTCTGGTGGTCGCCGCTGTTGATTCTGGCTTTTAGGAGTTGCTGTGGTTTGGAAAATGTGCGGTGGGATTGACCAAATTAAAAAAATGGTTGTTATGGCCATTTAATTTGGTTGTGGAGTAAGTCCAGCTGCAGACTGTGATAGACTTAGAGGATTGATTGATTCTTCTTCTGGATTGATTGATTGATTGGAAAAGCTAAAAGACAGATATCTAGACTTACTAAGGGATATCATGGAGATGAATCAGAGTTGGGTTGTGGAGATCAGAAAAGCAGTTGATCTAAGCTGTATCCGGTTAGACTGGCAGCTGAACTTAGCATAGTTGGGTGAAGGCTAGATTTATGATCATAAGCCATATATGGCGTTATATTTACCTACAGATAAATTAATTTAGCCATGGAGACCCTCTCACTCTTATTTATTTATTTAAGGATCACCAACGATTAAAGAAATTTACATATTTAATTAAATAAAAATCTAAATAACAATAAAATACAGATTAAATTCAATTAATATTTAGATTCAGGTTTCTCTAAATATCGAATCTCGATGTCAAATTAGATCAAAACAATAAAAATACAGTACAATACAGGTTATCTCAAATTAAATTAAAATAATTAAATTACGGATTATGTCAATATTTAGCCATGAGACCCTCACAATCTTATTTATTTATTTAAGGATCACGAACGAGTAACATAACAAAAACTTACAGTAAATATAGAAATTGAAAAACATTGTCATGTTATGCACACTCAATTATAGGTAACCACAGCTTACACATTATTGAGTATACATGTTCTACATACAAAAATATACATATTTAATTAAATCAAAATAACATTGAAATACAGATTAAATTCAATTAATATTTAGATTCAAGTTATGTCAAATTAGCCCTAAATATAGACGATGTGAAATTAGATCAAAACAATAAAAATACAGGTTATCTCAAATTATATATATTTTAAAACACAGGAGTCTAATAACCGGTAATTAAAATACAGTTTATGTCAAAATAAAATAAAATTATAAATAATGTCAAATTAAATTTATCTTACCCATGTATTAAGTAGATGTCACACTAATATTATAAAGGCAAAAGTTTGTGTGTGTTTATATGTTTGTTACTTCTTCACGCTCAAACGGCTGCACGAATCTGGATTAAATTTGGCATAGAGATAGATTATAGTCAGAAATAGCACATAGGATACATTTAACCCACAATTTTCGACATTCACGCGGGCGAAGCTGCTGGCAAAAGCTAGTCATTATCTAATAAGATTTATTATAACTCAGACCCTACTACATTGGACCTTAATAAAAAATCTCTTTAGATATCAGAGATTTTATTTTATTTTTTTGCAGCTGAATTAAGAATCTCTTAATTCTATTTAAAATCTATTTTTCTCTAAAATCTATATAAAAAAAAAAAAAAAAAAAAAAAAAAAAAATTATGCCCCCATATGCTTCTTAAGGCGCTACCCCGAGCAAAACGTCGCGCTAGCCGTTTTTCGTGCTGTTTTTAGGAGCTGTTTTTATCTACTCGTTATTCAAAAAGAAATATCAATTAATAAAAATATATTAAAATTCTACATAATATTGATACCAAAATGGTAGTTTTTTATGGTAAATCTCCTTCCAACAAAACCATGATAATGAGAAATAATTATTGATAGTTATACGAGTATTTATCTCCTCGTAAAGTATTCAATAATTAATTTTTCTACTAACACTAATGGATAGACAATTTAATAAAAAAATTATTGTCGTATTTTTTTTTCAAAACACCAAAATTCGATTTTATAAAGATTTCATTATAAAATCTGGGCGTATTCACTACTGTAATTCATACGCCACCAGTGCCACTAGGCCAATAGGAATGCTCAAATCTAATGCTGATTTTTTGGTCATGGTACGGCCTTAAGCAGCGTCGAGATTTTTATAACTAAAGCCCTTAAAGTTGATACAAATTCATAGGCCTATTTTGAAGGCATCATCCTCCACTCAGATCGTCATAACAACAGGTAAAGACCCTCAATCAATGTCATCAAATGTCAAGCTAGAATTGCCAGTTTGATTGACTCGAGTGGCGGAAATTACTTAGAATACAAGAGATAGAGTACCTACTGTAATCATTTGATCTAATACAAGTACTCACTTCCTTTTCAAATTCAATTTCAGCTTTTTAATCTAACTTCTGAAAGATCTTATTAGAACGGGATAAGGTTTAAAATACATCAAAGTGGATTATAAAGAAAATATTTTTAGGGTGCCTTTGGACGTTTAAGAGGAATTAAGAGCCCATTAGTTTTATTTTTTATTATGGAGACCATAAGTTATTATGGGGGGCGTTATTTGGTCTGTTTATCGCCTTATATTAAAGGAATTTGGAAGAACTAGCTTTTGTATAGCGGCTTTGCTCGCGAGTAAGTCGAAAACGATCTTACGGGAACGTAGTACTACCGGGATGAAGTACCCCAAGTCCTAATCCAGGTCATAGTTTAACCATGTGTCAAGTTTCAGCTGAGAGCAGTTGTGGTACAAGTTGTAGGTCGGAGGTTCCAACCCAGACAGGCGGTTTACTTTATATAAATTATTACATCACCATTGCACTCAAAACTCTTTCACAGAGAGGAGGACTATATCATAGCAGTTTGGTGCTAGGCATCTGGGCTTATCCCAGTTGTAAACGACCCTTTGTGCCTATTGGTCTTATATGTTCTGTCTCCTGCTTGATATGGAGGGAAGTGGAAGTATTTTTCTTACTCCTCCATTATTCTTTTCTGATTAATTTCGTTGCGGGATCCAAGACAATTAAATTCATTCGCCGGGACTTCGTCGAGCTTCATTGCCTCGGCGCTTTTCTGGTGGTCGCCACTGTTGATTCTGGCTTTAAGGAGTTGCAGTGGTTTGGGAATAGTGCCGTGGGCTGTCCCAGCAGTGGGAACAATAAAAGGCTGATGATGATGATGAAGTTTCACCTAAATTCGTTGAAACTTGATAGATTCCTGAATGAGCTTGTAATGCCTGACTGTAACCAGAAGACAACAGTGCCCACAGTGATGCCAGAATAGATTAACCGAAAAACATGTAATTTGAACATAACTGGTGGAATGAGAGTGTACCAGGGTGAACTGTACTCATCTGCTTACACGTTTAGTGCATACTGGCGTGATGGTATATTATGAAATGGTGTTAACAATAAACAGACATGCGATTGCAGTAATCCCGAGAGATTTGCCGTTATTTATTGAAGAGTTCTGTGTATGTCTCCGAATTTCTTCATCAGATCTTTATAAAAAATGGGACCATTTCGATACAAACCTCTATTTAACAAAAAAAGAATTTTGCTAATCTATTTAGATATGAAGGAGATAAGCCTGAAAAAAAATGAGAAACTTGTCCGTTTTGGGAACTCGGTTAAAATGACAATCTCCCTCACTTTTAGGGTTTGAGAGTATAGAATTCATGATTCCGATCTGCCATTTGTCCAGATAAAATTTTCCAATAATTCTTTTCTCTCTGCATGAAATTCTACACATTCCATCAAAGTATCACATTTACGGGAAGAAATATTTTCCATTACAAAGGCAAAATTGTTTGAAGGAATATGTCCGGTTCTAATTCCGTGCGCTATAATAATCAGTTTCCTACTTAACCGACTATATGTACACCAAGGTATACGAGGAGGCTGACATTGGATAGTTTTCTACCATATGCCATTTACCAATAATCTCTGATTGAAATATTCCTTCCACAAATCATAACACTGTCCATTATATTTCGTTTATATTTCTGAATTATATGGTTTTGAGCTTAGAGGAGCTCGTGGCTAAATAATAACAGCCGCACGGGTCGATCTTCAAGGTTAAGCAACGCTTGCCGAGGTCGGTCCGTGGATGGGTGACCATTTCAACATAGCGAGTTTCCTCCGTGCCTCTGAACGTTAAGCCGTTGGTCCCGGCTGTCATTTGAAGATCTTTGACAGTCGTTACGAGTAGTCAGAAGCTTGAGATCTGACACCAGTCTTGCTAAAGGGTATCAAGTTACCCAGTTACTGGGTTGTGGAGGTCAGATAGGCAGTCGCTCCATGTAAAACACTGGTACTCAGCTGAATACGGTAAGACTGGAAGCCGACCCCAACAACAATTGGGAAAAGGCTAGGCAGATGATGATGGTTTTGAGCTTCGCATAACGACTTTCAAAGATCTAAATAATAACAACCGGGAAACCGGAGACCCTTGGCCGGAACAAATCCGGTACTGACGGCTCAGTATTTTTAGCCAAATCCCATAAAGACAATATTAAACTTTTAAATCGTCCCTGGCGCCACTGTAAGCTAACAAAAGCGAAAGTTTCATATCTTTTAAAAGCTTTTAAGTTGAGGTAATAAATAATAACATACTTGAGACTTAAGGGGAAGTCTATCAAGTTGTTTAAGGGTGGGCTACCCCTTTCGTAGGTACTTGAGAAGCGACGTCTGTTTTGGTAACTAAAATGAACTAAATGCAAATGTGTGTCAGTTTACTAAACATTTGTAATTTTTCTCACCGTTGTTGTAAATATTTTTTTAAACACACTTAGTCGAAAACTGACTTAGTCCCTGGGCTTCATAACGGCTTCGCCGTCGGCTTGGGCGTCTATTCCCGTTCTGCTGCAATGACAAATTTCCACGTGTGTTGCTGTGTATCTGTGTGTCTGTCTGTGGCATCATAGCGTCCAAACGGGCGAACCGCTTTTGATTTAGGTTTTTTTTAGCTATGTTCTTAGCTATGTTTGAATAAAATTGGTTCGGCCGTTCAAAAGTTATGGGCGTTTTACTGTTTGAATCGGGGTGTTTTCGCAAGATATCGTGTCATAATTACGTGTTCAATAGATTGCCGATCGAAGCGTATCTACTATGTACTAGAGAAATTATGTAGCATGAAATAAAAGTGTGTCGGGGGGTTTTAAATTTTGAAATTTTACTTGTTTATTTATATGGAGCGACTGCCTTACAATGTGCTAGTGTCAGAGAAAAAAAACAGAAAAGTGCGAGTCGCACTCGCGCACGAAGGGTTCCCTAGCATTATTGCAAAAACGGCAAAAAAATCTCGTTTGGTGTACGGGAGCCCCACTTAAATATTAATTTTATTCTGTTTTTAGTATTTGTTGTTATAGCGGCAACACAAATACGTCATCTGTGAAAATTCAACTGTCTAGCTTTCACGGTTCATGAGATACAGCCTGGTGAAAGACAGACGGACCGCGGAGTCTTAGTAATAGGGTCCCGTTTTTACCTTTTGGGTACGGAACCCTAAAAAAACTCTCACAAGGATAAAATAATAACAAGGTTATTTAAATTCCGCCTATTACAGCACATTTGGGCTCTAATATGATAATAATATCTCGTAAAATGACTCGCCCGCCATCTTGTAATAAAATAATAATTACGTATCGTGTGTAATTTTGATTCGCGATCAAAATGCAATTTCGGAAGGAGGGTAGGGTGATGGTGTAGTGAAAGCGATGCTACGCTATTATTTGATTTTTTATTACAATGGTTTTTTTCTTTTACAAATATATTTCACACAGTTGGTAAGTGAATATGTTTAGGTCAAATCTTGCATCTGTATTATATTATAACACCCCTCTTTTGCCGGCGGGGGTTAAAAACAGTTATCTGCAACCAATTGAGCTGAAATTTTGTATAGATGACAATGAACTAAACCACAGATAATATAATACTAGCATACAGATGCCTCGTCCCATACAAAGAAACCGTGCCGACGTAACTAGCGTTTTTCATCTGATTATACCGATTATTTTTTGGGAATCAATCGCGTTCGGTTCCGTTTCACGGCGATAGATAGATCACCATCTATATCCCTGAAACAGAACCAAACGCGATCAATGTACAAAAAATAATCAGTATAATTAGTACAGTACTTTGGCAACCGTTTCTTTGTATGGGATGAGACACCACTGACAAAACTAAAAAGATGTTTAAAAAAAAAACTGTTTTTATTAAGATTATTATTTGATCAATAGCGCTATAACATGATTTGAGTATCGTTGTTAGAGTCCACTTTATCATTGTTAGATAGCTGAATTTTGGACATAATTATTGGAGTTTCATTATAAGTCCTTCTATAAGTGTCAACTTATTGAAATAGTCTGACTCTGAATTTAATAAGAATTAGCTTTTAGAAAAAAATATATACTGGTTTTCTTTTCATGTTGCCTCTTTCTTTGCCGTATTGTCGCCCTTTGTTGTCTGTGTCATGCCGACATGACATGGGAAAAACGTCTTTTGTAGATGATTTCCTCATAAATTGGCGGTATCTTTAGTTTTACTACGTTTGTCAGTATTGAAACAGTGTGAGTCTATCTAGCAGGCCCCAACGAGATTTATCAACAGGTGATAGCTTTTCATAAAGGCATTATTTTGTACCTAAAGAAAATAAATAAGAAATATTTTGTACCTCAACAGTTTTTGATTGAATGACGTTTTTATGAAGTGTCTAGCTAGCGGGCCCTTTATGATTATTTTTATTGTTATTATACTTTCAGATCACCCAATGGTGTTAGGAGCTTGATACTATTATGTACCTTACAAATCCGAAATTTCAACTTTCTGTGAGCTTTGCTTCAGAAGATATTCGATAAATAAACAAACGTCCAGCCAACGGGCCCCTTTTTTAAATACTTCTCTTTTATATCATACAATGGTTTTAGGAGCTTGATACTATTATGTACCTTACAAATCCAAAATTTCGACTTTCTGTGAGATTTACTTCAGAAGATATTAGTTATTTATACAAACGTCCGGCCAGCGGGCCCCTTTTTTAAATACTACTCTTTTAAATCATACAATAGTGTTAGGAGCTTGATACTATTATATATGAGCTTTCCTTCAGAAGATATTCGTTATTTACGAATATCTTCTGAAGGAAAGCTCATAGAAAGTTGAAATTTTGGATTTGTAAGGTACATAATAGTATCAAGCTCCTAACACTATTGTATGATTTTAAAGAGTAGTATTTAAAAAAGGGGCCCGCTGGCTGGACGTTTGCTTAAATAACGAATATCTTCTGAAGCAAAGCTCACAGAAAGTTGAAATTTCGGATTTGTAAGGTACATAATAGTATCAAGCTCCTAACACCATTGGGTGATCTGAAAGTATAATAACAATAAAAATAATCATAAGGGGCCCGCTAGCTAGACACTTCATAAAAACGTCATTTAATCAAAAACTGTTGAGGTACAAAATATATCTTATTTATTTTCTTTAGGTACAAAATAATGCCTTTATGAAAAGCTATCACCTGTTGATAAATCTCGTTGGGGCCTGCCAGATAGACTCACACATTGAAACATTTTTATTGAGTGTAGTAGCATTTGCCTATGGCTTCACTCGCGTGAAAAGTGTTTTACGATGAAGGATAATTGAAGGATTGTTAAATATTATTTCGGATGAGGTAGATATATTTCACTGCAGCCTGATGAAGTTCACACCTTGAGTAGCACTGAAGTGCATTGAAAAATGTTGAGATGCGATAATTACAGTTAATAAAGGTATTTTAATAGTGTTATAATTGTATTTTAATAGTATTGAAATTGTATTTTATTTGTATTTTAGATTGTATTTTAATTGGATTTCAACTGTAATATTTGATTGTATTTTTTATTGTATTTTAATGGTATTTTAATTGTACTTTACCTATGGCGTAATCCAGATCAGAGAGATCTTTTCTTGTGCCAAGTTTCATTCAAATCCGTTCTGCAATTGAGACGAGATTTTAACATGTTAGCGACCTTTCTGAGGGATTAACGCGATTCGGTTTGTATCACACTGGTTTTTATTAAATAAAATTGCGCAATGGACGCAACTACAAGGGGGGCTACCATTTTATTGCTCACTAGTTGGCGCCACTGTTGAGTAAGGTCCTTAAATATAGCTGTGTATAGGTCTACCAGAATCTCATGGCATTTTTTATTTTTTTAAATTGTGATTTTCATATGGCAATGTCAATTGTCACCTGTCAAATCAAAGTACTTGATGTGTCAACCGCTGCTGAAATTTTTTGATATTATCTTGAAAATTTGTTATTTTTGTGAAAATGTCGAAAAACCCACTACGATCTCAAGCGAGACATATTGTTTTCAATGTGTATCATAAAATAAGGGGAGACGAAGGCGTAAATCAAACTCAATCTTTGATTTTAAAGTGCGTCGTAGAGTGGACTGGTAAGTTGGACTGACTTGTTTTGATACTTTTAGTTTATTTTATATTTTACTTACTTAATTTTTATTTCTTTCCATTACTATTATATGGTAAATACACAGGGCACATCGAATGATGGCCGGAAGGAAATGGCAACAGTAATGTAACTGTTACTAATTTTTCGACAAGATATTGATTTTAACGGAGATTGAGAATCTTTGACGTAAGAAAAATATTAAGTAATAATCTGCGCCCTGCAGTGGGACGTGTATATAGACGGGAGTTTTTGGCGGGATTTGGTTGAGTGAAGTTCAGTGGCTGTTAATATTATTTGCAAATTGATTTCTAGTGGATATTGTGATATACTATTGGTGTAGTTTTGTGTCTCAACTGTCTACGCAACTGGACAATTTGTAAAATCATTGAGAGAAGCGATCTCGGGATAGTGGAGCGGAATATTTTATTGTAGTATTGACTGCCTCTGCAAAGCTTACTGGGAAGACTGACTCGATACAATTTGCTGCCAAATACTCCAAAAAACATTAGAATCTGTTACATCCACATTCTAATGCATACTAAAGAATAAATATAAGATCCAAAACTCTTTCCAAAGACGTGGCTAAAAGGTCCTAGCAACCAGGCCATAAAACTTACATAAAATAAAGTATATATAGACTGATGATGATGATGACTATAAGTAACATGATACATTTGTTATTTTTACAGACTTTATACATAAAGAGATTGGTTTTGAATATGTTAAATGCCAATGAAAAAGAACCATTTTGATGGAGAGAGATGACATAAAACTATAAAGATACAAGTTTTTGAAATGCCAGTGGAGTTCATGGAATCGTATTCTAGTTTTCTAGTTCTGAATGAGGTTTTATGTTATTAGTATGATTTAAATTATATATAATAAATTAGTACATAAACTAATATTCAATTGATTTATTTTTCCTATGTTAAGAACCCGATGTATAACAACATTATTCATACACATACCTATAATACTCACAGTGGATCTTTGTGTCTCTGAATTGGTTGCAAGACCCCGCGCAGTAGCTATTTTTGTGTCAATATTGAAGGTGAAGATAGCATTGTATAACTGTCTCTTTCACTCGCTTATGTATGCCATCGTCCTATCTCGCTTACTCTATGCAGTATACTCGATGACAAACTGTTTCTTACGCAATGGTTGGCAGGACCAAGTTCAAAGACACAAAGATCCGCTGTGACTACTATATTATAGGTACCTCATGTTCATTAATACTAAAGACATAAATAAAAATTAAACAGTAGGTATCAAGATCGTTTAATCCAATTTCCCCAGTATTTCACATAACAAATTTTTATTTCCACATTTGCCATGAGATTCCGGTAGACCTATAACGTTATAATTACGTGTACAGAAGCATAGTTTGAAATAAAATCATTTCAATCACAATATATATATACAATCGAACATGCTGCAGTTTCGTGCAGGCTTATAAAAAAAAAAAAGTAGGACAAAATTATCTTAAACATAAAACTCTATTAAAACAGTGTTTGGTAAAACCCGTACCTAACAACAAACAAGTAGTATAAATGATTGATTGATTGATTGATTGAGTGAATAAACTAGCACTAAAAACCAAAAAAATAACAAATTAGACATTTTAGAGACCTCACTCTACACCAGCGCCCCGAACGGCAAATTCAAACGCAGTATTGATCGACGCAAATTGCGACTCGCCATTAGGTAATTCCCTTAAATTTCATGGTATCATATTTGGTTCTTAGTATTTGGTGTGGACACTTGACTATCAATCAGTTTCACGATAAAAAGCAGCCCATTAACAAAATCACAAATATCATAGCTTTTAATGTAACAGTGCCTTAAATCTATATTAAGTAATGAAATGAAGCGTATAATTTTAAGTCATTACACTCATTACGGACTACTTTGTAACGTCAGGTTTATTTCTCAAGTCTCAGTAAAATGTCCTTATATCGAGACGAGCATGAAAATGCTGGCATAAAGAGTTTAAGGGATTTTTTGTGAGTATTTTTATTCTTTTACAAGCTTTTATTTAACTTGAAATATTTTTATGTATGCAAGTGTGTTCGGGACAGGACTTGCAACAGAATATTAATCCTATCTGACTACACTGAGAAGAAAGGCCGAAACAAACTCAGAGGTCACAGTCTCTTTTAAAGTCCTGACAAAATCTTGGTTCGATCATGTGAAGACCATGTAGACTGATGTCTGAAATGGTCTTTTGAGGAAAGAACCAGCCAGATTGAGTGGACCTGTCCAGTCAGTGCACGCATTTGTCAATAACCGAGCAGCTCAACTCAGAATTTAAGTAACTCAACGATTTGACAAACAATACCAAAGAAAGGACATTCGGGTAGGTCGCATGAACTACTCAAACTGCCAGACTATGATTAAAAACTTAGATAAATTAAAATTAAAAACAAAATAATGATCCACATAGTCTTCACATTCACAATAATTAAAATAAAATAATATAATACTTTAAACAGTAAATATTCCTGTCATTGCAAGAAAACAAATAAAAAAAAACAAAATACATGGTGCAAAAAATAAAAAATGAACTAAATTAATTGGAGCAGCTCACTCCCAAGCCGTTTTATCCTCAACGTAATCTTTAATGCTATAAAACGCTTTTTGGCACAACACCAACACAACATGTATAAAACTAACAAATTGTGACCCTTAGAAACACTAAAAGAGGTTTGAGAGCTTGCCCAGGCGCACAATGCTGACTTATTGTTGATTCATCATCATCATTTCAGCCGAAAGACGTCCACTGCTGAACATAGGCTTCCCCCAAGAGTCACCACATTGACCGATCCCGTGTGTCTCGCATCAAACGGATTCCCGCAACCTTAACCAGGTCATCGGTCCACCTAGTGGGAGGCCTTCCAAGGCAGCGTCTTCCGGTTCGCGGTAACCATTCCAGAACTTTCAGCACCATGACTATCAGTTCTGCGAGCATCAGCAGCTGTCTTGATTGACTATTGTAACATTATTATCAACTATATAGTAATATAATAGAATAGAATATAAAGCATTTATTCGACATAGACACAACACAACAACAACAAACAATCACAAAGTAACAGAGAAGAATAGTAAAAACCGAAAGGGTTAGATACCAACTCAGCATTTGCTTGGCGTCAGACACCCAGCGCTGATTTTCAGTTGGCACCCCGCTAGTGACACACGGACGTGGGTAAATCAAATAGATACTTAAAATAATGTCATAATGTGAATATGTAGGCGCTGATCTTATAATTTAAATTAAAAAAGTTAATAAAATCAAAAAACCCGACTGCAAAGATGTAAACAAGAAGAAAATGGCTGACCAATACTATAAATATCCTCCGACTTTTCTTCTTGTTTACATCTTTGCAGTCGGGTTTTTTGATTTTATTATATTTTTTATTTACAACTTTTTAGTTATACTTTTTTTTTTGAATGGCTTTTAAACATATAAGAGGTAATATAACGAGGTAATAATACAAACATACATACATACAAGATACGCGCGAAAAACATAACCCTTTCCTTGCAGCCGGGTAAAAATAAGCGTAATCACAGTGGATCTTTGTGTCTCTGAAGTTGGCTCTGCGAACCATTGCGCAAGAAATAGTTTGTCATCGAGTATACTGCATTGAGTAAGCGAGATAGGACGATGCGACAAACGTAAGCAAGTTTAAAAGGCAGTTATACAATTCCTATCTTCTACTTCAACATTAACATGAAAATAGCAACCACGCAGGGTTTTGCAGCCAACTTCAGAGACACAAAAATCCACTGCAACTATTATACCCAGTTGACTGTAATTAGATTCTACGTCATATAACGCCCAATAATATTACGGTAACATCCAAACCCATAAATACCCATCCATCCATCCATACCGGTCCAAGTAACCAGCACGGTAAACTATTTATCACACGACTAAATATATACCACTTCGTTAAGATGCACCGGTGCCACAGAGTATCGAGTCAACTATGCGGCCACTGAAGGGACGGCATTGTCAAAACTTTGCATACAATCCAAGTGTGTCATTGAGTGTCACCGTTTACTCAAATAGGTATAATGAGGGTTTTCTGAAATGATGTATACTAGGCGGCAGCACTCAGACGTTGTGTCCAGACACATATCAAAACTCTTGTTTACTGTCATTAGCTTAAATGACGACGACGTCACGTTTTAGACAAGAGTTCGTGGCTAAATAATAACGGCCACACGTCCCAATCTTCCAGGTTAAGCAACATGCTGCGGTCCCTGAATGGATGATATCCATACCGAGATTCCTCCGTGCCTTGGCAGCGAGTTAAGCCGTTGATCCAGGCTGTCATTTGTAGATCGTTGGCAGTCCTGACGTTATAGGGTTGTGGAGGTTACATATAAACAGTTGCTCCATGTAAAATACTTTATTATTTATTTATTTATTATTATTTATTTATTTATTTATGTACACACAAAAACACTTTACAGAGAAAATAAATAATACAGATAAAAGAGCACAAAGGTACTGCTTATTTCATTAGAAATTTCTTCCAGCAGACCTGCGACAGGAATGTTGGATGATAAACGAAGACACAGTGTGTAGAAATAACAAGGAAACTTAAAATAGACAAACATAACTTAACTAATCATATATAAATTACACATATACCTTAACTTAATAAATATAGAAAATAAAAATACATACATATATATAATATATAAAATTACAAGATGGTGGAGAGATAATGTTCTTTGACTTGTTTTTTCAATATAGATACATTTTGTGAGTCACGGATTTTAGGTGGAAGTGAGTTCCACAATCGTACTGCATGAACAGAGAAGGAGTGGGAATAGAAATGGGTTTTATGGGATGGGAAATTGAGATGTAGATTAAGGTGGGATCTGCACAGAGCATCAGCAGAGCGAGTAAAAGAAAAACGATCGCGTAGGTAGCCAGGGTATGCAGGGTTAAAAAGGATGTTGTACAGAAGACATAATATTCGAGTGTTCCTGCGAAGACGGATAGGGAGCCACTTGAGATCTTTGCGGAACTGAGAGACATGATCGTATTTCCTCAGACCAAAGACAAAACGGATGCACAAATTTTGCAAGCGCTCAAGCTTATTTAAGAGCTCCTCAGTGGCATCCAGGTAGCAGGCATCGGCGTAATCTATGATCGGCTGAATTAAAGTTTGAGCTAAATAAATTTACTATGTTAAGAGGAAAGGTCGCAGACGTTCGACTGAATTTCGTAAAAGTCATAATTCGTGGTTTGTCTCTCGTCTATATCCTCCCCCAACATTACACAAATTTAAAAGATATTCCAAAAACTGAAAAATAAAGATATATACTGTACCCTATGTTTTTCTTTTTTCATTTATTGTTGTCAAATTTGTACACCAGGCCTCTGTTGAAAGCTCAATTTTAAGCATCTTTTGAGGGTTCAAGTGCTTCTAAAGATAATGTATCATCAACCTTTTACATTGATCCAATATTGGAGGAGGAAATAGATGAGACCTAACCTCGAATTATGACTGTATACTTAAAATTCAGTCGCATGTCTGCGACCGCATTTCCTCTTAACAAAGTAGTGAAAAGACTAAGCATATTTAATAAATAAAACAGTCGTAATTGTGCTCAATGCACATTGCGCGGCCACGAATAATATTACTATACTACTGGCGTCATTAGTCGGTACCGCTACGACTGTTCTGTGCTCTATGGCTGGAGTCGATTGAGTCGCTCACAAACGACGCGCTAAAGAGGCGCGGACAGACGGTTTGTTCAAGATATTAGAAGTATTTTGGAGATAGATGGCACAGACGGATGGAATTTTTTGGTTGTTAAAAATATCCGTATTTTTTCTAATATGCCAAAGTATAATGTGCGGTTCTTTGTCCCAATTACCCGAGCTTAATGTTTTGGTTTCTTATCCAACAATTTGTTTGCGGATGAATGAATGAAAGAAGTATTAGGTATGAGAGAGATTTTTAAAAATAGTTTTAACTTTTTTACTTAAAATTTTACTTTATTAAATTTGTATTTTTAATACGCGTTTTAATTGTTTCTTTTTACCCGACTGCGGCGAAGCCAGAAGGAAGGGTTATGATTTTAGCAGTCTATGTATGTATGGTGTGAAGGTTTGTGAAGGGAAAAGGAACTCAGGAGCAGATTTTCATTGTTCGTCCGGTCATCGAGAAGGCACGAGATTTCAACCAGCCGACCTAAATATGCTTTGTTGATTTCTCAAAAGCGTTTGACTCTGTGAAATGGCCAACCTTGTGGAAGACGCTACCGGAAATGGGTACACCAGAACATCTTGTACACCTTCTTAGAGAACTCTACGAAAGAGGAACTGCATCAGTGCGGACAGATAACCACGTCTCAGACAGCTTCCATCCCAATGCAGGCGTCCGCCAGGGATGTATCTTATCGCCACTGTTATCACAGATATCTGTCTACACTGAGCTCATTATGCGGATCACCCTCGAAGAATGCGGATCACCCTCGAAGACTGGACTGGTGGCTACAAAGTTGGGAACCTTCGCTACGCTGATGACACAACATTGTTTGCGACTAGTGCTGACCAAATGGAGGAACTACTCCTTAAGATGGAGCGCGATGGCGCGCGCATTTGGGTTGAAAATCAATCGGAGCAAGACCAAAATAATGATTGTAGTAACAGCAACTCGCCGGGTGTGGCACAGATTGCTAACTGTGACGTAGTGCAGTCCTACATATATCTTGGCGCTATGATTGTAGACAATGGCAGTTGCAATGATAATATAGATAGCTCTGGAAATGTGGTGCTCGAGAAAAATTATTGGTATTTCTTGGATAGAATTCCGCACAAACGTTTCCATACTCTCAGAACTCGACATCAAAGATCGTCTATCAGCAGTAGTACAGTCTCAAATACTGAAATTCTTTGGCCATGTCGCGAGGCGGAATAACGACTCCAATGAGCGCCTAGTGGTGCAGGGCAGAGTGGACGGTAACAGGCCACGCGGGAGATCATCGATGAGGTGGACTGATCAAATTAAGTCCGCCGTTGGTGGTCCTGTAAATGAGTGCGCCAAACTTTCATGTAAACGAGCCAAATGGAGAGAGATCGTGCGGCGAGTTACCACACCAGCGATTGGACAAAATTAATCGTGACTATGACCGCTCTGCCAAGAGCAAAACAAAGAAGAAGAAGAAGTATGTATGTTTGTATTTATGTATATTCCTCCGTAGCGCCTAAACTGTATGTCCAATTTTGATGAATAAGTTGTCAATCAATTCGTTATTATGGCCCGGTTAACATGGTATGAAAAAACACAAAAAAACAAAGACCCGACTGCTTAAAAATCAAATTAAAAAGACGTAAACAAGAAGAAAATCATGCTGAGCAGTCGGAGGATACATACCAGGCCCCTCAGAAAGTATTGCGAAAAAAAGTTTTTATATATGGGAGACTGGCCAGTTATAATGTTTTTCGAAAATATGATTATTTATAAGTAAAAATAAGTAAGTTCCAATTTCAAAATTTCCCTCCACATTTTTTGCGAGTTAATTCAAAGTATTGTGTCTCACTGAAATATGGATCTGCGCCGGGAACATTTTAGAGCTATGATTTTATACGATTTCAAGTGTCGCCTGAAACCGGATGAATCGTACGATAGACTTCAAATGGCATTCATGGATGAAGGCCCTTCCAAGGCAACCGTGTATCGTTGGTATAACGAATTCAAGCGCGGTCGACCAACTTTGGGGGATGACGAAAGAAGCGGTCGCCCTTTGACGGCTGTTACCGAAGAAAACGTGCTAGCAGTGAAAAATTTAATCCAAGACAATAGGCGAATTACATTTCAGGAGATTCAACACATATTGAAGATTGGATCGGGAAGCGTTCACGAGATTCTACACAGCCATCTTCGCGTGAGGAGGATAGTATCACGCTGGGTGCCGCACAACCTCACCGATGCTCAGAAGCAGGCCCGGGTGGAATGGTGCCGTGATATGCTTAACAAATTTGAAGCAGGCTCGTCTCGGCGTGTTTACGACATCGTTACAGGTGATGAGTCCTGGATTTATCAATACGACCCAGAAACCAAGCGCAAGTCGACTGTTTGGGTGTTTCAAAATGAGCCAACGCCTACCAAAGTGAAGCGATCTAGAAGCGGGGGTAAGATTTTGATCGCTAGCTTTTTTAATTTGACTGGCCACTTGGTATCAATTCCCTTACGGGATCAAAGAAGCATTAATGCCGAATGGTATACTACCAAATGTTTGCCAGAAGTTTTCTCTGTTATAAGCAACAAGCGACCAAACACAGGGCTCCGCGGGCTACTGCTCCACCACGACAATGCACCTGCGCACACCGCACTCAAAACGAGGGACTTCCTGGACAGCACGCCAGTCAAACTCCTGGGTCACCCTCCTTACAGCCCTGATCTAGCACCGTGTGACTTCTTTTTATTCCCAAAAATAAAAAATCAGCTCAAAGGGATACAATTTTCGTCGCCGGAAGATGCGCTGGCTGCGTTCGAGCAGGCTGTAAACGAGGTGTCTGCGGCGGACTGGAAAAAGTGTTTTGAAAACTGGTTTAGGCGCATGAATCTTTGTATAGAGGCTGGTGGAAAGTACTTTGAAAAGATTTAATAAAAATATATGTACGTATAGAACAATTTTTTTTAGTTTCGCAAAACTTTCTGAGTGTCCCACGTATTCGCGAGCTTGGAGACTAAAACCACTAACACTCCTGTGCCAGCAGAAATCCAGACACGGGATGGATCTGAGAATTTCCCAATAGAGACAAGATCAACGCAGCGTTTGTACAAAATGTGCCTATTCATCATAATTTGCCTAGCCTTTCCCATCTTTGCCCTGCAGGCTGGTTTTATTGCCTACCTTCAGAGGAAGATCACTATTATTCTACTCACTATTGTGCTCCTTAAATTCAATTTGCATGTATTTTCCGACATAGAAATCCTATAATCTTCGCTTCCAAAGCTCGCACATACAAATACAACTGGAACCGTACATATATGCAAAGACCGTGAAACAATAGGTTAAGGCCTAACTCCAGCCTTTGTGCCGACGCCTCAGGCATTTACTTTTGACTAGTGAGGTGAGGATGATTTTATAGAATACAAAGTTATGCCTATGCTATTTATAGATAACACTAGCGAACGTCTCGCGGTTTCACCCGCGTAGAACCCGTTCCCGTGGGAGTACGGGTATAGTAAGTCACCAGGGGATAGTGTAGCTTCCCAACGGTGAAAGAATTTTTGAAATCGGTCCAGTAGTTTTTAAGATTTTTCGTTACAAACAAAAATACAAATCTATCCTCTTTATAATATTAGTATAAATATAGAAGATTAGAAGAAAAAACAAGCCGTGTCCTCAATGATATAGCGTCAAAAAATTATGAACTTCCTTATATCAGAATAGACTGGAATCGAATCACAACATACTTGTATTGTATTAATGTAAAAAAAAAACCGCCACCATTTTTTTTATTGACTGCTGTCAGATCTCAAGCTTCTGACTACCCGTAACGACTGTCAAAGATCTTCAAATGATAGCCGGAACCAACGGCTTAATGTGATTTCCGAGGCACGAAAGAAACTCGGTATGTTGAAATGGTCACCCATCCACAGCCGACCTCGTCAAGCGTTGCTTAACCTTGATGATTGACCAGTGCGGCTGTTATTATTTAGCCACGAGCTCATCGACCGACAATCTATTGAACACGTAATTATGACACGATATCTTGCGAAAATACCCCAATTCAAACAGTATAACGCCTATAACTTTTGGAAGGCTGAACCTATTTTCATCAAACAGCTAAGAACACTCCCGATAGTGTCAGCTTTCAAACAAAAAAAAAACTAAATCAAAATTGGTTCATCATGTAGGAGCTATGATGCCACAGACAGACACACACAAATACACACGTCAAACTTATAGCACCCTTTTTTCCATCGGGGATTATTAAAATAATCCCGAACCAGTCATAACTTTGCGAGACTCTTAACAAACGACATAGTGTGTACCGGCCCTACTCTAAGGGCGTTTGCACACTCAATTAGTACATCTAATAGCTCTCTACGGTAAGTGACATGGGTTCTTTACGTAACTTTAACATTCTTCAGAAAATGCCTTAAACGGTTAGTTTATTTGTACTAGAATAACTTGCTAAATGATGTGGTTGGTAGAAAGTGGAGTACTTACCGCGTTTGAAGTCTTTAGTGGCTGTTTTGAATTTATTTGGTTGCTAACTTTTTCCCGTGGCTTTACTCTCTCGTGACCTTTTTGTGGCACTGAGCGATACTGTAGTTTACTATGTGTAAAATAATTTACTTAAGGCGCCGATTCCCTTGAGTAGCTGATATTAAAATGAGAATCACGTCTAAACGGCTAGTCGTTATTTATTAGAAAAAATATATGTTTTATTAGACCATTTTCTTAATAATTTCATCTGAGCAAATTTTGAGTTTTATTCGTATAACATAGTGTAATTAATTTGTAAAGTTATGTCTAAAACGGACAAAAACACGACAATCACACCAAAACCGATGGGCTTATTATAATGAAATTGACACCATATCAAAGACAACTTAATTATCTACATTTTGATCTGAAGCTTTTTTTTAAAGTCATAGAATAATAAGGAAAGTACAAAAAAATAAAAGTTTGGGTCGCGTGGGTGTGAAACGTGGTCGCGTTTTGTTCCCTCAAGGTCGTTGGCGTTAGTCGTCGTCTTAATCGTATCATTTAAATTTAATAAGATACTAGCTGTGCCCTCGGCTTCGCCCCCGTCAACTGCCTGCCCTACACTGCTTACCTCCCTACCCGCCATACCTACCTAGCATTATTTTCTAGGGTCATTCTTTCGCGGAGAATCTTAACAACGCCATTCAGAAAATGACGTCAAATGCACAACGCCATCTATTGAATATGGAGTTCAACTGTCCGAGTATCTGAATTGCGTGTGTTTTTATATTTTATTTCTTGAACACTTTAAATTCATCTAATTAACTTTTGAAAGATTGAACCGATTGCGATGAAACAAAAACTATGTCTTCAAGTTACACACAATTTTCATGTATAAAAGTTATCTACATTGATTTCAAAAAATGTACGTGATGCATGCACAACTAAACAGACAAAAATTCCAAAAATGCTGGAAATGGGTTCTGTTGGTTATCCTTTAAAACCCTGGCAATTTCTTTGGCAACATTTTTGATGTTCAAAAACGACTTTTCCACAGATGTATTATATGTAACTATTGATGATGTAATAGTAACTCTGGCTAGTCTGTCCGGGGATACATGCGCCATGGGACATAGTCAAGGGAACTGACACTGCGTCCTGTTGGTTTAGTGGGAGCAAACTGCTGCCGATAAAGGTTCTTGGGTTCGATTTCAGAACCAATCAAAGCATTATTGGGCCAATCTTGAAGTCTTTTGTGCTTTATCTGTGGTAATTTAATAGGCTCGTCTCAGATAAGGTACATGGTATTAAGTCTTTTCTACCAACACCATATTGAATACAAGCTGGATACTAGGCTATTACTATAGTTATTTATGCTACAAGTTAGGTGAATGTGAAAGTTATGTGGAAGGCAGGTGATTCCCGATGAGTGAATAAATCGAAATGAGTCGGGAATCATCTTACGTATGTGTATCATACAACATTTTACTATGCATTGTGCGAGGAAATAAAAAAAATATCTGAACCAAGCATGAAATTAATAAAATGTCTGCTCTAAAATCTAAAATCAAATATACGTTCTTCCAAATATTTACGTATTTAATGAATATTTAAAATTAAATCTAGAGTAATTAAAATCACCTTAAATGAAGTATTAGATATATTAATCTTATCCTTTATATGAATGATACTTAACTAATTTGTAAAACTTTTCTCAAATAATAAAAACTATATGCGTCTGACTGACGACGGAGATAAAAATTAAAAAAATACCGAAAAGTAAAAAGCACTAGTTAAAAAAGTGACACTTTCCGCACAGTTTGGCTGCTTGGAAAACGCTCTTTTCGAGGTCATGCATTGTAAAATAAATTGTCATCGAATACAAAACCGCCCTCTATTCTGAAATTGGTTAAAAATAGTCGCTGACCAATAATATCACTATGATATTCAGAGCACAGAGAATCCTCCATTTCAATCCAGTTTCAAACCATTTTATTCCCAAAAAGACAGTGAAAACCGGAGCATCAAGCCAGTATGATTATATTTCATAGCGATAGTATATCTATAGTTGTTTATAACCGTTCGTTATGTAGGCCTTCTTAGGATTTGTATGAGCTGATGGTAAACATGATATCAAATAGGGATGGGGCTTTTAAAAGTTTTGTACAGTTGAATCTTTGAAAGATGTTGAAACTGACTTTTTTTTTATTCTATCCATTGATCTCCCTAATACCATTGATACCAACTCTTATATTATGTTTTTTAGAGATGTGCAATCTATTTTGAATCTTTATAATTTTATTTGTGACATATTGCATATTTTTTTTGAAATTTTTTATACCGTTTTGACAATGTTTGTACCTTTTTGACAATCTTATAATTTTTTTGACATTTTAAATTATTATTTTAATTGTTGACCAATTAATTTTAAGAGCTAATGATAATTTTAATGTATTTAATTGGAATGGATAATTATACTATTTTGGGTTTTTAGCTGTTTTTAATTTCCTGTTTTATGAGTTTGTTATTTTTTGTCTATATGGACTAGTTAAGTCTTAAATAAATGAATGAATAATAAGTATTATTCATCGGAAAACAATTTGGTGGAGAATCCCTAACTATGCAGAATTCAGTTTAAATAATCGCTAAAAGCTTTTATATATCAGTGGTACAACTACGGTGTTCAGCATTTTTTTATCCTTCACGTCCCACTGGTAGGCAAAGTCCACCCCAAGTTCTTCCAGTTTTATTTTTTTTCGCGCCGTCTTGAAACAGCCCTCATGGTATTATGCATAAGAGTGATTAATTAAACATGAGCTAAACTGCATTGGGATGTATTTAGCTATGTTTACTTTCTTAACAAGTTGAACAGTAGGTACGTATCACGTGATTTCTTCTTAATCGTTCTCTTCATTTGTCAAAGTCGTGCGCGTCTTAGGAAGTTTTAATGGAGCCATTGACGAGCTGCTTCCATACCACCCTGTCTTTGGCTCTTCTCAGGGCCCTCAGTCTCAGTGACTCTTGTAATCGCCCTGATCTGGTCAAACCATCGCGAGCCAGCTGAGTTTTAAATAAAGTACATCTGACAGTGCAACATGTTTCCTTATCATACCAAATCGATGAAGATCGAATTAATAATGAGCACGATACAGCGCAGCGCAGCATAGCATAATTCTGATAAGTTTGAGAATGGTTCTCGTGCACTTTACCTCGTTTTTCCAGTTCTACATCATGAGATCCAAACTTTGCCTTGGCAATGCTATTTATCAACAATATTATTTTTGTCAGTATATCTTAATATTCCAAAATTCGACCATGTAAGGCTCAACTCTAACCAGAGCCAATATGCCTGCAAAATGTGAACTAATACGACATGATTCTCAGATAGTTAAGTCTGAGATATGCTGCTATGGCTGTTGCACTGACAAGAGACACCATGACGCGGGGAAATATGGAGACTGATAATAATTTCATGACAGGGTTTTAGTTGAAAATTATTTTATATGTACAAAGGAAGAAACTTGATAAGATAGAAAACAACTTTAAGAGGGAGACTAGCAAAAGAATACAGCTGGGTTGGCGGCGTTTGGGCAACTTCTTCGCATATTCCACAGAGCCTAAAGACTCTTCAATCAGTGCGTTCTGCCTGTTATGACTTACGGTGCCGAGACGTGGACTCTCATGGTACGACTGGTCCATTAGCTTAAGGTCATCAAGGAGAGGGCTATGCTTGGAATCTCTCTAAGCCTTAGAGAGATTCCAAGCCCATTACCGTGTCCCGGATTCGATCTCTTAGAGTCTAAGGGATCGAATCCGGGACGCGGTACCGGATCCGGCAGAGAACAAAAGTTGTCGACATAGCTCAGAGAATAAGCAATCTGAAGTGGCAATGGACCGGCCATATTTGCCGTAGAACCGATGTCCACCGGTGAGGGAACTTGAGTGGAGACCGCGAACTGGTAAATTTAAGCTAGAACGGCTAGGTGGAGTGACGTTTGTTGCAGGGTTGATGGTAGTAGCTGGATGAGAGTTGTCTAAAATTGAAGCAAATAGCGTGCAATTGGAGAGGCCTATGTCCAGCAGTGGACCGCTATAGGCTGATGATGAAGATAGATTTATCCGTTTTTTTCTTAGGGACTAAATGTTTGACGAAGATATTGTTGATGGATGCAAAGAGAGGTTATAAAGAGGAGATGACACCGAAGACCAATCAATCTTCGTAGTCTATTCCCAACTATGCTGGAGTCGACTTCTACACACAGGATGATAGATTAAACCGACTTCCAAAACAAAACACTACAAAGCGAAAAATAACTTACTTTTCGGCAGTCGGTGTCTTCCTATTTTTTTCGTATTTGATATTAACCTTTGTTACAGACCGATACAAGTTGCAGTGGTATTATAAGCTTGATGTTCCGGCAGTGTCTACTGCTTGTTTGCCAACTACAATTACAAAATAAAAATATTCTAAAAGATCCAAAACTCATGCGCACCCTAAGTATTCACCATTCAATGCGCTTGCGCTGCAGCGTGCGTTCGAAATTCAAAAATTCAAATCAGTCTCCGTCCGTCTCTCGTCGAGTGCGCACGCCTGTCAGCATTTACATACACGTTTTGTATGTAAAGAGCCATACATTTATCTGTCTTTTATTTTTTATACTCTTATTTTACTGTATAAAACTTACATTTTCTGCCTAACGATGTCGTTATACCATTTTAGTGGGTTACAGACCATATACGACGGGGTTCATGACCCAAAGAAATGTAGACTTCAATCAGGAGACAGGATTTTGCATTGAATTTTAATGATGGCAACACTTGGGGAGAATTCGAATGGATTCTTTTGAATAGTTTTGCTTTTCGGAGGAATCTGGCAATGACTTTTATGAAAATAATTGGACTGGTCATTTTATCATGCTTACTTTAGCATGCCAACGTTTATGTCGTGATCTTCAAATCCAGGTTTCTAGAGAACTTTTTCTATTACAAGATACAATACAAATTACATAAGTTCTGAAAAGCTTCAAAATTTCTCAATGACTTGAATATCTGCGATAGAAATTAAGTATCCAGAGCACTGAAACAAATTCTATATACTTAATTATAATATTCCCTTGTGCCCCAGTGGCACCGAGATGTACCAGAGGTTGTAATCTTCCTTGAGACCTGAAATGTCTCTTGTTCCTTTTCATTCGGGGAAGTCATAGATAACCTAAGGGAAGAGCCAGCCCTTCCAACTGGAATACAGCACTGCTTGGCAGCAAAAATATTTCTGGTGGTAGTAAATGCTTACCCGGACAAGCTGTCAAAGTACCCCTGCCTACCGACAGGTGGAACCCGTGAATCTGTTAGTACTACCAAAGCGTAAATCTTTAGCACGACCAAAGTCACGATGACTAACAATTCTTTATAATTTTTACTGTATTCAATACAGAACTATAGAACAAAATAAAGACACGTCAGTCCCACGATTCCGCGGCTGACTTATTCATCAACCATGGATCCATGGAATATAGTGCAGTGTGCAGGTATGGGCTAGGTGGGGCAAGGCCTCCAACTCTAGGGGCCCCTTGGCCTTCATGAGCGATGACTGATGGTAAGCGATAATGTGGTAGACAGTGAAGCACGCTTGCCTAGAAGTAACCTATTCACTCTTGATTGAAAGACCCCCGGTAGTAGCTATCAGGAAACAAAGACTTCAGCAGGGATATCCACTCCTTAGCTGTAAGCACAATGAAAGTATTTCCGAAACGCTTTGTGCGTATAGGTAGGATGTCCAACATGTACCGATGGTGCAGTGTCGTACGCATTAGTACTTGGTAGTAAGTAGCCTTGCTTTATTATGCCCTGCAGTGAGTAATAGGGAGCTAATAATGATGAGTTTCGCAGATTTTAAAGCGTGTACATACATACATACACTCACGCCTTTTTCTCATAGGGATAGGCAGAAACTACAATAAGCCACCTGCTACGATCCATACATACTTACTAATTTTGCTTCACTCACATTCATACATCTAGTCATACACACACGCCGGTTATGATAACTGCGCACCTGGCCTTTCTGAAGAACATCACCTATAAGGCTTATGTATGTTTATGCAAAGCGTTTAGTTCAGTTTAAATAGGGGCCCAATTTAATTTCTGCCCGGGGGCCCTTGGTTGCATAGTTACGCCACTGGTACGGTGTATGGAGTATGGCTGATCATTTATACATTCTGCCGGGTACCACATGTCCGCTAAATCATTGTCTCGTTTCATTCCGTCGAGTTGTGTGGAGCTTAGAACTAGGTCTGCCTTGTGACTTTGCCTGTGTGGATATTGGCATTTAACTTTGGGAATGAAAAAATATTATCAATGTCATGATGGTTTTAGATGCTGCTTGGCTCATCTGATAGCAGTCAAATCGTTTCCGCTATCCGTTTAATCTGATAAATCAGTAATGTTTGGGATGTTACCACAGGACAACCCGTACGAAGATACCACGGCCATGCAAAATTTTATTTATTATTTATTTATTTATTATATTCTTTAAGAAAATTTTAAGATGGAATGGAATCATTTTTAATTATTTGCTAATTTTAAGAATTGAACTACTTATTATACAACGTGTCTCGTTTATATCCCACGAAGATAACAGTGTCTTTAGTAGGTATGTAGTATGTACATAATTTTGACGTCAAGCCCCACCTGCCTCTTCGAGAGAATGCTCTCGAAGAGGCAGGTTTAAGGCGACGACAGTCACAACAACCTTGAGGGAACAAAACGCGCACCCGCACCCGCGCTACCCAAAACTCACTAGTTTTTTGTACTTTCCTTATCATTCTATGAGTTTAAAAAAGGCTCAGATCAAAATGAAGATCCTCTCCTAGAGATGGTGACAATATCATTAAAATACGCTCAACTGTTTTGGTGTGAATGTCGTTTTTTTTGTTCGTGTTATACATAACTTTACAAATTGATTACACTATCTTATAAGAACATAACTCAAAATTTACTTAAATCAAATTATTGAGGAAATGGTCTTACGTATCATATATTTTTTCCAAAAAAATACGACTAACCGTTTAGACGTGATTCTCATTTTAAAATGATTTACTGAAGGGTATCTGCGCCTTAAATCCAGACTCCAGGCATAAGGATTTCATAACTTAGGGAACCATGACGTCAAATTTATTTGACTACGAGCACTAGACCAAGTCAGGCTCTATCAGCGATAACGATTGTCAAAAGTTCAATACATTCAACTTCAGTAGTGCTTATCAATTCCATCCATTTTAGAGCAGGGGTCCACCAAATGGCGGATCGCGGTCCGGATCCGGACCACCCACCTATTTTTTGAGGACCGTAAGTAAATAATACAATATAATTTACTTGTGTTAATTGAGTATGTAATTTAATCATTTACCCTGCGCTTTGTCTTTACTCATCTTATCAAAATCTTCATTAGTATATTTCATAGATATAATATATATTTCTATGGTATATTTCAATGTTAACAAACTAAATACACGTGATGATGTAAGGGAAAATAACAAACCCGCCCCGCCCCTTACGGACCGCGGCGGTCATATAATTTTAAAAAAAGGACTCCAAATGAAAGTAATTACTTTCATTTGGAGTCCGTTTACTTTCATTTAATCAATATTGGTAACCCCTGTTTTAGAGTGTTGAGAATCATTTTTTCTGATAGAATCTGACTTTATGTAGCTAGCTTACCACTTTCGGGACCACCAGACACCACTAAGGGAGGTCTTAAATATTTTCTTATTAATTCTATGGTAGAATGCAACAGAGGTATAAAAGTAAATGCTAAATATCATATTGTTATTAAAACCTCATCATCATCATCATTTTAAGCGAAAGACGTCCACTGCTGGACATAGGCCTCCCCCAAGCGGCGCCACATTGACCGGTCCCGTGCGTCCCGCAACCAGCGTATCCCCGCAATCTTCACCAGGTCATCGGTCCACCTGGTGGGAGACCTTCCAACCCTTCTCGTTCGAGGTCGCCACTCCAGAACTTTTCTGTCCCATCGGCCATCCGTTCTGCGAGCAAATGTGCCCTGCCCACTGCCTATTAAGTTTGGCAATTCGTCGAGATAAGTAGGTACGCCTGGTTCTCTTGCGGATCTCTACATTTCTGAATCGATCACGCAAGGATACTCCGAGTATAGCCCTCTCCATTGATTGCCCTTTGGGTGACTCTAAGCTTTCTGATGAGGCCCATTGTGAGCGACCACGTCTCAGAGCAGTGAACATATTAAAACCTCACATCACATCACATCATCAACCTATTAATGTTCCTACTGCTGGGACAGAGGCCTCTTCTCTGTGAGAGGGAATGGGCCGTAATCCATCACGCGGGCCCAATGCGGATTGGTGGGTGTCTTCGCATTTTTGGTTCTGGGACATGCCGGTTTCCTTCACCTATTAAAACCTAAAACAGGTTAATTTTTTTTTTTTTTAAGTTTTCAATGTACAGACGCAAGAACCCACAGTCCCATTACGTATCCAGAAACATAAACGACATGATATATATCCCACGATTGACTCCTTCTAAGGCAAATTCTTGAGCTTCGTGGTATCTAAAAATGGGAATATAAAAGGTGTAGGTACCACAGCATTTTGTGTAAGTGTTAGATTAGTCGCATTTTATTTATTTACAAGGTAGCTTCTTTTCTCGTGTCGACTCGAGTTGAGAATATCTCACGTTGTGGTAGAAATATTGGCCAGTTAGCAAGGTTGTAGCGAGATCGACTCATGGACACAGGGGTCTACGTTGTCTTAATCTTGCGAATGTCATTGGCTACATTAAAATTCGAAAATAGAAAAATGGCGGCTCTTGGGCGCCTTAAGGGGGCCCAATATTTTTTTCTTCCTATTCCATCGCGTGGAGTATCAAAATAAAGGGTTTTAAGGACGCTGTTACATTTTCGAAGAACTCAAATTTAGGTATCTAGTCGCACACAGCAACATTACGCGTACGCACACATTGAAACTACTGAGCGCTCGATTTTATACATCACGGAAACAATCTTGGTCCTTGATATTATTTTTGAATTTTATTGTTTTTATTAAGTTGATTCAGGAAGGTTAGTTGGCACTTTGAAAATGTATTTGATAACTGTTACAAACCGTCGTCGTAAAAAGTAGGTTATTATTTTCAACCGACTTCAAAAAAGAGAGATGCTCTATCTATTCGGCCAAACTACTTATCCGATACTTATCGGGTTTTCATCGATAAATGTATGTGGTGGTATTTTCAGGGAAGGTTTAATTGTATAATATATTAGGATCTGTTAAAAATCTTCGGAGATAGACAATGGAACTCTTTAATAACAAACAGCAAATGACCTGCGATTACTGTGATCGTATGTTTATGTTTTGTTTTAACCATACCACAATAAATCATCACGCTTGTACGGTTTTAGGGGGTAAACAGATGTATTTAGTATACCTAATATGGGGTACCTACAAAAATTTAAAAGAGAAAAATAATAGCTTTCCTGTGACGAAAAACAATAGGCACCGACACCGACTTACGAAAAGAATTTAATTTTCACTTTGTTGTAGTAAGTAGGTATTTTAAAAAACCGGCCAAGTGCGAGTCGGACTCGCGCACGAAGGGTTCCGTACTTGGTAAATTGCTGTTAACGATTTATGACGTATTAAAAAAACCACTTACTAGATCTCGTTCAAACCAATTTTCGTTAGAAGTTTACATAGTAATGTACATAATATTTTTTTTTTGTTTTATCATTCTCTTATTTTAGAAGTTACAGGAGGGGGGGGGGGACACACATTTTACCACTTTGGAAACCTCAATATCAAAAAAAAAAAAAAAATTATTTTCAGTTTCAAGTATGGGAACCCCCATAATTTATTGTTTTTTTTCTTTTTTTTGTGTAAAATCTTATTGCGGTTCACAGAATACATCTACTTACCAAGTTTCAACAGCATAGTTCTTATGGTTTCGGAAAAAAGTGGCTGTGACATACGGACGGACAGACAGACAGACAGACATGATGAATCTATAAGGGTTTCGTATTTTGCCATTTGGCTACGAAACCCTAAAAACAACGCTACGTGAAATAAGTAGATACCTAAAACGAATTAATTGCCGGTCACAAGGATTAAAAAATGACTTGAACATTTTGCATTATATGGAATTTATTAAATATTACTATCACATCATCAGTCACTATTAATGTTCCCACTGCTGAGACACGGGCCTCCTCTCTGTGAGAGGGAATGGGCTGTAACCAACAACGCGGGCCCAGTGCGGGTTGGTGGATGCACATATCTTCGAATATTTGGTTCTAGGACATGCCGGTTTCCTCACGATGTTTTCCTTCACCGTTTTGAGAGCAGTGGTGAAGAAATAATTTAGACAAAGTAAAGCGCCTGCCTGGGCTCGAACCCACGACCTACAACTTGTAAGTCAAGCTAATGACATACTACCCAAAAACCATGAAAATGACACCCATGACGAAAAGATGTCAAATTTTCGTCGGCGCCATCTTGTATTTTGGTTTTGACCCCGTAATCGATAAAAGTGACCCCAATAACCATGAAAATGACACCCATGTCGAAAAGCGGGCAAATTTTCGTCGGCGCCATTTTGTATTTTGGTTTTGGCCCCGTATTTGTAATACATACATACATACAAACCGGTTAAAATCATAAATCTCCTCCCAACCATCCACTTCTAAACTTCCCCGTCGGCAGCTTAACCTTACCCATCCAAATCCTAACCTTAGTCAGAGCTGTTTAAACCCACCCATCCATTTCTCAACCTTGTCAACAACTGCTTAACACCCAACTATTCAAAACCCGATCTTACCCATAATAATTTCTAAATCACATTCTAATAATAATAGGAAACTCAAAAATACGGCATACGTCCGATAAAATATCAACTCCTTTCGATCACGACGAAGACGGTACTCACACGCATGCACACTACAATCTTTCTATTACTTTTATCGTATTTATTTCCTGCGAGAAAGCGATACGCCCGTCCTTCCACGAGCGCTTCTGAGCGCGGAATGATGAGCGGCGGGTACAAAATGTATGAAGACGTCGGCAAGTGATTTTATTTTAGCTAATAATTAAAAAATATAATTATTTAGGTGAAAAATAATTAGCTGCACCTGTAAAGGACTATATATACCGCATTTTTTTATAATTTTGAAGATAAAATATGCTGTAAATTTACCTAAACTGGAACCTATTCGGACCCTACTTTTTTCAATTTTTTGCGATTATTGTGATGGGCAAAACGTATTTGTGCGAAAATTTTGTATGATGTCATACAATTTTTCTGATGCTTATCTGGAGCTGAATATATTATCTTTAAATTAAGACCATGATATCTTCACATCGGTGATTGCTTATACATTAAAATGGTACATCAAAAGTACTGTTATTTGTAGAAAAATGTAATAGCGTCCTTAAGAGGCGATTTCAAAAATATATATCACTGTTTAAATGAAATCTAAAAAAAAAACTAAAAAGTGTTAAACAATAAAAATAAATAAAAAAACACGACTGCTTAAAAAGCGAACCAAAAAGATGTAAACAAGAAAAAATCATGCTGTGCAGTCGGAGGATGCATATTCGCGAGCTGGATGACCAAAACCAGATGTATCCTCCGAAGGCACAGCATGTTTTTTAGGGTTCCGTACCCAAAGGGTAAAAACGGAACCCTATTACTGAGACTCCACGGTCCGTCTGTCTGTCTGTCTGTCTGTCTGTCACCAGGCTGTATCTCATGAACCGTGATAGCTAGACAGTTGAAATTTTCACAGGTGATGTATATCTGTTGCCGCTACAACAACAAATACTAAAAACAAAATAAAATAAATATTTAAGGGGGGCTTCCATACAACAGAAGTCATTTTTTTTGCCGTTTTTTACGAAAATTGTACGGAACCCTTCGTGCGCGAGTCCGACTCGCACTTGGCCGGTTTTCTTGTTTAGGTACGTCTTTTTAGTTCGCAACTCACATACACAACACTCAGAGCCGGAACGGAATCTGTATGTCATTCAATTATTTGTTCCGTGCGGGAATCGAACCCGCGATACGCAGCGCAGCAGTCAATCGCTCAACCACTGCGCCAACCTTGCGCCCAAACAAACGAACGATTTTTCTAAACTAACGAAAGCGACGCGATAGCGCCCTTAGGAGAACAAAACTCTTTCCACGCAGGCAAAGCTGGAAGCAGAAACTAGTAAAATACAAATTATAAAAACTAAATAAATAAACGAAACAAAAAATTTTTTTATTTCGAAAAATACACAAAAGTTATAAAAACAAGGCTATCATATCAATTTTAAATACGCCCCCAATATTATTGCTACTAAGTGAGTATAATGTATGTTTCACCCCTGTTTCCCCCCTACACCCCCGATTTCACCCCCTGTTTACTTTAACTGCACTTTGCAATGAAAACGATCGAGCTTTTAACTGTGTTGCTAGGTGCATGTTGACGATTTTAAACTCTTTATTATAGAAAAGGTTCTGCTCGCGGCTTTGCCCGCGTGCAAAGTGTTTTATTATCCCGAGGGAACATTAAACCGGGATGAAAAGTGATATGTGCTATGCCTGATTATAATCTGACCTTCGCAGCTTCGCTACCGTCAACTGTATTGCAGCTAATTTTTATGTGTCATCAAAAGTTTTCTCAGCACACGCCAAAGAATGAATTTTAAAAGGAAAACTTTGCTACTTTGGGTTACATTATTGCAATTTTCATAAGGATCTCTAATTTTTTGAAAATAATTTATAGCCTATGTCACTCAGGAATAATGAAGCTTTCTACTGGTGAAAGAATTTTCAAAATCGGTTCTGTAGATCCTGAGATTACCCCCTACAACGTCACAAACTTTACCTCTTTATAATATTAGTATACAGATATCTGTGCTAAATTTCGTCTAGATCCGTTTAGCCTTTCTTCTGTGATTTAGTTACTAACATCCATCCAAACATTCACATTTATAATATTAGTAGGATAAGACTAGCCAAAAGGACAAGCAGGCGAAGCCCAAGTCAGAAACTTCGGCTTCGCCTGCTTGAAAAACAGAAATTTTCCCAAAAGAACATATTCCCTGTATAAAGAGTATCCTATGGCCCTATGGCCTCCTCCAAGGTCCAATAATCTCTAGATAACTAAATTGGTTTAGCAGTTTTGGTGTGAAAACGTAAAACACAGACAGACAGAGTTACTTTCGCATGTGATAATAATATGGACTAGCTTTTTGCCGTGGATTCACGCCTGTGGCCAAATCCTCAGCAGCGGTTCCGTTTTGAGGATACAGGTATATAATGATGAAGGTTTTTATCAGTGAGAGTATTTTCTTATTAGGAAAAGTATCTACCTACTGCCTGAGATTACTTTTTATAAACATAAATAAATTATTTACTATTCGTTAAGAATTACTATTAAATTGCCAATTTTTAATTTTATTGATCTAGTTTTTTGCGTTTTAATGTATTATTGTGATTTCGATTTATATGAAAAATTTACGTCAACTTTTTTTTTTTTCTATAATATGTTTATTGCGTCAATGTTCCTATGGGTGGAGCTGCATGCCTAAATACAGGCTCTCACCTAGTTCGGCTGCAGATGATCCCTCCGACAATTTTTGTAAACGCACTTATTTTTTTAAGTTATTAATATCTTGTGAACTCTATTTTGTGAACTGTTGTCTTATTAAAAAATATTAAACAATTTTTTATTTATTTTTATTAAGTTAATGGACATTTATCTCTCTAATGCTAAGATGAGGTCATGTTATCATGAGTTAAACTTCTAAGCACCTTATTTTTGAGAATACTATTGAAAATCTAAAGTGAAACAAAGAATCAGAAATTAAAATTATTTATAAACTACTTTCCCTAAATGTAGTTCATAATTTTCTTTATCAAACCAAAAACATTAATTCTCAAATCACACAACTCAAAATTACATAAAGAAACATAATTTCAGTCAATTCTCCTAACAGTTAACTTACTCAGTATACCTACCTAATTAAAATCTTTATATTACTTTACAAAACAAACGAAAAACTTCAAATTTCGCTAAAAAGTTGCCAGTAAAGTTAATATTACCATTCACCGTCGAAGTTCACTTTACCCCAGAATCAGGGTAAATATTTTCAACTGGTAACACAGGGGACTCGGCTCCCGGCTGTGTTATTAAAGCAAATAAGTTGAAGAATTATTAAACAACTGTACTTTACGTTTTCAGTCAATTTTGGGGGGTAGGTAGAGAAGAAGGCTGTTTTAAAATTGTTTTAAACCTGTTGAAGGTATTATTGAGGGGAGGATGAAGAATAAAAATACATTGCTCCAATCCCGAGTAACACAGACAGAAGAACACGTCAAAATTATTATCATAACTTGCAATAATTTATTAAATTAATCACTCGATTGGATTTCCGAAGACGAGGACGTAGATGGAGACGTGGCTCACAGAGTAAATGTTGCCTGGCATAAATGGCGAAGTATGACGGGAGTCTTATGCGACACCCGAATGCGAATACTCACAAAAGGCAAAGTATACAAGACGGTGGTTATCTTGTCGGTGGGACGGCAATGATGTACGGTGCCGAATGCTGGGCCGTGAAAAACAAACACTTCCAAAAACTGCACACCGCAGAAATGAAAATGCTGAGGTGATCTGGAGGAGTAACGAGAATGGATAGGGGCCGCAACGAATACATCCGAGGTACTTTAAGGGTGGATCCAAGACAGGACAAGTTGACGGAGAGTAGACTGAGATGGTATGGACATGTCATGAGAAGGACAGAACACGTCGTGAGAACGGCTCTGAGGCTACCTGTGGGTAAAAGAGGCCGAGGACGACCTCCTTTGACACGGTGGACAAGTATGACGAAGCTCCTCAAGAAGGAGTAATTGCCTGACAAGACAACCCTCGACAGAACGTCTTGGCGCCGTGAAATATGGAGAGCCTACCTGAAGTGGGAAAAAGCTAGGAAGAAGAAGGAGAATCACTCGATTGGAGACATCTTTATGCCGAATTTCTATGGCATTAACTAAGTACTCATTTCTAATCATTTCATTAAATTTTGTAATTGTTTGTACGAGGCTTATATAAACATTTTCTTTATTATTTTTGTTTTTGGCAATAATTTAATCTGAATTTCAAAACAAACTAATGCCATCAATGAAAATTATGAGAAATTCGAAAGAGGTAAATTTATATTACCTTTTTAGAAACCTTTTAAACAAGGTGATATATTTAGGCCAAGGCAATAGAATTCAACATTTAAAATATTTTTAAGTATCTACACTAAACATACAAAAAACACAACGTCACACACTATCACATTATAGGGGTTGACTTCCAGTCTAACCGGGTTCAGCTGGATACCAGTATTTTAATTGGAGCGTCTGCCTATCTGACCTCCACACCCCATAAACTGGATGACGGGATACCCCTTGGTAAGATCGTTGTCAGTAGGCCTATACCTTCTGACAACCCTCTTACTTGATCTTGGGTCAGTAAAAGTCTGACACGCCCACTCGCTCCATTGGACGAATCCCCAAACAAAAAAGGCTTTAGACTACCCGTAACTTACAACTGATAAATATTTACAAATTACAGCTAGGACCACCTAATCTCCTAAGTGATTTCCTGTAAGGTCTATCCATATATGAGACATTTATAAATTCTCAACCTTAGGGAAGTTTCAATTTCCTGAGTTGTAGTTTGTCAAATTACAGTTCAAATTCAAACTGTGGGCGCTACTGAGAAATTCTTAATGGATTCCACGTGTACAATCTAAATCCGAACGTATCAAAACTTCACTTCTCATTCACCTGAAATATCATAAGTCACAAAGAGTATTTCAGTCACTCGAAATATCACAAATCATAAGTCACACAAAGAGTATTCTCATATTTCTTGTAAATTCACAATATCAGATTATTATAATATTTTCGTCGTCAGTCGCTGCCAATTAAGCATACGGGCAGAATTTTGCAATATTACTGTAATCTTAGAAAGCTTACAATTCGACAGAAACTCCTACCGTTTGTGCGTTTAATTATCAAAATATAGCATTGAGCTGTGAAGGGATGGGGGAACGGAGGAAGGTATTAATGTCGATAAAGTTTGTCGATGTTTTCGTTTTTACGCAGAGTTTGTTTCGTTATATTAGTGAAAACAATCCTACTTCATATTAATATATATAATACAATATCTCCAAACTTGTTAGGAAATTGATGTTTCATATAAACAATTGCGTTGCTCTGAAAACAAAGTTTTTATTTTAGTAATTACAAACACACTATAATTATTACACGTTAAACTTAAATCACACTATCCTACCTGAAAACAAAGAAAGGACATTTGAAGTCTATTATTTAAAGAATGAATACCTTTTTAGGCTTTCGAAAATAACATATTATATATAAATTATTGAATATTTCCAATCACGGTGACTTTTTGAACTCCAAACGTAAGCTGCTTTTCCAACCACGTTGGCTGTTAGCGCCATCTATCGAGTACCTAAATAAGCAAATGTCCACTGTTTTAACTGGAGATGGGCGTTGTACGTTGTTACTAGTTTCTAGACTACACTAGTTTCTTTAAATATATCCATACTAATTTTACCATTTCACGCTTATACCTCTCCACCGACAATTTTTTTTTTTTATGAAGATAGTTTGAGACCATGTCTCTGTTCTTTTTTTACTATAGGATAGTTTTATCCTGGTAGTGGGTTCCCTTGGGATGAAAAAACACTTTTTAGGCGGGAGAAGCCGCGGGCAGAAGCTTATAAATAAATGTGAAAGTTTTTGGGGATGGTTTTTCACTTTCCACGCAAAAACGTACATATAATCGTACGTTATATATATAATCTTAATCTCGGAAACGGCTCCAACGATATTTATGAAATTTAGTATGCAGGGCCTTTCGGGGGCGTTATATCGATCTACCTAGGTTAAATTTTTAGAAAACGTCGTTTTCTCCATAGGAAACGACCAAGCCGAACCGTGCACCTTTTGTCGATGTTTTATAAGTGCCCATGTAGGCCTATGTGAAATAAAAATTATTGATTTTGATTTTGATTTCTCTATTTTCAACTAAAGTTGCTTCCTCGACGACAGGGGAATCACGACCCTCAGTAATGAGGAACACGACGCGAGGAGGAGGATTAAGTTCAAGCGATTCATAAATTCTCTCTCTTCGCCGGGCTTCTACATGGAACTTTGAGACGAACGCATCTTTAGGCATTATTTTTATTAATATTCTGGAACACGATAATAGCCATCCTACACGTGTTCTCCAAACATCGATATCGGCAACTCGACCACAAGGTACATCACTACGCGCCGGATCGATACACCGTCGGTTACTAGGGCTACAGACGCCTCGTCCCGCCTATACCGGGAAAAAGCACACAACACTAACACCTGACAGAATTACTTGCTAAATTCAACCCCTGTGGATGAAATTGTATAGAGAAATAGATGGGGGATGTTTTGGAGTACCGGTCTTTATATAAACTTAACGTGGGTTGTAAAACAGAATAGGGTAGTAAAGATTAAAGGTTGGGCGGTTATTTGGCCTTTTTGGTCTACAAAATAAACACTTTTGAATCTATGGACGTTAGAATCTTCAAAATCTGCCTACGCGTTTGGTCTCTAGAACGCCATAGGAACAAACATATATAGACTGATAAACACAATGCCATCCTTCAGCAGTTGGGTAAATAGTAAGTCCAGAAATTAACCACACTTAGGTCAAAGTTGTTTAAGATATAGCCTTTAGGAAGATAGAT
Source organism: Orthosia gothica (assembly GCA_949775005.1). Lineage (NCBI taxonomy): Eukaryota > Metazoa > Arthropoda > Insecta > Lepidoptera > Noctuidae > Orthosia > Orthosia gothica. The sequence continues at coordinate 10,846,904 of OX459035.1, read as the reverse complement.
TATTTAATTAGGAAACAGGCTAACCGCCTATTCGTTGGAAAGTCGTTACCTGAGGGATGCTTCTGCGGTGTAATCTATTGACAATATAGCAACAAATTTGAAAAGAAAGAATTTTTGAATAAACTTTTTTTTATTTATAATTTTTTAGTTAACATATAAGTATTATATATTTTTGAAATCATCTCTTAAAACCCTTCATTGATACCCAACACGAAGGGATCGGAAAAAAATTGCGCCCCCGCAATATGGCGCCCAAAAACCGCCACTTTACTATTTTCCAATTTTAATGTAGCCAGTGACACTCGCAAGGTTAATCTATTGACGTAAGAATCATCAAAATCAGCCAACGCGTTTGGTCACTAGAACACCACATAGGAACAAACATACATACATAAATAGACTGATGAACACATTACCCTCCTTTGGCCATCGGGTAAAATGGACACAATCTTTCAAAGAGCATAAATGTTGCTAATCTGAATCCTGAATTGTGAAATGTAGGACATAGCGGCCGTTTTTCGTAGATTTAACTCATTATGCCTTTGTCCAACTAATAAAAGTAAGTGTACTTACTGTACCCTAACGGGTAAAGAGATTTGTTTTTGGTATGTCGGTCACACTGTTATTTAAAACGATTTCAAAGATCATGGCATCCGTGTTTTGGGACCACAACGAGATCATTTTGAAGGAATTTTTTTTCGGTGTTAATAATCAATCCTCCTGGATATTGTAAGATCTTAAAAATATAAGGTCAAGAGAACGGGACTGCAGGAATACAAAAATTGATCCCAGAGGGGATGGCCATAACGTGGAAAATAGTTCAAATATTATTTACCGACTACGTACACATTATTAAACCCTACCGGCAAAAGAGTAATACTATTAAATTACAAGTTTTTTTTTTTTTTTTTTAAACGTTCCCCACACTAGGAATTTCTTCCTGTATCGTGGGTGCGTTTACAAACATATAAACTCACATACACAACACCCAGAGCCGGAACAACTATCTGTAGGTCATACAAATATTTGTTCCGTGCGGGAATCGAACCCGCGACACGCAGCGCAGCAGTCAATCGCTCAACCACTGCGCCAACCGTGCGCCCAAGATGGCGGAGAGGTAACGTTCTTTGACCTGTTTCTTGAATAACCATACATTTTTAGTTTAAATTTTAACCCTAAACATCCTAATTCCACCCTTATCGAAATCAAATCCCGTCAAATCACCCTGCCATGTCAAAAATAACACACACATACTTTAACAGACTCTCACGGACACACACATACAAGCACACACGGTTAACTTCAATAGGACGCATAGTTTAATAATTCACATGAATGACCAGCATAGTCTAGACTGATTTAGCATTCGGTTGGGGACCAAAAACTAGGAATTTATGGATGTGGTAAGTGTACACTATACCCCGTATTACCCAGTTACTGGGTTGTGGAGGTAAGTTGTCAGGGCATAACAAACTATGTAAGTTCTTTTCTAGAGGAAAGCCAATAATGCTGGAATTAATTCACCAATCACACAATCGTCACCAGTAGACTGGTTAGAGCATTATTTTGAATTGTAAAGCAAATTAAAAAAAAAAACAGAAAAACTAAACCGACTTCCAAAATAAAACACCACAAAGCGAAAAATAAATATTTTCTTAAGTCGGTGTCAAAAACCAAAATAAAATAGGTACAAAACACACTTCCGAAAAGAAAGTAATTTTCGGCTCTATCCAAAAAGGAAGAGGTTCTGTGTCCGACTTTGCTTTTTATTTTCTATTTTTTATTTTCACCATCAATTATAAAAAGTGTATACTCTCGAGGTGGTCCAAATATCACCAAGTCAGGATCTGATGAGGGTATTCCATATAAATCTAGAGAACGCTGCAAATTTTATAGACATACATATAGCGATTTTGATATTTACATCAACAATGCAATCATTTGCACTCGGGAAGTATCATTTGTTGAAATGGAACTGATGAAGAAGACCACAGATGGCCACTGGAACACCTTAATGCTATGTATGTTACGGGTATAAGATATTTCGAATAGTTAACCGACTATGATGAAGCATATACTTATAAATAAATGATACTGATGAAAATGGTACCATCGAACTGATCTGATGGTGAAGCCGGAAGGTAGGCACTGGAAATCCAAAATAAAACAATGTATCCCAGTCGTGTTTTTGCTTATTGGAATCGTCATGAGATGTACTTTGGCTATATAAATGATTTTCATGGTAATTGGAGGTACCTACCAAAACTAAAAGGAACTTTCTTTTCCGAAGTCGGTGTCGATAAACGGAAAACAGTAGGTACCAAAGACACCGACTTCGGAAAAGGAAGTTATTTTTCGCTTGGTAGTGTTTTGTTTTGGAGGTCGGTTTGATTTTATTGTTAAAAAGTTTTCCTGCATCCTTTAAAAGCGGTGATGATAAAATTAATACGTCAAAAATGGTGTAAGTAATGCGTCTATCTTGATTCGAACCTACGATTTACGACTCGTTAGTCGGGGCCCTCACCACTGAGCCACTACTTCTCTATACTTAAGGTTACACTAGTCGATCATTCTTCCATACAAACGTAGTCTGGGGATTACTCCACTGTTTGACGATGAACGTTCAAAATAGAATATGATATCAATTTGTCTCATCTAGCCCTGTATGGAAATGGCATGGAAAGTTATGAGAGTCGAAAGTTCCATATTTGAAAACTAATTTTAACGCATCTTTGGGCGGAAATAAATACCATAAGAAAAAGTAAAATTGCAAAACGGCCACCATACAGGGGTAGATTAGTAGTTCAAAAAGGAAATAATTTTATTATGAAAATATACATTTAGTCGTTACTCATGATATCTAGACTCCCAAAGGTCTGTTTATAAAATTTCGCCCGCTCGTTTTCGTCCTAAATCATCAACCATTTCGCTACAAACTTGCAAAAGTGCTAATTCGTACGCGAACTAGCTTCTTACTGCTCATCACAGCATCTATTACTTTCGCACGTGTTGTCGGATGAGATAGCATGCATTTTAACTCCGCGCACAAAATAGTTCGTGCCGTCGACTAGGGGAACCTTAAGCTATAATATCAGTTAGTCATTTGCAGTGCCTTAAGTGAGGTTTTTAGAGACTTTTATTGATTAGCAATTCAGATTTTTACCTTTTAGACACTATCCCTATAAAAATGACGCTTAACCATAGAAAAATAATGAACAATTATAGAAATGGACTTCAGTTATCCGTTGAAAGCACGTCGTAAAATGTTACGACTGAACTTTCAATCACATACAACTAAAAGTGTCGCGTAAAACGGCAGCTTTTAAAAACTTATGATGCTATTTCATTTGTTTTTTAAAAGTGGCTTTTTACAAACATGAGCAAGATGGGACGAGGTGTTTCGATATCAATAAAATATAAAAATCGGCCAAGTGCGAGTTGGACAAGTGCACGAAGGGTTCTGTACCATTATCGCAAAAAACGACAAAAAAATCACGTTTGTTGTATGACAAACCACTTAAATATTTACTTTTATTCTGTTTTTAGTATTTGTTGTTATAGCGGCAACAGAAAAACATTATCTGTGAAAATTACTACTGACTAGCTATCACGGTTTATGAGATACAGCCTGGTGACAGACAGACAGACGGACAGTGGAGTTTTAGGGCGGCTTTCACCAATGAAACTAATCGCGATAAGTTCAACTAAACTCAGCTTATGCAAATACAACCTTCTGATTAGTTGAGACCGCTGATAAACTACCAATCAGAAAGCTGTATTTGCATAAACGGAGTTAAATTGAACAAATCGCGATTAGTTTAATTGGTGAAATCGGCCTTTAGTAATAAAGGCCGATTTCACCAATTAAACTAATCTAATTGAGCTGAGTTTGATTTTTACCTTTTAGACACTATCCCTATAAAAATGACGGTTAACCATAGAAAAATAATGAACAATTATAGAAATGGACTTCAGTTATCCGTTGAAAGCACGTCGTAAAATGTTACGACCGAACTTTCAATCACATACAACTAAAAGTGTCGCGTAAAACGGCAGCTTTTAAAAACATATGATGCTATTTCATTTGTTTTTTTAAAAGTGGCTTTTTACAAACATGAGCAAGATGGGACGAGGTGTTTAGATATCAATAAAATATAAAAATCGGCCAAGTGTGAGTAGGACAAGCGCACGAAGGGTTATGTACCATTATCGCAAAAAACGACAAAAAAATCACGTTTGTTTTATGACAAACCACTTAAATATTTACTTATATTCTGTTTTTAGTATTTGTTGTTATAGCGGCAACAGAAAAACATTATCTGTGAAAATTACTACTGACTAGCTATCACGGTTTATGAGATACAGCCTGGTGACAGACAGACAGACGGACAGTGGAGTTTTAGGGCGGATTTCACCAATGAAACTAATCGCGATAAGTTCAACTAAACTCAGCTTATGCAAATACAACCTTCTGATTAGTTGAGACCGCTGATAAACTACCAATCAGAAAGCTGTATTTGCATAAACGGAGTTAAATTGAACAAATCGCGATTAGTTTAATTGGTGAAATCGGCCTTTATTACTAAAGGCCGATTACGAGGTCCCGTTTTTACCCTTTGAGTACGGAACCTTAAAACTTAAAATAGGTAGTAATCCTGAATATCTAATGCTAACTAACGATTTTTTATATCTTGCTGATAATTTAAACATACCTCATTTTTTTTTTTAAGTTTATGCTAACCCGCCATGTATCGTATAACCGACTGTAGAAATATTTCTAGAAGTTTCATTTGCATAAACTAAAATAATGTGGAGGTTTAATTATTTGTCTCATTACTTGTCAAATAAAATGTATTTATTTTCAATGGACAAAATATCTTTTATTCTTATTTACTTTTAAATACTAAACAAAAGTAAGCTATACTAAACCTAACTAGGTACTAGGTCATCATTATATCAGCTGAAAGACGTCCACTGCTGGACATAGGCCTCCCCCACGCGTCGCCACATTGACCGGTCCCGTGCGTCCCGCATCCAGCGGATCCCCGCAATTTTTTTTTTTTTTTTTTTTTTTTTTATATATTATAGGCTCGCGCTTGACCACTATCTCACCTGATGGTAAGCGATGATGTGGTCGACGGTGAAGCACGCTTGCCTAGAAGTAACCTATTCACTCTTGACTTAAAGACTCCTAGATTGTAGCTATCGGGAAACACAGACTCCGGCAGGGAATGCCACTCCTTAGCTGTACGCATAATGAAAGTATTTCCAAAACGTTTAGTGCGTATGGGTGGTATGTCTACCATGTAGCGATGGCGCATCGCCGTACGTCTTGTAGTCCGATGATGAAACGGGCTTGGTGGAATTAGATCATGCAATTCCATCGCACACTCCCCGAAATGCAACCGATAAAAGACCGACAAGCTGGCAACTCGGCGACGATGTTCAAGGCTCTGGAGCTTTGACTTAACCAGTGCCTCATCGCCGATGAGCCTTTTGGCCCGCTTTTCGATAGACTCTAGTGCATCAAGCTGGTATTTGGCGGATCCGTCCCAGAGATGAGAACAGTACTCCATGCATGATCGAACTTGCGCTTGATACAAGCTGAGCAGCTGTTCTGGCGTGAAGTACCTTCTAACCTTTGCAAGGATCCCCAGCTTTTTGGCAGCCAGCTGAGCCTTTGCCTCAATGTATGGGCCAAAATTAAGAGTCGATGTCAACGTAACGCCAAGAAGCTCAAGATGGTCAGTTATTGGCACGGTCACATCTCGGAAAGTTGGAGCCGGTTGAAATTGGCTCTTTTTAGCGGAAAAAAGACACGCCTGGGTTTTAGCAGCATTAAACCTGACCAGATTGGCATCGCCCCATTCGGAGACTGCCTGCAAGGACAGGTTCAAGCGCTCCACCATGGCCTCCCGCAGAGACTGGATCTGAGGTCCGGTAGCTCGAGCGTTGGACATGTATCTCTCAGCAACAGTGCTGTCGTCTGCATACCCAAAGGTGCCGGGTTTTAGCAGATCGTTAATATGCAGCAAGAATAAAGTTGCTGAGAGTACCGACCCCTGAGGGACCCCGGCATTGATATCCAATTGGTCCGACGAGCAGCCATCGATAACCACTCGAATGGACCGATCTCTCAGGAAGTCTGCAATCCAATCACACAGACCACCGGGCAAACCGAATGAAGGAAGCTTACCAATAAGGCTTTCGTGCCAGACCCTATCAAAAGCCTTCGAGATGTCGAGGGAGACGGCAAGCGCTTCCCCGTGCTTCTCGATGGCCTCACTCCAGATGTGAATGGCATACGCTAGAAGATCCCCAGTAGACCGATTTCGGCGGAAGCCGTATTGGCGGTCACTAAGGATATCGTTAGCTTCTAGGTATGCCAGGAGCTTTATATTAAGTACACGTTCCATACTCTTACAGAGTATGGAGGTTACAGATATGGGTCTGTAGTTGGCCGGGTCAGCTCGACTGCCCTTCTTGGGCACGGGCTGTACGTTAGCTTGCTTCCAAGCATTCGGCACTTTTCCAGCCTCATACGAAAGGCGGAATAGGCGTGTCAAGATCGGAGACAGTTCAGGCGCACAGGTTCTAAGAACAATTGCTGGAATGCCATCAGGGCCGCTAGCCTTGTTCACGTCAAGGTGGCTCAGCACCCTACGGACGTCCTTTTGGTGGATACGAATGTCCGACATACTCGTCTCGCATCCATCAGGAGAAGGAGGGGGCCGCGCGTCACCAGGATTCAGACGTGAAGATTCCGCAAAAAGAGAGGCAAATAAATTTGCCTTCTCCTCAGCGGAGTGTGCCAGCGACCCATCGGGTTTCAGCAGTGGTGGTAGTGAGGGACGGCAAAAGTTCGACTCGACCGACTTAGCCAGGGACCAAAACGCTTTACTTCCTGCTGGGTAAGAAGCAAGTTTGGCCCCTATTCGGCCAATGTGATCGAACCGAGCCCTTCGCAACACCAGCTTGCAGGACTTGGCAGCCCTGTTGAAGGCCTTCTTCTTCCGAGCCACGTCACTCGCCTTGCGCGATCGAGCTTCGACCCAAGCCAGGTACGCCTCATGTTTAAGCGCGTCAGCGCGCCTACATTCGGCGCCAAACCATGGCCGGACAACGCTGGACATTGATACGTCAGAGAACGGAATGTAGTACTCCATTCCCTGACGCAACACATCAGTCACGGCGTCTGCGCACGACGATGGATCAGTCGAAAAAAAGCAAGTAGGCTGCCAAGGATAGCATGCGAAGAATGATCGCATACCATCCCAATCTGCCGACCTGTACCGCCAAACCCGCCGGGTGCCTCTTGGGCTGGGATCGGGCGGGGAATAGACGGACACAGACTTCACCAGACAGTGGTCGGAACTACCCAAAGGTGATGCTATCGACACAGAGTATCTGTCCGGATCTGTTGTCAGCAGAAGGTCCAAGCAATTCGCTGTGTGCGAATCAACATCCGGTACCCTCGTTGCCCCCTGGACCAGCTGGGTGAGGTTTAGCGCAAGCGCAAGCTTACGCATCTCCCGTCCAGCATGGTCAGTGCACTGGTATGGGAAGAGCCACTCCTGGTGGTGGGCATTAAAGTCCCCCAGTAACACTAATTGGGCGGAAGGGTACCGCTGCTGTGCCGCATCAGCCGCCTCACTGAGGTACTCTGTGAGCCTGGATGTCTCCTGATCTCCACTGTGCGAACGGTAGACTCAGGCGTAGATAACTTTATCCAAACCTGTGTCCACCAGAGCCCAGAGCGTTGAGAATCTGGAGTCCTCAAGGTTACGGAGACGCCGATAGCAAATGTCGTCACGGGCATACATACATACGCCCGCCCGTGGTCTAAAATTGTGCTCCAGGGTAAACCCTGGGTAAGACAAGTACCTACGACACATCTGACGGATTCGCTATCTGCGTCTCCGTAAGGAAAAAGAGCGCTGGTTTCTCAGCCTCCAGATGGTAGTGGACTGCAGTGATATTTGAGTGCAGACCTCGAATATTGGTGAGGTGCACTTTGTGGGGGAGGGGGTGCAGCCGCTGTTTATCTCCAGTATTCTTTTTCCTTTTCATCATAATATAAAAGAGTGAATGGAGTAGAGGAGTAGGAAGTGAGACGAGGTTTCACGCTGCTAACCTACAGACACGCACTGAAAGGACAGCATCATTGGGGCACTAGTCTGGAGACGGCGGGGACGCCCGAGCCCCCCCGGAATGTCCATCGGGCCCTCCCATCTGGCCGCCAACCAGCACGATGGTGCATTCCGGGATTTTTCGACAGTTGGCGGGGCAGCCTTTCGTATGTGGCTGGCACACTACTTGGGCCCCCAACTACCTGCGGTCGGCCAGCGGTGCACCGTGCCTCGGATCCCGCTACCCTCCGCGACTAGTCTCCCGATACATACCTAACAGCGCGCGTCAGACTGATCAGCCTGCAGTGGAACAGCTATCTCGACCCAACTCCTCTAGTTGGCTACACCGAGCATCGTACCGGAACACGGCTAGGCCGCTTGGCGGTACGTCTTTGCCCGGTGGGTGGTCACAAGCCTTCGGCCGAAGCCTACCACCAGTTAGTGTCACCTGATTTGCACCACCCGGGGACCACGTGTAGGGAATCAAAAAAGGGGTACACACCTACGGACGTGGGTGACTCGGCCCCCAAAAACTTACCAGGTCATCGGACCACCTGATGAGAGGTCTTCCAATGCAATGTCTTCCGGTCCCCGGTTGCCACTCCAGAACTTTTCTGCCCCATCGCCCATCAGTTCTGCGAGCAATGTGCCCTGCCCACTGCCACTTAAGTTTGGCTATTCTTCGGGCTATATCGGTAACCTTGGTTCTCTCGCAAGGATATTGCGATCATAGCCCTCTCCATTGCCCTTTGGGTGACTGTAAGTTTTCTGTTGAGGCCCATTGTGAGCGACCACGTCTTAGAGCCATAGGTCATTACTGCCAACACACACCGCGCAACATCCTGAACGCTGCCCAGTCGAGTCGGATTCGACGGTTAACCTCTTTCTCGAAGTTGGCCCTACCCAACTGGATCGTTTGTCCCAGGTAGACATAGTCGTCAACAACTTCGAGTGTAGAGTCTCCAACCTTGATAGGAGTGGGTGTAACATGGGCATTTAACATCACCTTGGTTTTGTCAATGTTCGTTTTACCCACTCTTTTAGAAGTTCTACTCAGGTCATCGAGCATTATACTGAGGTCCTCCATGGTCTCAGCCATGACCACTATATCGTTGGCAAACCGAAGGTGAGTGATGTACTTGCCATTGACGTGGATGCCTAGCCCTTTCCAGTCCAGAACCTTGAAGACATCCTCCAGTGCAGCGGTGAACAGTTTCGGAGATATGTCGTCCCCCTGTCTCACAGCTCGCTGCAGAAGGATAGGTTCCGAGGACTGATCCTGAGGTCGAACTGACATGGTGGCGTTTTTGTACATACACTTCAACACTTCGATGTACCGGTAGTCGATTTGGCACCAATGGGGAGACTGCAGTACAGCCCAAGTCTCGATCGAATCTAAGGCTTTCTCGTAGTCCACAAACGCTAAGCAGAAAGGCAGGTTGTACTCTTCGGTCTTCTGTATAACCCACCGCAGCGTATTTATGTGGTCTACGGTGTTAAAGCCTCCACGAAATCCGGCTTGTTCGGGATGCTGGAAATCGTCTATACTCCCCGCAATACGATTCGTGATGACTCTTGAAAACAGCTCGTAGACATGGCTAAGATGTAAGATAGGCCTATAGTTCTTCAATAGGGCATTGTCACCCTCCTTGAAGAAGAGTACCACCACACACCCGCACCATGCCTGAGGCGTTTTCCCCTCGAGTATGACGGAACCAAACAGCTTCTGAAGGGCTTAAGTATTGACTTTCCACCCGACTTCAGGAGTTCGGCCGTAATTCTGTCATCATCCTAGTTGTTCTTAAACTGTTTAACTAGGTACTAAGTACTAGTTACAAAAGGAAGATACACGTAGGCGTCCTTGTCTGTTTATATATTTGCAAAAGATAATCTCTGGAATTGTTGTTCCGATTAGTAAATAAATCTTTCACTAATAAAAACCCACACTATCGCTGAGTGTCATAGGCTACTTCTTTCAAGTTGCCTGCGAGATATGCCAGAGAAGTGAAGCCTCGGTAAAACTGCCATATCAAAATCGCGTGTGACCATTCTCACATCAGCTTCTCTTTAATCAGTTTAGTCTGGATTTAAACCGGCTTTATTTTATCTACACTTAGATTCGGACCTGATTGAGTTTGATCTAATCATTGCGGTTATTTCAATATGCATTACTATATAAAATTGATTGAGTTTTGTTCTTTGACTAACTATAGTTTTTCACGCATATTTTTTTTTTTTTTTTATGAATTTTGACGCATTTTTTCTTTTTCATTAATTTTTCACACACACGTACATTGTTTGGGGATAAGAAGTAAAATTTCCAAAACCCCTGAATTTTTTGAGTTTTTATTTTTCATTTTATACTTTTTAACTACATAATTTATCTAATAATAGACACACTTCGATCTACAATCTATCACACACACACACGTAATTATGACAAGAAATCTTGCGAAAATACCCCGATTCAAACAGTAAAATGCCCATAACATTTGAACGGCTGAACCGATTTTTATTAAACATAGCTAAGAACACTCTCAATAAAGTCACCTTTCAATAAAAAAATACGAAATCAAAATGGACAGCCTAATATCGTAAGTTAATTCGGCAAGGCAAAAGTTTTGACCGCCATTAATCGACCAATCACATAGACGATTTTTACCATGAAAGACCTATAATTATCTACCTTTTGATCTGAGGTTTTTTTTAAGTCATAAAATAATAAGAAAACACAAAAAAACTTCTGAATTTTGGGTCGCACGGGACTTAAAAAAAAACCTTAGAGCAAAATGTAGATAATTAAATTGTCTTTGAGATGGTGTTGATTGCATTAAAAAAACTTTTTTGCAAAAAAATACTACCGACTTCCAAATGAAAAACTACAAAGTGAAAAATAACTTAATTTTTTAAGTCGGTGTCTCGTAGGTACCATATTTTTTGGGATATGGACTTTGTAGTTTTTATTTGGAAGTCGGTAGTATTTTTTTGCATTTTTTTTTTTATTTTTCCCTTTTTAGTTTTACCTACCTAATAGGCAAGTTGTTTAGTAAGGTCCGTATAACGCCACAATAGATTACCCGAATAACATGAAACTTAAACATAACCGGTGAAATGAGATATCTGCATACCCCTTTAGAGCGTACTGGCGTGATGTTATGTTATGAAATGGTATACACAATAAACAGACATGCGATTGCAGCAATCCCGAGAGTTTTGCCGTTATTTGGTCAAATGTAACATATATTTTTTCCAAAAAAAATACGACTAGCCATTTAGACGTCATTCTCATTTTAAAGTCTGCTATTTAAGGGTATCTGCGCCTTAAATAGCCCCGCCGCCGCCACCCCGGTCTATTCTGGAAACACTTCACCGTTAAAACTTAAGTGGAATCGGCTAGAAGTGAACTCTTATTCTACCTTGATCGGATCCGCAGCTCACTTCATATTGACTTCATCTAAGTTTTCACGGTGAGTGATTAACCGAATAACAAAACAGTTGCACATCTTCTTGATGCCTATCTTGCGGCTTGCATAGCTACATTACTTTGTTCAAATGTATAAAACTGGGATAAGTCTTTATCATCATCATCGTCATCATTTCAGCCGAAAGACGACCACTCCAGGGCCTGCAGTCTCGACATAGCTAACGATCGTTACGCTAGCTAACATTCGTTAACTCTTACCACAAAATAGTAAATATACAGAAGGGCTACTCCCGCCGTTTGGAAAATTGACAGCTAAACTTGACAGATTCACTAGGGTTGTAGTGTTCGTGATATTAAATGGATATTTGATGCCCTGTCTACCCTCTAAGGCATGTAAGCATGATATGATGTATGTTTAGACGAATCTATGTATTTATGTTTGTAACTTGGGCAACCTACCCTTTTTTTTTTAATTCGGAATCAATATAGTAGCAACCCTAGTGAATCTGTCAAGTTTAGCTGTCAATTTTCCAAACGGCGGGAGTGGCCCTTCTGTATACTTACTATTTTGTGGTAAGAGTTAACGAATGTTAGCTAGCGTAACGATCGTTAGCTATGTCGAGACTGCAGGCCCTGGACATAGGCCTCCCCCAAGCGTCGCCACACTGATCGATCCTGTGCGTTTCGCATCCACCGAACGCCCGCAGCCCGACCAGGTCGTCGCTCCACCTAGAGGAAGGCCTTCCAACGCTACGTCTTCCGGTACGCGGTCGCCACTCCTGAACTTTTTGGCCCCAACGGCCATCCGTTCTACGAGCAATGTGCGTCGTATACGTCTTCGCTGAATAAATATTCTATTTTATATTCTTTTTTCCGCAACGCTTCTAGCCATCCCCGGCCGGATAAAGGCAGTTGATAATGAATCGATTCTCCGGCTGTCTGTCAGCGATACCGCACAGATTGTAACACTGGGCTCATTACTTCTACCTCTTTGTAGTTTCGTGTCCGCGGCTGGGATTCTCATCGAAGAAGCGTTGAGGATGGATAAGAAATTTAACGATGACCTTGTTCGAATAATCAGGCGGAAAGGTACCTAACCTTACCGAAACAGGTATTGACGTCTAGGTTGACGACACGGTTGGCGTAGTGGTTGAGCGAACAAATATTTGTATGGCCTACAGATACTTGTTCCGCATCTGGGTGTCTTGTGTATGTGAGTTTAAATGTTTAAATTTCTAGTGTGGGGCGACGATTTATAAAAAAAAAGGTACAATTGCAAGGAGGATCGTAATTAATATCACAGTTTGTAGACTTTTCTGGATAAAAAACAGAAGGGCAAAGCCTGGATTATGGTATCTATAATAAGTTACCTATTTATTTTTATGAACACTACTCATGGACTTATAAACATAAAAACCAATGAATAAGCATAAAATATTTTTAATTTCACGTCTATTAAATAGAAGGTTAGGTTAGTCAGACCTTTTTTTATTGATTGCAAAAATAGGAATCATATCTACCAATTTGCAAGAAACTCATGATTTGTAACAGTCAACTTCTTTGTTCCCTCGAACAAAAACTATTCAAATAATCTTAATAGATCTTTACCAGCATTAAATCACACGAACATCAAAACCACACAATTAATTCAAAACCTTTAAAAAACATCGAAAACAAACCATCAATACGTTTAACCGCAAACCGCAAAACTCAATTAAACAATGACAAACAGAAATGAAAAAGCCGAAACCTACTTTTTATTTCTTACTAGCTATGTCATGCGGTTTCACCCGTTCGCGTTCATACTTCGTTCACGCTTGGCGTTCTTTCTGACTTTTCTCCTTTTTAAGCTCCTAGGAATTGTAGCGTGAAGTTAAATAGCCAATAACCTTCCTTAAGGATTAGGCTATCAAACGCATAAATAATTTTTCAAATCCGACTGATAGTTCTAGAGATAATCACGTTCGAATAAAAAACAAATTATAGTTTATTATAGTATAAGTATTTCTTATCCAGTCATCGTTTAGTCCGTGATGGTCAGATCGCGAATAGCATCATCATTGAATGCTGCGTCATTTGACTTGGAATGAAGCCTTTAGAATGGAATAGAATAGCCTGGTCATTTGCAGGAATAGTCTGCTTACATTTGTAAGGTATTTTTATGTTACGGTTACTGGGCACATCTTAGATAAAGTACCTATAGATTTAGCCTTAAAATGAGCTTGATTGATAGAGCGAGATCGCTAATTGGCAGCCCCATGTCCATAATAAGGACAAAAGATTATTTTTTATCTTTGTCACCATGGCCGGCTTTTGTTATTTGTCAAACGCTAATATCATGGCAGGTTTGACAAACTAACTCGGTCGTGTTTGATTTTTTTTGTGATTTCGCGGGTTAAAGCGTTTATTGAGACAAGGAATTGGGTTATTTATAGATAATAAGTGCCAGTGCGATGGTGGGTTGAAGTGTTCTAGGCTGTAAAAGCCAAAGTGTTATTGTTATTGTTGTTTCATGTGCGGCCACGCCATGGCTCCATCTATAGGTACTTTATCTAAGGGGCATATAGTCATTGCTTTGACGAACGGCCATTAAATACCTATTTATTGTTGTTATGTTTGATGAGAGAGCAGTGTGGTCCAGTGGTAACGGCCCCGACTTACGTGTCTTAGGTCTTGGGTTTGAACCCGGGCAGGCGCACTACTCTGTGTTAAATTATTTCATCACCACTGCTCTCTTGGTGAAGGAAAACATCGTGAGGAAACCGGCATGTCCTAGTACCGAAATTCGAAGACATGTGACATCTACCATGGTGGTGGATTGAGGCCCCTTCCCTCTCTCACAGAGAGGAGGACTGTGTCCCAGCAGTGGGAACATTCAAAGGCTGATGATGATGATTGATGAAAGAAGATATATTAGAATATGATTTAATTTAGAATACTAAGACATGTGTTTAAGGTATTTACATTGGTCACGATCGCGTCTGCTTGCTGAGCTTGTAGTCCTGGGTTCGATTTCCAAGTGGTGCAAATTGCTAAAGGGATTTTTTCAGTAAGTTCTCTGAAAATGGTGTAATTAATCGTTTAATTAGTTATATTATATAGTCGTTTAAAGTTTCTTTATTTCTTTCTACAAGCTGTGTCTTCGTCTGTCATCCAACTTTCTTGTCGCAGGTCTGCCGGAAGAAATTTCTATTGAATTAAGCAGTATCTTTGTGCATTTTTACAAATTTTCATTTAACTGAATTTTAAAGCAGTTATCCTGCATCGATTAAGATGTAATTTTGCATACACGTTTAGTTTGGATGACAATGCATGGTTACCTAAGTGACGTCATTCTTAATCCAATATGGTGGACGGCACACGATGGCGGACTGTTGTGCACTGCCATGATATGGGTATCAAATGAAAGGGTTTGCTGAGAAGAATACGAAAAAAGTTTGTTTAAAAAAAAAGTATCTTTAATAAATAATAAATTGTTATCTGTATTCTTTATTTTATCTATTAAGTGTTTTGTGTGTAAGTATATAAATAAATAACTAAAATTTATTTTAATTATATAACATAAATATATTTTAAACATTTTTAAATGCAGTTTTATTTATTTTTGAAAAAAAAACAATACACAAATATAGGCATATTTTTATGTTTTTTTTTTTATTAAGCTTTTAAAACCATGTCTTCTCTAACCATTCCAAACTCACTACCTGAAACATCTCAGCTGGCAGCTCATATTTAACAATAGCAATTATTGTAGCGTCCCGATAGTATCGATGCCGAATCGATATTATATCGACAAGTATCGACTCTTTATCGATTTTATCGACACGCTGACAGGTATACCGCTATTGTTCCATTTGGACGATTAGTTAATAGTTAATCTTCGTTTTGGTAATACTGTTAGTTTCTTTGAAGACTTGGAACAGGCGACTATTGTAGATAATGAGTATTTAAAAATTACTTAATTGTGGTTTGATAAATTGTTGATATCCGGTTAGACTGGTGGCCAATCCCAACATAGTTGGGGAATGGCGAGGTAGATGATGATTTTTGTTTTGTTCATCATCCTATAAGCCGAAAGACTTATATGATGATAAACAAAACAAGCTTGGAGGAGGCCTATGTCCACTGTTGGACATAGGCCTCCTCCAAGCGGCGCCACATTGACCAGCCCAGTGCGTCCCGCATCCAGCAGATCCCCGTAACCCTCACCAGGTCATCTGTCCACCTGGTGGGAGGCCTTTCATCGCAGAAAAGTTCTGGAATGGCGACCGCAAACCGGCAGATGGCCGGTTCGCGGTCGCCATTCCAGAACTTTTTTGCCCTATCGGCCATCCGTTCAGTAAGCATGTGCCCTGCCCACTGCCACTTAAGTTTGGCAATTATTCGGGCTGTCGGTTAACTCTGGTTCTCTTGCGAATCTCTTCATTTCTGATTCTATCACGCAAGGAAACTCCGAACATAGCCCTCTCCATTGCCCTTTGGGTGACTGTAAGGTGATTTTCTGGTGAGACCCAGAAATCATTGTGAGCGACCACGTCTCAGAGCCATATGTCATCACTGGCAACACACACAGGTTATAGACTTGCGTCTTGAGACACTTTGTTGGACGAGAAGATACCGCGCAACTTACCGCTGCCCAGCTGAGTCAGATTTGTCGGTTGAACTCCCAATTTAGCCCTACCCAACTGGATTGTTTGTCCCAGGTAGACATAGTCTTCTACAACTTCGAGTGTAGAGTCTCCGACCTTCATAGGAGTGGGTGCAACATGGGCATTCAAAATCACCTTGGGTTGGTCCATATGTTCATCTTAAGACCTAATCTTTCGGAAGCTCTACTGAGATCACCAAGCATTGTTCTGAGATCCTCCATGGTCTCAGCCATCCGATTTGTACCATGTAAGTAACCAAGTTTACTGTTATCTTGACCTGCCCAACACATCATGACCTGCTCTGCAAAGAGCCCGTGGTTGTTCAGTACTTTGACAGAATCAAACGAAATTTCAATGTTTCCAAAAACAGGAAGATGCTGAGCTCAAGTAGGTTATGTGCTCCGAGAAAACAACAACACAACACATTTTTATTTCATGCTACAAAATCGTGACGCTTCGACCGATAATCTTTTGAACATGAAATTATGACATTAACTTTGGCTGCGGTTGAACAGATTCTCATCAAACATAGCTAATCTCGATAAAGTCATCAAACAAAAAAAACATGATATCAAAATCGGTTCAACCGTTTAGGAGTTATGATGCCACAGACAGATACACAAATACACAGGTACACACATCAAACTTATAACACCCCTCTTTTTCTGTCGAGGATTAAAAACAAAAGGATAAATATCTAACTGAATGGACCCCTGGATACCAAATGAAACGAAAAAGAGGAAAATAAAGAAAGCGCTAGTCTGATGTCATAAAAAGGATAGCAGGCACCATGGCATTGAACTGCTAAAAAAAGGAGTGGAAAATGCTGGAAGAGGCCTTCGTGTCACGCGGACACGCCGAAACTCAATTTTATGTGAGAGATTGTTGGCATCAAAGGCAATAATAAAAATAAAAACAGGAAGATGCAAAATAGTCACATGAGAAAAAACAAAAGAATACAGTCACCGAATTCTGACTAATGATTTCTTCAAATAAAAACCGCATGATATTTTTTCCTGTAGATCGAAGTTATTATAGCAAATAATAGTTTTTAAATTAATAATGAATGTAGCAATCCCGCTGTGCAAATATCGTGGGTGATGTGGGGTGAATGCACCAGTTGTCGTCCGGCGTATAAGTATTTAGTAAGTTTTTATGTGCAACTTGTGACTTAATCAGAAGATCAATTTTATTCTTGTACTTAAGGAATTCAAGTTGTATTCTCATATCGGCGACCAACTATCAATTTAAAAAAAATGTAACAAAATCTTTAAAAACTAGATTTTTTTGGACAAATTGCAATTTGCGATTGGTTTTACGTAAAAAATGATAATTACTTTGTAAATTGGTTAAAAATAATACTTTTAATAAGTCAAAATACTAATAATCTACTTTGAGAAGAAACATCGAAAAAAATCAGTCAATATGATGGGCAGAATAGAAAAATAACGTTCCATAAAACACGGCACCTGCTATTAAAAACGTTTCTTTCTTTTTAGGGTTCCGTACCTGAACGGTCCAAACGGAGGCCTATTGCTGTCACTCACGTGTCTGTCTGTCGTCTGTCACACAATTTTGTTCCGAAGAATATTTTAACTTCTCATTGACCTATGAACATGAAATTTGGTGATAATGTTTTATTACGTATATTTTACTAATACATACAAAAACAGAACTAACTTTTCTTTAATACGGACTCCTAAATGTGCGGAGTCAGATACGCACTTGGCTGGTTTTATGTATCTAATCCCGAAACAGTACGAATAATACTCAATTTCTACCTGTTTATATATACCATTATGCTCACAATCCATGATAATTAAACCCTTCTAAAAAGTAACAAAACCAAGTTACTATTTAAACTAATCCGTGATTAAAAGCGAAACACCTAGGCAACTGTTTAATATACTAAATAAACTGACGCATGTTTGTTTAGGCAGAGAATTAAATTTGGCTCTCGTTTGATTCTAAACCGCGGTCTCTCAAACATGAGCCTAAACCAATCGACTGGCACTTTATTGAGCTTCTGACGTTTAGAATATATCTAAAACTAATCTTTCTATGTTGTCCTCGTTGGATCCGTAGTTGCGACTATTGAGCGTAAGATCCTGATTTTGGTTCCCAAGGTCGGGGAAATGGTCATAGAGTTCTTTTATTTGGAATTTCTTAGAGGAAAGAGATTTGAAGTAGAAGATATGATACGCTGTATCTCTAAAGGCACATAAACCACGCCACGAGAGAAATAAAGAGAGAGAGAGAGCATCTGTATTTGCTGTGTGTGAGCACTATACACACACATATAACACTACGTTATGCACATTAGTACCTACCACCCTGATGGCTTGTCTTCGTTTCGGTTGGCCAGTTACTATGGCCGAAATTCGGTCAGGAGGTACTCCTCCTATAATAATAATCATCATCAAATCAGCCAAAAGACCTGCACTGCTGGACATAGGCCGCCCCAAAGCATCGCCACATTGACCAGTCTCATGCGTCCCGAATCCAGCGGATCCCCGCAACTTTCACCAGGTCATCGGTCCACCTAGTTAGAGGCCTTCCAACGCAACGTCTTCCAGTTTGCGGTCGCTACTAGAACTTTTCCGCTCCATCGGCCATCCGTTCTGGGAGCAATGTGCCCTGCCTGCAATTCTTCGGGCTATGTCGGTAATCCTGGTTCCTATATTAATATTACAATACATATGTATTACGAAATATAGAAATAAATAATAAATCTGTTTCTGTAATTAGTAAACAATAACAGAATTTTTCCTTAACATTATAAAAAACGCAATTGGATAATTGCGTTTTTGATAATGTTCCATCCCTAAAAAAACAATTTATTTACATCAA
The DNA here is from genome assembly GCA_949775005.1 of Orthosia gothica. NCBI lineage: Eukaryota > Metazoa > Arthropoda > Insecta > Lepidoptera > Noctuidae > Orthosia > Orthosia gothica. The sequence goes on along the minus strand of OX459035.1, from coordinate 10,827,852 downwards.
AGCAACTCAATCCAAACAAATTAGAAATGTTTTATTTAAATTACAATCCCACGAAATTAAATGAGCGGCCGACAACTGGGCGTTTCACCCGACTTCCGTCTTTTTTGCGAAATGATTAGTTATTCAGATTCATATAACTGAGTCATAGGTCTTGGGTATGCTGTTATTGATATTTATATCTCGGTTACAGTATTAATAAGACTAGCTATAGGAAATGACTTTGGTTTGGCAGAAATTTTTATTTTTACTGTGAGGATAACTGGCAAAGTTAGAGATATTCTGGTTGATGTGGTAGTGACTCGTACTCACAGATATAAATCTAACTAGATGACGCGATTGTGGAGTGGGGGAGATCGTGGCTAAATAATAACAGCTGCACTGGTCGACCATCAAGGTTAAGCAACGCTTGACAAGGTCGGTCCGTGGATGGGTGACCATTTCAACATACCGAGTTTCCTCCGTGCCTTGGAAAGTACGTTAAGCCGTTGGTGCCGGCTGTCATTTGAAGATCTTTGACAGTCGTTACGGGTAGTCAGAAGCTTGAGATCTGACACCAGTCTTGCCAAAGGGTACCGTGTTACCCAGTTGGAGGGTTGTAGAGGTCTGATAGGCAGTCGCTCCATGTAAAACACTGGTACTCAGCTAAATCCGGTAAGACTGGATACCGTCCCCAATATAGTTGGGAAAAGGCTAGGCAGATTGATAGATGACGTGATGGTATGTACTTCGCGTGGCAAAAAATGGAGTACAGTTACGATCAATGATCGTAATCTGAGCTTTTCATTTAGCATTATCGGCACCGGAAATCCTTCGAAATCTAGAAAAATGCCTTTTTGTACCATATTGAGCTGTAAAGAATGTATAGAAAAAGTTGGCCGAGGCATTGGAAATGTTTTCTTTCATTGGTAAGTAAATTTGTTTTTAAATTGTTTGTGAAAAAGTGACACGCTTGGTTTTCATACAGATGGAGGGACTTGCGTTATCTAGTTAGATTTATGTCTGTGTTCTTACTAGTAATACCACTATAATGTATTATCTCTTGTTTAGTTATGTGAAACGTGATGAACAGTGTTTTGTAAAGAAGCTCTTCCAAAACTAGGTACCATATAACACTAGTTTTTCTGCTGCCAAGCAGCTTTGCTGTGTTCCCGTTGATTGACGTTGTAGATATTTCAGCTTCGTCTCAGAGAAGGCTGTAACGGCACCAACCGCGCTGCAACTTACGAACTAAGGAGATGACGTCACAAAAATCTGGCATCGCGCAAGCAGTGTTTTCGGCACGATTTAAACACATACAACAGTCCGACATTTACCGTCGTCGGGCATTTGCCCGGACCAGACACAACACCCGTCTGGTCGGCGGATCCTCCCTTTTCTGTGGAGGTTTGAGGGACTTTACACCCTGTTCCACCCGCCTCCAAAAGGCGATGAATCCTATAATCAATGGTTGCTTGAAAGAAAACATATTATATATTATTTAGCACAAACATAGAGGCCCATAACTAGTTATCTGGGCACAAGAAACACAAGTAAAATTTCAAAATATAAAAAACCCCCGACGCATTTATCTTACGAAAACACCCCGATTCAAACAGTAAAACGCCCATAACTTTTGAACGGCTGAACCGATTTCATTCAAATATAGCTAAGAAAACTCTCGACAAAATCACCTTTCAAACAAAAAGAACTAAATCAAAATCGGTTCATCCGTTTAGGCGCTATGATGCCACAGACAGACACACTGATACACAGATACACAGATACACAGCAACACACGTGAAACTTATAACACCCCTCTTTTTCCGGCGGGGGTTAAAAAGTAGAAATAGTTTTAAAAATCAAACAAAATACATGAGAGAAAGAGTGCTACACCAGATAAGGTCCCGAGGCCCTAGACAAGTGATACTCTAATATCGTAATCGTGGAGATAGCGATTGGAAAAATGACAATAATGTATGGGAATGTCAAACGCTGTCGAAATGTCACGTAAACAATCGTTACATTTTGCCATTTCGACCATCGCCATCACTGATCTCGAATGACACTTATCTAGAACCTCAGTTCAGCAAACTGCCAGACAACTAGTATAGTTCTCGCCAAACTTCTTGGCCGCCTTGAAGTTGGCTACAATTGCTGCGCAGTAGTAAATCTCATACAAAAACAGCACCGTTTCGTGCCTTGCGCATTGGAAAACCAACTTCAGGGCGGCCAAGAAGTTTGGCGAGGACTATACATAGTTGCCTGGAGCTTCTCAAAAAGGATGAGGTTCTCAATTCAGATGTCATTTTGTTTTTTTTATGCATTTTCGAGTTTTGACGATTACTCTGTCATATATAAACGGATTTGATTTTTTTGTTCGATAGAAATTTATTCTGAAATGGTCCCATTTAAATTTGGTAAAGATGTGATGAAGAACTTCGGAAATATACAACAGAACTCTTCAATAAATGACGGCAAATCTCTCGGGATTGCTTCAATCGCATCTCAGTTTATTGTTGTCATCATTCCACTGGTTATGTTCAAGTTACATGTTATTCGTGTAATCTATTCTGGAATCACTGTGGGCATTATAGGTACCTTACTATAGAACTTGTTCATTATGTACCACTACATAGTGAAATAACTTCAATTTCGGTAGGCGGTGTCAAAAAACGAAGAAATGAAAACAGAAACAACGTCTTCCGAAATTGAAGTTATTTTTCACTTTGAGTGTTTTTATTTGGAAGTCGGTTGTATTTTTTTGTAAAAAGTTTTTATTAAATAACATAAAAAAACAGAATTGGACAAAGTTAGAGAAAACGATCACTGAGTAGTTGAGTACAACAAATCCTCACAATTTTTTTATATTTTTATAAAGAATTCCAACCGAACATTGTCACATTCATACTCTCTGGCTACAATATTAATGTTACACTACAAGCAACAATCAGTTATGCTAATGTCGAACATTGGCATTTCCTAGTGTTTATGTTTTGATTCCTAATCTGTCTGTGACCTAGGAATGTCATGTTTATTTGGCATTCTGTCGTTTTATGTCGGTTTGTTGTAAGTTTTGTATTTATTGCCTTGTTTTGTTATTGGGGTAATTAATTAATAGAGCAGTGGTAACGGCTCCGACGAATGAGTTGTAGGTCATGGGTTTTAATCCAGACAAATATGTATAGTAGTCACAGAAGAAGATAAAGAAAAAAAAAGTTTTTATTTGTCACAAAACGACATACATAATATATACAATATAAGAACATAGTTATGCTAAATCCTTAAAAATTGTATTAGTAGTACTTAAATTAAGTTAGTAAAGACGAGAAATAAATCAAACAATAATTACATATACTAGTTACATTTTGTTTTTAACAGAAAAGAAATAGGGTGAAAAAGATGTCAGGCAGATGCATGTCGTGATTGTGGCAAGAAGGCTTCCACTCAGCATAATGCTGCGCCGTGGGGGACCCACAGCACGGCGCTGATTTACAGTGGTCGCCTAGGACATGACGTACGGAAACCAAATCAGTTGTGTATTTTTTTAAATATATACAAAGAACATAAAATAAATACAGTAAGATAAACTGCCCAAAATTATGATGTGACTAAAACCAAAACGAATATCTAGGATCACAGCGGATCTTTGTGTCTCTGCAGTATACTCGAAGTTGGCTCTGCCAACCATTGCGCAAGAAACAGTTTGTTATCGAGTATACTGCATAGAGTAAGCGAGATAGGACGATGCGACAAACGTAAGCTACTGAAAGAGACAGTTATACAATGCTATCATCACCTTCAACATTGCCATAAAAATAGCTACTGCGCAGGGTCTTGCTGCCAATTCTGAGACACAAAGATCCGTTGTGAGCATTATAATATTCTTTGTAAATTTTTTTCATCACCACTGTTGTATAAAAACTGAAGGATAAAAAAGAGAAGAAACCGGCTGGGAATAAAGACATTGAAGGCATGTGACATTCACCAACCCGCACTGGACCTGCGTTGTAGATTATGGCTCACAACCTCTCAAAGTTAGGAGGCCTGTATCCCAAAAGTGAGAACATTATCTAGACAAAAAAGGTAATTTAATAAATCAAAAACTCGGCTGCTTAAGAAGCGAACTAAAAAGACGTTAACAAGAAGAAAATCATGCTGTGCAGTCGGATAATACGAATTCGCGAGATGGCTGACCAAAACCAGATGTATCCTCCGACTGCACAGCTTGGTTTTCTTCTTGTTTACGTTTTTTTAAGTTTGCTTCGCAGTCGGGTTTTTTTATTTTTTGCATTAGATACATTTAAACATATAAGTGTTGTATATTTCGAAATCACCTCTCCAAAATAATGGGCTTCAACCCTTTATTTTGAGACCCCAGAAGATCAAAGAGAAAAAAAATTGGGCCTCCACAATATGGTACCCAAATGCCGCCATTTTTCTATTTTCCAATTTTAATGAAGCCACTCGCAAGGTTAAGACGAATCGAGTGTCGTAAGAATCATCAAAATCGGCCAACGACCAACATACATAGACTGATAAACACATTACCCTCCTTCGGCAGTCGGGTAAAATGCTTATGCTATGTTTTGCTTATGATTTGTTTTGTTTCCCTAATCTGTCAGTGTGACCTAGGAATGTCATGTTTATTAGGCTTTTGTAATGTTATGTCGGCAGGTTGTAAGTGTTTTATATTGAATGCTATGTTCTTTGTTAATGAGGTTCCAAAAAAATCACTGTTTAATTATTAATTAAACAGTGATTCATAAAGCAGTGGTAACGGCTATGACTTACGAAGTTCGTGGGTTCGAAACTAGGCAGTCATGCACTTCAACATTATTCACTTCTGTCAAGAGACATCTTCTACTGGACATACTCCAAGAGACGTCACATAGACCATTACCGTTTATTATATATTTACCGTTCATCTAGCAATCTCTCGCGATTTTCACCAGGTCATCGGTTCACCTTGTGGGTTGCCATCCAACGCTGCTACAACATTCACTTAACTTTTTCACGGGGTACCAGCGCTAACAAAGAAAATTTGGTTCAAATAAATGCCACTAGATGTCGCGATATTCATCGATTTTTTATTGAATAGTGTGTAAAATTAACACTTTCTAGAATCGATCATAAAAATTGTATGTTCTTGTTTAATTAACTCTCTTAGGCACAAAATTAAGGAATATTAGGTTCTTAATTCACATTGATTCCGATAGACGTCGCGGTTTTAAATTTCTAAGGCATCCACTCGGTTTTTAAATTTTTGAAACACATTTTGGTACAATGAAACTGTAAAAACGTGCAAAAAATTACTATAAAACAAATCGTCACTGTATTTAATGATAAACATAGTCACGAACCGAGAAAACCCTTTTACTTGCAAGTCGCTGCTAACACCATCTATAGCCGTGGAACGGAACCGAACGCGATCGAAGTTTTTTTTTTTTAATTAGACGAAAACGGCTAGTTACGTAGGCACAGTTTCTCTGTATGGGAAGAGTCATCTGTACGCTAGTATTATATTATCTGTGACTGTGAGATTTTTTTTCATCGCCACTGCCCCTAGAACGGAGAAGGAAAACATCTTCAGAAAAACGTAGGTACCATAGACAAAAAACAAAAAAAAGAACTAAACCTGAGTGGTGCATATAAATATAAAATTGTCCACAGAAAAGCATGTTACAGTAGAATAGTGGCTAGGTACTTATGTATTATTATAATTTCTGCTAAAATATTTGACTAAGGAACCCAAAAAAAAATCCGATTTATAGCCAAACTATCAGCATCATTTGTCACACTCAAATTTCCACGTATTATCCTGCTATTAAATACAAAATTAACATAACATATACATATAATGACATCAATTCTTAAACCGAACAACATAATATTGACTACCTAAAAAAGTATAGAAATAAAAAATATATGTTGACATTTTCGTTAATGTTGTCGAATTAGCCCCTAAAAGATTAATATTTGTAATATATTAAGTGTCGTTTATTAATGTTATTATGACATTTTGTGTATTCTTATTTATGTCAAAGATAAGCACGTGTTTTTTTTTTAGAAACTGGTCGGAATGTATCAATGTTATTTTAGGATGTTTTAATTTATTGGTGTGATAAGCATTAGGTCTCAATAAATGGGACTCTACTACTTCGATATTAGAACTTAAAGCATTTCGTAATATTGCATCACGGCTGTATCCATAATGGCTATAGGCAGGGGCATTATATCAGAAGCTCTATTGGTAACTCCAATAGAGCTTCCGACAAAGTGGGTCTAAAAATGAACATGGACAAAACCAAGATGATGTTGAATGCCCATGTTGCACCCACTCCTATCAAAGTCGGAGACACTACACTCAAAGTTGTGGACGATTATGTCTACTTGGGACAAACGGTTCAGTTAGGTAGGTCCAACTTCGAGAAAGAGGTCAACCGTCGAATCCGACTCGACTGGGCAGCGTTCGGGAAGCTGCGCGGTATCTTCTCTTTAACTTACCACAGTATCTCAAGATGAAAGTCTATGACCAGTGTGTGTTGCCAGTGATTTCGTACGAGAGAGAGATGTGGTCGCTCACAATGGTCCTCATCAAAAGGCATAAAGTCACCCAAAGGGATGCTCGGAGTTTCCTTGCGTGATCGAATCAGTAATGAAGACATCCGCAAGAGAACCAAGGTTACCGACATCGCCCGAAGAATTGCCAAACTTAAGTGGCAGTGGGCAGGGCATATTGCTCGCAGAACGGATGGCCGTTGGGGCCGAAGGGTTCTGGAGTAGCGACCGCATACCAGACCGACAACGACGTGGTTAAGGCTGCGGGCTCCAGTGCATGCGAAACGCACAGGATCAATCAGTGTGGCGACACTTGGGGAAGGCCTATGTCCAGCAGTGGACGTCTTTAGGCTGAAATGATGATGATTATTATATAGTTACCAAAGGAGAATTAGGGCTAGCCTAACGCCATCTACCGGGTTTATCCACACTGCTTGTGATAAATTCCATATAGTTAATCTCAAATCACTTTGAATGACTTGTAAATTAGACCCAGGACCCACGTTCAGCAGTCCCGCTTGCAACTTCTAGACCAATAAGGTCCTCGGATAATACAGGCGACAAGAGGCGTGAGGTGATGTATTGACTAGCTTCTCCCGGCGAATTCGCCAATGTGAAAAGATTTTTATCATACCAAGGGAACATTTACTAGGATAAACAGCAGCCTATGTGATATTTCAGACTATAATCTATCTCTTTGCCAAAGGTGAATGGCAGATTTTGTACCGCATACTTTTTCTGTTGTTCGGTTATAGAATTTGTACCACTTATTATGTCAACTAAGCCATTTATTTGCATGTAAGTTTACTATTTTTAAAACTTCGGATTAATTAATAACATCAATCTAAAGATTTTAATATATAAACGTTATAAAATCGTACGCTAAACGCAGTTATGTTATTAGAAATTGCCTTACGTAAAATAACACAAATATTGAATTGATAATTAATTACTTAGAAATAGAAATAACATTAAATATAATCAAACTCATCATTATCAAACTGTTGCAGTCCGCTGCTGGATATAGGTATCTCCTAATGCCCTGAGTAGGTACGATCCGCACCTCAATTTACCTACTTAATGGTAAGTAAAACACTACAAAGATAGCAACAAATAATTTACTTATCACATAATGCAACATTTACCTATATGTAACAATCTACATTGGTACACTAGTACATAACCTTAAAAAATAAAACTGGTTATAACATTTACGTCCCAAGTTTAAAAAATCTAAGAATTTAAAAAGGGATTATCTATCATATTAACTACCAAATAAAACAAAAAATATACCAAAACACGAAATTTCTATTAGCGGTACGAAACTCCCATACAAGCCTGCCGTTCTCCTTTCATCCAGATCCGTTCAGCTGTTCTGGCGTGGTTGAGTAACAAACATACAACCATCCAAACTTTCGCATTCATAATATTAGTAAAATTCTTTCACATTCCAGATATTATGTGTTCAAAGGGCAACAAGAGTCACATGCAGCCACAGTACATAATTATGGTCGTTACACAGACAAACGGACAAAGTGCGGTGTTTTATATGCAAGCGAGTGGTGACAAGTGGACATATTAGTCGGACGCAAGGTAGAGAGTGGTTTGTGTCCATTGTGATACGAGAAAAGTGTGGAGGAAGAGAATGAATAAAACATAGTAAGTTTATGGATAACAGGAGGAAATGCATTTAAGCAGCAAGTAAATAATCTCTGTAACCTTGATCTAAGCAAATCCAAAGTAATTTCTTACGCGTGACAGTAACTGGAATGAAGCTCGGCTTCAGGCAGAGTCAGCCTCGCGAGTTACTATGAGATAGCTCACTCAGAATTTTCTGACTGAGGGTCAGCAAATTCTGAGTGAGCTATCTAGCCTAAACCTAGACAAAACCAGATTCATCACTTTTAGTCCAAGGAAAGCGTCACAACCAGCCCTACACTTCCTTGTGACAGCTCATGCGTGTCATAAAATGAGGACTGTCACCTGTGGCTGTCCTGAAGTAATATATAAAAAAGAATAAATAAAATAAATATATCATCTCCTACTAAGTTGTACTGCTTCCTACTTTTTCTTATTTTTCTTTTCGGGTCGATAGTGATTTAATCCTGAGACAGTTAGGACCCGAAGCTGGCCACGTTTCACATCACATCATCATCCTATTAATGTTCCCACTGCTGGGACACAGGCCTCCTCTATGTGAGAGGGAATGGGCCGTAATCCATCAGCGGGCCCAGTGCGGGTTGGTGGATGTCACATGTCTTCGATTTTTGGTTCTATGACATGCCGGTTTCCTCACGATGTTTTCCTTCACCGTTTTGAGAGCAGTGGTGAAGAAATAATTGACACAAAGTAAAGCGCCTGCCTGGGCTCGAACCCACGACCTACAACTTGTAAGTCGCGGCCGATACCACTGAGCCACCACTCCTCCCACTGACCACGTTTATAGAACGCCAATGATGCCGATTAGTGGCATTTATCAAGTCCTCCAAAGTGCAGATGTACCTATTTAAATTAATAATAAGAAGTACCAAAAATAAATCGTTGGATAAAGATAAAAAGCGCATATAAAGTATTCACAGACTTACATGAGATTCCGCTTAAGTTCGGTTCAAAAATACAATAAGGAAGAAGGGATAAAAATCATTCTTAAAATACCTACATCAAACCTGTATATCGTGAAGAAGTAGACATGCATGTTCTAATACTCACTTCGGAAGAAGCTTCTGAGAATTTCTCAAATGGAAAATCCATTATTTCCTATACTTTCTCGCATCTGGGATAGTATAGATAGACCCCCTTTTCCGCACTCAGACTCCTGGACTCCTGAATGGGCCGTAATCCACCACGCGGGCCCAGTGTGGGTTGGTGGATATCACATGTCTTAGATATTTTAGTTCTAGGACGTGCCGGTTTCCTCACGATGCTTTCTTTCACCGTTTTGAGAGCAGTGGTGATGAAATAATTTACACAAATGTAAAGCGCCTGCCAGGGTTCGAACCTACAACTTATAAGTTGCAGCCGTTACCACTGGACCACCACTGGTCTTCCCGCGCCGGGGGTAAAACCCACAACTAGGTACATCAAAAAGGCATTCTTTGCCTGCATCAATCCACTCTACTACACAGCATGATATTCTTCTTGTTTACGTCTTTTTAGTTCACTTCTTAAGCAGTCAGGCTTTTTGATTATTTTATCTAACTTACAAGTAAAATTTCAAAATTTAAAAACCCCCGACACATTTATCTTGCGAAAACACCCCGATTCAAAAAGTAAAACGCCCATAACTACTGCACTCATTTTATTGAAACATAGCTAAGAACACTCTCGACAAAATCACCTTTCAAACAAAAAAAAACTAAATCAAAATCGGTTTATCCGTTTAGGCGCTATGAAGCAACACACGTGAAATTTATAACACCCCTCTTTTTCCGGCGGGGGTTAAAGATAATCCTACTTTTATGCAAAAGTTTGTGACGATGGATGGATGTTGTTTACACTTTCACGGAAAAATACTGAATAGATTTTGCTGAAACTTTACAGTATATAGCCTAACATCATAAAAAAACCTGCCAAGTGCGAGTCGGACTCGCGCCTGAAGGGTATACTAAGGGGTTTATACTTGGTAAATTTTGGTTTACGATTTATGACGTATTAAAAAAAAACTACTTACTAGATCTCGCTCAAACCAATTTTCATTGGAAGTTGACATGGTAATGTACATAATATTTTTTTTTTAGTTTTATCTTTCTCTTATTTTAGAAGTTACAGGGGGGGGACACACATTTTACCACTTTGGAAGTGTCTCTCGCGCAAACTATTCAGTTTAGAAAAAAATGATATAAGAAACCTCAATATCATTTTTGAAGACCTATTCATAGATCCCACACGTATGGGTTTGATGAAAAAACATTTTTTTAGTTTCCGTTTCAAGTATGGGAACCCCCAATTTTTTTTGTTTTTTTGCAATTTTTGTGTGAAAATCTTATTGCGGTTCACAGAATATATTTACCAAGTTTCAACAGCATAGTTCATATAGTTTCGGAGAAAAGTGGCTGTGACATACGAACGGACAGACAGACAGACAGACATGACGAATCTATAAGGGTTCCGTATTTTGCCATTTGACTACGGAACCCTAAAAACGGCCAAGTGCGTGTCGGACTTCGCACGTTTAGGGTTCCGTACAAAACCGCAAAATGAACCTGATTGTGAAAGAAAAAAATATTGAATTTCAAAGAAATAATCTGATTTAATAATATATTGGTATTTTTTGGAAAAATATAAGTTTTTCATAAACATTATCACCAAATTCCAAGCTCATAGGTCGATGGGAAGTTAAAAAATTATTAGGAACAATATTTTGTAAAAAAAAGCTGACTTTGGTGGCTACTCATTCCTTAGTTTTCCAAAATTTTTGAAAACAAAACTACACAACGACTCTAAACATCGATACCCCACTTGATAAGGCGGTCAAGGTTTTTTTTGACGCTCCTCTTTGTATTTAAGGGCCTCCTTAAAACATTTAAAAATACTTTTTGACAATATGTATGGCTTCGGGTTAACAAGATGCTTATACTGTGAAAATTTAAAGACTGTAGCTCCATCCGATTGGCTGTAAAACCTAAATGTCAGGCGACGGACAAATAGACACGTGAGTGACAGCAATAGGACTCCATTTGGACCCTTTGGGTACGGAACCCTAAAAAACCGGCCAAGTGCGTGTCGGACTTCGCATTTTTAGGGTGCCCGTAACAAAGAAAAAATCAGTTTGATCAATAAATTGATATTTGTTAGTAAGAAATACGTAATAAAAACATTATCACCTATTTTTAAGTTCATTGGTCAATGCAAAGTTAAAAATATCTTCGATACAAAATTGTGTGACAGACGATGCGATGGTCAGACGGACAGACAGACGGACACGTCGTGAGTGACAGCAATAGGACTCCGTTTTGGACACTTCGGGTACGGAACCCTAAAAAGACACATAAGCTTCCAGGTTGCCTGGAAGAGATCGCGGAATGCGTTAAGGCCGCCCGTTGTATATTTTTAGGGTTCCGTACCCAAAGGGTAAAAACGGGACCCTATTACTGAGACTCCGCAGTCCGTCTGTCTGTCTGTCTGTCGGTCCATCTACCTGTCTGTCACCAGGCTGTATCTCATGAACCGTGATAGCTAGACGGTTGAAATTTTCACAGATGATGTATTTCTGTTGCCGCTATAACAACAAATAATAAAAACAGAATAAAATAAAAATTTGAGTAGGGCTCCCATACAACAAACGTGTTTTTTTGCGATAATGGTGCGGAACCGTTCGTGCGCGAGTCCGACTCGCACTTTGCGGGTTTTTTAGTTTTAAGTTTCTTTTGTTCCTGTATTTTCTAGTGTACAATAAAATGTATATAAATAAATAAAGAAGCTATAATTTATAAAAGTATTTCAGGAAATATTAGGTAACTACCTACCTGCGAAATTTTTACCGCTTTTTAGTACCTCTATAAGAATATCGTACCGTCCCTCAAAACGGACACACACAAAAACCAGTTGTTGCCAGTTAATCGACCTGGGGATCTATTAGCTTGAAATATTTACAACATTAGCATAACTTATGCCCCTGTCTCTGCCTATTTGACATCTCTATCTTACTTAACTTTAAAAAATAGATGTCATCTAATATCTATGCTTTAAAAAAGTTGGTATGCAAAAATGTCTTTGGTATTTTCGGGTATTGTAATCGGTTGTCTGTGGTACGCCAGATGGTGGGATAGTTTTTGGGCTTTTTTATTTTCTTTGTGTTATGTGAATTGATTTGATCGAGCATTTTATTTACTTATTTTAGATTTAATAACGACTGGCATATTATGCAAATGAAACAAAAAACATCATGACATAAATTCTATCACAAATGCATGTTCAATTATATACATAGAACGAATGTATTTGTTTTTATTTTTTATTCAAGATAATAAAAGTATGTTAACATAAATCAATTGAATCATTTGAGGGTTACAATTAGTTAACAAAACAGATAAGTGTTACGACCAGCACCCTTGCTAAGTTATAAAATAACTCGTATTAAGGGCAGTGGTACAAGCCGATACACAAAAATATAACCTTTTAATAAATTACAGGTAGAGCAAGCGTTTGTTGAGATAAAGTTAAAAAGCAGTTTACAAATAAATTTAGAAATTAAATGAAATCAAAAAAATTAATTAGAATAAATCAAATCAAATCAAAAATTAAATCCAATCAAAAACGTGTGGTGAGTGTGTGCGAGTGTGTGTGGGTATGTATTGTGATTGTGTGCAGGATGTGGTGTGTTATGGTTTTGTAAGTAAATCATTGTTGCGAAGTTCATTACCGCGATGTACGTTACTGCGAAAGTTTACCATTGCGACATACGTTGTCGCGGAAGTTCATACACATACACACACAAAGTCATGCATATAGTTCATACATAATTTCATACTGATTGCTAGCAAAGAATTCCTAATGGCCATCCGATAACATTTTGCTCAACCTGGGAATCGAACCCAGAACCTCACTTACCTATGCGTCATGCGTCAAACCAAAGCGAATCGTACGTACTTCTCCGGACGACACCAATCCTTCAATATGAGCTGTTCTACTACGGCACAAATACCCCTCAGTAGGAAATTTTAAAATAAGAATCACGTCTAAACAGCCAGTTGTATTTAAAAAAAAAAAACGTATGTTACATTCGATTGCGTATATAAAGCTGAAGAGTTTGTTTGAACGGGCTAATCTCAGGAACTACTTGGTTGGAATTGAAAAATTATTTTTGTGTTGGATAGTCCATTTATCGAGAAAGGTTATAGACTATATAACATCACGCTACGACCATTAAGAGCGGTGCATAAATGAAGAATGTTACGAAAACGGGTAAAAAATATTTTTGAGAGCTTCCGTTGCGTGCGCTGCGTAAACGGTTTAGGTTATGCAACAATAATACGTGGGACACTCAGAAAGTTTTGCGAAACTAAAAAAATTGTTCTATACGTACATATATTTTTATTAAATCTTTTCAAAGTACTTTCCACCAGCCTCTATACAAAGATTCATGCGCCTAAACCAGTTTTCAAAACACTTTTTCCAGTCCGCCGCAGACACCTCGTTTACAGCCTGCTCGAACGCAGCCAGCGCATCTTCCGGCGACGAAAATTGTATCCCTTTGAGCTGATTTTTTATTTTTGGGAATAAAAAGAAGTCACACGGTGCTAGATCAGGGCTGTAAGGAGGGTGACCCAGGAGTTTGACTGGCGTGCTGTCCAGGAAGTCCCTCGTTTTGAGTGCGGTGTGCGCAGGTGCATTGTCGTGGTGGAGCAGTAGCCCGCGGAGCCCTGTGTTTGGTCGCTTGTTGCTTATAACAGAGAAAACTTCTGGCAAACATTTGGTAGTATACCATTCGGCATTAATGCTTCTTTGATCCCGTAAGGGAATTGATACCAAGTGGCCAGTCAAATTAAAAAAGCTAGCGATCAAAATCTTACCCCCGCTTCTAGATCGCTTCACTTTGGTAGGCGTTGGCTCATTTTGAAACACCCAAACAGTCGACTGGCGCTTGGTTTCTGGGTCGTATTGATAAATCCAGGACTCATCACCTGTAACGATGTCGTAAACACGCCGAGACGAGCCTGCTTCAAATTTGTTAAGCATATCACGGCACCATTCCACCCGGGCCTGCTTCTGAGCATCGGTGAGGTTGTGCGGCACCCAGCGTGATACTATCCTCCTCACGCGAAGATGGCTGTGTAGAATCTCGTGAACGCTTCCCGATCCAATCTTCAATATGTGTTGAATCTCCTGATATGTAATTCGCCTATTGTCTTGGATTAAATTTTTCACTGCTAGCACGTTTTCTTCGGTAACAGCCGTCAAAGGGCGACCGCTTCTTTCGTCATCCCCCAAAGTTGGTCGACCGCGCTTGAATTCGTTATACCAACGATACACGGTTGCCTTGGAAGGGCCTTCATCCATGAATGCCATTTGAAGTCTATCGTACGATTCATCCGGTTTCAGGCGACACTTGAAATCGTATAAAATCATAGCTCTAAAATGTTCCCGGCGCAGATCCATATTTCAGTGAGACACAATACTTTGAATTAACTCGCAAAAAATGTGGAGGGAAATTTTGAAATTGGAACTTACTTATTTTTACTTATAAATAATCATATTTTCGAAAAACATTATAACTGGCCAGTCTCCCATATATAAAAACTTTTTTTCGCAATACTTTCTGAGGGGCCTGGTATGTATGTAAGGTAGATGGGTAGCCAGTTGACGGGAGCGAAGCCGCGTGGGACAGCTAGTCTATACCAATATTATAAAGAGGAAAGATTTTTTTGTTTGTTTGTACCGAATAGGCTCCGAAACTACGGGACCGTTTTCAAAAATTATTTCTACGATGGGAAGCTAAGACTTTTTGATGTTAAGTCAAAGAATAATAAGGAAAGTACAAGAATCTACAGAATTTTGGGTCGCGCGGGTCTGAAACAAGTGCACGTTTTGTTCCCTTAAGGTCGTTGGCGACTATCTTAAGACGGTACCCTGACCAAAAAATCGGCATGCGATATGAGCATTCCTATTGGTCTAGCGGCACTGGTGGCGCATGAATTAAAGTACTGATTACGCCCAGATTTTAGAATAAAATATTTATAAAATCAAATTTTGGTCTTTTGTCATAAAAAACTACAAAAATGTTCGTTATTAAATTGTTTATCCATTAGTGTTAGTACAAAAAATAATTAATGAACACTTTACGAGGAGATGCATAATATCAATAATTATTTCTCATTTTTATGTTTTTTTGGAAGGAGATTATTGAAATATATACAACATTTAAAAAAAAACTAAATCTACCATTTTAGAATCAATATTATGTAGAAATTTAATGTATTTTTATTAATTGATATTTCTTTTTAAATAACGAGTAGATAGCTCCTAAAAACAGCTCAAAAACGGCTTGTGCGGCGTTTTGCTCGGGGTACCGCCTTAAACGAGATCGCTCGCCGCACCACATCTTCATTCACACATTTCTTTTGGCTGCCATTATCCACTAAGTTAGAATGATTAGACTTCTGTCTCTATCCCAGATCTAGTTGAATCTGCCTCGCTAGAAACATCACAAAATGTAATCAATTAGCTATGTAGTCGTACATCAAACGGCGCACAACGTCACGGGCGTCGTGTTTCAGTTCAAAAACGTACAAACTGACAGATCGCGCAATATTGTCTGACCACGCCCGCTTCCGATGGACAGCACTAGTGTCGTTGTAGACTGGGGAAGGGAGTAGAGATGGCATTTTTGTTAAATCTGCCTAGCCTTTTACCAACTATTTTGGGACTTCCAATCCAACCGAATGCAGCAGAATATCATCTTCTCAAATTTAGCATTTAATAACCTGGTATATTATGTATCTATGTAATGGAATCTTTCAAATCAAATCAAATCAAATCAAATCAAAATATTTATTTGCCAGAAAATACATTGTTTAACAAGGAAAGATCTTAAAGCCTAAAAGTTATTGTATTCTGCCTGCAAGCAAGCGTGCAAATTACTTCCAATAATAATCAGTTTCTCGACATCATACCCAAAACACAATTGTAAACATTATATAAAAAAAAAAACCAGACCAAACCAAAACAACATTGATGCTTCATTTATACCTTCAATGGTCAGATTATAAAAATTTAAAATTAGATAAATCAAAATGTTAATAATTAAAATTAAAAATGCCAATAATAAACATTACATGTCAATCCCATATTTAAATGTCAATAACTAATATGCCAATACTTACAATTGTCGGATCATAAACTCGACAATAATTAAATAGTAAAATAAAAATGTCAATAAAATAAATTAACATGTCAATAATTAAAATTAAAAATGTCAATCAAATAAATTAAAATGTCAACAATTAAAATTAAATATGTCAATCAAATAAAAATGATTGTTTACAATGTTGATTTAACAATTAATCCATATATATTTTTGTATTACAATTATCATTTCATTTGAACGTGATTTTCACCCCCTTCAAAACGTCAGATTAATTTGAAACTTTGCACACATAACAAGGACCGATGACAATGCAATAATTTAAATAGTTTGTCCCATTATCCTTACCAGGATCTTCAGGATTAGCGATTGAACTAAAAATATTAAAAAAAAGTTTAAAAAATAAAAAACGCCGTTTAATAGAAAACCATTTTTTTTTAATTTAAATTAGGAATAGTGTGATTAAGAAAACAATATATTTTACAATGCATGTCCTCGAAAAGAGCGGTTTTCTAAGCAGCCAAACTGTGCGGAAAGTGTCACTTTTTTTCACTAGTGCTTTTTACTTTCCTTTACTTTTTTAATTTTTCACTCCAACGTCAGCCCGACGCATAGAGTTTTTATTATTTGAGAAAAGTTTTAAATATTAGTTATGTACAGATTATCATTCTTAAAAAAGGTAAAATAAAACTAATACTTTATTTTAGGCGTTTTTAATTATTCTAGATTTAGATTTTGATCAATAAATTAATTTTAAATATTCATTATATATGTTTGGCAGAACGTATATTTTGCTCGTGCCTTATTGCCTTACGATGTGACAGCTATTCGCACATGCGCAGTAGATATGGCCGAGGAACTATTAGTTAATCTGTGGATATGCTGAACGCGCTTGAATAAGCCCGCCATTTTATGAATATCATTTTATTGATTTATTTATTTCCTCGCACAATGCATAGTAAAATGTTGTATGATACACTTACGTAAGATGATTTCCGCACTTGTAGCATAAATAACTATTATTTTTAAAAAGAATGTTAAAATACTTTTTTACTATTATTTTTTTTCTTTCATTTATTTGTGATTTAGAAAAGTTATAGCCATCAGATGAAACAATAGTTATTTATGCTACAAGTGCGGAAGGTAGGTGATTTCCGATGAGTGCCATTTTTATTCACGAGCGAGCGAAGCGAGTGAGTGGATAAATCGACACGAGTCGGAAATCATCTTACGTACGTGTATCATACAACATTTTACTATGCATTGTGCGAGGAAATAAATAAATTAATAAAATAAAATTAATAAAATGGCGGGCTTATTCAAGCGCGTTCAGCATATCCACAGATTAACTAATAGTTCCTCGGGCATATCTACTGCGCATGTGCAAAGAGCTGTCACATCGTAACGCAATAAGGCACGAGCAAAATATACGTTCTGCCAAACATATTTAATTAATATTTAAAATTAATTTATTGATCAAAATCAAAATCTAGAGTAATTAAAAACGCCTAAAATGTAGTATTAGTTTTATTCTACCTTTTATATGAATGATAATCTGTACATAACTAATTTTTAAAACTTTTCTCAAATAATAAAAACTCTATGCGTCGGGCTGATGTTGGAGTTAAAAATAAAAAAAATACAGGAAAGTAAAAAGCACTAGTGAAAAAAGTGACACTTTCCGCACAGCTTGGATGCTTGGAAAACCGCTCTCTCCGAGGACATGCATTGTAAAACATTTCATCTGGTTTTTTTTCTAATGGATTGCGAGAGGTGTATAGAACACCCACATCTCTGCTAGATAAGGTAATTATGGCTATTGCCACAGATAATATAATACTAGAATCTATTACTAAGCTGATTAAAAGCTTGCGTGCACTTTTCCCAAGTTGTCAATTTAACAACCTAAGAATTGACTGCCTCAATGATCTAGCGATCGTAAACGCGACTTCTGAGCAAGTCAAGTTCTACTTTTAAGTAGTGTCCTCTAGAATTTTTCTGTAGTAACTCGAAGTCTCGATTTCTGCCCAGTTGATGCTGGCTCACCCATAATAAATGGGCATTAAGGCGCAAATACCCCTCAGTTGCTGATATTAAAATGAGAATCACGTATAAAACGGATAAGCGCAATGTTTTGGAAACAATATATGTAATATTAGAGCATTTTTTTAAATAAATGATCCTTGTAAATTTCGACGTGTTTTGATAAAATGATGTCTAACACGGACAAAAAGCGACAATTGCACCAAAACCGCCGAGCGTATTTTAGTGAAATTTTCACCATCTCAAAGCAAATTGAATTATCTACATTATGATCAAAGATTTTGATTCTAAGTCCTAGAATAATAAGAAAAGTACAAAAATCTACCGAATTTTGGGCCGCGCGAGTGTAAAACGAGTGCGCGTTTTGTTCACTGTCGTCGTCTTTAACAGTCATATCATAACTGATGTTACCATACAAACAGCTCTGGTCTACACTTTGCGGAATATACGAATATTTTTATGTTACGTACATATTTCTGACTTTAATAATAGTAGGTACGTAACTAATTGGTCCTTAAAGGTATTTTTTATCATAGGTAGGTGATGATGTGGTCGACGGTGAAGCAAGCTTGCCTAGAAGTAACCTATTCACTCTTGACTTAAAGACCCCTAGATTGTAGCTATCGGGAAACACAGACTCCGGCAGGGAATTCCACTCCTTAGCTGCACGCATAATGAAAGTATTTCCAAAACGTTTAGTGCGTATGGGTGGGATGTCCACCATGTACCGATGGCACATCGCCATACGTCTTTTAGTCCGATGATGCAAGCGATTAAAAACCGACAAGCTGGCAACTCGGCGACGATGTTCAAGACCCTGGAGCTTAATTGTTTAATTAAATCATAAATTTTCTACGTGCAAGATTTTGAAACAATCACGAACAAAGTATGTCCGTGAAATATACCTTTTGTAACTTTACAATGCAGTACATTTTCAGGCCCTTTCTCTCTACTCTTAACTCTACAGCTAAACGCTGATGCCTCGAAATGGGTGCTTCCGGTGGCGAGCAAAGATGGCCGACGCTACTACCGGCGCACGTCAAACCTAGCCAAAAGCCCGCGTTTGATGTCTAGCGCTGTTTTTCTTCCATTATTTATTATTTTAGCGAAGGTTTATTAAGAATTTGAGGGTATTTTTAGAATTCACCTGATTTTTGTGATCCATGATTTCACGCTCTTTCGAGAATTAAATGATTCATACTAAAATTAGTAGTTAAAAGAAACTATTAAATTAATTAGTTCTAAAGTAATGTAACCAAGAGGAGAGAAAAGTTGTTTGTTTAATATGTTTGTTATAAAGGTTCTGCACCTGTAGGCAAGTTGACAATCTACAATCGATAACGCTAGTAGAAAACGAATCAATGTATGGGAATGACACATCTGAACGTTAAGTCACGTGTTCAGACCATACAAATAGGAGGCGTTAACGATTGTAGAAAGACATTCGATACGAAACGTTTTTAACATGGCTAGGGGGGCTGATCTTATAAACGAAAATAATTTCACTAGGTATCAGCAAGTCAATTCTGTTAGCCTAAGATACGACTGCAGTAATCTGCATGTATGTGTTATTGTTTTTGATGTAACTTGATTTTTATGAATGATTCTTGATAAGAGAATACGATAACTATTTTTTTTTAGGTTTACCGCCTTTAACCCATTTTCTTTAATATGAACTTTCTTGCAAACACCACACCACACAATTAAATCCACACCACTCTGATTTATCCAAATAGCAATTCTTTTCGCCAGGTTTATTTACACTTATTCATTTACACTATTTCATAACATAACTTACTTAAATAATATTTTTATTTAAGTAAGTTATGAGTGAGGTTCAATATTGATATTCTGGCTCCGAGCGGACGCACGGCAACATTGGGGAATATTTATACTCCTTAACAGAACAGCACTAAACAGTCTACTTTTGCAGTAGGTACTAACTTTTGCGATAGATAAGGCTCAGAGAGCGAATACGAAGGAAAAATCTAGTTTATTATTCTATCGACAGCTTATTGAGAATTCGAAACATTCTCCTGAATTATATATAATATGAATTATATAGAATATTTTGTGATTCATGCGTACATGAAAGAGAACTAGTGAGAAATAGGAATGATTCACAATATTTAAATAACCGGTACTTGTAAACCTATTGTGAATAATAGCTGGTTAACAGTTCTCAGAATCTACAGAACTTATTTTTATCCTCGTTTTTACGTTTTGAACGTAAAAAATCTGTATGGGTAGTTATTAGAATCTACACTAATATTATAAAGAGGCGTTTTGTTAGAAAACTAGCAAGAAAAATAATGATTCACAATATTTAAGTAATCGGTACTAGCAAATCAATTGTGAATAATAATTGGTTAAAAGTTCTCAGAATAACTTATTTTTATCATTGGTTTTACGTCGTAAAGATAAAAAACCGGCCAAGTGTGAGTCGACCTCACGCACAAAGGGTTCCGTACCATTGTCGCAAAAAACTTTAGTTGTATAGGAAAAATCACGTTTGTTGTATGCAAGCCCCATTTAAATATTTATTTTATACTGTTTTTTAATTTTTCGTTATAGCGGCAACAGAAATACACCTTCTGTAAAACTTTCAACTGTCTAGCTATCACGGTTCATGAGATACAGCCTGGTGACAGACACACAGACAGACAGACGGACAGTGTAGTCTTAGTAATAGGGTCCCGTTTTTACTCTTTGGGTACGGAACCCTAAAAACTGTATAGTTAAATATTTGTAACTACATTATCATTATAAAGAGGTGTTTTTGGTGTTTTTATGTTTGTAAGAAAGTAAACGAACCCACAAACACAGTTTAGAATACGAATATTCTTTCAACGATAATAAGCTATACTATCGTCGTGTGTCAGGCTACTTTTCTTTAACCGATTTCAAAAAGGAGGAGGTTCTCAATTCGACTGTATTTATTTTTTATGTGCGTTACCTCAGAACTTTTCGTTAGATAGTTTTTATGTTCCTTTTTATTTGGTAGCTGGTGCTTCTCATGTGGCCCCATTTAGATTTGATCATGAACTGACGGGTAGTTTTTGAGTTATCCTCAATAATGCGTATTTTCATCGTAATTTAAGATACCAAAACTAAAAAGAGTAAAATAAAAAAAAATAACAAAAATAAAAAACCGACTTTCAAAAATTGTACAAAGCGAAAAATAAGTTTCTTTTCGGAAGTCGGTGTCAAAAACTAAAACAATAGGTACCAAAGACACCAACTGCCGATAAGAAAGTTATTTTTCATTTAGTGTTTTGTTTTGGAAGTCGGTTTTTAACTAATTAGAAAAATAAGCAGTTTTATGGGATAAGCAACAGAAGCGAAACCGAGTGAAAAAGCTAGTGATTCATATTAGGAACTGAAAGAAAACTATTAGGTAATCAAGATACTTTGTTTATATATTTATTGTTCTAGTTTAACCGATGCTTGCTGAAGTCGAAGTTCGGATCATCGATTCACATCGAAACTCCTTCGTGATTCGGGAAGCACGTAAAGCTGTTGGTACCGGCTGCCATTTGAAGACAGTGTACACGGTAACCTAAATTTTACTGCCCTTGTCCCATATTTTTAAATGGGGTCGGCGCAACACGTTTTCTTCATCCATACCGTCGTCCTGTTCCCCGTTACGCCATCATTGACTCCTCCTCACACAGTCCATCCATCTCTTCTTTGGCCGTCCCTTCCTCTCCATCCACATTTATATTCATAACTCTTTTAGTAACATGCGTTTCATCCCACCTCATCACATGACCCATGACCATACCAGCACAAACGGTTTCCTTTCATCTTTTCTGTCATTGGCGCGACTTTCAAAGTTCCTCTAATATACTCAGTAGTTCATCATCATCATTTTAGCCGCAAGACGTCCACTGCTGGACATAGGCCTCCCCAAGGCGTCGCCACATTGAGCAATCCCGTGCATCTCGCCTCCAGCGTTTTACCACAACCTTAACCAGGTCATCGGTCTACCTCCATTCCAGTCACCATTCCAGTACTTTACCGGCCCATCGGCCATCCGTTCTGTGAGCAATGTGCCCTGCCCACAGCCACTTAAGTTTCGAAATTCTTCGGGCTATTCGGTTTTTTAGTTATGGTAACATAAACCAGTAAATCTGACACCAATCTTTCCAAGGGGTATCGTTAAGTGGAGATCAGATGGACAGTGGTTCCAAATAAAATACTGGTACACAACTGATTGGCTGAGCACAACTGATTGGAAGCCGACCCGAACTTAGTTTTGATAAGGCTAGACAGATTGAATCTCTTTTCAAAACTCGATTAGTCCCAACTACGTAAAAGGAGAGAGACGGGAATGGTGCAACGAACGGGGTTCAAAACCGCGACCTTTCGCTCGGCAGTCAGTCGTAAAACACACTATAGGCATTTAAACTATATATAGGGATCTCTATAGGATTTCTCCTTCAGTATTGTAAAAGCGAACAAAAGGATTGCAAAGTAATTTGTATCTAAAACTTACTGCGTATCAAATCTACCATATTTGGTAATTGTTGCAACAAAAAAACACAACCGACTTCCAAATAAAATACTACAAAGTGAAAAATAGCTTCAATTTCGGCAGTCGGTGGCAAAAAACGAAGAAACAAAAACACCAACTTCCGAAATTAAAATTATTTTTCACTTTGTATTGGTTTTATTTGGAAATCGGTTGTATTTTTTTGCAAAAATGTTTTAAATTTCACTTATTAGTTGTTGTAATTATCTATACTGTTGTAAATACTGTTGTGCCAGAATAGATTTCCCGAATAACATGAAACTTGATCACAACCGGTGAAATATAGTGTACCAGGGTGAACTGTACACATCTGCGTATCCCTTTAGAGCGTACCGGCGTGATGTTATGAAATGGTGTATTCAATAAACAGACATGCGATAGCAGCAATCCCGAGAGATTTGCCTTCATTTATTGAAGAGTTCTGTTGTATATCTCCGAAGTCCTTCATCAGATCTTCATCAAATTAAAAATCATCAATTTCGAAATATACTCTTTCAAACAAAAAATGAATATTCAAAATCGGTCCACAATTAACGGAGATATCGGTGAATATATATTTAAAAAAAAACATCCGTAAAGTTGAACATAGAACCTCCTCCTTTTTGGTAAGTCGGTTAAATATATATTTGTATTGAGAACCTCCTCCTTTTCGAAGGCGGTTAAAAACTGAAAGGTAATAATAATAATTCTTATAATACCGACCATACGACCTGACCAAGGATGTGGGAATTCTGTGAATGTGAGACGCACAGGACCGATCAGTGTTGCCATGCTTAGGGGAGGCCTATGTACAGCAGTGGATGTCTTCGGCTGAAATGATTATGATGATGATGAGAATCATATAAAAAGGCTAGCGTTAAAAGTGACGATGGACGTATTGCACAAACTCATAACTATTTTGTTTCGCCAGCCGGTAAACTTCTTACCAAAAAATTTTTGTGAACAAAGCTTTTCGATTCGGATAAAAATATAAAGAAACCATTACTAATTGTATTCAATACAACTATTTTATCCCATTTAGGGTCAGCAAAAGCGTGTGTCCATTATAGAAATGAAACGATTCATTAGACACACAGAGGTATTTAGAATGTGCTAGATATGGCGGCATTTTATTAGGAATTTCTTCGATGATGGAACTTCTTTTAAGGAACATGATTATGGTGTTTTTGTTTTAGTTTTATAAAGTTTTTTATTACATCTTTGAAATAACTTATGAGGCTCTAAAAAAGTGTTATTTGATGTCAGCGATGACGATGATAAAAAAACCAAAATTGTAAAGATATTGATCACATTATATTTCGATAGTGCTTGACAATTCTATACAATTTAAATATGATTTTATTAGCTTGGTATGTATGTATCTATATAATGGAATTATTGAACATGTTTTTCAGCACCTTCAAAACGTCGGCTTAATTTGAAACTTTGCACACTTATCAAGGACTGATGATAATGCAATATTTTAAATGATCCTTACCAGGATCTTCAGGATTAGCGATTTTTTTAATCCATAACTTGGTTGTGTCTTTGTGCCAAGTAACAAGGCGCGTCCTAAGACATTGATTTTTATTATATTCGAAGACAAGGTAGTGCTTTGCGGCTAATACACGTATCAAATAAATGTTCTGGAGAGGGAGAATAATAATTTAAAAACTAAAAAACACGCTTTAATAGAAAACCAAACTAAAAGGTAGAATTAAATTTTCAATAAATTTAAATTTAGAATGTCAAAATGTAAAGGATTGATCACGTGACATTTCGGTAGCGTTTGACATTGCCATACATATTTGACATATTCCCAAACGCTATCACCACGCTTTCGATTTTAGAATGTCACTTTTATAGGGCCTCAGCAGTTTTTTAGCTATGAATATCCATTAAATATCCTATGTCAATGGACACCATTTATGTGTCCATTGACATAGAATATTCATACACAGTCGGAAGTCTTCTTGTTTTTAATTTTAAGTATTTCAGTGTAAATGTATTTATTTATTTTGTTTCCAAAGTAACTTTTCCTGTTGCCGTTGATTTATTAATTGATATAATGTGATAAATCAACTTGAATCCATATTTCTGTTCATTATAAAATAAACCAATTCAAAGAAACTTTTAAAAGAGTATTATATTTTCAATTAATTATTGGCGTCTTCATCAGTAGGTATCGTATGACCCAATAACTGGATTGGAGTTCAGATAGGCAGTCACATCACACCATCAGCCTATTAATGCTCCCACTGCTGGAACACAACACAGGCCTCCTCTCTGTGAGAGGGAATGGGCCGTAATCCACCACGCGGGCCCAGTGCATGTTGGTGGATGTCACATGTATTCGATTTTTTGATTCTAAAAAATCACCGATCACCTTCACCGATTTGAGAGCAGTGGTGATGAAATAATTTACGCAAAGTAAAGTGCCTGCCTGGGCTCGAACCCACGACCTACAATTTGTATGTCGCGGCCGATACGACTGGGCCACCACTGCTCTCATAGCTCTCTTATGCTCTCATACAAAATTTTGGTATTCAGCTGCTTCTGGTTAGGCAAAATATATCCTTACTTGGTAAAAGGTTCGGTAGATGATGATGATGATGAAGAATCTACCTTTTCCTTCGCTCCTGTAGTCTGCATATACCACACGAACCATACTTTTTTAGAGTTCCGTACCCGAAGGGTCAAAACGGTGCCCTTTGCTGTCACTCAAGTGTGCGTCTGTCCGTCTGTCCGTCCTCTGTCACACGGATTTTACGGCCAAACGGTTGGAGCTACAATCTTCAAATTTTCACAGTATGAGCATCTTGTTGACCCAAAGCCATGCAAGATATTTTTTTTTTTTTTTTTATCTTTTTAGGTGCTCCTATAAAGCTAAAGGGGTACGTGGAAAATAATGTTGATTTACCCCATCGAGTAGGGGATCGTTGTTTAGAGCTCTTTGACTAGATTAACACTGTATTTTTTGTTTTAAAAAATATTGGAAAACAAAGGAATGAGAAGCCACAAAAGACAGCTTTTTGACAAAATATTGGAAAACAAAGGAATGAGAAGCCACAAAAGACAGCTTTTTGACAAAATATTGTTCAGAAGAATAACTTCCCATTGACCTACTAACTTGAAATGTGGTGATAATGTTTCATCATTTCAGCCGAAAGACGTCCACTGCTGGACATAGGCCTCCCCCACACGTCGTCACATTGACCGATCCCGTGCGTCTCGCATCCAGCACCTTCCCGCAACCTTAACCAGGTCATCGGTCCACCTAGTGGGAGGCCTTCCAACGTATCGTCTTCCTATTCGCGGTCGCCATTCCAGAACTTTTCGGCCCCATGGGCCATCCGTTCTGCGAGCAATGTGCCCTGCCCACTGCCACTTAAGTTTGGCAATTCTTCGGGCTATGTCGGTAGCTTTGGTTCTCCTGCGGATATCATCATTTCTGACGTGATCACGCAAGGAAATTCCGAGCATAGCCCTTTCCATTGCCCTTTGGGTGACTTTAAGCTTTCCGATAAGGCCCATTGTGAGCGACCACGTCTCGGTCCCATAGGTGATCACTGGCAACACACACTGGTCATAGACTTTTGTCTTGAGACACTGCGGTAAATTGGACGAGAAGATACCACGCAACTTCCCGAACGCCGCCCAGCCGAGTCGGATTCGACGGTTGACCTCTTTCTCGAAGTTGGACCTACCCAACTGGACCGTTTGTCCCAAGTAAACATAATCGTCTACAACTTCGAGTGTAGAGTCTCCGATCTTGATAGGAGTGGGTGTTACATGGGCGTTCACCATGACCTTGGTTTTGTCCATGTTCATTTTAAGACCCACTGTGATAATGTTTACTATTACGTATATTTTACTAACAAATACTAATATATTGATAAATCAGTTTATTTTTTTAATTCCCTCGTTTTTTCTTTTACAACCAACTTAATTTTGCGGTTTGGTACGGAACCGTATATATGCGAAGTCCGACACGCACTTGGCCGGTTTTTTAAGTATGAAAAGTTTCTATCATCGAAAGATTTTATATAATTAGATCAGGGTTTCCAGATATAATTTCTTACAAACAAACAAATCATTTTGCCTGTTTAATAATATTAGTTTAGATTTATACAAAATTACAAATTGGAACCATATGCCTTTATTAGTACGCTACCTCTATATTTCTCATAAGATTCCTATGGCACAATCTCTCAGAGAGTTTCATATATCATGGTGTACGGTCAGACAATAAGTGTTCAATAGAATCAAAGAAATTCCGACGCCGTTACTAAAACTGAGGGTAGGCACAAAAGGTTAACTGCAGCGGAAATTACGTCATCCACACCTTGTTTTGTTGGCAGTACCTTTTGAGTGGATGGTGCTATGCAAGAGTGGACAAGTTGGTTTTGATTTTAGGTTTTTACAAACTTTTATTTAACTTGCAGTGTATGTATGTAAGTGTGTTTGGGTGAAATCTTGCAACTGGATTTTAAAGCAGTTATCCTCTACCGATTAAGATGATTTTTTGCATACACGTTTAGTTTGGATGACAATGCATGGTTAGCTAAGTGACATTCTAAATCCAATATGGTGGACGGCCATAGTTGGTGCACTAGTTATGGGTACTGTATATGGGTATCAAATGAAAGGTTTTGCTGGGAAGAAAACAAAAAAAAGATTGTTTAAAAAAAAAAAAAGATGTTTTTTTTTTCTGGGATGGTCGGCGTTGGTTGCAAGTACTAAAATGGAGGTTTCTACAATTTAGATGGCAGGGAAAGGAAAGGTAATAATAACGAAGAGCTAATCAATTCTTGAGAAACTAACGGAGTGGGGTTCTAAAAAAAGTTAGTGGCTAGTTTGAAATTTTATCAGTGAAAACGTTTGTCAAAAAGTCCGAATACACTTCGGTCTTTTTGACAAACTTTTTGGCCACGTGATGTTTCGATAGGGCAAGCACATATAATCTTATTTCAAACTGTTTGATCATCGTTGTCGTGTCAGTTTGCCTAGAGCCTAAGGGCGGTTATAGTTCTAGACAAACTTCTTGGCCGCCCTGAAGTTGACGACAATGTTTGCCTAGTAGTAAATTTCGCATCGGAAAGCCACTTCCGTCCATTCCACTACACGTCCGTGTTCGTGATTTGAGTTCCGAGTTCAAAATGTTCTGAATCATGACATATTATGACGGACAGAGTTCAGATGTAGTGCGTAAGCTTCCCTACAAGAAGTACCGACTCTGCAAGGAAGTGCTACTTCCTTGCTGCATTCTTGGCATGTGAAACGGTGTCTTGTCCATAAAATTGCTATCTATTCTGGGAGAATTTGGCTTGCCTCTGGTGTCAGAGTTAATTAAGCCACCTCTGGGAACCCCACAGGCCTCTGACTTGGCTATTTCAGACTTACATTAACTATATAAGTCCAGGTTTCCTCACGATATTTTCCTTCACCGTTGCCTGTGATATCCAAGTTAAACTTAGAAAGTACATATGAATTTCAAAAAGTCACATTATTACTTACCCGGATTTGAACCCACGACCTCAAACGAGAGGCGAGGTCTTAGCCACTGGGCCACCACGATATTTTCGACATTTAACGATAAAACAGAGGAACAGCATAAGGTTCTTGGTTTCAGGGAAGAATTATATTATTTATTTCCTGCCATAACCCGAACAGTCAGAGTGTTCTGTTAAAATATCATCGTGACAACTTAGAAAAGTGAGTTTGAAGTGAAGTGTCATAATTCCACTTGAAGTTATGTATTGACTTGGAACTCACTTCTCCTAAATTTTCACGGTAAGTAGTTTACAGAATAGCACTGCTGAATTAAAACACTGCATTGCCTATCACTCTGTC
The DNA here is from genome assembly GCA_949775005.1 of Orthosia gothica. Classification (NCBI taxonomy): domain Eukaryota; kingdom Metazoa; phylum Arthropoda; class Insecta; order Lepidoptera; family Noctuidae; genus Orthosia; species Orthosia gothica. Next base: position 10,799,104 of record OX459035.1, on the reverse strand, counting down.
CCCACGTAGGTATAAGGGCTTGTCCCCATCACCACGTCAGGACGTCGCCAACGTTGAACGGTGCGTTGGCGCGGTGCAATGTAGTGACGTGCTAATGCACGGTACGGCAACGTCGCCCTGGAACGACGCGTCGTACGCCGTCGGGTGTGGTACGTGGCGATACGCTCGCTCAGTTGATGTTTAAATGTCTTAACTATTAGTTGTGCAAATATGTCAGAAATGCTGTATCTGTCAGAAACTACAAGACACGAAACTAAACGTTGTTTCGTTCTGTCAGAAATGGTCAATAATTTACCAGATTTTTTCAAGGCACGACAACGTTTTACTGTGCGGCATCGTGACGTGTATTATAACGACACTGTACTGTAAATTTGCACGTCACGTCAACTTGCCGTTTTGATGGGAACAAGCCCTAAGTTACAGAAACACACCTATTAAATTACCCACCTTGCTATCTCACATAACCCCATCCTCCAAAGGTGTAAGTGATCACAACACGCAATCAGTCGTCTCATTCAGACGCATAATACCAGCCATCTTTTAACACTTCTCCTTTGTGTACCAGTTCCTTTGTGGCCGGCCCATTATCGAATGAGTGAAGACATTCATTCGGAGATTAATTCCTGAATCGCTTGAGTGTGGGGGGCTTGGTTGTCTTATTGAGTGTGAGGTTTAATTTCTAGTGTGTACTTAAGATTTTAGGAATCAAAGAAAGAAAAATAGTTTATTTGTGACCCGCACACGAGAAATATGCATAAAATAAACAATAATAAAAAAATTAAACCCCGTGCGAGACCAAAACGGTTCCTATCTCAGGATATTGGTGTGTTCTCCGATAGCTACAACCTAGAAATATTTAAGTCAAGAGTGAATAGGTAACTTCTAGGCGTGCTTCAATGTTGACCACATCATCACTTACCATTAGGTGAGATAGTGGTCAAGCTCGAGCCTACAAATTACAAAAAAATATAACAAAAAAAAACAAATATTCCGACTACTAAAAAGACGTATATATTCGCGAGCTGGCCGATCAAAACCATATGTATCCTCCGACTGCACAGCATGATTTTGTTCTTGTTTACGTCTTTTTAGTTCGCTTCTTAAGCAGACGGGTTTTTTGTTTTTTTTATTAACTTTTTTTATTTGTATTTTTTTAGTCTGCATTTTTTAGGGTTCCGTACCCAAAGGGTAAAAACGGGACCCTATTACTAAGACTCTGCGGTCCGTCTGTCTGTCTGTCACCAGGCTGTATCTCATGAACCGTGATAGCGTGTATTTTATTAGTTAGGTAGTTTTTTTTTTAATATCCGAATTTAATTATTGTTCATATTTTGTTTATTTTTTTTTGCACACCTACCACTGTTGTGTCTTTTTGAACCCAAAGGTTGACTGGTAGAGAATGCCTTGCTGCATTAAGTCAGCCTATGTATAACCATTGTACATGAAGTTTAAATAAATAAATAAATAGCTAGACAGATGAAATTTTCACAGATGATGTATTTCTGTTGCCGCTATAACAACAAATACTAAAAACAGAATAAAGTAAATATTTAAGTGGGGCTCCCATACAAGAAATATGTTTTTTTTTTTGCCGTTTTTTGCGATAATCGTACGGAACCCTTCGTGCGCGAGTCCGACTCGCACTTGGCCGGTTTTGTTTTTTGTTAAAGATTTTTGACATAACCCCTTAAAACCCTTTATGTTGATACCCCACACTATGGGCTTGGAAGATAAAAAAATTGGCACCCCACAATAAGGCGCCAAAAGCCGCCATTTTTATATTTTTCAATTTTAATGTAGCCAGTAACACTCGCAAGGTTAAGACGAATCGATTGACGTAGAATCATCAAAATCGGCCAACGCGTTTGGTCTCTAGAAAGCCATATTTATGAACAAACATACATACATACACACATAGACTGATAAACACATTACCCTTTTTCGGCAGTCGGGTAAATCAAATGGTATACTAGTGCACTATCGTCATCTACATACAAACAACAATCAACCTTCTTATGTTCCTACTGCTAGGACATTGGTCTCCTCTCATAGACACAGTGGGCCACATCCACCACGCGGGTCCGATACGGATTGGTTGATGTCACTTGTCTTCGATTTTTTGGTTCTAGGACATGCCGGTTTCCTCACTATGTTTTCGTTTACCGTTTTGAGAGTCATCTGCATGCGTTGTCAATAAAAAAAAACTTTTTACAAAAAATACAACCGACTTCCAAATAAAAACACTACAAAGTGAAAAATAAATTCAATTTCGGAAGTCGGTGTTCCTGTTTTCGTTTCTTCGTTTTTTGACATAATGGACCAGTTCTATAGGTTAGGTACTCATAATGTCAAAAGTGAAGCCAGAATTGATTATCCCAATAACATGAAACTTAAACAAAACCGGTGGAATAAGAGTATACCAGGGTTAACTGTTCACACCTGCGTACCCTCTTTAGAGCGTACCAGTGTGATATTATGTTATGTAATGGTTAAAACAATAAACAGACATGCGATTGCAGCTATCCCGAGTGATTTGCAGTCATTTATTGAAGAGTTCCGATGTATATCTCCAAAGTTCTTCATCAGATCTTGATGAATTGATGAAATTTAAATGGGACCACATGACAAAAAAAATCAATCAATAAAAAAATCAAATAAAAAAAGAATCATCGAAATCCGTCCACCCAGTAAAAAGTTCTGAGGTAACAAACATAAAAAAAAAATACAGTCGAATTGATAACCTCCTCTTTTTTGGAAAGTCGGTTAAAAATACATTACTAAGGGACTTTACAGATGGTGCGACTCTATTTAAATTCGATAGGCGTCGATAGGCGATATCGTGCACCTCTTTTCTAAGACAATTTCAAGTGCTAATCGGTTGAATTGCATCGCCTTGCTTCCATGTGAACGTATTTTTACCTGACCACCGAAGGAGGGTAATGTGTTTATAAGTCTATGTATGTTTGTTCCTATGTGGCGTTCTAGAGACCAAACGCATCGCCCGATTTTGATGATTCTTACGTCAGTCGATTCGACTTAACCTACATTAAAAATAAGCTACATTAAAATTGGAAAATAGAATATTGGCGGATTTTGGGCGCCATATTGTCGCCCTATTTTGTTTTCCTTCCAAAAATATGTAAATAAATCCTTTTTTCTACCTTTAGAAGTGTATTTTATTTTTAAATGGGACCAACTTGTAGATATACTCTTTCGAATAAAAAAAGATTTTCAAAATCGCACTACTCCCTAAAAAGTTATACGTAGTCATACTTAAAAATATAAATGTCGAATTGAGAACCTTCTCCTTTATTTTTTCTTCGGTTAAAAACCCAATATCATAATGCTCAACGCGGTAATTGAACCCAGAACCTCATGAAACTACCTGTCAAAAAAAACTAAAGCTCTAACAACAGGTTGGCCTTTCAGAAATTCCTATGTATGATTTAATAGTAAAACAATACGTGGTGTGACGTCACTAGTGCGGTACGGACTATGGTTGTCGCCGGGTCAGGCGCGTGAACCGAGATCTCTTGATGGATCGCACCCAATCGTTATTAATGGTTTTCTATAGCAACCTGTTGTATAGGATGATTCAAAAATGTTCTCTTTTGAGCATAGACTAAACAAATAAATTAAATTGAAGTGTCTATTTTTAATTAATATCAAAATAATAGCTTTTTACCCGCCTGCCGAAGAAGGGTAATGTGTTTATCAGTCTATGTATGTATGTTTGTTCCTATATGGCGTTCTAGAGACCAAACTTGTTGGCCGATTTGGATGACACTTACGTCAATCTTTTTTCTTCTTCTCTATAATCTTTTTTGATTCGTCTTAACCTTGCGAGTGTCATGGCTACATTAAAATTGGAAAAGAAAAAAATGGCGGATTTTGGGCGCCATTTTGTGGGGATTTTTTTTTTCTTCATCACCCATCTTGTGGGGTATCAAAATAAAGGATTTTAAGAGGTGATTTCAAAAATATATGACATTTATATGTTTAAATTAATCAAATTCTAAAAAAAAATAACTAAATAGTTGTAAATTAAAAATAAATTTAAAAAAACAAAAAACCCGACTGCTTAAAAAGCGAACTAAAAAGACGTAAACAAGAAGAAAATCATGCTGTGCAGTCGGAGGATACATATTCGTGACCTACCTGTAAGTATGTATGTATGTATGTAAGTATGTATGTATGTATATATTGTAACGATTATTTTTGGTATCAAAGCGACATCTTGTGTTAAAGATGAGAACCAGCTTGGCATGGGAGTTGATCATTGCGTGATACGGGATGGCGTTGCTATCTGCAGTTATATAAAATGATATAATAAAATAACAATTTGTGTGTATCAATTTAATTCAACAAACACACAATTCAACACTAAAATATTAAATGATAAACTTCTTGAAAAAATATCTACCTAAAGAAAAACCAGACATGACAAGTCTATGTAGCATGTATTTAATTTATACAAGTATATACAGTGTATAAAATACTTAGGTAACTAATACTAAAAACATATACACTTTAACACAAAAACTACTCACTAGCTAAAACTAAAAAATATACTTAACTAAAATATGGCGTCGAAAAACTCCTCCCCATCGTTGACTACTGGTAATGTGCCCAAAAGACTGGCAGCATTGCCACGTTGTATGGCAATGCTAATTCTCTGACCAAGGTAAAAGCCAGCCCTTGGGTCACGCGAAGTGTCAACTAGGCGTTTGGCAAGATCTTTAAATAAAGCATGAGCACTCGGACCCCACGGACCAAGAGTTTCAACCCCAAACGGCTCGAAAATATAACTACCAATGAGGTTATTATATTTGCGCCGCTTGAGGTTTTCTGCAGCCGCAGCGGCAGCGCCAGCACAGCACGACGAGCTAGGAAGATGGGATGGCGCAAGAGTATCGACACAAGTAGCGTCCCACACTAAAGGCCTACCCATCTTCCATGGAAACAAAGACATCCCGTCCGGTCTTTTGCCATCGTCGCGTGCCAGGCCATGGGGTTCCAATACGGCCGGAACGCCGACGGCGACGAGAGCACGTCGGATGATGTCGTTTAAGTTTCCGTGACGCGCTATGCGACCCGCACTTCGGCTGCATGAAAGACCGTGGTGACCGAGGCTGTTGACAACTTCGCCACAGTGACAACGATGAGGAGTACAACAGGGAGCGCCAAGACGAAGGGAAGCAGCGAGGCGGAAAGTAGTGTCGTCAAACAAGGTGCCAATGTTCGACGACGGAAGTGCGTGAAGCCAGAGGCCCGACTCCCACTCACCCACAGCCAGCAGGCGAGCGCGCTCGGCAGGAGAGGCAGAAGTGGAAATTTGGTGCTCCTGAACTGCTCTGCAGAGCGGCTCATCCCACCGTCTCTGGGATGATGGGTAGTCGGGGAGATTACAATTGGGGCAAGCGAGTCTCCAAGCATCAATAGCCTCGGTGAAGCACGGCACATCAAAATTAATCAGTATGGGTGCTAGGATATTCCTGATTAATTTCTCAGTACCGTGGACCGAGGATATAAATGCCGGTAAACTAATACTAGAAATTTTGCGGACGCCGAGGCCTCCCATACGGATGGGAAGAGTAGCTTGTGCCCAAGCTCGGTCGTCCATGGCCACATTTAAAATTAAAGTTAGTGTATGACGGATAATTTGGTCCATTTTTTCTAAAAGAGGAGGGTGCTTCCATAGATGGGAAGCACGAAGGAAATATGTTAATTTGGGGCCAAAACAACAAAAACGAATTATGGTGATAGCCGAATGCATGTTAATTTGCAGCAATCTTTCCGAAATATTGTTAAAATTTTGAATTTTTTCCTCAAGAAAATCGGGAAAGGAGTCATCGAAGACTGGGGACCCGAGGAGACGAAGAGAGCTTTTTTCAATAATTTTGATTTCGGGGGCTATTTTATTGAATTTTGAAAGTGTCACTTGTCTGTCGGTACTGTCAGATAAAAATAACTCACATTTAGAAAAATTTAGATCTAGTCCTATAGAATGTAGTTGGTGTTTTAAAAATTGCAGGTCATCTAAAACTGTGTCTACATCGCCTCCCAGGGTTCCATCATCGAGATACCAAACGTTAAATTTTGAATTTAGTTGTCGAATAATTGGGTGGATAGCCAGACTGAAGATCACTGGCCCCAGAGGGTCACCTTGTTGACAGCCAACAGCGGATTCCAGAAGGTTGTCCCGATAAAGTAATTTAGATGGATGCCTATAACATTGCCAGAGAAAACTAAAAATTTGAGGTATTTCTTTTTTAGTTTCTGCCAGCAAGGTGTCCCTATTTACCGAATTAAATGCATTTTTAATATCAACCTTCAGGATGACCTCTCCTTTGCCAGAATTTAGGTAGGTAGATAATGCATGTACGGCAGCCTCACAGCCCCCTTTGGAGCCGTAACCAAGCTGCAGGGGCTGAAATTTATCCGAAACTACCTCACCATACAATTTACAGCAAATCTTGGCTGCCATACGCCGGTAAGTAGTTCCTACGGCAATGGGACGAATCCCGCCATCCCTCTTGCGCAGGGCACATAAATTGGCCCCGTACAAGACGTCGATGACGGATTCGTTTACCTTACCGGACAGCATAAGGTTCATCAGAGCCGTAAGCTCCCTCGAGAGCAACTCACCAGCTTCCCCAGCGCCTGAACACATAAGGTCCTTTAAGTGCTGAGGACTCAGGCCGTCGAGGCCGCCAGCAGAGCCACTCCGGAAGGAACACACGGCTCTGATCACCTCTCGACCTGTAATGGTGAGGGTATTAATATCAGGATCGGGAGGGTCGGGAAAAGAAAGACCATCCACTGGGGCAGGGTGTTTGCTCTCCAGAGCTGCAAGAGTATCTGGAGAACACGGTGCCACCACATCACTACTAAAAAGAATCCTGGCTGCTCCGCTAATATCACCTTCCCCTAATTTCGATTCGACCAGATGGGATATACCTCTTGAAGAGGTAAACCTCTGTGTCGATAATTTTGAATCCAAATTATTGGCCGAAATGTTACAATTTTCTTTAATTTGTGAAGTTAATGTCTTTTTGCTAGCCAAATTCTTTTGAATGTTTAAAATTCTGTAAGGGAAGGTGAGAAGATGTTCCCAAGCACTTTGTGAGTTCTCCCGGACGGCAAGGCGGATGCAACCTGCAAGATGTTGTGCCACTAGAGGTCTAGCGCCGCGGGGAACTCGTTTTAAAACCGGAATAGAATTTTTGAATTTTGATAGTTTTTTCCAAAAAGGGTCAAATGTGGATGTAGCTGGTGTAGGAGGTGTAATAACAACAGGGTCTGAAGTGGAGGCATTTTGGGGCTTATGAGCCTTCCCAATATGCACGTTCAGACCCCGCTTACCTTTAAAGAAACGTGCCTGGGTGCACAGAGGACACCTCTCCAGGATGTTTAGAGATGATGAAGGTGACAAGTCTATTGGTTAAACTTCAATGTCTATGACTGACAAGAATGACAATTCTTTTTCATTGGAAGTATTGGGACAGTGCAGTTGATAAAACTTTCATCCCAATAAGAGCTCACAAAAGTGAATAGAATGACACGTAGGCGGCAGGGAACAAGCCCCAAATATAAAATATATAATGTGTCAGCATTCGCTGTAAGTATAATGTTGAATTTAACTAAATTTCCATACTTGTGAAAACATGTGCGTGTGATGCTCATTATGCATTTCTTCTCCTTGGCAGGGCACTCTAGGATCAATTTGATAATTACATAAACAAATAAGAAAATGGTCAACTATAACTATAACTATATATAACTACATCTACACATATGACTACAATTCCTGAAGAAAACAGCATCTGAGCTCCATCATTTGGTACCGAACACAAATGACATTTTAGCTTGCACGAGGCTTGATTATAGCTTCCCAGGCGAATGATACTACTTGAGACATCATACCTCCGGTATTGGAAATAATGGGTAAATTGTATCCCAAATAAAAGTAAGTTTCATTGTACTTGTTTAACCTCAAGAAATTGTGGTGACGGATTGTATGTTCAAGAATTAAATTAGTTGACCAAACTGTGTGAGTTTTACTTCAGTCAACTTCATGCGAAACTATACCCTACATAGTCTCATGCTGATCACCTATCCTTGTGCTAGTTGGTGAGTAAGCAAGTAAAATACTTTCTTACAATATGTATGTATGTATGTATGTTTGTTCCTTTATGGCGTTCTAGAGACCAAACGCGTTGGCCGATTTTGATGATTCGTACGTCAATCGATTCCTCATAACCCTGCGAGTGTCATAGGCTACATTATAATTGGACAATAGAAAAATTGCTGATTTTGGGCGCCATATTGTGGGAGCCCAAATTATTTTTTTCTTCCAAACCCATTGTGTGGGGTATCAAAATAAAAAAAGGGTTTTAAGAGGTGATTTCAAAAATATACAACATTTATATGTTTAAATGTATCTAATTCGAAAAAAAAAAATTAAAAAGTAATAAATAAAAAAAATTAAATCAAAAAACCCGACTGCTTCAAAAGCGAACTAAAAAGTCGTAAACAAGGAAAAAAATCATGCTGTGCAGGCGGAGGATACACCAGATTTTGGTCAGCCAGCCCGCGAATATGTATCCTCCGACTGCACAGCATGTTTTTTTTCCTTGTTTACGACTTTTTAGTTCGCTTTTGAAGCAGTCGGGTTTTTTGATTTTTTAGTTTTACGAGTTTGACTCGATCGAAGTCGCGGGCTACTACAGCTAGTTATTAAATTAAGGAGTTATTTGGTCTAGTACTATTTAGCAGCATCTGGTTAGACAGGAAGCCTACTCCAAAATAGTTGGACAAAGGCTGTAGTCCATTCGCGTTAATAAAATAGTGACTCGTCGTTGTCAGTCGGCCTCTCGACCAATCGGGTCGCAACAAATGAAAAAGCTTGCGGCCGATTGGTCGAGGGGCCGGCTGACAACGATGACTCACTATTGTCTTAACGCGAATGAACTTTAGCCAGACTGTTTGATCCTAGAGCAGTGGTGGCCCAGTGGTATCGGCCGCGACTTACAAGTTGTAGGTCGTGGGTTCGAGCCCAGGCAGGCGCTTTACTTTGTGTAAATTATTTCTTCACCACAGCTCTCAAAACGGTGAAGGAAAACATCGTGAGGAAACCGGCATGTCCTAGAACCAAAAATTCGAAGACATGTGACATCTACCAACCCGCACTGGGCCCGCGTGGTGGATTACAGCCCATTCCCTCTCACAGAGAGGAGGCCTGTGTCCCTGCAGTGGGAACATTAATAGGCTGATGATGTGATGTGTGTTTGATCGTAGTAGCGATGGCAGTAACCTCGATTCCTTATTGATTCAATTCGGTTACGTATGATATTCATAAGGATTGTTTCAGTTCCAGGAGACGGGATTTGTTTGGTAGGTGTTCTTGGACTATATATTACGATCATTAGGAATAAGTCACGCAAAAAATGTTCTCCGTAACAGTAGGCGTAATGTTGGGATGTGATTTAAATCTGCAACGTAACTCCTCTATGCCTACATCTTGAGGAAACACGGGCGTGAAGTTGGTAATATTAATAATTATTAATTTGAACTAATATTATGTGCAATAAATTTAAGAGTTTCTAAAACTAGTAAGTCTAAAGCCTAGTCCCTAAATTCCTCTCCTCTCGTACAGTCCATCCAAAGGTTGTCTGTAAGAGATTGCACTGTGCGATAAGACCGCCCATTGTACAATTGTTTTTGTGATTTTTTGTCCTGTATATATATTGTTGTGGTGTACAATAAAGAATATAATAAAAAACGGGCCAAGTGCGAATCGGACTCCCGCACGAAGGGTTCCGTACCATTATCGCAGAAAACGGCAGAAAAGTCACGTTTGTTGTATGGGAGCCCCCCTCAAATATTAAATTTATTCTGTTTTTAGTACTTGTTGTTATAGCGGCAACAGAAATACATCACCTGTTAAAATTTCAACTGTCTAGCTATCACGGTTCATGAGATACAGCCTGGTGACAGACAGACAGACAGACAGACGGACCGCGGAGTCTTAGTAATAGGGTCCAGTTTTTACCCTTTGGGTACGGAACCCTAATAAAAATAAGTCTGTACTCTTCATGACATAACAACATTAATTTTTCAACACGTCTGCCATACTGATCGGTCTCGCATCCATCGAATTCCCGCGCCCTAAACCAGGTCATCCTTGGCCCACCTAGAGGCCTTCCAAACGTTCCGTCCTGCGGTACGCGGTCGCCATTCCAAAACTTTTCGGCCCCTTCGACCATCCGTTCTGCGAGCAATGTGCCCTGCCCACCGCCACTTTAGTTTGGAAATTCTTCTCTTTTATGTGATAGAATTTCTGTCGAATATAAGAAGAACTATAATAAATAAATTATTCATTATAAAATCTTTTATCAAAACAAGCTTTTTTCGTATTTTTCTCAGCAAACCCTTTCATTTGATACCCATATCATAGCAGTGCTCAAAAATAACTAGTCCGCCATCTTGGGTCGTCCGCCATATTGGATTTAGAATGGCGTCACTGAGCTAACCATGCGTTGTCATCCAAACTAAACATGTATTCAAAATTTCATCTTAATCGGTGGAGGATAACTACTTTAAAATTCAGTTGCAAGATTTGACCCGAATACACTTACATACATTCATACTTACATTGCAAGTTAAATAAAAGCTTGTAAAATAACAGTCAATATAATCTACATTTTTATTTTTACGTAAATGTCGTAAAAGAAAACTTGAAAAACAAGTACGACAACACCCTGTACAGGCCCCTCGGTCCCCAAATGATGTATAATGAAATATCGGCGACTAGTTCCCGAGTAACGTGTAGTATAGACGAACAGACAACTTGTATTATGTATGTAACTATGTCTGTGCGTACCATCTCATAAATCTGACGCTGTTTTGTTTTGATCGCGTTCTTGGTTAAATATTTTATTAGTATGTTTCCATGGAAGTATGATGTCTGTTAAATCGAAGGTTAAAGTTGTCAAAAAATTAAATTTTCTGTTTCCCAATACTTTGACAGCAATAGGGTAGTTTACAAAAACCAGCCAAGTGCGAGTCGGACTCGCGCACGAAAGGTTCCTAACCATTATCGCAAAAAACGGTAAAGCTCCATACAAGCGAGCCCCACTTAAATATTTATTTTATTCTGTTTTTAGTATTTGTGGTTATAGCGACAACAGAAATACACCATCTGTGAAAATTTCAACTGTCTAGCTATCACGGTGGTTAATGAGATACAGCCTGGTGACAGACGGACAGACGTACAGACAGAAATACGGACCGCGGAGTGTAAGTTATAGGGTCCCGTTTTTACCCTTTGGGTACGGAACCCTAAAAAGTATCTATTTATTCCGTCAGTTAGATAACCCAAAAATATTGGACACGTATTTTTTCTTTCGCCACGCAAACAAAAAATCACGACGATACAGTGCGACGTCGCAGTTGCGATATCTTGTGACGTCACAGTGTGCTATACTTTATACTGACACAGTGACGTCACAAACCACCACTCCTAAACTTTGATGCGCTTTATCTTTGTCAATTTTGATTCATATAGTAAAGCAAAAAATACGGGACCAATATTATTTGATAATCTCACTGACTGAAAACATGCAAACTTTAAGCCAGATTTTGACGTGCTCAGGACCTAAAGAGAACATAAATCCTGTTTTCTAATGGGGTAAGCAGTACTGAACCTATAGACAAAGTTACATTATATCTCTCTATCAGCGATATTAATTGTAGAAAGCCAAAATGAGATTTGAAACGTGATATTTCGGTAAAGCATGTCAATTCAAGGAGCAGTGGTGGACCAGTGATTACAGCTCCGGCTTACGGTCATGGGTTCGAACCCGAGCAGGCGCTTTACTTTGTGTAATTTATTTCGCCATCACCACTCTCAAAACTGTGAAGGAAAACATCGTGAGGAAACCGGCATGTCCTAGAACCAAAAAATAAAAGACATGTGACATTTACCAATACGCACTGGGCGCGCGTGGAAATTATAGCCCACTCCCTCTATTAGAGGAGGCCTGTGTCCCAGCAGTGGGAACATTAAAAAGGTTGTTGATGGTGATGATTTCATTAAATTCCATTATATGGAATTGACATCATCATCTTGAACACTTTAAATTCAACTAACTTTTGATAGAGTGAATCGATTGCGATGAAACAAAAACTAAGTAACACTTCAAGTTACGCAAAAATTTTATGTATAAAACTTACCTACATTGATTTCGTACATTTTACGTGATGCGTGCACAAATAAACAGACAAACAGATAAAAATGACAAAAATGCTGGAAATGGGTTCTGTTGGTTAAGAGCGTCGACTGAATTTCAGTAAAAAGTCATAATTCGAGGTTTGGCTCTCGTCTATTTTCTCCTCCAATATAGAACCAATTTAAAAGATATTCGATAAACTGAAAATGAAAGATATATTCTATGTCAATATGTTTCCTTTCCTTTTTGATGATACATTATCTTTAGAAGCACTAGAACCCACAAAAAATTCTCAAAATTGCGCTGTCAACAGAGGCTTAGTGTACAAATTTGACAAATATAAATGAAAAAACCGGCCAAGTGCGAGTCGGACTCGCGCATGAAGGGTTCCGTACTTGGTAAATTGCGGTTTACGATTTATGACGAATTAAAAAAAAACTACTTACTAGATCTCGTTCAAACCAATTTTCGGTGGTAGTTTACATGGTAATGTAAATCATATATTTTTTTTAGTTTTATAAATCTCTTATTTTAGAAGTTACAGGGGGGGGGACACACATTTTACCACTTTGGAAGTGTCTCTCGCGCAAACTATTCAGTTTAGAAAAAAATTATAGTAAAAACCACTATATCATTTTTAAAGACCTATCCATAGATACCCCACACGTGTGGGTTTGACGAAAATAAAAATGTTTAGTTTCAGTTTCAAGTATGGGAACCCTCAAAATTTATTGTTTTTTTTTCTATTTTTGTGAGAAAATCTTAATGCGGTTCACATAATACATCTACTTACCAACTTTCAACAGCATAGTTCTTATAGTTTCGGAAAAAAGTGGCTGTGACATACGGACGGACAGACAGACAGACAGACATGACGAATCTATAAGGGTTCCAATTTTTGCCATTTGGCTACGGAACCCTAAAAAGGAAAACATAGGGACATAGTATATATCTTACTTTACAAGTTTATGGAATATCTTTTAAATTGGTCCAATATTGGAGGAGGAAATAGGCGAGAGCCAAATCTCGAATTATGACTTTTTACTTAGGAAATTCAGTCGGCGTTCTCTGTATATTTTTTTTTTTGCATTTACTTTTGATGTACAAAATCGACTTTCCTACAGAGATTTATTACATGTATTTATTGATTACCTAATAACTGAAAGAATGTCAAATAGTCAAGCACCCTAACTCGTTGTTGAAATGAGACTGCATTCTGCAGGTTGCACGATGCTCTGTGAACTTTCTTCCTTTATAACTTAGATTATTGTAATACTATGCTTGTGAGTTCAAGACTAGGTTCAAGTCAATAGACAACGAGTTTGGAGTCGCAAACTATAGCGCGACAACCTGACGCCATGGACTGTTAGAGCCGTTGACTTATCTATACTTAAGGTTGAACTAGTCGACGGCACGAACTATTTTGTGCGCGGGGTTAAAATGCATGCTATCTTATCCGACAACACGTGCGAAAGAAATAGATGCTGTGATGAGCAGTAAGAAGCTAGTCCGTGTACGAATTAGCACTTATGCAAATTTGTATCAAAATGGATAAAGGATAGGACAAAAACGAACGCACGAAATTTTATAAACAGACCTTTGGGAGTCTAGATATCATGAAAAAACAACTAAATGTATATTTATAAACTAACATTATTTGCATTGTTGAATTACTAATCTATCCCTGTATGGAGGCCGTTTTGCAATTTTCCTTCTTCTTATGGTATTTATTGCCGCCCAAAGATGCGTTAAAATTAGTGTTGAAATATGGAACTTTCGACGCTCATAACTTTCAAATATATTATAAGTTCACATTTTTGTTTCCATACAGGATTAGATAATGATGAGACAAATTGATATCATTTTTTATTTTGAATGTACATCGTAAAACAGTGAAGTAATCTCTAGACTACGTTTGTATGGAAGAATTTTTGACTAGTGTCACCTTAATATTATAAAGCTGAAGAGTTTGTTTGTTTGTTTGAACGCGCTAATCTCAGGAACTCTGGTTGGAATTGAAAAATGATTTTTGTGTTAAATAGCCTATGTATCGAGGAAGTGTTATAGGCTATAAAACATCACGCTACGACCAATAGGAGCGGAGCATAAATAAAAATGCTGTTAAAACGGGCAACAATATTCCTTTTTGAGAGCTTCCGAAAACGGTTAAAGTTACGCAACATTAATGTATAGAGGGTAGGTAGGGTAGGGTAGGTAGGTAGCCAGTTGACTGGAGCGAAGCCGCGTGGGACAGCTAGTCTATACTAAGAGCATGCTTTGCTATTGTTGAGGGAATGCGAGTTTTCGATTCCGTGAATTTTATCCAAAGTAATACAGGGGGTCGAAGTTTGTTATTCATTACAGCCGAGGGGGTTTTGAACTCTCAGTATAGTAAACCAAGGTCTTGGTTTGTACCCTTTTGACCAAATCTGTACACACACAAATAATAATTGTTTCTGGTAGTTTTATGTACTTACTAAACTGTCTGGGCGCACGGTTGGCGCATGGTTGAACAATGCACTGCTGCGCTGTGTGTCGCAGGTTCGATTCCCGCACGGAACAATTTTTTTATGACCTACAGATAGTTGTTTCGGCTCTGGGTGTTTGTGTATGTGAGTTTATATGTTTGTAAACGCATCATCATCTGCCTAGCCTTTTTCCAATTGTTGTTGGGGTCGGCTTCCAGTCTTACCGGATTCAGCTGGGTACCAGTGTTTTACATGGAGCGACTGCCTATCTGACCTCCACAGCCCAGCAACTGGGTAACACGGTAGGTACTCCTTGGCAAGACTGGTGTCAGATCTCAAGCTTCTGACTACTCGTAACGACTGTCAAAGATCTTCAAATGACAGCCTGTAAACGCATACAGGTAGAAATTCCTAGTGGGCAAGGTTTTTAAAAAAAATAACAAAACATAACTAAGAGTAGTTCCTAATTGAATGTGACGTATACCAGTGGTGTCTCATCCCATACAAAGAAACCGTGCCGACGTTCTATACTGATTATTCTGATTATTTTTTGAACATCGATCGCGTTCGGTTCCGTTCCACCGATATAGATAGTGATCTATCTATCGCCGTGGAACGGAACCGAACGCGATCGATTTACAAAAAATAATCGGTATCATCAGATGAAAAACGAGGCATCTGTGTGCTAGCGTATACTAACCAAATGTGTAATGTTATTTTCATATCTGTCATAAGTTAATTATTAGTTTTTGAAGAATTTAATTGTTGACTATTTAATGTTTTTATTGGAACTTTCATTTTTTGGCGTTTTAATTTAGTTTAAAACAGGGTGGTGCTATTTTGCGCCATAGTAAGAGACGTCCTGGTTTGTACTCTTTTGACCAAATCTGTACACACACACAGGAACAGGGTAGGTGTTAAAAAAAGGGTGGCGCAATGTTTCGCCATAGCACAGATAATATAATGCAAGAATTACAGATGCTTCATCCCATACAAAGAAACCGTGCCGACGTAACTAGCGTTTTTCGTCTGATTAAGCTGATTATTTTTCTAAGAACATCGATCGCGTTCGGTTCCATTCCACGGATAAATGGTAAATCGGTTTGTGAATACTTTTTTTTAAATACAGCGACGATTTCTTTTATAGTATTGTTTTGCAAGTTTTTACAATTTCATTGTTCCAAAATGTGTTGCAAAAAAAAATAAAAAAAATGAGTGGATGCCTAAGAAATTTAAAACCACGCCATCTATTGGAATCAATTTGAATTAAGAGCCCAATATTACTTAACCTTGTGCTTAGGAGAGTTAATTAAACAAGAACATATTTTTTTATGATCGCCTCTAGAAAGTCTTAATATTTCACACAACTCAATATGTAATCGAAGCTCATCACGCCATAGTGCAGTGTATTTCAGCCAAATTTTCTTTTTTCGCGTTGGGTGCTCGTGACCATAGGAATACATATACTATAGGGTTCGCCTAGTAAATGGTACGCCTTTGGTAACCTTTCGGGGAGTACAGGATGTCTTCAAAATAGACATTTCAGATGCCTTAGGCTCTGAACAAAGTGACATATTCTATCAATAGTAGTGTTAGAAGCGGATGTCAATTCCATACTCTTCTTCTACTGGACTGGACACTTTGGACTTTTCAACCGACTTCAAAAAGGAGGAGGTTCTCAATTCGACTTTATGTTTTTGTATCTTTGTTACGCGATTATGAACCGACTAGCGGCTTCACCCGCGTGAATGTCGAAAATTATCCCCATAGATATAATAAACAAGTATTTTATATTTCTATGATTATCCCAGAGAATCATTTTACTGCCGGGATAACTTCTATGTGCTATTCCAGACTATAATCTATCTCTGTACCAAATTTCATCAAGATCCGTTCAGTAGTTTTTGCATGAAAGAGTAACAAACATACAAACACACACGCTCACAAACTTTCGCCTTTATAATATTATATGTGATTTGATGTTTTATTTTTATTTTTCAAATATAAAAAAAAAAAAAAAAAAAATTTTAAAGCTGGTGTTTCTCATGTGGTCCGATTGATCAAAATCTGATGATTAGTTTTTAATTATCCTTAATAATGCGTATTTTCATGGTAATTTAAGGTACCAAAACTAAAATGGCAAAAATAAAAAACTTTTTAACAAAAAGAATAACCGACTTCCAGTTTAAGGGCCTACATACCCTTTAGTGCCGTAAAACGATAACTTTCTAAAGCATACTCCTGTCCAGTAACGGCTGGGTTAAAAGGTTTGAAAAAATATATATTTATTATTGATTCATGTACACAATTTTGAACATAAGGAAATTAGGTGTAACTAATATTTTTGATTTAAAAAAATAATTAACAACACGATATTTTTCGCAACTTTTGGAAACTCCTTTAAAACGACGGATGTTTATAAATATTTTTACACAGAAAAATTGATGGCTGGAATTTCTTCATAACTAACATAGCATATGTAAATCAAATAATATTTTGCAAACAAAACTGTTCAAAAGGAGTTTCAATGTTGATATTTTCGCATCGAGCGGGCGCACGGTCAGTACTTAGCGCCTTAATATTTTTGTTAAAAAGTTTTTGACATTCGTTATCACTGCTAGAATTGTCACTTGTCGAGAACTTCTAAAAATGGCCGTTCTATCGAGCCCCACAAATCAACAATGAGGATAAAACATATTAAAACGATAAAATACCGAAAAAATCTCACGCCTGCTAAATACCCACTTTTTTTAATCGTTCCAAAATTGAAACAAACAGAATACCGTTACTGGCCAGTTAACGAGACTATTAAACTTTAGTTACCGTAAAACAATTATTTCCTATTAATTGTTCTTGATGAACTGACCCAAGTGTTCTGTTCGTAATTGTAGCAGGTTCGATATCCGGATCGGGGAATTATTAATCGTTCACGCCTGTTTTTTTAGTAGATTTTGATTTGGTCTGTCGGAATTTTAGAAAAAAGATAAAAAAAAAACGTTTTGTTGCGTGTTAAATGAATGAGTGTTGCAAGACAATTTGGTTTGATTTTTAACCGACTTACCAAAAAGGAGGAGGTTCTATGTTTACGACTTTATGTTTTTTTTTTTGTGTATGTTCACCGATATCTCCGTCAATTGTGGACCGATTTTGAAAATTGTTTATTTGTTTGAAAGAGTATTTTTCGATATTGGTCCCATTTTCATTTGGTGAATATTTGATGAAGAACTTGTGCGATATACAACAGAACTCTTCAATAAACGGCAAATCATTCGGGATTGCTGCAATGTCTGTTGAATGTTGGTTTTAGATATAAGATGTCTTTTTGAATATTTTTTTCTCTTGGTGTACAATAAAGTGTAAATAAATAAATAATAATAATAAATAATAAATATCACGCCAGTACGTTCTAAACGGGTACGCAGATCTGTCATTCACCGGTTTTGTTCAAGTTTCATGTTATTCGGGTAATCTATTCTGACGTTATAGGTACCTTACTAAACAACTTGCCTATTTTAACGTAGGTACAACCAAACAGGGAAAAATAAAAAAATACTTTTTTGCAAAAAAATACTACCGACTTCCAAATAAAAAACTACAAAATGAAAAATAACTTTATTTTTGGAAGTCGGTGTCCATATCGCAAAAAAATGAGAAAAAGAAAGACACCGACTTCCAAAAATAAAGTAATTTTTCACTTTGTAGTTTTTTATTTGGAAGTCGGTAGTATTTTTTGCAAAAAAGTATTTTATTTCATTCAGAATTTTGAATGTTTGTAAATGCATTGTGTAGGTGGTAATAATAAGGAGTCAAGACAGAGAATAGACCACAGATATACATCTAACTGGATGACGCGATTGTATGTACCTACTTGGTGTGTCAAAAAACGGAGTATAAGTACGATCAATGATCGTAAGTTGAGCTTTTCATTTAGCATTATCGGCTCTGGAAATCCACCGAAATTTAGAAAAATGCCTTTTAAGGCATATTGAGCTGTAAGAAAAGTTGGCCGAGGCATTGAAAATGTTTTCTTTCATTGGTAAGTAAATTTGTTATTAAATTGTTTGTGAACGAGTGGCACGCTTGGTTTACATACAGATGGAGGGACTTGCGTTGTCTAGATAGATTTATAAATTTTAATTAGATCGCCGGTAGAATGAAAAGTTGGTTACATTCGTATTGTACCTAGTATGGTATTAATTCTTAATCTAATAAATAGTTTAACTAATTGATAAGTAGGTAGGTAGAGTAGGGTAGGGTAGATAGGTAGGTGGTAGGTAGAATAGAATAGAATAGAATAGAATAGAAGTTTATTTCTCTCAAAAAGGTACATTTCGTTAAAGGTCGTTAAATCTAGGTTACAGCAGATTCAAACCTTAGTGAGAGCTGGAGTCTATACTGGGTTAGGTAGATTGCCGGGAGCGAAGCCGCGGGGGTCAGCTAGTAATAAATATAGTGAGATATTTCGCCGACAGGCTCGATGCTACAATGCCACAAGGGGATTATACTTATATAGACATTGTTCTACCTATCTGTAGCATAAGTTTACCACGAATAATTAATAAAAAAGTTTTTTTTTTTTTTTGGTATTTATTTAATTACTTTGAAAACGCGCTATCGTGAATGACGCAATATCAGAGATTTGCCATTGAGAGCCTTTACAATGAGATATCACATATTCATATTGTTTTACAGGCTGATGTTAAATGAAGGCTTATAGCACACAATGAACCCTGATAGGGCAGAGCAACAAGTAATTTTCACACATGGCTGCTGCCCATTCCTCATCACAGTGAGTACCGCCTTGCAGCAGCAGCAGCAGTGGCAAAGGGAAGGAAAGTGTTGCAGTGGGAACATTAAGACGGTACCCTGACCAAAAAATCGGCATGAGATATGAGCATTCCTATTGGTCTAGCGGCACTGGTAGCGCATGAATTACAGTAGTGAATACGCCCAGATTTTAGACTAAAATCTTTATAAAATCGAATTTTGGTCTTATGAAAAAAAAAAAACTACAAAAATGTTCGTTATTAAATTGTCTATCCATTAGTGTTAGTACAAAAAATAATTAATGAACAATTTACGAGGAGATGCATGCTATCAATAATTATATCTCATTTTTATGTTTTTTTGGAAGGCGATTAGTGAAATATATACAACATTTAAAAAAAAAACTAAATCTACCATTTTAGAATCAATATTATGTATTAAATTAAAAATTTAATGTATTTTTATTAATTGATATTTCTTTTTAAATAACGAGTAGATAGCTCCTAAAAATAGCACAAAAAACGGCTTGCGCGGCGTTTTTCTCGGGGTACCGCCTTAAGTAACTAGTTGAGCCGCGCAGTCGAACCAACCTGTGGCATGCTCAACCTTGTGGCTATTGAGATGGACCTATTCTGCTGTACTCTGGGTGAATTCACAAGGCGTGCATTGTTTAAAATTAGTTATAGATAATATTTCTTATGTAATTACATAAGAAATTTTATCTATAACTAACAAAACAAACAAACGGTAGTAGCAGTAGTAATAGTATTTGTTTAGATACTACTGTTATGTAAAATATTAGGTTTACTGTAGTTTAGCTCATTTATCGTATTGGGTGTAATCCTGTAAAGATTTATTAATAAAATGGTTTGCCAAACTAACATATGAAGAGACGGAAGAAATCTTAAAACAATTGAACTAAAAAACATAAAATACCTGAAAATAATATACACATCTGCACGCACACACACGCACACTCACACATACTCATGCACACTCGTGCACACACACGCACACACTCTTACACACACACTCTCAACATTATTAAACTTTAGAGTACTTTTTATTTCTTTATGTAATATCATTTAATTTCTTGTTTAATGGTAATCTAATGACCTACTTATGTCTTATTTCTTTTTGTAATATCATTTTATTTCTTGTAGGTAATCCAGAATTACCTACAAGATATTACCTGCCTTGTTACCACATCAACAAATTGTGTTTTAACTTTAAGATATCGCAACTCCGGACCCCAAGATACAGGCGCAGCCTAGTTTGGGTACCTTTGTTTTTTCTTTACTTTATTAAAATATAACTTGTTACGATTACTAATAGCGCTAAGTTAGATTAAGAAAATGATTGTAACAATGGCTTAATAAATTTATTCTCATTCTTAAAATAAATAAATAAAATTAAAAGGTTAATGATGATGATGATGGATGAAGATGTCTGCTTAAAATAATAAATATTAATACAATTATTATAGTGACAAAAACATATAAAAAAAAAAATATTAACAAAAAAAAAGTTACATATAAAATATTTCGTGATTTTATATGGTACGATTTGATTTTTGCATAAATTGTGTCTTTAATTTGCTACCTAGTAACTGAAAAAAATATAGGTACCTATATTGATATTTATAAAAATCAGACAGTGTTTTACATTTGACAAAGTATATTAGGTGTAGGTACCTAAGTGAGATATGGGAGTTCCAACACTTTTCGATTCTCAATTCAGCAAAACCATTATAAATCCTTCTACTTTGTAATAAAGTAAGAATAAACCTCCCATTAATTTGCTTTTAATTAGTAAGTGTACAAAATGTTAGTGTTAATAGTCGTTTAAGTTAACGAGTGATTAATGTTTGAGTTAACGGGTGATTAACGATTTAGTGCAGTTAATCAAAGTTTAGTATCATTGTATTTGCGTGACTGTATCACGCTTAGCCCTTTTGTACTGGCGAGAAGAAAAGTGTTAGGATTCATTCAAGGATTTGTATTATTTATTTACATCTACTAGGTATGTACAATAAAATTTTGTATACCAAATATTTTTACACAACTCTTTTAGCAAAAAAATCCTTGGGTAGAGAGGCAGTGAGCAATTGTATTTTCATAATTTAATAATAATAATTTGGTTCTTTGCAAGGACCTTAGATACTTATTAAAGTTATTATACATTGTTTATATTCTTTGGTGTGATAAAATAAAATAAACTACTTCAGAACTTTGAGACAGAGGTCAACCGTCCAATCCGACTCTGCCATTCAGCGTTCGGACGAAAGTCTATGACCAGTGTTGCCAGTGATGACATATGGCTCTGAGACGTCGTCGCTCACAATGGGCCTCATCAGAAAGCTTACAGTCACCCAAAGAGCAATGGAGAGGACTATGCTCGGAGTTGCCTTGCGTGATCGCATCAGAAATGTAGAGATCCGCAAGAGAACCAGGGTTACCGACGGTTTGCTTTAAAAAAGATACGACAAAATGTTTCTGTAGAAGCTGCTCTTTCAGCTTACCATGGCTATGTGTCATCTATTCTAAGCTATGGTCTTATCATGTGGGGTAACTCGACTGATACCGACAGAGTTTTTAAGCTCCAGAAACGTTGCATCCGGGTCATTAACAAGGCATGGTTTTTAGATAGCTGTTGTAGCGTTACGTATAGCTCAGTGGAGCTATACGTAAGCCACGTTATTAAAATTAAGATAAAAGGTTAAAATTAAATTAAATTATGAAAATAAAAAGGATATAGAGAGCAGAACTATGGTCAGCTTCGCACGACGTGGGCAGCTATCCAGGCAGCAGCTCGGGCAAGAAGTCGTGGAATGCCCGAGGTAGGTAGGTGATCAGGCAGCTACGACGGACATGCAGGCAATCGGGCAGGTAGGCAGGTCAGCAGACACCACGGGTAGGTGGTCAAGCCAGGAAATCAGTCAGGTAGGCAGTAGAGTAGATAGCAGGACGGATAATCAGGCAAACGGGTAAATACGTAGGCTCCGAGGTGTGTGGAGGCCGGCTATGGCTCAATACGTCAAACAGCGAGGCCTTTGATGTCACGAGATGGCCGTTGAGGGTAAGTCTCAGGAAATAATGCTCTCGGGAACCACACAAAATATATATATATTAACTGATGCACTTCAAATAATAATAGTTTTTTACATAAGCGGATAATTCACCGTTTTTAAGAGTTCAAGAGTAGAAAAATACACTTCGTATTCTAGTACACAGTATATCCACCACTGTCCGCGTTCAGACCAGTTCCAAGACTGAAAAGAACTGAAGCCCGTTTTTCATTCGATCTCCATTTCTTCTAAATTTCAAATTCAAATCGCCAAAAAGACCAGAGAAATAAAAACGTCTTTACAAAGGCGGGTCAGTCTGCTCTGACCTTACAATAATGTACAACTAGCTTAAGGAAAGGTCTAGGTATTATAGTCCATGGTACCTATGGTATGTCTATGGCTTTAAGAAAATAAAATAGACAGACATATCATGTCAGATGAAAATGTCAGAGTATAAAAAATTCCATAATTTTGCAAATAAGCAATACAAATTAAGTTAAAGAAATAAAGAAACAATCAGAAATAACTAAAAATATGCTTTACAGGTAATAATACAAAGAATATATATAAAAATGAGTTACACAAATTGATGCGATATCAAAAGATGTGAAGATGGATTGTGGAGTGTTATGAAACGTAAGTAGATCTTTAATAAATACCACATTTCCCCGATGACCCCAGAAAAATTTTCAACTAGAAGAAAATTTTGAGGTTTAAATATAATCCTTGCTCTATCACACAACATCTTTCATACTTTCGTCAAACACTCTCATTCAATCACACGTTAGGGGATATAGTTCACATTCAATGACGTATACTCCACAAGGAAATATTTATTAAGATATAACGAAGGCTTATTTATTTTTAATAGGTGTCGTAACTCGCACCTGTTTGAAAACCCTTTAAGAAACTATTTAATTAAACAAGAGGAACTCAAAGAGGAGGAGGACTCAAGTCTATAAGAGGAGGAGGACTCAAGTCTATAAGAGGAGGAGGACTCAAGTCTATAAGAGGAGGAGGACTCAAGTCTATAAGAGGAGGAGGACTCAAGTCTATAAGAGGAGGAGGACTCAAGTCTATAAGAGGAGGAGGACTCAAGTCTATAAGAGGAGGAGGACTCAAGTCTATAAGAGGAGGAGGACTCAAGTCTATAAGAGGGAACTCTCAAGTCTATAAGAGGGAACTAGGTTGAGAGGGAACTAGGTTGAGAGGGAACTAGGTTTGAGAGGGAACTAGGTTTAGAGGGAACTAGGTTTGAGAGGGAAGTAGGTTGAGAGGGAACTAGGTTGAGAGGGAACTAGGTTTGAGAGGGAAGTAGGTTGAGAGGGAACTAGGTTGAGAGGGAACTAGGTTTGAGAGGGAACTAGGTTGAGAGGGAACTAGGTTGAGAGGGAACTAGGTTTGAGAGGGAAGGATACAAGAGGGAAAAAAAAATAAAAATAAAGAAGACTCCACGCATTTGGCTTATTTTTAAAGAGTTACGGGACCGCTCTTTGCATATAAGGCTTTCCGAGTTATGCAAACCGCTCTAAAATAACACCTCATTCTTTAAGAATAAGATTCAAGGGAATTAAGAGGTTTTAAATGCCCGAGCTGCTGCCTGGATAGCTGCCCACGTCGTGCGAAGCTGACCATAGTTCTGCTCTCTATATCCTTTTTATTTTCATAATTTAATTTAATTTTAACCTTTTATCTTAATTTTAATAACGTGGCTTACGTATAGCTCCACTGAGCTATACGTAACGCTACAGTTTGGGCTTCGCGCGACGTTGGTGCGCTTGCAGCACGTGATGGTGCGCTCGCAGATTGCGCTGGTGCGCTCACAGCATGCGCTGGTGCGCTCGCAGCATGCGCTGGTGCGCTCGCAACACGCCCTGGTGCGCTCTGAATACAAGCGCGCCACGGCATCCCACCAGCCGTCCCATCACACCGTGCCACGTCTTCCTGCCCGACCTACTGCCTGTTAAGCTGCCCACGTCGTACGAAGCCGGCCCTTAATTTTTATATTTCTATATCTTTTTATTAATTTTAGTTTATATTTATTTAGTTTTATTAACGTGGCTTACGTATAGCTCTCCGGAGCTAAACGTAACGCTACAGTCAAACTGAACACATTGAGGTAATAATATAAAGACTGATTATTAGAGATTTTAGATAATTTGCCGATTAGAAAATACACTTAGTAATCCTCAGTAGGAAAACAGTATTTCGGCGTTCAGACCAGACCTGAGACTGAAAAGAACTGAAGCCCGTTTTTCATTCGATCTCCATTTCTTCTAAATTTCAAATTCAAATCTCAAAAAGACCAGAGAAATAAAAAACGGCTTTACAAAGGCGGGTCAGTCTGCTCTGACCTTACAATAATGTACAACTAGCTTAATGAAAGGTCTAGGTATTATAGTCCATGGTACCTATGGTATGTCTATGGCTTTAAGAAAATAAAATAGACAGACATATCATGTCAGATGAAAATGTCAGAGTATAAAAAATTCCATAATTTTGCAAATAAGCAATACAAATTAAGTTAAAGAAATAAAGAAACAATCAGAAATAACTAAAAATATGCTTTACAGGTAATAATACAAAGAATATATATAAAAATGAGTTACACAAATTGATGCGATATCAAAAGATGTTTGACGAATGTATGAAAGATGTTGTGTGATAGAGCAAGGATTATATTTAAACCTCAAAATTTTCTTCTAGTTGAAAATTTTTCTGGGGTCATCGGGGAAATGTGGTATTTTGTAGCGTTACGTTTAGCTCCGGCGAGCTATACGTAAGCCACGTTATTAAAATCAAGTTAAAAATTAAATTAAAGCTACAAAAAATAAAGGATAAAGAAGTATAAAACTAAAGGGCCGGCTTCGCGCGACGTGGGCAGCTTAACAGGCAGTAGGTCGGGCAGGAAGACGTGGCACGGTGTGATGGGACGGCTGGTGGGATGCCGTGGCGCGCTTGTATTCAGAGCGCACCAGGGCGTGTTGCGAGCGCACCAGCGCATGCTGCGAGCGCACCAGCGCATGCTGTGAGCGCACCAGCGCAATCTGCGAGCGCACCATCACGTGCTGCAAGCGCACCAACGCCGCGCCGCGCCGCTGAGGTCCTGTCAGCCGCAGTACATCTGAGGTCCTGTCTGACGCAGAACGTACGTGCACCTCGTGCCAGAGTGGCACATCTTGATATATATACGTATAGCAGTAAAAGAATACTTAGTCCAGAAGTTATTTATTGATTTTAACCACATTCACATACTGAACACATTGAGGTAATAATATAAAGACTGATTATTAGAGATTTTAGATAATTTGCCGATTAGAAAATACACTTAGTAATCCTCAGTAGGAAAACAGTATTTCGGCGTTCAGACCAGACCTGAGACTAAAAAGAACTGAAGCCCGTTTTTTCATTCGATCTCCATTTCTTCTAAATTTCAAATTCAAATCGCCAAAAAGACCAGAGAAATAAAAACGGCTTTACAAAGGCGGGTCAGTCTGCTCTGACCTTACAATAATGTACAACTAGCTTAAGGAAAGGTCTAGGTATTATAGTCCATGGTACCTATGGTATGTCTATGGCTTTAAGAAAATAAAATAGACAGACATATCATGTCAGATGAAAATGTCAGAAATGTGGTATTTATTCAAGATCTACTTACGTTTCATAACACTATACAATCCATCTTCACATCTTTTGATATTGTATCAATTTTTGTAATTCTATTATAAGTATTCTTTGATATTCTTATTACCTGTAAAGCATATTTTTAGTTATTTCTGGTTTATTTATATTCTTTAACTTAATTTGTATTGCTTATTTGCAATATTATGGATTTTTTTATACTCTGACATTTTCATCTGACATCACATCTGTCTGTCTATTTTATTTTCTTAAAGCCATAGACATACCATAGGTACCATGGACTATAATACCTAGACCTTTCCTTAAGCTAGTTGTACATTATTGTAAGGTCAGAGCAGTCTGACCCGCCTTTGTAAAGCCGTTTTTATTCGTTTTGTTCTTATTGAGATTTGAATTTGAAATTGAGAAAGGATTGCAAATCGAATGAAAAACGGGTTTCAGTTCTTTTAGTCGTGAATCAGCTCTGAACGCTGACAGTTGGAATTTTGGTTGAATATTTTGGAAAGACATGTTTTAGCCTAAAAATACAAAGTATATTCTTATCTACGATGTACTAATAAAATTGTAATGAATTCTACTTGTGAAAGAGTGTAATAGAATCTCTGAAAATAATAAATTATTGCCTTGGACTCTTAAAAGTATGTTTTACTGCTCATTACTACGATGTGCCAGTTCGAATAACAAGGTGTGCCATTCTGGCACGTGGAATATGAACTGCGGCTGACAGGACCTCAGCGGCGCGTCGGAATGCGCGCTGAGGCCGCGCGAGACCTCCAGCAGTACGCGCAGGGTGCGCACGCTATACACGAGGGCCCACATGCCACGGCAGCGCTCCACCAGCTGTCGCATCACAACGTGCCACGCTGCCCAGGTCTGCGGTTGCCTCCTTCTCAACTTTGAAGACTTCCTGACCGTCCTGTTGCCTGCAAGGACGTCCCGACCTCATACAACGGCACTTCGTATGAAGCCAGACCTTATTTTTTATACTCTATATCCCTTTTTAATTTTCATAGCTTTAATTTAATTTTTAACCTTTTATTCTTAATTTTATTAACGTGGCTTACGTATAGCTCTCCGGAGCTATACGTAACGCTACAGTTTGGGCCGCGCCGCTGAGGTCCTGTCAGCCGCAGTACATCTGAGGTCCTGTCTGCCGCAGAACGTACGTGCACCTCGTGCCAGAGTGGCACATCTTGATATATATACGTATAGCAGTAAAAGAATACTTAGTCCAGAAGTTATTTATTGATTTTAACCACATTCACAAACTGAACACATTGAGGTAATAATATAAAGACTGATTATTAGAGATTTTAGATAATTTGCCGATTAGAAAATACACTTAGTAATCCTCAGTAGGAAAACAGTATTTCGGCGTTCAGACCAGACCTGAGACTGAAAAGAACTGAAGCCCGTTTTTCATTCGAACTGCCATCTCTTCTCAATTTCAAATTCAAATCTCAATCAGAACAAAGCGAATAAAAACGGCCTTACAAAGGCGGGTCAGTCTGCTCTGACCTTACAATAATGTACAACTAGCTTAAGGAAAGGTCTAGGTATTATAGTCCATGGTACCTATGGTATGTCTATGGCTTTAAGAAAATAAAATAGACAGACAGTTCATGTCAGATGAAAATGTCAGAGTATAAAAAATTCCATAATTTTGCAAATAAGCAATACAAATTAAGTTAAAGAAATAAAGAAACAATCAGAAATAACTAAAAATATGCTTTACAGGTAATAATACAAAGAATATATATAAAAATGAGTTACACAAATTGATGCGATATCAAAAGATGTGAAGATGGATTGTGGAGTGTTATGAAACGTAAGTAGATCTTGAATAAATACCACACTGTAAACCTCTCTTTAAAAAAAATAAAATTCTTCCACTGCCCTGTATGTACATACGAGACATCTGCATCTTTACAAAGAAACACATGCAATATTTTATGCAACATAGCGAAGTTGTGCCAAGACAAAAAAGGGTTAAGTTTCGCAACCTATTATATCATCCATCTGGTCACAAAGATATTTACAAGAAAAATGTGTATAATATGTGTATATTAATTTATAATAACATACCAAATGAATTAAAATTATTGCAGGGTAATGTTTTTAAAATCAAATTGACAGATTGGCTACAAAATAGTTGCTTCTATAGCCTAAAGGAATTTATAGAGCATAGACATAATTATTGTTAAGAGTATAAATAATGTAATTGAAATGATAATTGTAATACAAAAATATATATGGATTAATTGTTAAATCAACATTGTAAACAATCATTTTTATTTGATTGACATTTTTAATTTCAATTGTTGACATTTTAATTTATTTGATTGACATTTTTAATTTTAATTATTGACATGTTAATTTATTTTATTGACATTTTTATTTTACTATTTAATTATTGTCGAGTTTATGATCCGACAATTGTAAGTATTGGCATATTAGTTATTGACATTTAAATATGGGATTGACATGTAATGTTTATTATTGGCATTTTTAATTTTAATTATTAATATTTTGATTTATCTAATTTTAAATTTTTATAATCTGACCATTGAAAGTATAAATGAAGCATCAATGTTGTTTTGGTTTGGTCTGGTTTTTTTTATATAATGTTTACAATTGTGTTTTGGGTATGATGTCGAGAAACTGATTATTATTGGAAGTAATTTGCACGCTTGCTTGCAGGCAGAATACAATAACTTTTAGGCTTTAAGATCTTTCCTTGTTAAACAATGTATTTTCTGGCAAATAAATATTTTGATTTGATTTGATTTGATTTGATTTGACGTAACCCGAATAATTGCCAAACTTTGCTTTGGGCAGGGCACATTGCTCGCAGAACGGATTGTCGATGGGGCTGAATACTTCTGGAGTGGCGAACGCGAATCGAAAGACGCTGCGTTAGAATGCAGCCCAGTTGGACCGATGAGAGTGGCCGGAGTCCGCTGGATGCGAGAGCATGGGACTTTCGGCTGATGATGATGACTTAAGAAAAACTTAGTTAATTACTAATTTAGCCATTAGAAGCTTTCGGTAGACGCCGTACTTGTGAAATAGGATAATTATCCCACGAGATTGTATTCCCGGGATTAAAATCACTCTATGTCCTAATATTGGCTATGATCTACTCATGCTCGCAATTTCATCCAAATCCGCCGTTGAGGCTTGATTGATAAACAAACATCCAAACTTAAACGTTTCATTTTAAAAGGAAGTATATAGCATTATATTAAGGTACACTTTTGCCTAGCTCTTAAGAAAAATACTAGCTTCTGCCAGCGGCTTCGCCTGCATGGGAAGTTGTCCCAAGAGAACATTTTTCAGGATGAAAAGCCTTTATGTGCTATTCCAGATTATAATCTCTCTGTGTCAAATTTCATCCAGATCCTTTCAGCCGTTCTGTCGTGATTGAGTAAAAAACAAACATCCATCAATTCATTCACACTTTCGCATTTATAATATTACAATCTCACAGAGAGGAGGCCTCAACCCAACATTCCCACCGCACTATTCCCAAACCACTGCAACTCCTGAAAGCCAGAATCAACAGTGGCGACCAACAGAAAAGCGCCGAGGCAATGAAGCTCGATGAAGTCTCGGAGAATGAATTAAATTGTCATGGATCTCGCAAAGAAAAATAAAGGAGGAGTAGGAAAACATAAACATAATTTCTACTTCTCTCCTATCAAGCACCTTCCTACTTATCAAACAGGAGACAGAACAAACAAAGCCAATAGGTACAAAAGTTCGTTTACAACTGGGATAAGCCCAGTTGCCTAGCACCACGGATAACAAGTAAAATTTCAAAATTTTAAAAACCCCGGGACACTTATCTCGCGAAAACTCCCCGATTCAAACAGTAAAACGATCATAACTTTTGAATGGCACAGACAGACACACAGATACACAGCCACACAGATGTGTATCTGTGTGTCTGTGTATCTGTGTGTCTGTCTGTGGCATCATAGCAACACACGTGAAACTTATAACACCCCTCTTTTTTTCGGCGGGGGTTAAAAATTAATGGGTCCTAACATTACAAGTTGTTATATTTGATTCCAATAATAGGTATGGCAAAAATGCTTGAGCGCACGGCAATTTGTTCTAGTTTCCACAAGGTCCGTATAGTAAATAACTCTGGATGCAACCTGAACCAACAGTAAGAACATTAAGGCGGTACCCCGAGCAAAACGCCGCGCAAGCCGTTTTTTGTGCTGTTTTTAGGAGCTATCTACTCGTTATTTAAATAAAAAGAAATATCAATTAATAAAAATACATTAAATTTCTACATAATACTGATTCTAAAATGGTAGATTTAGTTTTTTTCTTAATGTTGTATATATTTCACTAATCTACTTCCAAAAAAACATAAAATGAGAAATAATTATTGATATTATGCATCTCCTCGTAAAGTGTTCATTGATTATTTTTTGTACTAACACTAATGGATAGACAATTTAATAACGAACATTTTTGTAGAATTATTTTTTTCAAAAGACCAAAATTCGATTTTATAAAGATTTTATTCTAAAATCTGGGCGTATTCACTACTGTAATTCATGCGCCACCAGTGCCGCTAGACCAATAGAAACGCTCATATCTCATGCCGATTTTTTGGTCAGGGTACCGTCTTAAGGGCTGATGTTGATATTAGTAGAATAGGTATGATGTTATTTACTTATCCATAGTAAATAGTCCATTCATTCCCATCTCAAACCACTGTTGTTCTCACCGACCCCTCCAATCAGCGTTGTCCTCACAAAAACGCCCGATACCATTTATCTGTGAAATCGGCCGATATATCAACAATTAGTGGTCCATTGTGGCAACTATTGTTGCTCTCAATCGATCCGACACGGGTCGAGAGGTGACTCGTTAGGTGATGAGCGAGTGAGAAAATGTTGAATGAATAATTATGAGAATTATAATATCACGCTTGTTTTACACGAAGGAGTAAGCAGAGGAGTTGAGTAGAACGCCTTGAATGTTATGTTGAAAACCCATTTATATATCAATAATAATTTAATAATATTTTTTATAATAATTGTTTTTTTTTGTATGTTAGTTACTGTATTACTTCATTTTTCTTGTATATATCACAGCTTTCCTAGTGCAAATACCAGTCTCCCACAAAGGATTTATCAAATAATATTGCATTTTTATGTAATAGTTTGTAAGACACCTTTGTGGAAGAGAAATAAATATTAATATGTTTTCAAAACCAAAATAATTATGCCTTTTCTTCTTTTTTATCCAACCCTCTTCCCAGTTTAGCTGGGGTAGAAAAAATATAGAATAGAAAACGACATAGACACGACACAACACAACAGTAAGAATCACAAAGTAACAGAGAAGAAAAGTAAAAACATACATTCAAACATAGAACCTCCTCCTTTTTGAAAATTCGGTTAGTAAAAGTAGGTTATTAAATAAGGTGAAGAATTGCGGGCAGGGCGTACCCATACCGAAAGTTATCAACTCAGCATTTGCTGGGCGTCAGACACCCAGCGCTCGCAGTCTGGTCTCCTTGTACGTCTGCGCCAGAGAGCCCTGTTCTGGGATGTCTGAAGGCAGAGGTTCTCTCTCAGGATTTCTATCTGCATTTTAACCATCAGGTGGCGGGTGGTCATCCCCATCCTCGCGGTTGAAGTCAACAAATCCAGTCGGTTGCAACCACAGACATAAATATAACTAGATAACGCAAGTCCCTCCATCTGGATGAAAACCAAGCGTGCGACTTTCTCACAAACAATTTAAAAACAAATTTACTTACCAAAGAAAGAAAACATTTCCAATGCTTCGGCCAACTTTTTCTATACATTCTTTATTGCTCAATATGACATAAAAAGGCATTTTTCTAGATTTCCGGTGCAGATAATGCTAAATGAAAAGCTCAGATTACTATCATTGATCTTTACTCCGTTTTTTGGCACGCGAAGTGCATACAATCGCGTCATCTAGTTAGATTTATGTCTGTGGTTGTAACAGTTTCTTGATGAGCGAAACCCAATAACAATTTTACCCGATCTGGGATTCGTAAACAGGACAGTACAGGCTGTTACCAGCCACTTTACCTTGAAACTGTTCGGGAAACGATAAACGGCTACCGACTTATTCTAATCAAGACTGTTAGGTAGAGGAAACAATAAACAAGTACCTGCTTAATTTAAATCGAATTGCATTAGACACATTGGCCCTTTACTGAGGACGCGATGCAATTTAAATTGCGTCGATAGAGTACTAGAATACAAAGTGTATTTTCTATTCTGAAACTCTTAAAAACGGTGAATTATCAGCTTATGTAAAACTATTAATATTTGAAGTGCTCCAATTAAATATATATTATGTGTGGTTCCCGAGAGCATTATTTCCTGAAAACTTACCCTCAACGGCCATCTCGTGGCATCAAAGGCCTCGCTGTTTGGCGTATTGAGCCATAGCCGGCCTCCACACCCCTCGGAGCCTACGTACTTACCCGTTTACCTGTTTATCCATCCTGCTATCCATTCTGCTGTTATTCTACTGCCTACCTGCCTGATTGCCTGCCTTGACCACCTACCCGTGGTGTCTGCTGACCTGCCTACCTGTCCGATTGCCTGCATGTCCGTCGTTGCTGCATGATCACCTGCCTACCTCGGGCATTCCACGACTTCCTGCCCGAGCTGCTGCCTGGATAGCTGCCCACGTCGTGCGAAGCTGACCATAGTTCTGAAATCTATATCCTTTTTATTTTCATAGATTTAATTTGATTTTAACCTTTTTATCTTAATTTTATTAACGTGGCTTACGTATAACTCCACTGAGCTATGTAATGTTACAATAGGCGATGTCGCGCTCGTATTTTTTTAAGAAAAAACAAATTATTATAAAAAACATATAAATAAAAGTTACAAAAAATTAAAAAAACACGTTTTGATAGAAAACCAAACTATTTTTATTTTTTTTATAAATTTGAATTATTGTAAAAGAGCGTGGTATGCTTAATGTCAATTGTTATAATATTTTATTGACAGATATTGGTAAAAGTAGACTAATTTTGAAAATATCTTAAAAAACACCGCACGCTTTTTTACAATAAAATATTATTTTGTTAATCACACTATTCTTCATTTAAAATTATTGAAAATTATTTTCTTCTTTTTAGTTTGGTTTTCTATTGTTAAAGCGTGTTTTTTTGTTTTTTTAAACTGTTATTTATTTTTAACTTTTTAGTTCAATCGCTAATCCTGAAGATCCTGGTAATGATAATGGGACAAACTATTTAAATTATTGCATTGTCATCAGTCCTTGATAAGTGTGCAAAGTATCAAATTAATGCAAAGATTCCGTTACAGACATTCATACCTAGCTAATAAAAGCATGTTAAAAAAACCCGAATGCTGAAAAATTATTAACTGAAAAGAGAAAAACAAGTACTATTAAAATAGACATTAAATATGAAGAGGTGCTGCCAGCGGTGATAAAAGAAGTTTTGGTAGGTTTCTCTATAATGTTGGATATAAATCGTATTGCATCGCCCCATCAAGAAAGGTACTAAGGAGCTATAATTCTCTGAGTTCAGCATAGTTACAACGGACAAAATCTGAATGGTAAAAAATAACAGTAAAAAAAAGCAAGCAAAAAGCAATCTTCTTAAAGTAATTTAACCAAAGATTGACCAAAGGTGGAAAAACATACCATAAGAGTAGGGCATCAGATCAATTAACTAGAATTTTCTATCTTTCAACTCTTCCTTGATTCAGAATACTGCTTTAGAAATGCTTTTCAAATTAAAAAAAAACCTTTTGGAAGTCGCTTTTATTTTAGAATTAAAGGGATTCCAAAAAGATTTATTGTCGCACCCCCGTTTATCTGTATGAGAACCACAATTAAAAACATAAAAAAAACAATTTTTATGGCTTTGGATCAACACAGAGAAATTTTGAAAAATTATGCTCTAACCGTTTGGATGTAAAAACTATGTGACAGACAACGGACAGACAGACGGACACTCGAGTGACAGTAATAGGGCTCCGTTTGGACCCTTCGCGTACGGAACCCTAAAAACGATAACTATAACACCGTACTCAAAGCTATTAATGACTAAAGGTTTGTTTTGTTCTATGGTCATGGTATTCGGCGGTATGGTTGTATCTGTGGTATGGTTCTATGGTATGTCGGTACCGAGGTATGTTCACTGTCAAACAAAAGCGCGGTATTGCTATGAAGTTCAGTTTGTGCTGATGTGCATTCTTTCACACCGAAGCGTTACATAAAAATGTTAGATCAATATGAACAAACTTTTACAGGTTAATAAATCAGATGTTATTTATGGGCAAACTAATTTTTATGGTTCCGTAGCCAAATGGCAAAAAACGGAACCCTTATAGATTCGTCATGTCTTTCTGTCTGTCCATCCGTATGTCACAGCCACTGTTTTCCGAAACTATATGAACTATGCTGTTGAAAGACAGACAGACAGACAGACAGACATGACGAATCTATAAGGGTTCCGTTTTTTTTTTCCATTTGGCTACGGAACCCTAAAAACAAGCAAATATAAAGTCGAACATAAAACTCCTCCTTTTTGTGAAGTCGGTTAAAAAAAGATTACAATATAATTACAAAACCAGTAGACAATCTTGACCTTGTATAATTTATAATAACAACTTTTTAACTCTTATTTTAGCTACTACCTCTTATGCCTACAAAACAGCTATTTTTCGTATTCTTCTAAGCAAACCCTTTCATTTGAAACCCATGTCATGGCAGTGCACAAAAAATAACTAGTCCGCCATTTTGGGCCGTCCGCCATATTGGACATAAAATGACGTCACTTAGCTAATCATGCATTGTCATCCAAACTAAACATGTATGCAAAATTTCATCTTAATCGGTTGATTACTGCTTTAAAATTCAGTTGCAAGATTTGATCTGAACCATACATACATTGCAAGTTAAGGTGCCGATTCCCACTGATCCCTCATTTTAGAGTCAGCTACTCAAGTAGCTGACTTTAAAATGACAATCACGTCTAAACGGCTAGTCGTAATTTTTTGGAAAAATATATGTTTGATGTACCTATTTATTATAATTATAATTATATTTTTATAATTAAAAATAATTATTATAATTATATTTTTATAATTAAAAAATAATTAATATAATTAAAAATATATATTTTAATGTATTATTTCATCTAAGCAGAATTTGAGTTTTATTCGTATAACATAGTGTAAGTAATTTTAAAGTTTTATCTTAAACGGACAAAAACACGACAATCGGACCTAAACCGCTGGGCGTATTTTAATGAAATCGACACCATCTCAAAGACAATTTAATCATCTACATTTTGATTTTGAGCTTTTTTTTTAATGTCATAGAATAATAAGGAAAGTACAAAAACCTACAAAATTTTGGGTCGCGCGGGTGTGAAACGAGTGCGCGTTGTGTTCCCTCAAGGTCGTTGGCGTTAGTCGTCGTCTTAAATAAAAGCTTGTAAAATAAAAGAATCTGCCGATCATTGCCACACCACAACTTCATTCGACATGGTCCAACATTACTCATTGGTGTAACAGACACCCAACTATCATTGCGACACAATTTACCAGCCCCGACAGACAGCCAGCCTCAATTACATCGTGTGCATAGAAATGTAATTAATAACGCACATTGTTCAACTTTTAATTGTACGCATACCACGGCCATTGTGTGGACGGTACACGACGGGCATTGATATTGGAGTTACAACATCACGCTTGTTCCGTGAAGGGGTAGAAAGAGATACAAACATACATTTTCTAGCCAGTGACGTAAATGCTCCGACAGACAGGTGCGATTCGAAAATGCGACAATGATGCGACAGTGAAACGACAGCGCGTTTTCATATATAACATGCTCTACGGATAATATGTCCGTAAAACAAATTCTACAAAGAAGGGTTGTGACAAGTTTGTCACATTGTCGAGTCGCAACTGTCTGTGTGAGTCTTGAGTGCCATAAACAAACATACATTATTATTATTATGGAGCGAGCCTATTGCTTTAAGGTTACACTTGTCGATCATTCTTCCATACAAACGTAGTCTAGCCATTACTCTACTGTTTTAAGCAGTATGTTCAAAAAAAAATTGATATCAATTTATCTCATCATTATCTAGCCCTGTATGGAAACAAAAAAGTAAAAATTAAAAACATTTGAAAGTTATGAGCGTCGAAAGTTCCATATTTCAACACTATTTTTAACGCATTTTTGGGCGGTAATAAATACCGTAACAAGAAGGAAAATTTCAAAACGGCCTCCATACAAGAATAGATTAGTAGTTCAACAATGCAAATAATTTTATTTTGAAAATATACGTTTAGTCGTTTTTCCATAATATCTTCCCAAAGGTCTGTTTATAAAATTACGCGCGCTCGTTTTCGTCCTAAATCACCATCCATTTCG
This sequence comes from Orthosia gothica, assembly GCA_949775005.1. Lineage (NCBI taxonomy): Eukaryota > Metazoa > Arthropoda > Insecta > Lepidoptera > Noctuidae > Orthosia > Orthosia gothica. The sequence continues at coordinate 10,762,487 of OX459035.1, read as the reverse complement.
CTACAAACTTGCAAAAGTGCTAATTCGTACGCGAACTAGCTTCTTACTGCTCATCACAGCATCTATCTTTGTCGCAAGTGTTGTCGCATGAGATAGCAGGCATTTGAACCCTGCGCACAAAATACTTCGTGCCGTCGACTAGGGGAACCTTAATAGCTGAACAGTAATCCAGATTACGCGGTCTGGTATTGAGAATTGGTTAATGGGAAAACTCAATCATATAATATATAGCCAGTTCTGGGAATTGATCACAGTGGGCCTGGGTTACTGAAATGTAACCCAGGCCCTCTGTACTCTCGTATCATCATCACTGATTGAATGTCACTGTGTCTATATGCTCAACATTCGATGTCTAGGTATATCAAACCGACGATCAATTAAATACCTGTACGTAGTCAGAATGGAACACAATGGTCACAATGGAAGGCCATCAAGTCACCCAAAGGATTTTGGAGAGGGCTATACTAGAAGTAACCTTGCGTCATAGAATAAGAAATGAGGATATCCACAGGAGAACCAGGGTCACCGACATAACCCAAAGAATTGCCAAACTGAAGCGGCAGTGGGCAGGGACATTGCTCGCAGAACGGATGGTCGATGGCGCCGAAAAGTTCTGGACTGGCGACTGTGAATAGGAAGACGCAACGTGGGAAGGCCTCTCTCTAGGAGGCCCGATAACCTGGTTAAGTCAGTGTTCTACATCTGACTGCGAATATATACAATCTGCACATCATATCTTATGGGAGTGTATTCTTTGGCAGAATGATCGCAAATATGTCGAATAATGTACAGGCTGCATCAGGAGTTGTTTACTATACGGACCTTGTGGAAACTAGAACAAATTTCCGTGCGTTCAAGCGTTTTTGCCATACCTATTATTGGAAACAATTATAGCAGCTCATAATGTTACGACCACGGAACAGAAAAAACAGGTTAGGACCCATTAATATTAATGCTAATTTTTATCCGTGGTGCTAGGCAACTGGGCTTAACCCAGTTGTAAACGACCCTTTGTGCCTATTTTTTCCTACTCCTCCGTTATTTTTTTCTAATTAATTTCGTTGCGGCATCCAAGACAGTTAAATTCATTCTCCGGGACTTCGTCGCGCTTCATTGCCTCGGCGCTTTTCTGGTGGTCGCAACTGTGGATTCTGGCTTTCATGATTTGCAGTGGTTTGGGAATAGTGTGTTGGGATTGTCCCAAAAAAAAAACCTGATTAAGACTGCGAGCATCCGATGGATGCGAGACGCACAGGACCAATCAGTGTGGCGTCGCTTGGGAGAGGCCCCTGTCCAGCAGTGGACGTCTTTCAGCTGAAATGATGATAATGGATGATGTAGAAAACTAGTCTAAATTCATAGATACCTGAAATACTAGAATTTACCCTAGCAGAGTCATAATCATAATGCGTAAGTGATGAAGCTCGACTCTTGTCCTAAACTCCGGCACAACTTGTTTTATTTAGAGGCGGCTATGAGACCCGTCACGTCTGTCAGTTGACATGAACGTTTGACGGGGACTGGCTTTTATAGCTTACGACTTTAGCTGTATCAATAATTATGAATACAGTCATTTAATTAAATCAGTCCCGACTCATTCACTGAGTCATCAACGCCCTGCCCACAGCCATAGAACAAGTAGGCTGTTTTTTTTATAGTGATGTACAGGCTGGGGCAAGATTATCAACCTACCACCACTTGTCTTACTGAAAGCCCAGGAATGCCTGTCACCTGGACGTAACTGCAGTGGTCTGGAAAGCATTCAATCGATTGAAATCAAAATGGGGTTTTATAAACATGTATGATAACCCAATATAAATTTAACACACATAGTGTGAAATATATGAGATATAATACAAACATTTTAATTTTGATTTGCCCCAAGCGGCCATAAACCTGCAATTAATGTGACCACCTACTGGACCCAAATATAAAGGGCTATAGGTTAAGTCGACCTAGATATTTTATGTGGTTGTAGTTTCCATCATTCTTGACTGAATTGACTATGAAACACCGTATCCCAAACCATCTTCCTGCCCTTATCCCATGTCATTGGGTTCGGTGCAATACGTTATCTTCTTCCATACCGTCCTGTCCCCTGTCACGTTATCACTGACTCCCTTTTCTTTCATATCACTCCTCATACAGTCCATCCATCTTTTCTTTGGCCTTCCTCTACCTCTCCATCCATCCACATTTAAACTTGCTCACTCTTTTTTTTCAAGATATTGGACAATTTAGTTTATTTTTTGTCTACTGGCCTATTTTTTTGAGTTTTCTGCCTCTAATTTATTTTTAACCGACTTTCCAAAAAAGAGGAGGTTCTCAATTCGACTGTATTTTTTTTTTTTTTTATGTTTGTTACCTCAGAACTTTTTACTGGTTGAACCGATTTCGATGATTCTTTTTTTATTTGAAAGCTGGTGCTTGTCATGTGGTCCCATTTAAATTTCATGAAGATCCGATGAAGAACTTTGGAGATATACATCAGAACTCTTCAATAAATGACGGCAAATCTCTCGGGATAGCTGCAATCGCATGTCTGTTTATTGTTTTTACCATTACATAACATAACATAACATCACACTAGTACGCTCTAAAGCAGTACGCAGGTGTGAACAGTTAACCCTGGTATACTCTCATTCCACCGGTTTTGTTTAAGATTCATGTTATTGTGATAATCAATTCTGGCTTCACTTTGGGCATTATAGGTACCTAACCTATAGAACTGGTCCATTATGTAACACAACTAAAAAGTGAAAAATAAAAAAAAACTTTTTACAAAAAAATACAACCGACTTCCAAATAAAAACACTACAAAGTGAAAAATAAATTCAATTTCGGAAGTCGGTGACAAAAAACGAAGAAACGAAAACAGGAACACCGACTTCCGAAATTGAATTTATTTTTCACTTTGTAGTGTTTTTATTTGGAAGTCGGTTGTATTTTTTTGTAAAAAGTTTTTTGTTTACAATTTTTGTGTATAAGATAAGTTTCTTTATTATTCTCAACACTAAAATTGCAGTTAACGGAACCAAGTGGGCCGTAGTAAACGATTGATAGTTATAAAATTAAATTAAATCGTTTCTTTTTCTCATATCATATTAAAAAAAAACTATGAAAGTAATGCTGCAAATGTGCTTAAAAATATCTATTCTTATTTTTATTCTTATTCTTTATTGTACACAAAAAACATAAAGACACAGATACAATAGGACAGCTTATGTACAAAGGCGAGCTTAACCCATAATTGGGTTCTCTTACAGCAAACCTCAGTTGCATTTAGAAATTTGCATATGAGGACAGTACATACAAGTGCACAACAAAATTTATAAAAACACTTCCATTAGCTATCCAACAAGGTATAATAAAGTAGGGTATTACCAGATTTCTTCTTAGAAAAACTTCAAGGGCACCCAGGTAGTAAAAAAATACGGTATTTATTCTGACTCGTAACTAAAAGTTTACTGCTCAAAAGAAAACTACTAAATGGTTAAAGAAATTTTCGATCACGCGAGCGAAACGCCCTTTCTTTTGACGTTTTTAATTTTCTGCGTACTGGTTCGAGGTTGAGTACTGGTCCGTCTCTGAACTTTCTACAATTTTTCGAGATTCCATAATTTTGCCACACCCAGCAAATACTGGATACGCCCATGTAAACAGTCGCTGCATGTAAGATACTGATACTCAATTGTATCGGTGAGACTGGACGCCGTCCCCAACATTGCAAAAAGGCTAGGCAGATTGGCTCCTTTCATGATTTAAACAACGAATAAGAATATACCAACATACCAATACACATATTTCATGCGGTACTGTGTTTAATTCTATAACAAAATACCTTGTGAGATATTAAAACTAAATGAAAGAAAATTTAAAACTATTATTTTAAACACACTTTGTAAACAAGCATATTACAAATTAGATGATAGATAAGAATGCTTGGAAACATGCTGGTCCTGTTCCATAGGGCAATCTTTAATGTAGACAAAATCAAACTTAATTAATTTGTATTTTTCATAAATTATAGTGACGCTTTTTTTCTTCTCTTTTGACTCACACACTGTTCCGTTGTTGTTGAATTAGGTAATTTACCTATGTTTGCAGTATTTGTAAGTATGTGAGAACCATGTTCCTAGTTATCAAGTGAAGGATTTTACCTGTTAAAGCACTAACAGGTAAAATCCTTTATACCTAGACGTAGTATAGTAGTGTTGGGTGCATCGTTCTCACGTATATGAGTTTATGTATATGTTGTAAAGCACTTTTTTTTTAAGAGTAAGTATGGAGTGTCTTGTGCGTTCTTCTCCATTCTAAGCTACTTTTCCGAATGTACGGTAGAAAAAGCCTTTTTTTATTTATTTTAACTGTTGACGTTCAAAAGTGCCGTAAATAAATATATGTGACTTTAACTTTGATACTACGTGTCGTATCGGATCCATATCGTAACATCTAAATCACTCAAACGCATCAACCACTCTCAGTTTTGGCGTTAAAATGATTTAGCCCGAGACTGTCCTCTCATATTTATGAATGTCCTGCCCAAAATACACCACTTCACTAACCAACACCACTTGATCTCCCAAAACTTAACGATTCAAACATGTGGGGGATCAAATCAGAATGGTCATCCTTTTCCTACTGACCAACATGACTTGAACTGACAACCGCTTCAATTTTTGCCTGTTGAGAGGTCAAACAATAATGGTGGTAGTATTTTTCTTGTTTCCCACCTTAAAATCATTTAACAGGGGTTATAACAGTCACAGATTATATTTCGGGGCTGTTAAGTTCATTTCAAAGGTAATTAAGGGGCTGAAATGAAAAGGTAAGTATCGGTAATAGTCAATTAAGGAACATAGTGGGCATAATATCGTTCGGCCATTTTGGTGTGGTTATGATGGTGGGGCACGTAAATGCATATTAAACTAATACGAATATGTAAGGCAGTGATATTTTTGGTAAGACTAGGTACCTTGTTGGTGTAGGTAGTGGTCGTAAGGGCGACTTTTGAGCGTTAGACTCTTGGGTTCGATCCCTAGGTTGTGTCAGTTGTGACTTTAATTTCCCTGTCCTTTTTTTACCCGACTGCCGAAGGAGGGTAATGTGTTTATCAGTCTATGTATGTATGTATGTATGTAAGTATGTATGTATGTATGTAAGTATGTATGTATGTATGTTTGTTCCTATATGGCGTTCCAGAGACCAAACGCGTTGGCCGATTTTGATGATTCATACGTCAATCTATGCGTCTTAACCCTGCGAGTGTCATAGGCTACATTAAAATTGGATAATAGAAAAATGGCGGATTTTGGGTGCCATATTGTGGGGGCCCAAATTTTTTTTTCTTCCTAACCAATCGTGTGGGGTATCAAAATAAAGGGTTTTAAGAGGTGATTTCAAAAATATATAACACTTATATGTTTAAATGTATCAAATTCGAAAAAAACTAACTAAAAAGTTATAAATAAAAAAAAAAAATTCAAAAAATCAAAAAACCCGACTGCTTCAAAAGCGAACTAAAAAGTCGTAAACAAGGAAAAAATCATGCTGTGCAGTCGGAGGATACATATTCGTGGGCTGGCTGACCAAAATCTGGAGATAACCTCTTGGATGCTAGGCACCGTCTGGGGATGACGAAAGGCTACGTCCGACTCCTACCCTAACTTTCTACTGCTACCATACAAAAGTCGGGGGCCCGGAATACATATAATTTCGCGCACACTCCTGACTGACCTTTACGTGGCTATGTGGTCGATGCCTTTCGCTGCCTTTTTTTCGTTTGTTGGGAAATCATCCAATGACTTCTCCCGCTCTGGGTGAAGCGCGTACTTTGTGCTTTTACTGACTAAAACCCACCCGTGTTCCTTCAGTTGCTTGAGCCAGGGCCGCGGTAACTCTTTTTTATCCGCGACCCAGACAGGCATCGGCCCTAGCGGACCCCGTCAGTTATTGCTGACATATTTTTGAGGTGCGCGTGGAACACTACGCGCCGTTGACTCGGGCTTGGTCCATATCGGACGGTGAACTACCCATTACTCGCCGTCCGAAAACCCACGCCTACGGGGTGGCCGGGAAGCGGCTTGCAACGCCCGACGCCTAGGGAAAAGTAATATTATTTGAAACATTCAAAATATATTTTTTATAAAACAAAATGGAATTATAAAAATTACCTCTTGCGGTGGCATGGGGCGTCTCCGTTGCGTCTCCCTATCACGTTCTGCCTCCTCCATCGCAAGCATTACTGCTTCGCAGAAGGAGGTGACAGCTTCCCATGCCCTCTCGCTCCATACCATGGCATCGGAGATTAAACTCAAGACTCTTGAAACAGCAGCCGCGTTTGTGACTACTAGACCAATGACGCAATGCCAAAAAGATACTCGCATCTATTTAAAATAATGAACTCTTACGAAATCTACCGGTATGTAAGTCATGATGCCATCTGTCTGTATCTCGGACACCACAGTTTCTTATTACCAAAACACAGTGGTAGGTAAAACATTTAAAAATAAAACAAAATGTAACAAACTTCTAACGTATCCGAGGGAAGTTCAAAACTTTGGTAATTTGATTCGCTGACATCAAAGACTCTATCTTGTCTATTCTCGGCGGCCATCTTCCCAGTTCCCGCCATGTGTCAAAATGTGGCGCGAAAATATTGTAATTAGAACGCTATTCTGGGATTGTCTTTGGTGATAAAAAGTTTCATCAAAGTGGTCTATGAAACAAAAATGGGAAAATATGAGACGCTAATTACCTTACTACCGACTTAATTGAGGGTTCCGTTCAGTCTTCTGCTAAAAATAAATTTAAAACACAGATAATGTGATACTTTGTACAATAAAATTAACTGTTTGTAACTGCTTATGCTTTTAAAGACTCATGAACAAAAAGTCCATACCAACGAAATAAAGATGCTTAGATGGCTGGGCAGCGTGACTCAATTTTGTCGTAGTGCGAAATGTCATACGAGGAAGCTTCAAAGTCACACTATAACCGATAAAATGACCGAAAACCGCATTTGTTGGTATGGTTGCATACTACAAATAGCTCTGCTCCTACCAGAAGAAAAGAGAATTAGAGGCCGCCCGCCATTGACCTGGTGGCCAATATAGAAAGAAAACTCAAGCAAGCCCAGTTGCCAAAACAGACAAGACTGGATTGACTGACCATTGACTTGGCGCAGGAAAGTGAGGAGAGCCGACCCAAAATAATGGGACAAAGGAAGGAGCAAGAAGACTGCTTTTAACTGGTTTTTGCAGAGCATAAGCCTTGGAGAAGGAAGGAGTGCTGATCATCACGAATCAGATCTTTTTCTGTGTACCCATCCACTATAAAAAATCATAAAGTAAAAGCGTTTAAAAAAATACTGGCAGCTACATTAACAACAACAAGAAATTATTCTATCACACCTGGATTCCCCAAAGAAGTAGTCAAAACAGTGCTGTACACATTAAATTGCTAGTCTCCTTGCAGCAGCTTAGCAGTGGTGTACATTACATTTTACCGTACATAATAATTATGGTAACAAGGTGCAACTACGTACATAATATCGTAAATAACTATATATTTTATCGCATGTTTAAAACAGTGGAGTACCCTACCTAGTGTTCGGTATAGCCAACACTTATTTGCGCTATAAAAGTCAACCTTACTAGCACAACTTAAAGGCGAACGTCAGTATCAAATTGTTTCCATAGAAGTGCCTTCGGTCAACTGTACCTGAGATTGCTTGCTTAGGTACCATACTCACAAATCGCCATGCGAACGTCGTGTTAATTTTGAGAAAAGTAAGTTCATGAGTAGGATAAGTAAGGCAACATAGAGGGGCGTCAAATGTAGTCCTTGCAGATATGTACTTTATTTGTTATTAAATGGCGTGTACTGACCAAATATTAATATTTCAGTATTCCCCAATAATCTTAAGAACTACTCCTAGTGACATCTAGCAACGGTTTACAGTAACTATAGTAGAGCGCCATCTGTTGTGGAAATTAAATATTACTTGTAAATACATATTTGTGAATTAACACATGCCGAAAATTATAGATGGCAATGTTCAAAAGATGGTGCTACGTAACGTTTAAGTACCTAATTTCAGATATGCCAGTTTATTATATTATTGTTATAATATTTAATTATTTAAAATATCTTATATTTTAGAAAACCCAATCGGACTGAGATTTGTCAGTTCGAACGGAACGTCGTTTTGGCAATAATGGAACGGAACGTATCGACGTAAAGTTGCAACACACATAATCGACTAAAATATTGTTATAGCGACTCAAAAATAAGAAATGTAAATAATCGACTATTTAGATTTAAACACAAAACTCAATAATTATCATTTGTATGATTAGGGAATCTGCTATGAGATCTTAGTTAGAGCAAGGTTATTTCCATTGTGCGTAAGGGACAGATCTAAATGACTTGCATACATCGATCCCGCTCAATGGATATAACCTTGCTATAAGACCTTATGGTAGAAACGTTGAAGCTCCTTTATCAAGTATTCTAACCTTGGGGCTGACATAACCTGTTTTTGGTTACAAGTCCCTAATAAATAAAGAGAAAAAAAAAAAAAAAAAAAGTATTCTAACCACAACAGAATAATGTTACGTTCAAATTTTTTTAATTCCAAATTAGCAAATATGTAAGTAGTGTAAGTTATTACGACTAATATTTGAGCAAATAAAATGTCTGAGAAAGGAGTGGTGACTACATCCTTCTCGCACCGCACAGCTACCTCGGGCACGGTTTTTATAATTTTTATGCGGTAATCTTAACTACAGTTACATTAACTAAGTTGGCAAAAAACAACACACAAGACGCAACTAATGTGCATGTATTGTACAATAAAGAAAATTTACTCCACGCGTCACTACGCAGTATAGTAGACAATTCATGTAAAAGCGGGGTTAAGGGGTGGGACACTGCACAATGAAAACTGAACTTCACAAACGTCAGTTAGTTTGAATAGACCTTTAATCGACTAAATAAATAACCAAAATTCTTTGTTGCCCACCACTAAAGTCAACGTCATTTACGTCAAAATTTTGTTGTCATTTGTCAAACAGAAACACGTCAACGACTTCGGAGTTGCATGTTTTGATTAGAAATAAAATTAAAAATTCTTCAATTTATCTAGAAATGGTTCACACGACAATGGAAGGAGCACTTTTCGTAAGCATCTTGTTGTTTTCTTATGATACACAGTGTAAAATAACCTTTAATTTGGTATTTAGTTAACGTCGTAAACTGTGGTGCGGCTTCCACCCCAAATGGTATCCACATTTTTAGACGATTTGGGGCTTTATACCATACTATGGATACATGCACACTTAAACTGAAAATCTGTCGATATTTAGTTGTATTCGAATCACATTCCGATCATTTCAACGTCGTAAACTGTGGTGCGGCTTCCACCCCAAATGGTATCCACATTTTTAGACGATTTGGGGCTTTATACCATACTATGGATACATGCACACTTAAACTGAAAATCTGTCGATATTTAGTTGTATTCGAATCACATTCCGATCATTTCCTGTGAATGATTTTGACTGTCTTGCTTGACCAATGTTTTTGCTGACTTCGGCAATTCGAAAATAATATTACATTTTAATACAAAAACGAGAGGCTTTATAGCCTCTGAAACCAGTGGTATTACCCACTGTTGACTTTGCTGCTGATTACTCGATTAATATTAACTACACCATAAACAATAAATCCACTCCACTTTTTGACCCTGAATTTGGTATACTCCTATAAGAATCATGTAACTAAAGAAGTTAAGTATTCCTAATATATAAAAAATAGAGATCAATGGTGGCCCAGTGTTAGCAGCTGCTACTAACAAGTTGTTTATTGTGGGATTGAACCAAGGCAGGTGCTTTATTCCTTCAACCCACACTGGGACTGCTTTGTGGATTGTGGCCCACTCCCTCTCACAGAGAGGAGGCCTGTGTCCTAGTAGTGGGAATGTTATAAGCTGATTATGCTAAAAATGCTTTTCAAAGAACAATCCAACTTTTGAATATTAGAACTTTTGTTGTATAGACTCACCTTTTTTTTCACTAGCAACCCTATTATATTATTTACCTGCCTCTTTACAAATATAGCTCAATTCCCTTCTTTATTTCAATTTCAGGAGCCCACTCTGTACATGGTGAAAGGTATGTGTATCCTGGACAATGATGGCAACAGGATCCTCGCCAAGTACTACGACAAAGATGTCCTGCCCACCTCCAAGGAACAGAAGGCATTTGAGAAGAACTTGTTCAATAAGACACACAGGTATATGAGAATCCAATGCACATCTTTTTAACTCGCACAAAAAATGTGTATTTTTTTTTTTTTAACAACAATGATGTAACCATCGTGTTACTTGAAGTTGTGAATGTGTGATGAAGAATCATGTTACTTGTAATTACAATTTATTGATAGAAAAGAGGGTCCGTGAAGTTTCTTGCACGTTCTTCTCCATAGAGACCTACTGATGCTTAAGAATGTTCAACTATCTTCATTTTCGTTTTTTTTTGGTTGTCAGTTCAAAAGTACCTTGATATGATTTAGTAAAAATTAAAATATTATGATTTTTTGTTATTTTTTTATTTTTGAACTCATCATAGGTTTGCACTTTTATTAATTTTATTTGTGGTTGGTGCAGCACGGCTTCTTCTTCCACGCATAGTCCTTATGGCTAATAAATCTTAGACATAATTCTTCCAATCTTCTTCCACTCAACATAGCCATCCACATTTTTACTCGAAACTTACCTCACAACATGCTCCTCATTCCTCAGCATCATTGCCCACAGGTATGTAAGAATAAATATTGTAAAAATCGTTCATTAAAATATCTTTTTTTAGAACAAGCTTTTTTTGTATTCTTCTCAGCAAAGCCTTACATTTTATATCTATATCATGGCAGTGCACAAAAATAACTAGTCTGCCTTCTTGGGCCGTCCGCCATATTGGATTTAGAATGACATCACTTAGCAAACCATGCATTGTCGTCCAAACTAAATGTTTATGCAAAATTTCATCTTAATCGGTGGAGGATAACTGCAAATTAATCAAAAGCTTGTAATAAGTTCAAATAAAACATGAAAAAAGTAGGGAAACTATGCATCAAATACATCTTAACAGCTATTTACTATTATTTATTTATTATATACTTACAGCAAAACCTCACTCATGTGACTTGTTCACTTGAAGGCCCAATCAAAATGATGATATCTATTTATATAAAAATCAATTGCTGTTCGTTAGTCTCGCTAAAACTCAAAAAAGGCTGGACCGATTTGAATAATTCTTTTTTTGTCATGTTCATCAGAATACAGGAAAGGTTTAAAAACAATAAAAATGGTAGGTTGGATAGGGTAGGTAGGGTAGGGTAGGTTAGATAGGTAGGTAGGGCAGCTAGTAATAATAAATATTAATGCTAGGCTACTATGTTGCATTTAAAGATTTTATGTTTTGCGAGAGTGTCTTTGCAAAAAAAGTGCCGCAACTGATTTAAAGCACTTTAACTGGTGTTCAATCCCAGATTGCGAAGGCATCATATTACCATAGTATTTCTTATTACATTCAAGAAACTTATTTTGTTGTAATACTGATTTCAGAGCCAATGCAGAGATCATAATGCTGGAAGGTCTGACCTGTGTGTACAAGAGCAACGTGGATCTCTTCTTCTATGTCATGGGCAGTTCACATGAGAATGAGGTAACATAACATTTTAAACCTACTGCTATTACAGGCTCCTGAAAGATCACTAATAATGTACAGTGAAAAGATTTTAATTACATGATTAAACAGTCAGTACGTAAAGGGATAAATCAAATGTGGGTGTCCAGGTAAAAAGGGTTCCAGCTCCATCTTTGTTTAGTGGCTTCAGTGCACTCTGGGTGACTATGCCAGCCTCATGGGAACAATCAAAAGTAGTGTAACCGATACTATGCACGCTGCACAGCGATTCCGCCAGTAGCCAGTACACTACCAGTATCTAATCACAACTCTTTCCCTCATACCTTTCTTTCCCTCTCTCATTCCTTTCTTTCACATATGATTTCAAAAGGTATAAATACTCATACATTCTTTAGACAAAGGTCGCCTTAACGTCGCATTGATTCCCACGTTAAATTGATCAATATTCGACAATAACCTCAGTCTCAGGTCATAATATCTCTGGCTTATGGCACAGTTCACAGAATGGCCACGCGACAGTAGCAGTTTTGTTAAGTTGTCCTCATACAAACACAAGTACAGTTTCAACTTCAAATGTCTGATTAAAAAAAAGTGCCAGTATTTGTTTTTTTTTTTAATCCTTTTTATCAATTGACTATTCTAGATACCGAATCTAGTCTTAACTCAATACCCCAATACGGAACCCTTTTTGCTTGGACGCCCACAAATCAATCTGCCTTTTTCCCACTAAGTTGGGATCAGCTTCTAGTCTAACCAGATGGAACTAAGTATCAGTATTTAATATGCAACTGCCCATCTGACCTCTAGAATCCAGTAAATAGGAAACACAATAACCCTTGACAAGACTGGTGTTAGATTCCATCTTACTACCCATTACGACTGTCAAAGATCTGCAGCAACAGCATATGCCACTTTCCAAGGCACAGAGTAACCTGGATTGGGAATGGTCACCCATCTACAGACTGACCTCGGCAAGTGTTGCTTAACCTTGAATACCAACCTGTGCAGCTATTATTACTTTGGCCTAGTTTTTTGATTGGTAGTTAACTTAACCATTGGTTAAATATGCTAACCAATGCGTTAAAATTTCGATAAAACAAGTTTATTTATGAATTGTTTGGCATTGCAAATGCTAGAATAATTTGAAGAATTCATTATTTGATCTTTTGTTAGAATTAATGAATAAACGCGTTTTACCGAAATGTTAAACCATTGGTTAGCATATTTATCCATTGGTTGAGTTACAAGTTCCTTATGATAATGTCTTCCTAATATTGCACTGGGTATTTTTTACCCGACTGCCGAAGGAGGGTAATGTGTTTATCAGTCTATGTATGTATGTATATATGTATGTATGTATATATGTATGTATACATACATTGTAAACATACATTGTTTGTTCCTATATGGCGTTCCAGAGACAAAACGCGTTGGCCGATTTTGATGATTCATACGTCAATCGATTCGTCTTAATCCTGCGAGTGTCATAGGCTACATTAAAATTGGACAATAGAAAAATGGCGGATTTTGGGCGCCATATTGTGGGGGCCCAATTTTTTTTTTTCTTCCAAACCCATCGTGTGGGGTATCAAAATAAAGGGTTTTAAGAGGTGATTTCAAAAATATATAACACTTTTTTGTTTAAATGTATCTAATTCGAAAAAACTTATCTAAAAAGTTACAAATAAAAAAAATTAAATCAAAAAACCCGACTGCTTCAAAAGCGAACTAAAAAGTCGTAAACAAGGAAAAAAACATGCTGTGCAGGAGGAGGATACATCTGGTTTTGGTCAGCCAGCTCGCGCGTATGTATCCTCCGACTGCACAGCATGATTTTTTCCTTGTTTACGACTTTTTAGTTCGCTTTTGAAGCAGTCGGGTTTTTTGATTTTTTGATTTAACTTTTAATTTAATCCTGGAGAAATGCTCATGCATACTGTGCTACCACGGGGAAATAACGCAGTTATGTGGGAATACAACCCACTAAATCTCCACGGTCTTCTGCTGTGCCGCTTATGGCGGGAAGGGGAACACGGGCACGCGTTAGCACTCACCTTCCTAATATTGCATGGGTCTGTGAAGACCTCAATCGCCAATTCGCTAACTTATAATACCTAGTCTACATTTTAACATTGTCTGTATTCCAGCTAATCCTGCAATCAGTTCTGAACGCCCTGTACGAGTCGGTCAGCATACTTCTCAGAAGAAACGTCGAGAGACGAGTGTTGCTGGACAACTTGGATGCTGTAATGCTCGTCTTCGATGAGATCTGTGATGGCGGGTAAGATATAACTAACTTTGTAGTATTTTGATGGGAATCTAAATATGGTCTGCCAGAATTTGGCTGCGACTTTGGCACCAGCCCATAAGATTTTAAAAATTATGGGCTACTTTCGAGGTTGTGGATAAAAATACAGGCAAGTACCAATATGACATTTTTATTTCATATGTACTTTCTAAGTTTATCTCGGACACAGATAATATAATACTAGCATACAGATGCCTCAACCCTAACAAAGAAACCGTGCCGACATAACTATCGTTTTTCGTCTGATTAAGCTGATTATTTTTCTAAGAAAATCGATCGCGTTCGGTTCCATGGATATAGATGGTGTTGGCAGCGACTTGCAAATTAAAAGAGTTTACTCGGTTTGTTAATCCTTTTTTTTTAAATACAGTGACGAAATGTTTCATAGATTTTTTTGCACGTTTTAACAGTTTAATTGTACCAAAATAGAATGGATGCCTCAGAAATTTAAAACCGCGCCATCTATTGGAATCAATTTTAAATGACCCATTCAAATAATCTTTGAAATGTGGATTAAAAGCCCAATATGCCTTAATTTTGTGCTTAGGAAAGTTAATCAAACAAGGACATACATTTTTTATGATCGTCTCTAGAAAGTCCTAATATTTCACAAAACTCAATAACAAATCGAAGCTTATCACGCCATCTAAAAATACAATTTATTTTAACAACATTTTCTTTTTTCTCGTTGGGTGCCCGTGTCTTGGACATCGCTGCAAGGAAAACATTATGAGGAGACCCGGATTACATAGTTAATATAAGTTTGAATTTACCAACCAGTCTTGAGAAACGTAGTGATCATTGCTCGTGCCTTCTCTGTTTGAGAAGAGGCCTTTGCCCTGAAGTGGGACAGTACAGGCTGATATTATTACCGTCTTACACCATAGTAGTAGAGGCCTGGTTGATGGAGCTCCACCATGAGGAAATTGGCATGTCCTAGAACTAAAAGTTCTCTGTCATGTGACATCTAACAACCTGCACTGGGCTTGCATAATTGATTATGGTCCACTTCCTCTAGGCGATGAGGTCTTGTAAATATAACCCCCGACAGAAAAGAAGGGTGTTATAAGTTTGAACTGTGTATTTGTGTATCTGTCTCTGCCATCATAGTTCCTAAACGGATGAACCGATTTTGATTTCCTTTTTTTGTTTGAAAGGTTATATTATCGAGTGTTTTTAGCTAATTTAAATGTAAATAGTTGTGTTATGGGTTTTTCACTGATTGAATCAGGGGTTTTTTAGCAAGATATCATGTCATATTACGTGTTCAATAGATTGTCGATCGAAGTGTCTACTACTAGATAAATTATTTAGCATGAAGTAAAAATGTGCGGGACATTTTCTAAAATTTTTCTTTTTATATTATTATACCCATAGCAATAACGGGTTATATAAAACAACTACATAGTCCTAAATAATTTAAAAAAGTTTCGATTTCAAGAATATTTTGCCATTCATATAACACGAACCCCCGGTTTCTCAACACTCCATTATCGGGCTGTTAACGTCATCGACGAATAATTGCCGGTTATCTGCTGTGATTGGCTGTTCAAAATTCATTCAAACAGTCAAAGCTGATAACGCGTGCTTGTGAATTTGTCACATAGCGTTGAGAAACCCGACCTAAGCTACAATGTTTAATTCTCTTTTCTCAATTCTAGAGTAATCCTCGACTCGGATCCGACCTCCATCGTAGGCCGCGCCGCCCTCCGCACAGAAGACGTGCCACTAGGCGAGCAGACAGTCGCGCAGGTAATGGAACAAGTCAATAAGATGTTCTGGTAGCCCGTAGTTTGTGTTTGTCTATGTTGTGGAGCACTGGGTAGCGGTTGGACAGTTGGTAGATACAGATAATTAATATTAAAAAAATAATTCATTATTAATAGTATAGAAAAAAATGTGATTCCAAAATTATTCAAATGTTAGTTTTGGAATCCAGCAATTCTACAAAAGTCAAAATTATTTGGACGCTTCGTTTGTGATTTAATTTTGTAAAATGAGCCGTGTTCAAATAATAAAAAAAAGCGTCAAAAGCATCGGTCAAAATTACCCAGTTTTATGAATTGAGAACTTGACAAAGTCTAATTTGACGCAAAAGTTTGAAAAGTTCTCGAGCTGAAATAGAGTTGAGTTTGACAAATTCTTAGTTCTGAAGTTAGACTCTTTTTGTCTGAGGAGCTTGTGGCTAAATAATAACAGCCGCACGGGTCGATCTTCAAGGTTAAGCAACGCTTGACAGGGTCGGTCCGTGGATGGGTGACCATTTCAAAATAGCGAGTTTCCTCCGTGCCTCGGAAAGCACGTTAAGCCGTTGGTCCCGGCTGTCATTTGAAGATCTTTCAAAGTCGTTACGGGTAGTGAGAAGCCTGAGACCAGTCCAGCCACGAGATATCGTGTTACCCAGTTACTGGGTTGTGGAGGTCAGATAGGCAGTCGCTCCATGTAAAACACTGGTACTCAGCTGAATCCGGTAAGACTGGAAGCCGACCTCAACAAACAATTGGGAAAAGGCTAGGCAGATGATGACTCTTTTATCTACAGTTGTGTTAGCCATACGCTAACACTCGGTTTTAGATAATATTGCTAACAAACTCGTGCCAAGTGATTTGATTGGCTGTAGGTAATTCAGTCAGTCAAAGTTGACATAATTTTGCTATTCTCCAACTAAAACTAATTAGCTAACAAGTTTTAGTTGATGCTCCTTGCCGAAACCGTGTGGATTTTATGAAAATAATAATAATTCAGCTCCTTAACATATTTACACTCGATATTTAATTATCTGTATCTGTCACCTTCGTAAATAGTATTGTACCAACGTTTTAGTTTGTATGTCTCGATAGTTTCTTCAATTCGATAACTATTCGCGATCTCAACGGACATTTGGCGCGAAATTTCAGTGTGGCAAGGGGAAAAATTATATATTTTTTAGGAAGTGCAAATTTAAAAGTGGAGCCTGTAATTAATATAAAATTAAAGTAATATGTGGTTGAGTGCCTCGCCATAATCCATTAAACAGAGACCCTTCCGTACCAATCAAGCACTTTTAGCCATTGGTCCCGGTTGACAATTCTAGATATTTGACAGTTGTTATGGGTTCTAATCAATAGGTCTCATATTAATCAGTGGCCTGGCCAAAATAGTTTTGAAAAAAGTAGAAGAGATGTCCAAAATTCAAGGGATTTTTTGAGTGCCTTCTTGCATATTTTTGCCCTTGCCTTTTTTCCTGGCACAAACACGCGTTGTCTGTTTTGCCTGGCAGTCAAGCCTAATATTTATTATTCTTCTGTGTGTGAATGGTCACTGGTGGTGAGAGTATTATAATTCAAATATCTAATTTATCTTATTTAGATCCTTCTATTAAAAACAAAGTAAGTACTGTTTTGGTTTATTTTTTCTTGTTTTGAGGAATTGCACATTTTTATTATTTTTATTTTGTTTCATTATTCATTTTGACAACACCCGTCGCTTGAGATCGCGAATATTATCAAATGACGTTAGATTTTATTTTACAAAAGACACTTTGTTTAATTTATATAAGTATAAAATGACTAGATTTAGTTTACTAATAAATGTATTTAAGTATTAAACTTATAACGATATTATTATATTCTTATGAAAAAAATATAAAATTATTAGAATATTTGACCAAGACAATACCAGTATTTACAACATTGATTATAAATATTAACATAATATACAATATTATTTTATTTCTGGTCGTTAATAGTTATTTTACACTTGTAGTTAAATTATAAAGTTTTTAATTAGTAATTACTTAATATGATTGTTTCAATATGGTTTTTGTTGAATAAAAATGATGAAATATCACTTTTTTTTTGTTTGTTTGCACTTGGTGTCTGTTTATCGTTATTAATTATTTATTTTGTTTGCAATTAACTATTAATTTGGGATTAAAAGTATTATTATATATTCATTAGATTCACAAGATATGTTAGCACAACACACTGGGATTATTTGAAGTAAAATAAATTGGATTCTTTTTTTATTATTAACAAAACAATAATTTGTCAATGATTTTATTTATTAAAAATTTCAGATTCTACAGAACATAATGAATATGTAAGCGAACCCGGGGAAAATAGTTTGACAATACGTATTTCTTTCAACATTTAATTGTAAATTGTAGTTATTTAGTGCTTATTAAATTTTTATTTACTAACACTTTTTTTTTTCATTTATTATTTCTCATTGGCAACCCCTTTTCATTGGCTGTACCGCTTTGTCTTTGATGCTTTTTTAATTTTGGTAAGGAGTTCTGTCATTTCAAAAATAAACATTGTTTGCTTGTCTTTTATTATTTGGATTTCATTCATTAATAATTTTAAATGCATATATTTACTATAATTTGGTACGATTGGGTATTTTCACCAGGTATATAGGTATAAAACTATTTATGCAATTAAATGTAGATACATGCTATTTTGCTCCACCTCACGCATAAAGATTTCATCTTTCTGCTAGTAGCAATTCTATTGTACAGTAGGATAATAAAACAGGCAGAAAAAGGTACTGTTGCTAGGAAGCTGAATTCTGCAAATTTACAGATACATAGATACTTCATTCACCATACCGCATAATACACAAAGAAGGCATTTAAAACTTCCCCTACAATTTATTTTAAGCACACACACAGTGATTTTAACGACCATGGAAACGAGGTCCAGTTCTCGCAAAACTTCTTCACCACCCTGAAGTTGGCTGCAAAGTCTGCGCAGTAGTAATTCTCATACAAAAACAGCACCGCGCTGTGTCTTGCGCATCGGAAAGCCAACTCCAAGGCCAAGAGGTTTGGCGAGCACTGTATGTATGGCATACCTGGCTTTTTACACAATTTAGAGCATACATTTTCCATGCCAGTTAAATGAAAATACGGAATAATATACTTCCAATTTTCTTCAAACGACAACGACGTATTTATAAGACAGGATATATAAGAATGCCTCGTTTGTTTTGGTCGCTTGGTCTGCTAAGCGAGAGTTCCTGGGTTCAATGCCCGGGTCGGGGAAAGTATTATTGGGTTAATCCTACAAGAATTTCTCAGTAGCAGCCCGAAATCTAACTTTGTGCTCGGTTGATGGCAATAGACTAGGGGACGAGTCGTAGTTACATGGGACGAGTAGTAGTTACATGGGGCGAGACTAAGTTACATGGGACGAGTCTCAGTTACATGGGACGAGTCTCAGTTCCATGGGACGTGTCGTAGTTACATGGGACGAGTGTTAGTTACATGGGACGAGTCTTAGTTACATGGGACGAGTCTTAGTTACATGGGACGAGTCTTAGTTACATGGGACTTAGACTTACACATAACTGGCGAAATCGGAGAACACAGGCGTGATAATTGCCGATATTTATAGTATTTCCAACAGAGGATATATACAGTATATATCACATAATCAGTATTTAGGTTTTTAGTTGGTGTAATGTAATAATGTTATTTTTTTATCAAAAAACCCTAGTGAAAAAACGGTATTTGAGGCCTACTTAGTAATTGTAATGTAATAATCTTCTATACCTATGTTAGTTTTTCTTATTTCCAGGTGTTACAGTCGGCGAAGGAACAACTGAAATGGTCGCTGTTGAAATAAAACATATTTGCATTTTAATAAAATATATTATTAATATAATATTCGACATAAGTTACTTTTATAGTTCTTGCATGTCACGAGCGCACGTTAAATTACAAATAATAATGTGAAAAATAAATAGTAAAAACATAACCCTCCTTGCCGCGGCGGTTGGGTAACAAAAACAGCTATGAAATATTATAAAATAAGTTAACACTTACATTTAATAAGCTCAGCTTATAATAGTTTAAAATTATAATAAAATATCTACATTAATCTGCTTAACCTTTTTCCAACTATATTGGGGTCGAATTCCAGTTTATCGGAGTGCAGCTACAAACTGGCAAAAAGCGCATAATCCAATAAAAAAAATATTTCGCCTTTTATGTACTTTTAAAAAGCCTAAAATGAGCCTTATGTCAACGTTTTAAGGATCTCATTCCGAGAGCTCGTGATTTGAAAAAACTATAAATAATTATTTTTAATCTACATAATTCCACTATTTACATTTTTACGTTCCTTGAAAACATCAGTCTTAAATCCTAAGTGATGAATTTTTATTTTGCTGCGCTACTGTAATATTGTGAAGAAATTTTATTTAAAATAAACTATTTTTAGAACTTTATTGGGTTTCTAGTTTCTACATTTTGTTTAAACTACAGAATTGAAAAATGTTTGTGATTTTTTTATATAAATGGCAACACTAATCTTAAAATATAATTGATAGTAATAATTCCTGGATAAGACTATTTTAAATAGACCCAGTCTGAAATACCCACCCTAAATATCACCAACCAATTAATAAAATAGAATAAATTCCTAGGTAAGATCGAGACCATTTTTGTCGTCGAATATAACAAAAAAAGTAATAATAATTTGATCCATAAAATATTGAATAATTTTGATTAGTTTTAAAAACAATTAAAACCTTTTTGTAAAAATCTGCATTAAATCCCGTTTAAATCGCGTAATTGTATACAGATTGTCAATTATTGCACATTTTAATTCTCGCCAGTGTAAACGTAGTTTTATTTACGATTTCCACCGGCCGAAGCGCATTTTGAAATGCTTTGAGACTAATTGAAGCGAATGTGAAGTGATTAAATGTCATATTGTCATGGCATTTCAATAACAAATGAACCCGTTTGGATCCCCGCGGTAGCTGGTCGACTACCATGCAAATATGACATTTAACTACTTTACAGTTGCTTCAATTTCCTTTGACACATTTTAGAATACGCTCTGATGCATACCGGTCGGTGTAAATCGTACTTCTTCTCTTTACAACTGATCAACTTTCGAACTAAGCCCAAATTCGTCAGCAGTAGGTGTCGTATTGAGTTTAGAAATTTCTTTAAAAGCCGGGTGGTTCTTGTTGCCCAGTAGCTTGAACAGGACATTCTCCGAAGTGCCCACATAACAACCGATGGTTTGGAGACGCTGAAAATGAAACAAGGTTGTTCGTGTGAAAAACTTTTATTTTGAAAATAGTACACTGGGAAGGTATAAATATACAATCTTTTGGTAGTGAAAAATCTATTTGATGGTCGTATACAGAGTTTGGTATATGAAACGTGTGGGGTACCTATCAATATTGTATGAAAATAAAGTAAAACAATAAACTTTGAAATCTTAATTTAATGTAGGCATACTGCCTTTGACCCTGTAATGAGCTGTATTTACTTAATAAATACATAAATATGCGCCTTTTTTCCAATACGGTAGGCAGAAACTACAGAACCTAAAGTTGTCAAAAAATAAAAGGCCTATTTTGATAGCCTTGAAGACTTGCTGGCTGATTTAATTTAAATTCATTTTAAAGAGTAATAATAAGTATTCATAAGTCTTCTTGGTCTATCAGAATGTAAAATAAATGCTTGAGGGACTGAGAGCTTTCAATAAGATAAGAATTTTGTTTATTCTTAAGTAAAAAAGCCTGGAATGTCATTTTAAGTACATCTTTTCATTTAATACTATATTATAGTAGTCACAGCGGATCTTTGTGTCTCTGAAGTTGACTGCAAGACCCTGTGCAGTAGCTATATTTGCGTCAATGTTGAAGGTAAAGATAGCATTGTTGGTTCAAATAAATCTCACTAGATAGCGATGCACCGATTTGTTATTGAATTGTGTGTAAAATTATCATTTTCTGGAATTGAACATAAAAATTGTATGTTCTTGTTTAATCAACTCTCCTAAGCACAAAATTATGGAATATTGGGCTCTTAATTCTCATTTCAAAGATTATTTAAATGGATCATTTAAAATTGATGCCGATAGATGGCGCGGTTTTCAATTTCTGAGGAATTCCACTCGATTGTTTAAATTTGCATTGTTTGTAACACATTTTGGTGCATTGAAACTATAAAAATGTGCAAAAAATACTATAAATTGTATTTAAAGAAAAAAATATTCACAAACCGAGTAAACCCTTTTTTTAATTGCAAGTCGCTGCTAACACCATCTATCTATCGCCGTAGAACGGAACCGAACCCCATCGATGTACAAAAAATTATTAGATAATCAGACGAAAAACGCTAGTTATGTCGGCAAGATATCTTTGTATGGGATGAGGCATCTGTATGCTGGTATTATGTTATCTGTGGCATTGTATAACTGCCTCTTTCACACGCTTACGTTTGTCGCATCATCCTATCTCGCTTAGGTACTCTAAGTAGTATACTCGATGACAAACTGTTTCTTACTCAATGGTTCGCAGAGCTAACTGCAGAGCCACAAAGATCCGCTGTGTTGTGACTACTGTACAAAAACAGCTTTAAACTTAAAAAAATAAACAGAAACTTAGAATGCATATAAAATTAACAAAATAATTAAACAATCGCCAAAAATATAATTAATAAAGGATGGTTTATAGGTGTTGTACTTCGAAACACGACCATGAACGCATTCAGTATAACTTTAGATGGTACTAAATTCCTTTTAATTTGTACTGTTTTATACAACTAATTAGAAATTTTATACCTCTCAATTATCGCTGACAAAAGGTGCTGGCAAAATTCTTGCCCAGCACGACCACGCTAAAATTCCAGCTGGCATAGAAGTGATGAAACGGGACCATGACTAAAATATTGTACTCATTATGTACTCCTATTTCATTACTGGTGAATTGCCGTAAATTGTTAGAAAAGCGAAAAAACATTTTCTGCCCCATTTAACGCCATCTAGTGTCAAGTATACAAATCACATACTTATACGCAGAAAATGTTTTGATCTTTATATCTGTGACAAATTACTGATATAAAATAGTAAAAATTAAAAGGATTTTAGTACCATCTAAAGTTATAATGAATGCGTTCATGGTCGTGCTACGAAGTACAACACATTTATAGAAGTTAAATTTTATGCAAAAGCCTCACTTCTGCTTTTGGCCTACCACTCCCATTAAAAACAAATCATATGCATTTAAAAAACAACTTATTGTGGTTCATCAAAAACTTCCGAAATGAGTCAATATCATTTTTGTCTTTTTAAGTGAAGGCAGAAAGAGTTAGAAAGGGTATCTATGAAGTGATCATCAACTTGACTGCCTCTATTCACTTTATAATTTAGACTTATCGCTGAACCCCATAGTGTCTACAGTCGGTTCCTTGGTCAGTTTAGAAATTGCTTTGAACTGAGGGTGGTTCTTATCCTTCATAAGCTTGAAAAGAATATTCTCCGATGTCGTTACGAAACAGGACATATTTCCCATGCGCTGGAATTAAAAACATATGTATTTTACAAGCTTTTATTTAACTTGCAATGTATGTATATAAGTATGTTTGGGTCAAATCTTGCAACTGAATTTTAAAGCAGTTATCCTCCACCGATTAAAATGAAATTTTGCATACACGTTTAGTTTAGATGACAATGCATGGTTAGCTAAGTGACGTCATTCTAAATCCAATATGGCGGACGGCCCAAGATGACGGACTAGTTATTTTTTGTACACTGCCATGATACGGGTATCAAATTAAAGTATCATTCTAAATCCAATATGGCGGACGGCCCAAGATGACGGACTAGTTATTTTTTGTGCACTGCCATGATAGGGGTATCAAATTAAAGTAAGCTTGGTTTATAAAAATATTTTATAATGAAGAATTTATTAATTTAAGCCCATTCCAAGACGTTCGGCAATGCGTTATCGGTACATAGTGGATCTCTCACCCACACACACAAATCGTTAAGGGAATACTTTCATCGTGCGTACAGCTAAGGAGTGGAATTCTCTGCCGGAGTGTTTCCTAAAAACTATGAACTGGGGGTCTTGTAAAGTCAAGAATGAATAGGTTTTTTCTAGCCAAGCTTGCTTCATCGTTGACCACGTTATGGCTTACCACCAGGCATCAGGTGAGATAATAGTCAAACACGAGTCTATCTTACCGCAGATAATATAATACTAGCATACAGATGCCTCATCCCATCCAAAAAATCGTGCCGACGTAACTAGCGTTTTTCATCTGAGTAATCTTGTTATTTTTGTAAGTACATCAAACGCGTTCGATCCCGTTTCACGGCAATAGATGGTGTTAGCAGCGCCTTGCAAGTAAAAGGGTTTACGAGGTTTGTGAATATTTTTTTCTTTAAATACAGTACAAGGTTCGTTTTATAGTATTTTTTTGCACGTTGTTACAGTTTTTTTGCACCAATATGTGTTAAAATGCAAATTTTAACAATCGAGTTGAATGCCTCAGAAATTTAAAAATGCGCCATCTATGGCATCAATTTTAAATGATCCGTTCAAATAATCTTTGAAATGTGAATTAAGAGCCCAATATTCCAGAATTTTGTACTTAGGAGAGTTAATTAAACAAGAACATACAATGTTTATGTTCAATTCCAGATAATGTTAATTTTAAACAAATTTATTGAATTGTGTGTACATGTCGCGTCATCTAGTGAGATTTATTTGAACCAAATATTCTTTCTTAGCAATGAGACCCCGTGATCTTACTAATATTTTAGGTATATGTGAAAGGTTGGATGGATGTTTGTGGATGTATGTTTTATTACTCAACCACGCCAGAACGGCTGAACGGATCTGGATGTAATTTGGCACAGATATAGATTATAGTCTGGCAAGCCGCTGGCAGAAGCTAGTCAATCACAAAAAAAATACCATCACCATTTGGCAAAGAAACAGGCGTCCTACCTGGTAAGGTATCAAACCACCACAGTATTCCCAATTACCAACAACTCCTGAAAGAACTATTAAGAGAGTGGACCACCAGAAAAGCGCCAAAGCACTGAAGCTTGACGAGTGCTGAAGAAACATTAAACGGTCTTCGGTTCGGATCCTGCCACAAAATATGAACCGGTGCATATATCTGGGATATGAACAAATAACGCACTTAGTCGAAACCTACATCTCGTGCGTGAGTTGCCTCAGTTTGGCCAGACCTTTATAGAGGCCACGGTTTACGTCGATCTCCCTCAATGGCAAGGGTGCCATTGAGGGAGATCGACGTAAACCGTGGCCTATCATTAGAAATATCACTAGAAATATAAATAAGAAAATAAAATACCAACCTGCAACGCAAGACCCCTGTCCATGAGAGACCTTGAAGATACTCCGTCAGCCAAAATGTGTACAACCAAGTCTTTGCTTAACAGGTCTATCACTGTCTGTTCTATGCACACGTGGGCCTGAAATTGTGGAAGATGAAAATTGCTAGAATTTTGTAGACAAACGTGTTCTTGGAAAAGTTACTTTAATAATGACACATAAAATTCAATTTGTTCTGCAACTTCAGACGGTTTTATGACTTTTTTAATAGTACTTTGTCACGTTGTTGTTTGCACTAATCATCATTTCAGCCGAAAGACGTCCACTGCTGGACATAGGCCTCCCCCGAGCGTCGCCACACTGATCGGTCCTGTGCGTTTCGCATCCACCGGACTCCCGCGGTCTTGACCACGTCGTCGCTCCACCTAGAGGGAGGCCTTCCAACGTTGCGTCTTCCGATACGCGGTCACTCCAGCACTTTTCGTCCCCAACGGCCATCCATTCTGCGTGCAATGGCCCTGCCCAGTGCCACTTCAGTTTGGTAATTCCTCGGGCTAATAGTTCTAGTTTGCACTAATACATCAACTTAATTTACTCAGGAGATCTATCACTGTCTGTTCTATACAGACGTGCGCCTGGGCATGCGGAAGATGGAAATAATATCAGTCCACTACTTGTTTTTGTAAAAATTTATGTAATACATACATATAAGGTTCAGTTTACTCTAAAGCTTCAGACATTTTTATTACTTTTCAAAGTAATTTTTACGATTTATAGCAAATTGACATTTTATTAAGTATCAATTAATTTACACTTCTTTAAGATTGATTTGTGTAGGCTAGGAAAAATCTTAATTATAAACAAGGATTTGAATGGAGTCCATTTAGGTAATAATTTTACTGGACAATAGTATTCCAGAGCAAGTGAATGTTATTGTAATTCTTTTAAGTAACCATACTTCAATCTTAAGTAAAACCAGAGTTAGAAATTTGCTTTCTGCACTCCTATTCCATACCTACAAACTTTAACTGCCAAATGTCTCTGTCGCCATGTGGGCAATATGCTTCAAACGGGGGAAAAAGTTTTTTACATATTTTCACAGTACATTATGTAGATTTACCTCAATGCCAAACAACACAACGGATTGAAGTTCCGGCACATCCTTCTTAAGCTGTGCTTCAAGTTCCGGAGTATACATTGAAAACTTGGTCTTCTCATAGACTAGAGCTGCGTCTCCAATGTTGATGTCTGGGGTAGTGTGACCAAGACCCTTTGGGTATTGTTCCGAGACGTAAACTGGGATTTTGAAGTGTTTTGCTGCCTCTACCTGAAATTTCAGATTGTGTTGTACCCAAAAGCAAACTATTAAAAATATATGTAAGTACGAAGATAATATAACATATTTATAAAGATGTTTTATCTATTGTTTGTTGGAGGTAATCTCTAGATATAGGTACAATCTGATTGAAAATTCTATCCCTGATAAGAAAGTGGACTGTAATTTTTGCTGCTTTTAATCCCAAAAAATGCATGGCTTCAGTAGTGAAGCTAAGGAAAAAGCTTACATAATTATAACTATGAACAAAGAAGTGAATCAATTGGATTTCTAGAAGATTGTTTTTTTATTGCGCTCCTCCTCGCGTTGTGTTCCTCATTACTGAGGGTCGTGATTCCTCAGTCTTCATGGAAACAACTTCTCTTTCATTATTCGTTATTTCCTAGGAGCCTTTTTGGTCTCATACAGGGTTTTTTTAATTTTTGATTATTGTTTAATCTTATGCTCATTTCTTGTGCATCCCGTGCAGGTCACAAATAAATATTTTTTCTTTCATTACTTTGCGCCGTCTGCTTCCGTCTTAGGCGTCATGGAGAGCATTGTGCAGCTTGGTATTTAAGAATGAGTGTATTTTAATTAAGCTTAGTTTGGACATTATTTTGTTTCTGTAATACTTAGTTGATGACAGAAATTGATTTGCAGTAATGTTGCTGCAGTAGGATTATTTCTGGTTACTAATGCAGCAGTTGGAGCCAATCCTGTTGATATTGAATGAACAAGAACACATCTGTAGTTTAAACTTATGATTGTGTTGCACCTACATGCTAAAAATCATTGAAATTGTGTTGGAAATGGACACACACAAACATGGAAATATTTGACCCTTTGGTTATACTTCTGTCGTGGACTTATTTTTAAGTATAACACTAGAATGAACAACAAACAAAATATTATAAAATGACATCGACATTTTCTTTCATTTTTATCAATATTATTACCAATAAGAATTGCAAGATCTTATCAAATCCTTAAAATAATAGATTAGAAACAGATAGCAACAGGTTACGTAACAATCAAATAAATAATACCATTTTATTAGCGACTTTGACCACTTCGCCGAAGTATTTAATGTGGGGCCGAAACTTTTCTTGGATGTCACACATCAGGAAAGCTGTCTTCGGGGCCTCTAGGGCACCTAATTTGAAAACACTACGAACAGCACACATTGTAATAATTTCTTTTAATCTAATCACCGGCAGAAACCAAACCAAACACGACTTCTGTCTGAAGAATGTTTTGGTAAAGTAACTGTCAAGTGTCAAATTATGATAACGTAACGTCAAAGCTGCGATAGCTACAATAAAATAATTTGGTCACCCCGAGAAATGTTTTCAGACAATCCTACATAATTTATTTAAAATATATGAAAATAATCATAACGATAACGAAATATTTTGGCACCGGACTTTATACCACTCTCTATAAATAAATTAGTCTATGCTTTATACTGGTAGGTGCTGGTCACACTAGAGTCTTCAAGCCACGTATCCGTTTCCCAGACTAGTACTATTTTTTTTGCGGCAAAACTATTGTTTATAATAGGTAAAAAGTAAAAAAAATATGGTTGTCTCAAAATATCTCTTATGATTTTATTTTTAAGAAGAGATTCATACAAACTTAAACATTCTGAACAAACAAGAGGTCTGCGGCAAACTATGAATATTTAATATTTCTAAAACATTTAATAACATAATATTGTACAAAAATATTATATTAAAGATTAACTAACTTTGTTATAGTTTCTAGACAATATTATTACTTTTGTCAATCCTATAATGCCTGAAGTTTATGCAATACCAGTTTTCCCCAATGTGTGACTTTGCTATTCAAATTTAGAAGGCGTTATTCAAGTGAAGTGGCTAAAATAGAAATAATACAAAATGATAATGACTGTGGTCAAAGAATCCTATTAAATGGAACTATGAGAACGGAACTATAAAATCAATCTGTCTAGCCTTTTCACAACTACCTCGTGGTCGGTTTTCAGTCTAACAGGATGCAGCTGCACCGGACTAGTATATTACATGGCGGGATTGCTTACTTTTTTTTTTTTTTTTTTATATATTATAGGCTCGCGCTTGACCACTATCTCACCTGATGGTAAGCGATGATGTGGTCTTACCCACCAACTTACCACAGTGTCTCAAGACGAAAGTCCAGTGTGTGCTGTGACGGGACAGAAACGTGGTCGCTCACAATGGGCCTCATCAGAAGGCTTAAAGTCACCCAAAGGGCAATGGAGAGGGCTATGCTCAGAGTTTCCTTGGGTAATCGAATCAGAAATGAAGATGTACGCAAGATAACCAACGTTACCGACGTAGCCCGAAGAATGGCCAAACATAAGTGGCAGTGGCCAAGGCGTTGGGGCCGAAAAGTCCTAGAGTGCTTGCTGAGACACCGAGGTGACTACGAATGTAATAGATGGTTTTGGTCACCCATCCACAAACTGACCTCGGCATGTATTGCTTAGCCACGAAGATTGATCTTAATATCTGATTGATTATTAGGTATCGGCAGTGTTATTATTTATCCACAACTCTACTCTCAAGAAAACGGAACTTTATTGGTAGTTTTTAGGGTTCCCTACCAGAAGGGTCCAAACGGAGCCCTGTTGCTGTCACTCACGTGTCTGTATGTCTGTCTGTCTGTCCGTCGTGTGTCACACAGTTTTTACTGCCAAACTGTTGGAGCTACAGTCTTAAAATTTTGACCCAAAGCCATACAAATCGTCAAAACATATTTTTAAATGTTTTTTCCTATACAGTAAAAGGGTGCCGCGAAAACAAAAATTGACCTACCCCACTCAATGGGGTAGGTCAATTTTTGTCTCTTGTCTAATCGTTGTTTAGAGCTCGTTTAGCAGATAAAAACTATTTTTTTTTAAATATGTTTGAAAGCAAAGGAATGAGAAGCCACCAAAATCAGCTTTTCTTACAAAATTTTGTTTGGTAGAATTTTTTAACTTCCCATCGACGTATGAACTTGAAATTTGGTGTTAATGTTAATTATTACGTATATTTTACTTACAAATGCCAATATTATTAATTAGATTTTTCTTTAAAATTCTCTTTTTTTTCTATTAAAACCAACTTTTGCGATTTGGTACGGAACCCTAAAAGTGCGAAGTCCGACACGCACTTGGCCGGTATTTATTTTAAACAAAGCTAATCAGTGTGGAACTTCATATTCTTATTGCTTGTATTATTAGGATAAATAGTAAAAAAAAATGTAGATAGGCAAGTAAAAAAATAATTTCCCAGTAGCAATCAAGACTCAGGTTTGGCTCTTTGTTAATGGTAAAAGCCTCAAGAGACTTCAACATAACTGGAGAGAGGTCAGTGTCTACCTCCTACGTATATATAGGGGCGATATTATCTTATATTTTTATATCTTCAAGCTTGTAATGCTCACTTACAGAGTAGATACTTATGCCATGTAAAGGATGGGTTAAATACCTACAGTCATTAACAAATTAATTTATTATTATTTATATTTGACACGTTTATCTACTGATGGAATATATAGAATAGTTCCAGTTGTTTATAGTCATTTTTATTTTTCAGTTTATTTCAGCTGTAAGTTATCCATGTCCTGATAAATAAATTTAAAATCCATTCTTCATAAGTTATGACAGTTGAACCTTCGAAATATTAAAAACAGGTTTCAACTAAATCATAACAAAAAAGACACTATAGTTTGTAATTATGTCCCTGTACCTTCACCGCAAAGACAAGCACATAATAATAGCTAATGCGACCAAAATAATCGAATCCAAACCTACGTAGACAAACCCTAAAACCGAACCGAAAAAAAACTCTAAAACCGCGTATTGGAGCAAAGTCAAAAATCAACGCGCAGACGTATCATTACCAAAAGTCGGGCACGCAATTTCTTAAAAAACTATTCTCTTCCAAATCTCTAATTTACCGAAAAAACTGTATCATTCAAAAAACCTTTTTTATTTGTGAACGCGTGACTTTTGAGTGACTGTTTTTCGCCTGAGGCTGTATCCGAACGCAACTGTGGTTTAAAAAAAAATAAAGGAACATGGCGCCCGACTGATCGCGTGCGGCTTTCCGGCGGGAAGGGCCTTTGGAAAAAAAATCATTCAGACCCTTACCTGTGACGTCGGTAACACAAAGTGCTATCAAATAGACGTAGGTCAAGAGAAATTAAAGAAAGTTGGGATAAGAAGTTTTTGTTTATACGGAAATGGGGAATCTTTAGGCGAAAGCATTAGACTAGGTCTTGCTCTAGGTAGGTTTTGAATTTTGACAACAGGTGATTAGGAAGGCCTTTACCTATAACGGCATTCACCTATCCCTGTCCTGGACCTTTACTCAACAGTCATGTAGGTATGCGACCACTAGATTAACGAGTATTTCGTCTGTTTAGAGATAAGATGCGGTGATTCCTATTTAAGTAGTACCTACCTATATGAATGAAACCATCATTTGGTTATGATATCGCAAGAAAGTAATAAGAAATCTATCCTATTTATTGCAATATAAATTAATTAGTTAACCTAACCATGAACCACGATATAACTAAAATGATGACAAATGACACACAAGAACCAGTTATATCATAAACAACAGTAATATATGTAGAATATGTAAACGAGTACACTTACCTAGGCCAAATTATATCACCAACCGACTTAATGTCAAAAGAACTAGAAATAAGGACAGCTAATGCGTGGAAAAGATATTGGTCTTTTAGGGAAATAATGAAAAACAAAGAAATAAACATGTACATTAAAAGAAAACTTTATAATACTTGCATAATGCCAGTTCTTACATACGGGTGCCAGACTTGGGCTCTAACAAAAGCCCATACCAAAAAGTTGTCTGTCAAGCTGCCATGGAAAGAAGTATGCTCGGGAAAAGGAGACTGGATAAAATTAAAAACGAAACACTCAGAAGACGTACAAAAATAGAAAATGTTGCACTTAAAGTAAATAAATTAAAATGGAGATGGACAGGACACGCAGTAAGGGGAAGGGAGAAATGGAGTAGAACATTGATGAATTGGTTCCCAAAATACAACAAACGAAAGAGGGAGAAACCGTTTAAAATGTGGGAGGACGAACTAAAGGATATCGCAGGAAAAACATGGACAAGGACGGCGAGAGATAGAGAGGGGTGGAAGAGGTTGGAGGAGGCCTTTGCCCAAAATGGGCAAACAGATATTATATGTGTCGATGTCATATAAAAATATTGTAGTAATTAAATACTTTGGAACTATCTGAAATAAAAGGAATAAATAATACAAAAATAATTACTACTAATTAAGGTCTGGATGTTTGTTTAACAATCAGACCTCAACGCCTGAACCGAACTTAAGTACTTACATACTTAATTGAATGTAGAACACGGTGAGACCACGATCTAGATTATGACTACTTTCTTTATAGAAGTTTCTATCTAGAAGAGTAAAGAAAGAAAGAAAGAAAATATTTATTTGTGACCCGCACAGGAGACACGAGAAATAAGCATACAATTAAACAATAATATAATAAAAAACCGGCCAAGTGCGAGTCGGACTCGCGCACGAAGGGTTCCGTACTTGGTAAATTGCGGTTTACGATTTATGACGTATTAAAAAAAAACTACTTACTAGATCTCGTTCAAACCAATTTTCGCTGGTAGTTTACATAGTAATGTACATCATATATTTATTTTAGTTTTATCATTCTCTTATTTTAGAAGTTACAGGGGGGGGGACACACATTTTACCACTTTGGCAGAGTCTCTCGCGCAAACTATTCAGTTTAGAAAAACAATATATTAGAAACCTCAATATCATTTTTGAAGACCTATCCATAAATACCCCACAAGTATGGGTCTGATGAAAAAAAATATTTTTAGTTTTAGTTTCAAGTATGGGAACCCCCAAAATTTATTGTTTTATTTTTATTTTTGTGTGAAAATCTTAATGCGGTTCACAGAATACATCTACTTACCAAGTTTCAACAGCATAGTTCTTATAGTTTCGGAATAAAGTGGCTGTGACATACGGACGGACAGACAGACAGACAGACAGACATGACGAATCTATAAGGGTTCCGTTTTTTGCCATTTGGCTACGGAACCCTAAAAACCCCGTGCGAGACCAAACATGATCATCATCATGGACATCGTGAGGAAACCGGCATGTCCTAGAACCAAACATTCGAAGACATGTGACATTCACCAACCCGCAATGGGCCCGCGTGGTGGATATAGGTCCATTACCTCTCTCACAGAGATGATGCCTGTCTCCCAGCAGTGGGAACATTATAAGGCTGATGATGCTGATACTTTATATCCCGTTAATAATGTCACGGTGGGATACCTTATTCTTGACTATCATTCGGGGGAGGTCACTAGGAAAAGGCCACATATTTTTACTGACTTCAAACAAGAATAAAAAATTCCAAAACCCTGACAATTGGTTTTATACTTTTTAAACTACGTAATTTATCTAGTAGTGGACACGCTGCGATCAACAATCTAGCGAACACGTAATTATGACATGATATCTTGCAAAAATACCGCGATTCAAACAGTAAAACGCCCATAACTTTCCAACGGCTTAAGCTGAACCGATTTCATCAAACATAGCTAAGAACACTCCCGAATTCCCGATAAAGTCACTTTTCAAACAAAAAAAACAACTAAGTACATCAAAATCAGTTTATCCGTTTAGGAGCTGTGATGCCACAGCGTCAGTTACAAAAACACTTGGAACACTTCATACTTATAATACCCCTTTTTTCCGTTGGGGATTAAAAAAGAGCTTTTCAATTTGATACGTTTGCATGTAATATTGTTGGAATTGCACACTATTCACATATGTTTCTCTATCCCACATACAGTGCCGACTATGTAAGTAAGTATGTTTGTTTGTATGTATGTATGTTTGTCAACGAATTCCTCCGAAACTAGTAATCGGATTATGATAATTCTGTTTGATTGGAATAAGTACCTTTCAATTTAGGTCATAGTGCAAGTTTCATCAAAATCGGTTAGGTTTTCAAGATAGGGATTATACAACCGAACTCCTTAGATACCAGCGGCACGAATGTGTAAATTGAGTTACTATGGTATTTTTTCAATTCTTTAAGTACCTTATTATGGGACTTGCTCAATTTGTAGTGATGGTAAACCAAAACGAAAAAAAGAGAAATAAAGCTTTTGCACAAAAAAAAATACAAAACACAAAAAAGTGCAAATTAACTTTCGTTTCGGAAGTCGGTGTCGCAAAACGATGAAAACATGAGGTACGAAAGAAACCGACTTCCGAAACGAAAGTTATTTTGCACTTTTCAGTGTTTTTTTCTGTCTCAAGTAGGTACTTGCTAAAACGTATTTACCAAATCTAAAAAAAAAAAAATCGTAACACTTTTGAGACTTATGGAATCAAATGTAGATAAGCCATGCCAATTCGATCGACTTATTAAACCCACCGCTTATAAAGAAACCAGTAGCCGATTCCGTAATAAGGTTTTATTTCACACTGGCAAATTAAAGTATGACCAATAAACAAAATTAACAATATTTTTTAACTGGCAACAGTGGCGCCACTTCATCCTATTAGGTCGGACCCGGCGGCAAGCGCGTGCTTTTAAAGAGTTTTTATCTTTATTTTTAATATAAAAACAGCTTATAATTATAGGCATTTGGCTGTTTTACGTAGTCCAGAGGTTAATTGTGGGTCGGTTTAGCGTTTTTGAAGTCTGGATTACTGAAAAGTTTAAAGTATTTTTTTGCAGTTTTTTTATTGATCGGCTCGCGTTTGACCCTGTCCTCAGAAGTACCTCTTAGAAGTACCATACCCACTCTTGACTTATGGACCCCAATATTAGTTATCAGGAAACAAAGACTCCGGCAGGGATTTCCACTCCTTCTCACCAGTTATTTGGCATTTATAAACCGTAACACTAAAATATAGTATGACATATACGTCTGTGGTGAATAAACCAGTACAAGCTGGCCGCGCTTTCTCTTGAAACTCTGTACTAAGCTAGGCCAGCTTATCCAAGGCCATAGTGTTATGCACGTATGGTCTTTGTACCCCTGGTTTTTTTTTTTGCTTAGTGATGTTTGACTGATGCGTACTTGGATATACCTATTATCAACGACTAGGTATTATCTTGGCCAATATAACAAAACCTAGTAGTAGGTATCCCCTAAAAGCTGTTTTAGATCAAGTCAGGGATTTTCGAAAAACCAATGATTAAATAGTTCAAAACCGACCACTGAAAAATAACGCTCTAAAAAGTACGAAACAAAAAGTATTCCCGTAAATTTACTTTGGTCGTATGGCCGTAACAAAACAATAGATTCTGCAAAGTAGCCTTAGGTAAGGAACAGCCTATAGATTTAGCCTTAAAATGAGCTTGATTGATAGAGCGAGATCGCTAATTGGCAGCCCCATGTAAATAAAAAGGACAAAAGATTATTTTTTGTCTTTGTCACCATGGCCGGCTTTTGTTGTTTGTCAAACGCTAATTTCATGGCAGGTTTGACAAACTAACTCGGTCGTGTTTGTTTTTTTTGTGATTTTGCGGGATTAAGTGTTTATTGAGACAAGGAATTGGGTTATTTATAGATAATAAGTGTCAGTGCGATGGTGGGTTGAAGTT
Source organism: Orthosia gothica (assembly GCA_949775005.1). Lineage (NCBI taxonomy): Eukaryota > Metazoa > Arthropoda > Insecta > Lepidoptera > Noctuidae > Orthosia > Orthosia gothica. Next base: position 10,727,409 of record OX459035.1, on the reverse strand, counting down.
TTCTAGGCTGTAAAAGCCAAAGTATTATTGTTATTGTTGTTTCATGTGCGGCCACGCCATGGCTCCATCTAAAGGCTGTTTTTATCTAAGAAAGTAGCATAAGACAACATTTTGACAATTGTTCCCTTTTTTTTTTGATCTTGGGTCGCTAGAGGGCGCCATATTCAATTTAATGTGACTTCGCATAGCCTATAACCAACGGACAAACAGGACGCTTCCAACAACACCTTTGTCAAATTGTAATAAGTAGTATAGAAGTTATGAGGGAACAGATGAACATACATATATACCCACCCACATACCGGTCAAAAACATAACTCTCCCTTTTGTTTCGCCGTAGTCGGGTAAAAAGTGCCGATGCTCAGCCTAATTTGAATTAATTACTTCTAATACCTATTAAATTTTGGATCATTTGGGAAGACCTATTTGCCCGTTGATATCCAAATGATAGAAAGATCGAAGACGGCAGAATTTATGATTTTGAGGATAGAGAAGGTACAAGGAGATACCTAGAATCTACACCCTCTAAGGGTGTGAGATTTTCTTGCTCCTGGCGCTTTTCAGACATACTTTGAAACATTAACTCCACTCGTCTAGCTTCTTCGTCTCCATGCTTTTCTGGTAGTTGACACTATACATTTTGGTTTTCAGGATTTGCAGTGGTATTGATTACATTATCAACGCAACATTTCAAGCAATGCTTAGAGAAAACAAATGTTCTTTAGTAAGTAGGTAAAAGATAAAAGAATGTCGTGGTGGCCCAGTGGTTGAGACCTCGCCTCTCGTGCTTGAACGACCACAAATCCAGACAAGTACCTAAGTGAGTTTTTCAAATTCGTAATGTACTTTCTAAGTTTATCTTGGACATCACAAGTAACGGTGAAGGAAAACATCCTGAGGAAACCTTTGACTTATATAGTTAATGTAAGTCTGAAATAGCCAAGTCAGAGGCCTGTGGGGTTCCCAGAGGCGGCTTTATTAACTCTGACACCAGAGGTGGCCACATCCTCACATGAAAAAAAAAGTAGGTAGGTATCTTCAATTCTCACGAAACTGTTTTATTTGCAACTAGCTGACCCCCGCGGCTTCGTTCCCGAAAACAGGCTATCTATCTACCTACCACTACCTACTTACCCTACAAACAAACAAACAAACTCTTCAGCTTTATATATTAGTATAGATGTTGATAAAACTCCTTTGCAAATGAACAAATTTGATTACTACAAAAAAAAAGGTTATAGTGAGTCGATCTAAAAAGATAGACATATGCTATTGAGGACTATTTTTAAAACTTTTAAAGAGGAACAATTCCATCATACATTATATTTGCGTAACTAAAACCGTTTACGCAGCGCACGCAACGGAAGCTCTCAAAAGGAATATTATTTCCCTGTTTTTGCAACATTTTTTATTTATGCTTCGCTCCTATTGGTCGTAGCGTGATGTTACATAGCCTATAACCTTCCTCGATAAATGGACTATCCAACACAAAAAGATTTTTCAATTCCAACCAGTAGTACCTAAGATTAGCGCGTTCAAACAAACAAACAAACAAACAAACTCTTCAGCTTTTTAATATTATAAATAAGTATAGATATACAGAAAGTCTATCCTCCGATTTTTAAGTACACAGGTATAGATCAAACTCTACTTAAGCCTTAAAACCTATCAAGATTTGTAGGGTTTGGAAAGTTCTTAACTTTAAATTATCACTAAAAATTAAAATCCAACTAAACTTTAGAGGACTTTACAACATGTTTGATCTATCCCACAATGCTATAAAAGATCTATAAGATCCATCCAAGACACTCTGCGTCGGCGCCGTAGGCGTGTCAGAGCTCAGAACCAAAGTGTCAGTGGCGCCAAACCTTTCCGCTTTGGACTCTTTTACTTTTTTTTGAAGACGCCCCGCGGCAAAGGCGTTGGCGCGGTAAAAGTATAGTCCCAATAATTTAATTAAGTGGCCGAACTAATTTTTGATATTTTGGTCGCGCGATAGTTTTTGTGTTTGCGGATCACGAATTTTGCAGTGCTTTGGAGAACGAAAAGCGATTGACACGGTTTCTTGAAAGAAATTAACAGCCTTAGACAGAATTATCTCCTTGTTGAAAACTATTCAGGTGTTACCGTTGTCCGTTGTCTTTCAAAATGGAAAGTTTTTTGTACTTTTTCCAAGTTATTGAATTACCTGCCAATCTAAAAGGATATTTCTCCCCTCATACCTACATAGACTCCACGCTCGTTAAGTACCTAAGCGATAAAATAACCCATTCTGCCCGATCAGACCTGTAAAATCTTACCTTTTAAATCGTCTAAATCTCTATGAAAACTACAGAATTTTTCTTTCATTTTAACAGCAACATTCCATTGGCCATTTTTTCAAATGAAAACCGACAAATCATTGGATTACTGTAGTCACAAAAAACACTTTTACCGTCATCCGAATGCGGAGCAAAATCGAACATTTCCTGTTGCTAATTGCCGCCATGATTGGTGTTAAGAAAAATGGCGTTCGCGCCAAACAATGGACAATGGCACAGATAAAAAAATAAATTAGTTTTATTTGAACGCGACTTGTATCGATGGTTGTGATAACAATGTGACAATAAGAACTTCACTTTTGCTGCAGGATTTTATTGGGTGTGACAATATTTGTAATTTTCTTAGGATCTTGAACTGACCGAATGGGTTGAACTACGGACGCAGAACGGATGGCCAATGGGGCCGAAAAGTTCTGAACTGGCAACCCCATACCGTAAGATGCGTCGCAGCTTTGGAAGGCCTCCCAGGAGGTGGACCGTTGACCTGATGGTTTTTGCGGTAATCCGCTGGATGCGAGATACACAGGAGCGGTCGGAGGCCTATGACACTAGACGTCTTTTTGCTGAAATGATGATGATGAAACATCGACATCGTAGCAGACCAAGGGATAGTTCTCGCCAAACTTCTTCGCCGCCCTTAAGTTGGCTACAATGACTGCGCAGTAGTAAATCTCATACAAAAAAAAGTTAAATCAAAAAATCAAAAAAACCCGACTGCTTCAAAAGCCAACTAAAAAGACGTAAACAAGAAGAAAATCATGCTGTGCAGTCGGAGGATACATCTGGTTTTGGTCAGCCAGCTCGCGCATATGTATCCTCCGACTGCACAGCATGATTTTCTTCTTGTTTACGTCTTTTTAGTTGGCTTTTGAAGCAGTCGGGTTTTATGATGTTTTGATTTAACTTTTTATATTTATAACTTTATAGTTAAGTTTTTTTCGAATTGGAGTGGAATTCCCTGCCGGAGTCTGTGTTTCCCGATAGCTACAATCTAGGGGTCTTTAAGTCAAGAGTGAATAGGTTATTTCTAGGCAAGCGTGTTCCACCGTCGACCACATCATCGCTTACCATCAGGTGAGATTGTGGTCAAGCGCGAGCCTATAGATTATTAAAAAAAAAAAAAAAAAAGAATTAGATACATTTAAACATATAAGAACAATAGGAACAAACATACATACATAGACTGATAAACACATTACCCTCCTTCGGCAGTCGGGTAAAAATAGCACCGCGCCGCGCCTTGCGCATCGGAAACCCAACATCAGGGCAGTCAAGAAGTTTGGCGACTACTATAAAAATGGCGGGACTAGCTCAACTCCTACCGAAAGCAGTGAATTGAGTGGAAAAGGGAGACTAATTTCCTTTTTATAGGTAAGTTAGATTTAAGTGAGTGGTCATAAGCATTACTGTAGAGCGTGAGATCCTGAGTTTGTTCTAGGGTCGGGCAGTTTTATTGGCTTCTTCCATCTGGAACTTCTTAGTAGTAACCCGGATTCTGGATTTGTACCCCTTTGATGCAAATAGTCTCGCCCCCACCCCCAACAACATATAGTAAGTATAATATAACTGGCAAACCTTGGGTATACTATTGGGGCACTTCTAACTAACCCGTCATACATGCATGATTTTTTGCCATTAGATTTAGGTGTATCCAGGTATCCGAAGAATTGCCAAACATAAGTGGCAGTGGGCAGGACACATTGTTCGCAGAATGTATAGCCGATGGGGCAAAGTTTTGGGGGTTTACTCCCTATCTCCGTCAATGAAGTTACGGGCCCCGTCCAATCGACAATTTATTGATGATATTTAATTTCGTTATAAATTTACATAGTATAAAATGCTTAATTAACAGTAACTATATATACACTTAAATAAAAATAAAACTACGAAAGCGTATGAAAGGGCAGGGGTCATTGGGCGTCAAAAAATTCATCAACATAGCTGTCAACGTGAAAAGTGCCCAGAACGCTGGCAGCATTGCCACATTGGATGGCAATACTCATCAACACATTTGCTACTGTCAAGTTGTGTTGTCATTCATTCTTAGTTCGGGCCCCGAACGAATCATCCGTCCGTAGGTGATACGGAGTAGGAAACGCCCGTAACGAAGGCCGAAACTACGGATTTCGTGCTTAGGGAGTAGACCCCCTGGAATGGCGTCCGCGAACCGGAAGACGTTGCGGTGGAAGGCCTCCCACTAGTTGAACCGATGACCTGGTGAAGGTTGCGCGGATCCGCTGGATGCGAGACGCACGGGACCGGTCTATAGGACGCACGGGACCGGTCGGTGGGAGGCCTACGTCCAGCAGTGGACGTCTTTCGACTGATTTGATGTTGATGATTTCCAGGTATTAATTTTCACACTATTTATGTACATATTCCCATATTCCTCACTATTTTTCACGAACACAAATGTATTTTACTTATGTATACATATAACGTCACGTCACCTTGCAGTATAAAGCTGATATACATAGTCACACATCAGGTCCAGTTGAAAACCAGCGTCAGGCACTAGTTGTCTGACATTTTTGCTGATCTGGGCCTTTTTGGTGCAGCCGTGAGGGACACTTTCCTACTAACTTGTTGCATCAGACTTTACCCTTTTTTGTTTATTTTTATTTGAATTTTATCTGATTTATATCCATACTAATATTATATATGTGAAAGTAACTCTGTCTGTCTGCCTGTCTGTCTGTTACCTATTCACGCTTAAACCGCTGCACCGATTTAGATGAAAGTTGGTATGAAGATAGTTTGAGACCTGGGAAAGGACAGGCTATATAGGTAGGGTAGGGTAGGGTAGGGTATGGTAGTGTAGGGTAGAGTATTGTAGGGTAGTGTAGGGTCGGGTAGGTTAGGGTAGGGTAGGGTAGTGTAGGGTGGGGTAGTGTAGGGTAGTGTAGGGTCGGGTAGGGTAGGGTAGGGTAGGGTATGGTAGGGTAGGGTAGGGTATGGTAGGGTAGGGTAGATAAATGTTTGGTCTTTTTATGGCAAAACAAAGTTTGCCGGGTCAGCTAGTATGTATATAAGTTAAGTTAAGACGGGCTGGTGTCGTATATATTATTATGAATTTAGTACCTATAATGTGTGTCTTTTAGTCTGTGCTAATTATATGTATTTTCTTTCTTTTCTTTCTTTCTATCTAATGTTTACCTACCTATAGCATATATTTTATCAAGACTGAACGATTTTATAACTAGATGATTATGTAAATATGGTCAAGTAACTATGAAAAGTATTTGAGTGGGTATTTTATTTAATCGTTTATATAGAAGAATGTATGTATAAGTCAAGTGTTATTTATTGAAACAGTTGCTTAGGTTTCCACGTGTAACTTGTTAGATGTGAATAATTTATTGTTTTATTCAAGTATTAGAAGTTGCTCGTTTTGTAAACAAAATAAATTGTAATTTGACTATTAGATATAGGAACGTAAGTTAAATCTGATTAATAAATTATTTTGCGATTGTGTACTAAGTGGTTTTTATTTTGACTTTGTTAATTTACGTATTTTAAGTTTTAAATGCAAAATAAGGGGTACAAAGTTGGACTTAATGCGTTTCTTGTTCTCTTCCAGTCAACCAAGGGTTCTAAGGCTTAGCCTCATTAAGTTTACCTAAGTTTAAGCTAGGCAACGTCAAAATTAGCAATAGAAGCTGCCTAGTAATGAAAATATAGTTTTTTTTAAACCGTAAGTAACAACCTATTGTCGACCCTCTCTTATAGAACCTGTGAACCATAACTTTGAGGTTGACTCCTTCCGTTTTAATATGGTTTTTAGGGTTCCGTACCCAAACGGTAAAAACGAGACCCTATTACTAAGACTCCACTGGCCATCTGTCTGTCTGTCCGTCTGTAACCAGGCTGTATCTCATGAACCGTGATAGCTAGACAGTTGAAAATTTCACAGATTATGTATTTCTTTTGCCGCTACAACAACAAATACTAAAAACAAAATAAAATAAATATTTAACTAGGGCTCCCATTCAACAAACGTCATTTTTTTGCCGTTTTTTACGATAATGGTACGGAACCCTTTGTGCGCGACTCCGAATCTCACTTAGCCGGTTTTTTTTTTAAATCAAATATTGCAAGATTGTAAAAATATTATTACTAAGGCATGAACATATAAAAGTAACAAAATAAAACATTAGCAATTAACCAGTACCCATTTGAGAATTACCTATGATCCAAATCATCTACATCAGTCATCCTTCGCAACATTCATCCATCATTTCCATGATCATCTTCTCTTCTCAAAACCATCCATACAAACACTAAACAAATATTTCCACGACCACGACCTTTGGTCATCAAAGTTCACATTGAAAAAAAAACAAAAGCCCGCCTCACTACGCGTTCCCGCGCAAAGAATGACGCAACCAAAATGGCGAATTAAAAAGTAATTAATCTTAGCTTCTTCCGTTCCGAGCTCATTTCTTTATGTTTTATTGCGTGTGAAAGCGAGTTAATATTAAATAAATCATCTCTATGGTGCATGGGTAATCCGATGAATGTTGTACTTTTGTAGTACTAGGCATGTACTTCTACTACTGATTTAAATATGGAAATGAGATTCTCTCTATGAATCATGTCAATCACTTAGTTTTATTATAGTTTATTGATTAGGAACCAACCGTAATCATAGAAGTTGCCCCCTGAGACACGATCACTGGGTGGATATTGGGCCACTCCATAGATAAAGGGCCACTCCATAGATAAAGGGCCACTCCATAGATAAAGGTCACTCTATAGATACAGGGCCACTCCATAGATAAAGGTCACTCTATAGATACAGGACCACTCCATAGATAAAGTTCACTCCATAGATACAGGACCACGACTTAGATATTGGGCCACTCTATAGATATAGGGCCACTCCATAGATACAGGACCACGCCTTAGATATAGGGCCACTCTATAGATATAGGGCCACTCCATAGATAAAGGGCCACTCCATAGATAAAGGGCCACTCTATAGATATAGGGCCAATCCATAGATAAAGGGCCACTCTATAGATATAGGGCCAATCCATAGATAAAGGGCCACTCCATAAATATAGGGCCACTCCCTGTCTCAAGAGAGCAGGCATATGTTCTATCAGAAGGTTTTCAACCTTACACCAGTGTCCTGTTATCTATCTTAATCTAGATTAGCCAATGCTAATAATTTTAGCACAAGAATAGAGAGGCCTATGCACAGCAGTGAGTGAAGTCGGGCTGTGGAAGATGATGACGATGGTGAATCTTTTTTGGCAGGATTTATAAAGATCTATGTACCTATACTATTTATGTCGAATTGAACATGATAACTAATCAGCATAAGAAAAAGTTAGTTGACCAATTGCAAGCTGGCTAAGTCTGTGCCAGAATAATCCCTTTGCTTTTTGCCTTTGCTTTTGTGGTTCCTAACTCTGCCAATTTTTTTTCTGTTGGTGCACCACTATGTGATTGCTATGACGCTGTTTTCACGCTGCTACAATGTTGCTTCTACGCTGCTTCAATACACTTACGCGTTAAAGAATACGTACCGAACGAACTGCTGATACCCGGTTACGGAGCTGCTGTTACGCGGCTACTATGGTGCTTCTACGAACACCGGTTACGACGATGCCACTATTATACGCGGCTACGAGTCTGTTGCTACGCAGCTATAACGCCCCTGCTACGCAGCTGCGTTGTGACGACGCTGCTGCTGCTACGCGGCTACGATGGTGCTTCTACGAATGGCTTATCCGGCAACGACGATGACTCTACGCGGCTACGACACTGCTGCTACGTAGCTATAACGCTCCTGCTATGCATCTACGATGGTACTTCTACGAACGCCGGTTACGACGATGTCATTATTACACGCGGCTACGAGTCTGCTGCTACGCAGCTATAACGCTCCTGCTACGCAGCTACGATGCAGCTGCTACGCGGCTACGATGGTACTTCTACGAACGCCGGTTACGACGATGTCATTATTATACGCGGCTACGAGTCTGCTGCTACGCAGCTATAACGCCCCTGCTACGCAGCTACGACGCTGCTGCTACGCGGCGACGATGGTGCTTCTTGGGACTGCCTATCCAGCTACGAGGATGCCTCTACGCGGCTACAACACAGCTGCTACGCAGCTACGACGCTTGTTCATTCAACGCATAACCTAAATGTCTACAAATATCATAATGTACAGTTTTTCTGCATGGTCATGCCTGTTATTGTCCCACTGCAAGGTTAAATCTCTTCGCATGTAGAAGCATTTGCCCAAGGCGGGTCAGCAATTTTAGATTCCTGTCACTGTAAAAAAATTCTTCGAAAAGGAAATCCATACAGCGGATTACATGATTGATTAAACCCCCCAATGGCTTATCCTTGACCGACCATAGAGGTCATTAGTAAAGATAAACGTAAGAAGCACAGACATTTCTTATCATTCAGCCTTGGGCTTCGTAAGCATACAATAAATCATGGTAAATATTTTTAGTAGCCGCCATCTTGGATGATTGATTACTCATTGTTTCTGTGGCGTGTGAGGGAAATGATTTTTGTGAGTAAGTATGTGTGTATTTAGGTTATGGTGGAGTCATGGATATCGGTTTGTTGGCGTTATTTATTTATCTTTTTAGATATCTTCTTGGAAACTTAGTTGCTTATTGATTAAGTGGGCTGAAGCCACGAAGGCGACTGTTAAACGGGTTCGAGTAGAGAAAAGTTTTTTCGGGGTTTTATGTTTGGAGTTTGGTCTGTTTTTTTTTATTATTTTGTGTGTTGGTACCTCAAATTACCATGAAAATCATTTAAAGCCAGAGTACATGCCATTTCAATTCCAATAAGCTCTTGGGGATCTTCTAGCGTATGCCATTCACATATGGAGTGAGAGACACGGGGAAGCGTCTCTTTTCTCTTGCCGTCTCCCTCGACATCTCGAAGGCTTTCGATAGGGTCTGGCACGAAAGCCTTATTAGTAAGCTTCCTTCATTCGGTTTGCCCGGTGGACTGTGTGATTGGATTGCAGACTTCCTGAGAGATCGGTCCATTCGAGTGGTTATCGATGGCTGCTCGTCGGACCAATTGGATATTGATGCCGGGGTCCCTCAGGGGTCGGTAGTCTCAGCAACATTATTCTTGTTGCACATTAACAATCTGCTTAAACATTTGGGTATGCAGATGACAGCACTGTTGCTGAGAGATACTTGTCCAACGCACGGGCTACCGGGCCGCAGATCCGGTCTCTCCGTGAGGCCATGTTGGAGCGTTTGAACCTGTCCTTGCAGGCAGTATCCGAATGGGGCGATACCAATCTAGTCAGGTTTAATGCTGCTAATATTACATATTTCATAAATACACGTCTGGGCGTGTATTTTTCGCAAAAAAAGAGTCAATTTCACCCAGCTCCAACTTTCCTTGATGTAACCGTGCCCGTGTTTCGTTGACATCGACTCTCAATTTTGGCCCATACATTGAGGCAAAGGCTAACAGCTGCTAAGCAGCTAGCTGCCAAAAAGTTGGGGATCCTTCCGAAGGTGAGAAGGTACTTCACGCCGGAACAGCTGCTCAACTTGTGTCAAGCGCAAGTTCGATCATGCAAGAAGTACTGTTCTCATCTCTGGGACGGATCTACCAAATACCAGCTTGATGCACTAGAGTCGATCGAAAAGCGGGCCTTGAGACTCATCGGCAATGAAGCACTGGTCAAGTTAAAGCTCCAGAGCCTTGAACATCGTCGCCGAGTTGCCAGCTTGTCGGTTTTTTATCGGATTCATTTCGGGGAGTGTGCGATGGAATTGCATGATCTAATTCCGCTCAGCCCGTTCCATCATCGGACTACCAGACGTACGGCGATGCGTTATCGGTACATGGTGGATATCCCGCCCATACGCACAAAACGTTTTGGGGGCTTTCATTATGCGTACAGCTAAGGAGTGGAATTCCCTGCCGGAGTCTGTGTTTCCCGTTAGCTGCAATCTAGGGGTGTTTAAGTCAAGAGTGAATAGGTTTTTTCTAAGCAAGCGTGCTTCACCGTTGACCACATCATCGCTTACCATCAGGTGAGATAGTGGTCAAGCGCTTTTTTTGTCCTCTTTTTTAGAGGACAAAAAAAGCTCAAAAACGACTAGGATACATTGTTTGTTTACGGAGTTGCAGTGCCTACCTTCCGGCTTCATCATCAAATATTTGAGGATTTCCCTCGATTTCCATGGGATCACATCATCAGATTCTGATTTGGTAACAATGGGACCATCTCGAGACTATACCCTTTCAAAGAAAAAAATATTTTGCAAATCCGTCTATTTGATGGGATTATGGCCAAAAATACATGAAAAAAAAAATTTGGGACATCTGAACGCCTGACGCCTCCTTTTCGGGCAGCCGGTTAAAAATGGATCCGCCAATTTAATTGTATATTTACATGAAGATCAATCCAAGTTCCCAGAACCATCGTGTCCTTTACACCGCCAACCAAATAAAGTCACACACCTCAAGATGCATACAAGCCGCCAGCCTGTCATCACCTCTACATAATATATTCACTAATATCCATTATGTATCCTTACAAAAAGAAAAGCTCTATCAGGTAGCTGGGATGAAGATGTGGCTTCAATCACTAATTAAAGAAGAACTTGTGGAATACTTTTAATTGTGTTTAGAAGGGATTTTGAGCTTTATTTTCTGAGGTATAAAGTAGGTATTGTATTGGCAAGGAAACAGTTGAATGAGTATATCAGTCTGAAGTGGTATAGTTGCTTCGTCAGCGTTACAGTGGCGAGCAGAATTATTGACCGAAAGTGATGGATGATAAGGTTTCTTTTTGTTAGCTTCCCATAGTTCCCATTATTTACTTATGACCGAGGCAAGTACCACAGGGCGCAAAAACTAGGTACGCCCTAAGAAGAGGAAGAGAAAATGAGTTAGTGATGCCTGAAAATACTCAGTTGCTTGGTTATTTTATTGGCTTTTTTGGTACGCGGCGTAAATATAATGAAAACTGTTTAAGTAAACATTGCTATTGTCTAGGTTTTTTTTAAAATGAAACAGCTGAGAATAAACAGCTGTTCCTGTTATCGATAGCACGTGAGCAACTAGTGATATAACTATACAATAACTATGACAAAAACAGAAAAAGAAAGAAAACCAGTTTATTTGGCACACACAGATACACACAATGTAGGTACAAATAAAAGGGTACTTACCAATTTAACTCTTTCTTTCATAGTCTAACCCTCTTACAAATAAACGCGGAATAAAGTTATACCAAGTATAAACCTATGAAAATGTATGGCTATTCCTTTGTTATACCTGGTATAACTTTATTCCGTGTTTATAAGTAAGAGGGTAAAGCTTTTGATATATCGGAATTTAATCTACCGTACATATTGTAATAATCTTGTGACCACTTAATCCTGTCCGCCAGTATCCGGCGCCTGCACAGAAACCGCGAGTCATCCCGGTCGGCGCGGGCGCACCATCAAATGGGCCCTAATGTAATTTGTTAGCGCCGCTTACTGCATTAGAGTTTAAGAGTTCGTCGGGATTTTGGAAGTAAATGAAATTAATGATCAAATTTTTGGTTGTATGGTCCTTCTTTGTTTTGTTCTGGCACGAGCTGAACAAAACACCAGGGTGTTTTTCTCGCAAAGTGACGATGACGAAGAAACAGCGTTGGAAGGCGTCCTACAAAGTCGACCGTTTATATTAGGTTCTAGACACTTTATCAACCAAAGCATGGTAATTGCCACTGGCCTCTTACTTGGCTCAAAAGATTTAAAGAGTTCCATCAACTCGAAAAGAAGTAGAAGACAGGAAGATGCAGCGTTGGAAGGCCTCTTACAAGATCGACCGATGACCCGGTGAGACCACTTTTACGTAATCTTGGAGTACAGAGGAATCCGGGAGCCGAACTCGAAAACATTGGCTGATGAAGGGCAGTTCTTAGAGTCCAAGTTGTGAGAATTGCTGCAGTAGATTATACCTACACGTATGGATGCAATTATGATGCAGTTAAACCAAGTTGATGAACTAAACGCCAACTATAAAAGTCGGTAGAAAATCAAATTAGACTCAAATCAAAGGAAAAAATACAAAATAATTGTATTGCTACTCAAATACCGCTGTAGTTCTGAGTACCGCTTTATGACTCAGAGCGCTGGGGTTCGATTCCCGGAAGAGGCAGTTAATCGGTCTACACCTTAAGGCTGATAGCGGTAAAAAAATACTTGGTTTATTTTGGAGTTAGATTGTTCTGTGGTTTAGTATCGCACGGAATGGTGAAAAGATATTGTAGACCACCTCGGATAGTCAACCATTTCATCCCTTCTTCGAGACTCGTGGGTTATAAATACCGCTGAGGTGCAGCAGAATGTTCTTCTAGAATTGAATAGCATATATTATTGTAAACCAAAAAGTTCTTATATCTTTACAAGAACTTAATACTACGGGCACCAAGGTGGTTCTATTCTAATTTCTCCAAATATTGCAGAGAGTGTACTGCAGAGCACGACGTCTGTACTTCTAATGTTAAATTCCGTCTCGGGAAAGTGTAGTTATTAAAAATACTTATTTTTTTAATAGGTGCTGCTAACATAATGCAACTCGCTTTTTCTCCCATCCGCAGAAAATGTTTTTTTTTTTGCGGGTTTTCTCTTGACTCTAGTCTAGGTCAGAGGTGACAGAGATAAAATCGAAGATATGGAGTGAGCTTACCTTATCTTTCGGGATAAAAAGTAGCCACTAAGCGATAGTGTAGCTCTTGGGCGCACGGTTGGCGCAGTGGTTAAGCGATTGACTGCTGCGCTGAGTGTCGCGGGTTCGATTCCCGCACGGAACAAATATTTGTTTGACCTACAGATAGTTGTTCCGGCTCTGGGTGTTTGTGTATGTATGTTTATATGTTTGTAAACGCACCCACGATACAGGAAGAAATTCCTAGTGTGGGGCAACGTTTAAAAAAAAAAAAATGTAATTCACCTATTATAGCACACCCACGATGGGGATCAGGTTAGGCAGGTTATTTTTTTTTAGATAATTCAATTGTATATATATATGTTAATATATTTGTAAATATATATAAAACATGGGAAAAGAAAAAGGTACTGGTTTGCTACTGGGAAAATCAAAATACCTACTGTCGCTAAACTTTCAGAGGTTCTAGCTAGACCAATTGTCATTCATGTCATAAAATGCCAAAATGTTGATCACATAACATTTTGATAGCGTTTGGCTTTCTCATAAATTTTTACTTTTTTTCCGTAGATAGGTGACCATTTCAACATACCGAGTTGCCTCCGTGCCTCGGAAAGCACGTTAAGCCGTTGGTCCCGGCTGTCATTTGAAAATCTTTGAAAGTCGTTGAGCTTGAGATCTGACACCAGTCTCGCCAAGGGGTACCGTGTTACCCTGTTACTGGGTTGTGGAGGTCAGATAGGCAGTCGTTCCATGTAAAACACTGATACTCAGCTGATACCGGTAAGACTGTAAGCCGACCCCAATATAGTTGGGAAAAGGCTAGGCAAATTGATTGAATTATTTTCACGGCAAGAATTTTAGGAAATGACTAAAATTCAAATGTTGACTTTCTAAAAATTTTACAAAAATGCACCATGATTTTTCTCCCCAATGTCTACAAAAGTGAGAGTCGGTGTCATTGTAGTAGAATGAGATGGTGGATGTGTGAGGGAGATAGACTGACTCCTCCGTTGAAAGCAACGGCGCCATGGACCATATGTACAGATAGCAAGAGAGAATGTATGACTTATGAAGTTATGCTCCTTAAATTCTGAGTTGAGCTGCTCGGTTATTGATAAATGCGTGCATTGACTGGACAGGTCCACTCAATCTGGCTGGTTCTTTCCTCAAAAGACCATTTCAGACATCAGTCTACATGGTCTTCACATGATCGAACCAAGATTTTGTCAGGACTTTAAAAGAGACTGTGACCTCTGAGTTTGTTTCGGCCTTTCTTCTCAGAGTAGTCAGATAGGAAACGCCGACCTCATCTAGTTTAAAAAAAAAATATGTTAGACATGTAAAAGCGTTTGTACAAACCAACTTAAAGAAATTAAATCATTTATCATTTATGACTGGATTATCATTTGGCTTTCCAAATTTTTTTTTTTTTAAATCATCCTTTTGTCGTCTTATATGAAGATACATTTTATTTTATTCGATTGTATGTCATGGTATCCTGCGTCATAGTTGTTTTTTATTATTGATAGGTTCGCGTTTGACCACTATCTCACCTGATGGTAAGCGATGATGTGGTCGACGGGGAAGCACGCCTGCCTAGAAGTAACCTATTGACTTTTGACTTAAAGACTCCCAGGGCCTGCAGTCTCGACATAGCTAACAATCGTTACGTTAAGTAACATTCGTTAACTCTTACCACAAAATAGTAAGTATACAGAAGAGCCACTCCCGCCGTTTGGAAAATTGACAGCTAAACTTGACAGATTCACTAGGGTTGCTACTATATTGATTCCGAATTAAAAAAAAAAAGGGTAGGTTGCCCAAGTTACAAACATAAATACATAGATTCGTCTAAACATACATCATATCATGCTTACATGCCTTAGAGGGTAGACAGGAAATATCCATTTAATATCACGAAAACTACAACCCTAGTGAATCTGTCAAGTTTAGCTGTCAATTTTCCAAACGGCGGGAGTGGCCCTTCTGTATACTTACTATTTTGTGGTAAGAGTTAACGAATGTTACTTAACGTAACGATCGTTAGCTATGTCGAGACTGCAGGCCCTGGTTATAACTCTACACAAAGGGAATTCCACTCCATAGTTGTAGTTGGCAGACAACAGTAACCGATTTTAATGGTTTTTAAAATCTAGTCTCAAGTTACAGTCCAAAGAAAAATTACTCCATTAAATGAAATTCTACCTTACGTGACGGTTTTCCATCTTGTTTTGCCGACGCTCCACAAATAGACAACTTCAATCACGTCTGGGGAGGAAACGCGATTGTTTTTACGTCTTTGACGAGCCTCGCTACACACGGGGTGAAGATCTGCCTGGGTTTGAGCTGTGTTCATATATTTTTTCTCGTTCAGTCAGTGTATTGAAAAGATGTTTTGTTCTTTGCAGTAGCACAACGTGGTAAAATATATTTATTTATTTAGTATATACTTTATTATATACCAAAAGTTAAATTTATATAGGTAACAAAAAACACATACAATGAGGGGCCTTATCGCATTCTGCAATCTATTCCAGGCAACCAGGTATGGACAGTAATTGCTGGACACGAAGTGGGGTTGACATAATGCTGAACCACCAACCTGTTCTTGAATATTTTTCGCAGTTTCTGGCATACTTTTCTTTTAATTAACTAGTGGATGATCTATCTTCCATAGTCATAATTATTCACCGTCCACTGTTAGCCAAATCACCACAACAACGGTACTATGCTTTCCGTATCTGTGGATTCTTACAACCACCAGGACATCAGTTTACCTTCATGCTATTCACTATTAAAATAATAATTTAGTTCCCATTCAAAGAAACATCATCTACAAAGTCTTTTCCTACCTATTTATTGTTGATTTTTTAGTTTATCCTCGCGCTGGTACGCCTTGCAGCAATTACACCAATGGAGCACAATATATACTAATATTATAAAGCTTACGAGTTTGTTTGTTTGAACGCGTTAATCTAAGGAACTACAGGTTGAAATTTAAAAATTATTTTCGGGTTGGATAGTCCATTTATCGAGGAAGGCTATAGGCTATATAGCATCACGCTACGACCAATAGGAGCGGAGCATAAATGAAAAATGTTGCAAAAACGGGCGAAATTATTCCTTTTTGAGAGATTCCGTTGCGTGCGCTGCGTAAACGGTTTAAGTTACGCAACAGTCATATATGTAGGGTAGGTATGGTAGATGGGTAGGTAGGTAGCCCTATACAACATTACGCTACGACCAATAGGAGCGGAGCATAAATGAAAAATGTTGCAAAAACGGGCGAAATTATTCCTTTTTGAGAGATTCCGTTGCGTGCGCTGCGTAAACGGTTTAAGTTACGCAACAGTCATATATGTAGGGTAGGTATGGTAGATGGGTAGGTAGGTAGCCCTATACAACATTACGCTACGACCAATAGGAGCGGAGCATAAATGAAAAATGTTGCAAAAACGGGCAAAATTATTAGTTTTTGAGAGATTCCGTTGCGTGCGCTGCGTAAACGGTTTAAGTTACGCAACAGTCATATATGTAGGGTAGGTATGGTAGATGGGTAGGTAGGTAGCCCTATACAACATTACGCTACGACCAATAGGAGCGGAGCATAAATGAAAAATGTTGCAAAAACGGGCAAAATTATTAGTTTTTGAGAGATTCCGTTGCGTGCGCTGCGTAAACGGTTTAAGTTACGCAACAGTCATGTATGTAGGATAAGTAGGGTAGATAGGTACGTAGGTAGCCAGTCGACGGGAGCGAAGCCGCGTGGGACAGCTAGTCTTATAAATATACAAATAAATCACAAATAAATATTTTTCTTTCTTTCTTTCTTTCACGATGTTTTCCTTCACCGTTGTCAGTGATGTCCAATATATACTTAGGCAGTACTTATGAATTGAAAAAGTCACATTGGTTCTTGCCCGGATTCGAACCCACGGCCTCAAGCACTAGGGGCGAGGTCTTAGTCACTGGGCCACCTATATTGGGGTGGGCTTTCATTGTAACTCACTTCCACCTAAGATCCGTAAAGTATCTCTATTTTTAAAAAGCAAGTTAGAAGAAAACTATATTTCGTCTATCCCGTGATCTTATATATCATAGCTATTTATTTATTTTATAGCAGTTATGTATTTTTTATATAAATATAGTATGTTTGTATTAGTTTAGTTTTATTACCTTTCCTTGTACTTATACACACTGAGCCTATGTTTCTTATCTAATTCTCCTGTCGTAGATCTGCTGTAAGAAATTTCTGCAGAAATAAGCAGCAACTTTGTGGTATTCTATCTTTATATGTACTTTCTCTTTTAAGTGTTTTGTGTGTACATAAATAAATAAATAAATAGTAACTGGATGCACCAGTATTTTGCATGGACTGACTTGACTTATAGAATTGGTCTATGTGGCAACGCTAGGGGAGGTCTATGTCCAGCTGTGGACATGTTTCAGCCAAAAGAAATGACAATGGTGTTGATCACTGTCTTCTATAACCAAGGTACTCAAGAACACGATACCCCTGGCACCTCGCATTCAAAGAAACAATTCCAAAATGGCGCCGTGTGTCCCGTGCATGCGTGCTACGCCGGCCTGTCATTATCCCTCGCAGACGCAGATCACATTATCCTCGATACACCGAGATAACATACAATTATGTGCCTGCCCGCTGGCGGGGCGACACGCGAACCGAAACTAGTATATTATGTATTGGAAGCGTTGCTAGTTTTGTTTGGAGTTATTTTTTAACCGACTTTTTTTGTTTAGATTATGTATTTGGAAAAGGTTGTGTAGTAGATTTGATTGCATATACATCAACTCAATCAACTTTTCATCCAGATCTGATAAAAATCCGTATTGTATGTTTGTGATGTATATTATATATCATATACATCACAAACATACAATACGGATTTTGATTTTCTGAGAGCAGTGGTGGACCAGTGGTAACGGTCACGACTTTCAAATTTTAGGTCGTGGCAGGCAGGCTCTTTACTTTGTGTAAATTATTTCATCACCACTGCTCTCAAAACGGTGAAGAAAAACATCGTGAGGAAACCGTCTTGTCCTAGAACTAAAAATACGAAGACATGTGACATCCACCAACCCGCACTGGGCCCGCGTGGTGGATTATAGCCCATTCACTCTCACAAAGAGGAGGCCTGTGTCTCAGCAAAGAACATTAAAAGGCTGATGATGATGATGATATATCTTAGGGCCTAGACAAAGTCACATTATATCAGCACAAGTAAAATTTCAAAATTTTAAAAACCCCCGACACATTTATCTTGCGAAAACGCCCCGATTCAAACAGTAAAACGCCCATAACTTCTGAATGGCTAAAACGATTTTATTCAAACATAGCTAAGAGCACTCTCGACAAAATCACATTTCAAACAAAAAAAACTAAATCAAAATCGGTTCATCCGTTTAGGCGCTATGATGCCACAGACAGATACACAGCAACACACTTGAAACTTATAACACCCCTCTTTTTCCGGCGGGGGTTAAAAATGTCCAAAATGAATTGAATTGCGCTACCAAAAAGTCACGTGGACAACTAAAAGATTTTGGCGTTTTCGCTAACAATATGCCACTTCATCAAGAGGCCATAATAAATCGCCAAAGATGGCCAAAATATTTACTATTTTAATACTAAATAGCAAGAAGGATTGTTGCTTTACTATTAAGTAGGTTTAAGTACATAGAAACAAATCGTTCAAACTGAAAAGTTTCATCGTTTCGCGACATGCATTCGCTTAGAGTCTAACCGATAAAAATACATCCATTCAGGTGTCTCTAGAATTATCAGTTTATTGAATCAAAATGATATCAAAGTTGAAATCTTATACGTTTCTGGTCAACACTTGCCAAAGCCACGTTCAATTCAACCGATGAAAAGAAACCCTTGTATCCGGTAAAAGATGAATTAGGTCATCATCATCTGCCTAGCCTTTTCCCAACTATGTTGGGGTCGGCTTCCAGTCTAACCGGATTTAGCTGAGTACCATTGTTTTACATGGAGCGACTGCCTATCTGACCTCCACAACCCAGTAACTGGGTAACACGGTACCCCTTGGCTAGACTGGTGTCAGATCTCAAGCGTCTGACTATTCGTAACGACTGTCAAAGATCTTCAAATGACAGCCAGGACCAACGGCTTAACGTGCTTTCCGAGGCACGGAGGAAACTCGGTATGTTGAAATGGTCACCCATCCACGGACCGACCTCGTCAAGCGTTGCTTAACCTTAAAGATCGACCCGTGCGGCTGTTATTATTTAGCCACGAGCTCCTAAGATGAATTAGGTACAAATAACTAAATAGCGACTGTTGTAGATATTTACGGGGATACTGGGTTCATAACCCATAATATATGCTGCAAAGCATCATTGGGTTCAGCCAACAGCAAACTGGTCTAGCCCTTTGTTTGTTCATTGTTAAATCAACATGGTTTGGTGAACTATGTTGTCTTAACACTGGTAGGTTTTTTGGGTAGGCGGGACAATTATTTAGACATTTTAAGAATTGTGATAGATGGCCCACTATCTTTATCTATCAAATCTAATACCTTCAAACGAGCAATTCTTTTATCTTCTTCTTCTTGAATCGGTCCCTCATTACTGAGGATCGTGGTCACTGGACCCCTTTAAGCGGACAATCTGCCTCCATCGATTCCGGTCCAAAGTTGCCATCACCACCTGCTGGAATTTGCTTGAGGACGTAGCTTCTTTCACTTGGTCAGACCATCGTGTTGACGACTGGCCTCGTGCTCTTTTCCCTTAGGTATTGCCAACAATGACCAGTTTTTCTAGACTTCTATCTCCCCTTCGCATTAAGGGACTGAAATAGGTCCAAATACGCTGTAGGCATACTGTAGACAATCTGGTCTTGATATCGAGTTTTGAAAGGATAGACACATTTGTGCGTTTGGCTGTCCATGGTATTCGGAGCATCCGAATTCTTGTAAAACGGCTCAAACGATTTTCATGAAATTTAGTATGCAGGGAGGCGGTTCCGGGGGCGATAAATCGATCTAGCTAGGTTTCATTTTTAGAAAAAGTCGTTTTCTCTATTTTCACTCGAGTAGAGCTCGGTCGCTCAGGTACTTCTCTTTATAATAAAAATATGGGCAGCAGAATTTTCTAGACGAAAATTAGAAAACACTAGCCACTAAACCCGGTGATCATTTTAGCAAAGCTGGTCTTCTTCTTTTCGTGCGAGGTGTGGTCACCTCTGGTGTCAGATTTAATTAAGCCACCTCTGGGAACCCCACAGGCCTCTGACTTGGCTATTTCAGACTTACATTAACTGTATAAGTCCAGGTTTCCTCACGATGTTTTCCTTCACCGTTGTCTGTGATGTCCAAGATAAACTTAGAAAGTACATATGAATTTGAAACAATCTCATTGGTACTTGCCCGGATATGAACCCACGACCTCAAGCACGACAGGCGAGGTCGTAGCCACTAGGCCACCACGACAGACTAGCAAAGCTGGTGTAATAAAATCAGTATGCACTATCACAATAATTCGATTTCAACCATAATTCTAAAACTGCAGCATTCTTCCGTCTTTATAAAAACTTCACGAGTTACAACCGTATAAAGATGTTACACACAGTAGCCATCTGAGACATTGTTCCCTTTGTTATTTTTTCAAATAAACCCTAGTATACATGGTCATTCAACCCTACACTGACAGAGGAACCGTCGGTGCATAAAATCCGATTTGTGTTTCACAATGATGAAGTCTTACACTTGATTTAATGGGATTTAGGCAAAAGATATAC
Organism: Orthosia gothica; assembly: GCA_949775005.1. Classification (NCBI taxonomy): domain Eukaryota; kingdom Metazoa; phylum Arthropoda; class Insecta; order Lepidoptera; family Noctuidae; genus Orthosia; species Orthosia gothica. The sequence continues at coordinate 10,706,631 of OX459035.1, read as the reverse complement.
CGTTTTACATCAAAGGGAATTGTGGACGCAAAATATTTATGTTTTTGACTAATGATATTGGGTGTTTCGGAAACATCTCCTATGGAAAAAGATGCAAAAGCCCATGACCTGTCTCGCTGCAACGGTTGCCTCAGATACCAAAATATAATTGACTGGGTCTTAAGCGACCTTCCTGATAGTTTAACGCGATTAGAATAATAATACACCGATAAGCGAGATTTACTAAGCGAAATTGTAAGTTAGTTTACTCGGTCGCAATGCGATACATTTCGACCGATTATCGCCAGTCTTCCCAAGGGGTACCATGTTACCCAGTTACTGGGTTATGGAGGTCAGATAGGCAGTCGCTCCATGTAAAACACTGGTACTCAGCTGAATCCGGTTAGACTGGAAGCCGACCCCAACATAGTGGGGAAAAGGCTAGGCAGATTGATTGATATCGCCCGTCCACGCAATTATAATTACGTCGCACCATCTGGAACAATTCTTAGTCTTAAAGCCGATTTCACCTATGAAACTAATCGCGATTAGTTCAACTAAACTCAGATTAAGCGAGTACAAGTACGTTCTGATTGGTAGTTTCTGAGCGGTCTCAACAAATCAGAACGCTGTATTTGTATAAACTGAGTTTAGTTGAACTAATCGCGATTAGTTTCATTGGTGAAATCGGCCCTTAGTCTTAGAGCCGATTTCACCTATAAAACCAATCGCGATTAGTTCAACTAAACTCAGATTAAGCAAGTACAAGTATGTTCTTATTGGTACTTTCTCAGCGGTCTCAACAAATCAGAACGCTGTACTTGCTTAAACTAAGTTAAGTTGAAATAATCGCGATAAGTTTTATTGGTGTAATCGGCTCTTACATTTTATCCACTAGGACAGTGGACTGACGATAAAATGTGCTTTTCGATACCGGCTATATCGCGATATCACGTACACGTATTTCCTAAGAAAATTTCAAGTGCAAATCGGTCGAACTGTATCGCACTGCATTCATGTGAACGTACTGCAATTTAAATCGCCTATCGGTATGATAAAAAATAATTTGATTTGATTAATTGTTAGGCAAGGCAATGCCCTACATGAAAAGATTATCCGTAGAGATTGCGGAAGTTAATAAACATTGCAAATAATGTTCTACACCTATAAATCTACATTTTTATTCGTTGCCTGAAGTTTGCAATCTACACAGTAATCTTTTTCTATCACCTAAAGGACGAACAAATAGATGGACTATAATAATAGGTCGGTAATTTAATACCAACATGCAATTTTTTGTTTATTACTTTTAATCATAATTTCTACTTGGGAGTTCAAGTTTCAACAAACCAAAATTACGCGGTTCCTATCTCAAAAAGGCGTGACACGATCCACCTACTCTCATCTCTTTGTCTCCGACCTAATTTTACACAAGAAAAATAGGATAATATGTCTACTAAATCATAAAACGAATACGGTACAATTTAAATAGATTTTGCGCGACCATTTTTCTTTGTCGGCCGGTCAGGTAACTGTGCCATTTCTTTTTTGAAAGTTGGTATGACAATGGCAGTGAAAAAAATTGCAAACTTGACAGTTGCACGCATGTTAGCGTTTTTGTAATTGTAGTTTTTATTTTGATATTAATTTTTGTTGCATACGGCCGATTTCAGATTTAAGTATTTGAGGTTATAAACTTGTCGAACTCTGCGTTAGCGCCAAATTTTGACAGGTTTCAGGCTATAGTATAGTTTGACAAATACTCAACTCCTTCTTAACCATAGACTAATATATTATAGATGTTCTTAACCGCAACACAAACTCAATCCAAAAATCGGCTCTATTGTGGATTTTGTGGTAAAGGAACTATATAATTGTTGGCTCTAGTTTTATTAGGTACGTGGTTGCTTACCTGGATCAGTGTTTATTTTTTATCTACTGTCATAATAGTGTGAAATAAAGTTAATTGTTAACAATTGCGCGCTGTCTTTTGGAAGAAAATTTCAAGGTAGTGTAAACCTTATTATTACCAACATATATCATACTAGCTGACCCTGGCTTCGCTTCTGTCAACTGAATACCTAACCTCCCTACATACCCTACCTACCTACTCAATAGTTTTCTCAGCGCACGCCAAATAATGATTTTTTTAGACAACATGTTGGTACTTTGGGTTCCATTATTGCAATTTTTAAGGACCTCTAATTTTTTGAAAATAAATTATAGCCTATGTTACTCCGGAATAATGTAGCTTTCTAAAGGTGAAATAATTTTCAGAATCGGCACAGTAATTTCGGAGACATTTCGGTACAAACAAAAAATATATATTATTAGTACAGATTTATAAAAGAATTTCTTACAGATACTTTTAAATGCTTTTCAAAGATCCTTGCACACAGTTAGTTCGATCACACAAAAGCAATGATGATCAACGCATCAAGATGTTTTCAAAAAACATCGTCATAAAATTGATAATACCTGGCAAAACATAATTTAAACGAAAATTGTGGCGGAATGAATCTGTTAACGTGTTAACTAAGCCCTTTTTAAAACTTAAATATAAAGAAACACTTTCCAACATCTTCACTGGTCTATCATCAATCTTTTCCCACAAAACTTAAGCCTTTTAAATAAACATGTCGTAACAGTAATAAATCAAAAAATATTCCCACCATTTCCAATATTTTGACACAAAATTAACAAAGACATCACAACCAGACACTATTGCGGTGTGATGACGCGACAAATTTCAGATTTTTTATTGAAATACATTAGTAAATGAGAATGCACTTTTCGATGACATGTTGAAGTCAGCTACTTCATTTTGCCAACGCTTTTTTTTTTATTCGAAATGCATTCGATTCTAAGTTTAAACTTTTGGATTGGTCTGGGGTGTCAGCTACTTTAGTAGGTATGACAAATAATCTTTTTAAATTTAAAATGCATTCCGTTCTAATTTTGAAATTTTTAGAATTCAGTATGTTTTTTTTTAATCGGTAATATAGAATGTCAACATTGCTACATACCTTCTAGATTACTAGCAGACGCCTTGCGGTGTCACCCGCCTAGTAACCGTTCCTGTGGATATAAATGGATAAAAAGTAGCCTATGTCACCCGGGGATAGTGTAGCTTCCCAACAGTGAAAGAATTTTGAAATCAGTCCAGTAGTTTTTAAGTTTACTCGTTACATACAAAAATACAATAGTAAGTATTAGTAAAAATACACTAAGTAAACATATCAGTTCCAGCTCCTATCAAAAAAAATCATCGAGCCAAAATAAATTAAGGCATATTAAAATGCCAAAACAAAAATCAGAGGCTGATAGGGGCTGAGGGAGAGCTGATAGACGTCCACTGCTGGACATGGGCCTCGCACAAGCCTCACCATATTAACTGGTCCTGTACTCTCTCCATCCAGCAAACACCCGCTGAGGTTCCAGAAAAAGCGTCTGGAGCCTCAAAGGATTGATCTGGTGACGATTTGATAGTGCTGGACAATCCTATACATTTTTGACAACATTACAATCGCTATACAGACGCTTTTGTTTATGGAATGCCACTTGATCAGCCTACCTAGTCGGTCAGGCCACTCAATAAACCTTTCGGTTCCATCGCTCAGCTCACGAGCAAGACATCGTAACTTTGACAACTCTACAGGTTATGTGTGTAACATATTAATTTCATTTTATGACCTAATTAAGTTCACTATTAAATAAATATTTGACAATAGTCTATAAAGACAAGTGGGTGGCCGTATCCCAGCGGATATGCACAATTTAAAATCGATGATAATTTAAAAAAGATCAACCGAGCTAAACTGGCGCTAACATGCCATTTTACAGATTATACAAACGTACAAAAAAAAACAAAGAGCCCGCCAAGCAAAGGCACCGCGCGTTCAGCCGAAAAAAAAAACTAAATTAACACAAAATTTTCAATAATTAAAACTCACCTTGTTAGTGGGACTTCGATGTTTTTATAACCTGGCAACTTTAGTGTTACTACCCTTTAGTTTTTTATACGTTTTATGAGAAAGGAATAGAGTTGAAAATACTTCAGCAATGTTTATCTGTGTGGGAATATTCTTTGAGCATTTATCTCGAAATGTGCCGAAGTAAATTGCGTTTCAAATTTTATTGTTTATTTGATTGTCCCTTAGCAGTATGGAGATAAACCTTTGCTACCGACTTTTGCCTTTTCAAAGTCTGTAAATCTTTGACTGTAAATAAAATTGCTGTTTCTATTACGGACTGGTAATAAAGTAGAATGATTTTTGTCTTAATAATTAAGAAAAGAATAAATGAAATGTTATTAAAAATAATTATAAATGTTATGTATGAATTAATTAAGTATATTTTATAGTGTCGTAAGATGCGACTTATAAGTTTGACATCGTAAAGACATGTTATTTTTTCGCTTTCATCTTTGAACTATAATAAAACTAGCTTCTGTGAGCGGATTCGCCCACGTTCAAGTCGTAAATTATCAGTTTTTTTTCTACTATATTATGCATGTATTATACCTTCCTTTACCTTATAACCTTCCTCTTGAATAACTCTGTCTATTTAACCGCATCGAAATCCGTTGCTTTGTTTTAAAGATCTAAGCATACATAGGGACAGACAGACAGCCGGAAGCGACTTTGTTTTATACCTACTATATAGTGATGAGTGTGATGACTTATCTTTTAATAACTGCCTCGTTGTTCTAGTAAGTAGTGCTCGCGGTCTGCTGAACGTGAGGTCATAGGTTCGATTTCCGAGTCGGGCAGTGTTGTTGTATTTTTCTATCTGGAATTTCTCAATAGCAGTTCGGAGTCAGGATTTATGCCCGGTTTATAACAATAGGCTAGCCCCTATCACGTGGAACTTGGACATAACTGATGAAATTAAGGTTTGCCTACTATAAACTCAGATCAAATAAAAGTCAAATTGGAACGTTGCAAACAACAAGGTGACGCCGATCAAAACTACGCCTTGCCGTATTCATTCACAATTACACGCACGCACGTACAACGAAACTACGCCTTAGCTTGTCAGTCGAGCTTTCTCGCAAGGCGTAATTTTAACCGGCGTCACCTTGTTGTTTGCAACGTTCCATCTTGACTTTTTATTTGATCTGAGACTATAAATGCACCATGTGTAAACAATAACAAATTACACGTTTTCCACAAAACCATTGAAAAGTGACCACTCTATTGCAAACAGGCAGCTAACCAAGCAGGCTTTTAAAGATTTCCATAGACAAGTAGCCTTTCTAAAGTATTTTCTTGAACAACTTCAATATATAATTTACTATGACAGGTAGCTGTCAAAGACACTTATTATTAGCTACTTTCAAACCTCTTATTTATCTGTGTACCTACTAATATTATCAACAATACTTGCCTGCTTGAGTTAAAAGGACACTGCAGTAAATGTAGTATTATTATATTAATTGATGCATTATTAAAGAGCGGTAAAATAAAGGAGAATGGTTTGCAGAGTAAAAATAAATTGCAATGAATGAAATCTGTTATTGCATTAGACACAAACAATGGGGCCAATGCTTTTCATTTTAATAAGTTCAGCAACATTTATTTACTTTTTACTTTCAACTTATAAGGGATGTCCTTCCTAATTTTAACGCAAATTGGGTTGCGATTTTAATGATTGAATTCATGTTCAATTAACTTTACGTAAACTTCTAAATTATGTTATGTTTTGGTTGCATTTTTTCTGATTTAGAGGTGATCTTTGCCCTGTATTCAAGTGAGTTAAATCATAGAGAAAAATTAATGGAATACAAAAAAAACGAGTTGACTTGAGAAATGCTCTGGTTTTATAAGGTCGGTTAAAATTAGGAAGATGAAAGCAAAAAAGTCTGGCTTATAAAACGCAGTTCTAATCCATTGCCATACGGTCTAAGTGCCTCGGCCGCATGACAATATTGCCTTTACGCAACAAATAAAAAGCAAACGTAACGGCAATTTCCCTCCAATTACCGTGAACTTGACAGCACTTTACCCGCCATTTATCCATTTATATTCACGCTATAGAACCATCGTCAAATATCCTACAGTCAACTGCATATCTTTGGCAACAATTTGACGTTGACAGCTATGTCTTATGTCATAGCAGTATGGTTGGTTTTGAGGATCTTATGGAGGAAGAATATCAGTGGCACGGGCCGGGTAGATCTTCGCAAGCTTGTTAAGTTCGTTCCTGGGACGGGTGACCAGCCGTTACATACCGAGATGCCTCCGTGTGACGGAAAGCAATTTAAACCGTTGGTCCCGACTGCCATTTTGTAGATCTGCGTAGTCGGCTAGAAAATCTGAACCATGTCTTGCCAACGGGTATCTTGTTACCCAGTTACTGGGTTCAGCATTCTTAATATAAGTTTTGTTTTAAAGCCTGGAGTTTATAAGATTATCTGTAGCTGTGGGCAATCGTATATTGGACAGACGAAGCGAACTGTTGCTTGCCGGATCAAAGAACACATTAGGGCAGTGAAAAACAACGATCCCCAAAAATCGGCCACAGCAGAACATCTTCTTGAATCAGGGCCAAACCACTGGATCGATTTACATGACCCACAGGTGATCTCGACAGAACGCCATTACATACCTAGAATGGTTCGGGAAGCAATTGAAATAACCAAGTGCAAAAATTTCAATAGGGACTACGGGTTTCAATTGTCGCGAGCCTGGAATCCAGTGGTTCAACTATGTAAAGGTCGTAAAACTACTGAACGAGTGTCAAAAGTGGATACAGTGAGTATCGTCTGTCGTGAACAATGTCGAGTAACTGGTGAGACGAGTTCTGGTGGTAGTGGTTTCGTGCGTGAAAAACGAGTGAGGAAGAGGGTAGACAGATATGTCAGTTCGTAAATAACACCCACCCGCAAAGACTTTAGTTCTCGTGATCATGGCGCTTGTAACGGCATGGTAAATATCCCGAAACAAATATTAATTCAGCATTCTTATTGCGTAATGAATTCGGCAACGCATAGAGTATGAAAAATCTACCAATCACATGCGAGATGAAAGACACGATGTGGATTTCCGTCTATGTGATTGGTCGATTTTTCGATGCATTACGCAATAAGGCTGCTGGAGATCGGAAAGGCAGTCGCTTCATGTAAAATATTGATGTTCAGCTTCATCCAGTTAAAATGGAAGCTGAATCCAACATATGTTCGGAAAAGGCCTGAGCACATTGAGTTATGAAGCAATAAGGGTGAGTTTCGTAGTTCTGTATTGTGGTTGAACATACCGTTGCGCGCACGCATGTGAACCTAAACGGTAGCATCTGATTGTGATGATCATTTAAATTGCTCGTGCATACAATCATGATGCGTTAAGTAAATTGGTTAACTGATTCTATTAGTCTGTGGGATTCACCGTCACAGGTCTTTTTTCAAACCTTGCGTTAGTCCGCGTTAGTGAGACACATGACATAACATGATGGCTGTAACACTGAAGGAGTAGGCAAAGATGTGCAATACGTTTTGCAGTTAAGTTTAAGTCTTATGTAGTAGCGACCAGGCATATGGTCATGCTCAGCAGTCTGCGACCACAAGACAAACGAGGCTACGTGTGTATTGCTTTAAGTCTTCTCCTTCCTGCCCTTATCCCATGTTACATGGGGTCAACGCAACAAGTTTTTTTCTTTTCCATATCGTCCTGTTCCCTGTCACGCTATCGCTTTTTCTTTCATGTCACTCACCTCACACAGTCAATCCATCTTTTCTGTCACTGGCGCCACTTTCAAACTTCCTCTAATATACCAATTTCTCACTTTATCCATTCTCGTCAGTCCGCACATCCATCTCAACATTCTCATCTCTGCTACATGCAATCTCTTTTCATCCATCTTTTTTACAGCCCAAAATTCTGATCCATACAGTACTACAGGTCTAATCACGGACTTGTAGATTTTGCCCTTTAACTTCAGGGGCATCCGTGGGTCGCAGGTTGTTCTAGTGACATGTCGGCATTTTATCCATCCTGAGTTGATCCAGTGTGTTACGCCTCGGTCTAGCTCGCCATCCCCTTGGACAAGCGACCCTAGGTACTGAAATTTTGGTATGGGCGTTCCAGCGAGAGCTATGGGCACGAAACTTGAGAGACTATCAAAATAGCAGAACAGTTGCCCAGGTATTCCGTTTTGGTTTTGCTTAATTTTAGGCAAACACTCTCCAGTCTGTGCCACCATCTCCAATTTGCTCTGGACCTCTAGGTGACTCTCAGCAAACAGCATCAGGGTGCCTCTTCCTGTATGTCCGACGACGTCAGAGCGTCCATAATCATAAGGATACTGCTTTAATTATACCTACCTACTTAAACTTATTTTGTTTAAGCCTTAGCACTCGAGCCAGGTTGGGCTTCCCATAAGTTAGATGGACTAGGCCAGTAAAGGGGTCAGGGAACGCGATGGGTGTGGGTCAGGCAGGAATGGCAGGATCCGTCTTTGCGGCGATTCTTCCGGATTTTGTACAACAGCAAACGTTTTTTGTCAGACATGTATTCATTTTTGATAAGGTTAAGCTTTCAAGCCAAGATAAAATAGGTACCTGCTGAACTACACCATATTCAGCTAAACTTAACATTGAACAATTTAATTGAATATTTGATTAAGAACAGGTGGAAATAATGTCTTGATAAAAAAAACACATCTATTCATAAAGAGCTAGTTTATTCTTCGTAAACAGGGGCTAGAATAGCTCATTAAACCCTAGGGACTAAAAGGGATTTGAATTTGGAATGTGGATATTGTTAGTAAATATTTCCATCAGCAAAGACATGAATCACAAACCATGTGGTCCAAAATAAGATTACATGGCTAAAATCGATTACGATGAATGTATGAGTTGAATGGCTAATGAGCGATTGTAATTCTATTTCGGACCGCACGGGAACATTGTATTGAACAAGTGACTGGCTGGAAAACCAAGAGCGAGCCCAATTAAAATAACAATCTACATCTGTGACGGATGGTACTATTAAAATTGTTCGATGCAATTCCATAATTGTTCAATATAAACATAAGCATCAATTTTTTTCTATATTATGTCTTATGTGTCCTAATTGTATATAAATAAATAAGCGGAACGTTCTTGTTCATAAGAAAGAGGGCGATAAAAAGTAGAGTGTCTACCTCGGCAGCAACACTATTTTAAGCTCAAACGTCGTACTTTGAATCCCTCGTTGCGCTCAGGATTCTTCTTTAGAATCCTTCGCTCCGCTCTAGACAAAAAAAACACTCGCGCCTTTAAAATAGTTGTTTGCGCCCTATATAAACAATCTACTATTTCACACCATCTGCTCGACAATTTCCTATTACATATCATGCAATCTCAACGTAATTTAAAGCGTTACCTCTTATGGGAGGTAAAGTTGTATGAAACTCCCTTGGGCGTAAAGTGATTTGAATTTGGAACTTCAAATTCATGTGAAAACTCGTGGAAAACTCTAATAAAAAAAATGCCCATATTGCATTGTAAAAAAATCAAACTGGCCATCATAAGCAGAACTTAAAAAAAATACAAAAGGCGCGATTGCAAAGAACTTGAAATAAAAGACGAGGTGCTGTGCTTTTCAGTATTCCACTGAAAATCACAGCACCTCGTCTTATTGCAATATTTATGTTGACAAAAAATTTCGAGCGATAGTGATTTTCAGGGGCTTTAGGGATTATTAATAAAAACTACCGGAAAAATAAAAACACAGATATACGAATAAACTTATGACGATTCTGTTCAATGGAGAACAACAAAAGTAGTAGTCAAGACTGTGTCGGAATCCGTCCTTTAAGTTTTTCACACATTTAGCAGAAACTCGAAAGTCAAGCAGCCTATGTTGCATTTATTCAATGCTCAGATCTAACACAATATTCAAATCAATACATACAGCAGCTTTTTCTTGTCTCGCAGAAGGTGTGAAAAGTAGAGTATGCTCCTCTGGGATAAAGCCTGTCTTCGACTTGGGCAGCTTGAACCCCTCGCTTCATTCAGGACTCAACAAGGACACTAGAGTTAGAGTTAACTCTAAAGTCCCTCTGTACACTCAAGGTTCAATATGCCACCCGTGACGTAAGACACTGCTTTATCCCCTTGGTACAAAATATACTATTACTAGAAGCTATACAATCCATCACTATAGTGTTGTCTTATGTATTAACTTTTTAATTTTTATAAGCCTTTCTTTTTAACCCCCGCCGGAAAAAGAGGGGTGTTATAAGTTTCACGTATGTTGCTGTGTATCTGTCTGTGGCATCATAGCACTAAACGGGTGAACCGATTTCGATTTAGTTTTTTTTGTTTGAAAGGTAATTTTGTCGAGAGTGTTCTTAGCTATGTTTGAATAAAATCCGGTTCAGCCGTTCCAAAGTTATGGCAATTTTACTGTTTGAATCGGGGTGTTTTCGCAAGATAAATGTGTCGGGGGTTTTTTAAATTGTGAAATTTTACTTGTTCTAGACTTTGTGGTTATTGAAGATCGTAATTCATGAAACGGTGACGCCAGCAACAAGGAATACTCCAAATTCCCTGATGATGATAACTGAAATTTACTGGATACTGTAGAATGCTGAATCTAGATTATATTTAAAGAAGTTGGATTAGATCAGAACTCGTGATGAGCCAGCTCTTGAACTCGATCTCGCCAGATGGACGAGGTCTAAGATGGAGCGAGAGAGCCCAGAAGATGCCTGATCACTCTTGGTTTGAGGACAGACTGGTATTTTTTTTATTTTTTTTGGAACCTTCTTATTAAGAAGCACATTAAGTGATAGTTTCGGGTACATTTTGGCTCTATCTAAAAAGGTTTCAACTTAAAGCTCGTTTTTAAGGTTCCGTACCCGAAGTATTATAGTCACTCACGTGTCTGTCTGTCTGCCCTTCGTCTGTCACACAGGTTTGTTTTTGCGGTTTAGTACGACAACCTAAATGTGAGAAGCGCGACACGCACTTGGCCGGTTTTTTAAGGCTCGCCTATTTAAGTCATTGATGCACACAAAGTATATTTATAAATACTTACAGGTTTCAAATTTGTATAAATGCAAGGTTCATAGGTTCAAGGTTCTAGTGACCACCAGGCTTACTGTCTACTCAGCTTCTGACAAATAACCGGTACATTGTAGAGTTTCAAAATTAGGTCCACTTTCTTCAGGCTTAGATCACTAAAGTCAATAAAGGACGAGGAGGTATCTACCGATGGGCGAGCTTATGGAGTGAAAAATAAAACAAAGATTTTTTATTCTAGACATATCTTTATTAATAAAAGTACAATAGGTAGCGTTAATACAATGTCTACTTCATTTGTAATCATCATTAGATACTAAATACACATACAACAAAATACTTAAGAGCAATAATCCCAAAAAATCACAATATTAACACAGTGCACAAAGAGAAATATCAATAACATGAAATAAATTGGCAACCCCTTTTGAACACTTCACCTGTGTTGCGAGACCAAAAAAAATTGCAAAGGGTCTATTAGACCTCCCCGTAACAATAGATGAATAGGGCAACATTATTGAGAAAAAAAATGCCAAAAGGCCCGACTCGTTCTGATTGTCATTTCGCTAATAAAAAATGATTGACTAGCCTAAATAGATTTACAAAGGGACCGACGGGGTTCGGCTAACCTCGTGAATCCTCGGGAATCTTCGTTGGCGCATGGCGCTAAAAATTATTTCTTTGTATGTAGCTTGTGCTTTCTTTGTAAAGGGTATCCCTTGGTGCTTTAGAGTGTAAGTTATAAAAGAAATTTGCATGGTTCCGAGGTACCGTTGGAATAAATTGTAACAATCTAAGGTTGTAGGAGCGTGCTCAACCTAAATAGTTGACAATGGGTATTTAAATCTACGTTTAGTAAAACGAATAGTTAAAAACGTGGAGACTTAAGCAAATAGTACAATGACTTGAACTTATTAGCCAGATAAACAGACTAAAATTAAAGTATATTATTTGTTTTTCGTTTTCTATAAAGCACTTATGCAGCTTTTTCAGTACTTAAGGTTCCCCTAGTCGACGGCACGAACTATTGTATGCGCGGGGTTAAAATGCATGCTGTCTCATCCGACAACACGTGCGAAAGAGATTGATGCTGTGATGAGCAGTAAGAAGCTAGTTCTCATACGAATTAGCACTTTTGCAAATTTGTAGCGAAATGGATGACGATTTAGGACAAAACTACTAAATGTAAATTTTCAAAACAAAATTATTTGCATTGTTGAATTACTAATCTACCCCTGTATGGAGGCCGTTTTGCAATTTTCCTTCTTCTTATGGTATTTATTCCCGCCCAAAGATGCGTTAAAATTAGTGTTGAAATATGGAACTTTCGACGTTCATAACTTTCAAATATTGTATTTTTTACTTGATTCCATTCCAATGGTGAGAAAATTTGTTATCATTTTTTATTTTGAATGTACATCGTCAACCATTGGAGCAATCGCCAGACTACGTTTTTATGGAAGAATTTTCGACTAGTGTAACCTTAAGCATTCCATTGTCGCCATTATACTGGTTAAGGTCGAGGTTGAGATTCAAACCTAGCGTAGTTTCCGATATTACCAAGAACTAAGAAGGCTAATAAGTTATTCTCGTAACTAGGTATACCTACCTACTTATTTTTTAAAACGAATTGTAATATCATCTCAGCGACAATCAATATAAAAAATAAAAGATCAGCAACATTTGATACAGAGAAATTTGAGTTATTTTTGACAGATTGCAACTGAGATTCGAATTCGATCGTTCCTTAAAAATACGGCGCATATAGCTCTGTTATGTAAGATTAAGAACACAACAGATCATAATTCTAAGATAACTATTACTAGGCTCCATAATAAAAACAATAATAATATAATATAGGCAACTAACCAAATAAATAATGTCCAACCAATAGATTTGTACAAAAAAAAACATTTTTACAAAAATTACAACTGACTTCCAAACAAAAACACTACAAAGTGAAAAATAGCTTCAATTTCGGAAGTCGGTGTTCCTGTTTTCGTTTCTTTAGTTTTAGACACCGACTTCCGAAATTGAAGTTATTTTTCACTTTGTAGTGTATTTGTTTGGAAGTCGGTTGTAATTTTTGTAAAAATGATTATTATTTTTCACTTTTTAGTTGTGGTAAGTACATAATGGACCAGTTCTATAGGCTAGCTACCTATAATGCCCAAAGTGAAGCCAGAATAGATTAACACAATAATTTGAAACTTAAACAAAACTGTGGAATGAGAGTATACCAGGGTGAACTGTTCACACCTACGCACCCCTTTAGAGCGTACCAGTGTGATTTTATGTTATGAAAAGGTGTAAACAATAAACAAACATGCGATTGCAGCTATCCCAAGTTATTTGTCGTCATTTATTGAAGACTTCTGATGTATATCTCCGAAGTTCATCAGATCTTAATGAAAATTAAATGGGACATTACAAGCACCAGCGTTCAAATAAAAAAGAATCATCAAAATCGGTACAACCAATACAAAGTTATGAGGTAAAACACATAAAAAAAATACAGTCAAATTGATAACCGCCTCCTTTTTGCGAAGTCGGTTAAAAATACTTAAATTACCAGTGAAAAAAAATCACAGGTTTCATTTCGCTAACAATGCCATAATGTCTTCTAAAAACATCATTAACTTAAGATCCCTTGTCTACGCACAGTAGTTTAATAAAGCTCTATACTATTTTACGACGACGTTCTTCTTCTCTAAGTGTTATTTATACTCTGTGACATTTATCGTTTGTTACCAATACCAACCTTTTTTTGTTAACCTTTTAATTTTATGAGGCGTGAAGCTTTTGTTGTAAGTTTATAGTTTATGGTAAGGCTGCCCAACTCCTGGCCCGTGGGCCACAAACCAACTAACAGTGGTTTAATGTTATTCAATATTTATTTATTTGTAATATTGATTTAATACTTTACGCACACAAAAGTTCAGTGTCAACCTTTGAGCGATACAGAGACAAATTGTAGTTAGTTTTTTATATAGGTACTTAGCCATTTTCAATTAATGAAATTTTTCATTTAAAATTTATACATAGATATTAAACAAAATAAATACTGGGATAACCAACTAGAAATTACAGAATTCAAAACCACACTTATTTAAAACGAGATTTTTACTAAAACATCAAACAATCACACCAGTCTTTAATTTTCAGCTAACATCTGAAATTCGATTGATAAATTGTTAAAAACTAGTATTTTAATAATAGTTAATAACTATATTTTGTAACAATTCAAGTAAACTTGAAGTATTACAAGATATAGTTAATATATAAGTTTCTAAACTTTCATGGTCACTAACATTAACATTAAGAAGCGGGATATTTACCATGTTTACTGTTTGTTGCGAGTTTCCGATATTTCGGTGCTGTTGCAAGAACCATGATCACGGATAAACACAGATTGCTAACAACAGTATACATGGTAAATATCCCGCTTCTCATGTTAATGTTTTTTTAACCCCTTGTCATGTCCAGGCAATCACTGTCCATTCCAGGTTGCCTGGAAGAGATCGCGGCAAGCGATAAGGTCGCCCATTGTATATTTTTAGTTTTAAGTTTCTTTTGTTCTTGTATTTTCTGGTGTACAATAAAGTATAAATAAATAAATAAAACATTTTTTTATAATAAGATAAAAGTTTGCAAGTCCCAATTATTATTTTCAGTGTCAATCAATCTACTATTAAAACAAGGTTGCCCAACGGCTGAAATCCCATCTAATTTTGAAAGTGGGCCAAAATTTTGACATAAAATGTTGGCCCACCTTTAAAATAAGTTGGGCGTCCTTGGTTTATGGTACATCTTCACCTTTGTGGTGATAGACAACTATTAGAACGTTTGCTTTTAGTTTTTAACTAATTAAGAGCGAGATTGTAAAAATAGGTCAAATAAGTGTATCGATTTGTTATTTTCTATCTTTTGTTTTTGTTGGTTTTATTCATTTATTGGCCGGCGTGGTTTTGAGGGTGCCATATAGGCTCCCTCAAGATACTGTTCCAAATTATGTTTGATACAATTGTTTGTTTTTGACACACTTCAGCAGCCTTATTGCGTAATGAATTTGGCAAGGCAAAGGGCAAATAGTATGAAAAATTGACCAATCACATGCGAGATGAAAGACGTGATGTGGATTTCCGTGTGTGATTGGTCGATTTTTCGTATTCTTTGCCCTTTACCTTGCCGAATACATTACGCAATAAGGCTGCAGGTTCTTAAAGGGGGAGGGCATTTAGCAAACTCTTTAGTTGATTTAACTGGTTACATTTATTCTTTTACCTATGCGGTGCTAACCTGATGCAATTCAATCCTTAGAAATAAAAAAAAACTATTTTAACATGTACCGGTACTTATATACAATTGTTGGTGGGCCAGTTATAACTCGGCTTGACACGCTGCCGCGTGTCTAGATAAATTCTATTATACCCTGAAAATCTGTCAAAGTTTGACACTAAGGTACGGCAGGGTTCGAAACACTCAATTCAGAAACTTGCTCTTAATGTTTCAACCTAACATTAGGTACCTATAGGAACTGCGGCCATACAATTTTTCAGGTAAAGGAAAAATATGCAATGAAAACTGTAGGTATCTATGGTATAAAAAAGTTACCATAGTGATAATTAATTTCGTTCAATAATCTACTATACTGTTGTTTAAAAAAAATAACAAAATAATCATCCTAGAGCAAAATTACCACCTGCCTAATCTAAGAGAATTAACCAATATTAAATAAACAAATTAACGAAAAATAAAGCTAACACCCTATTAAGAAAATCGTTGCAAAAGCTCAAAGTAATCAAATGACAATAAAACGTTCTTTTTTCAAAATAAAAATGCTCCTTTCCACGAAAAACAAAAATAAACAATAAAAAGCGCTCTGTTCCACGTTCCTATTACAGTTTCTAGGAAACGAAATTTGAATGGCTTTATTGAACAATAAAGCGGCTTGAAGCGCTATTACCGATTATTATGTTATGGCTTCAAAGTTTTGTATCTCATTATGGAGTTTAATGATTTCAGGTAGATTTTGATTGTTTACAAAAAGGATTTATGTACCTAAAATAAAAGGAAAATAATGTTGACATAATTAACAGTTAGTAACATTGTATAAATTAATTCGATTTTAAGTTTTGTATGTTCATTTGACATTTAAGTAATCAAAATTGTTTTTTGTAGAATGTAATCTCTGGAAATACAGATACAAATGCGAAAATTCTTGCTAAAATTATTTCAATAAAAATATCAAAATAGAAATACAAATGAAACAGGCACTACATTTTCGTCTTAACATAACTGGCGCCATTTCAAAAGTTAAAGCATATTAAGGCGACATAATTGTGTAAATTACCTATTAATACGACGTTTAGTGCCGACAGGCGCTAATAAAGACAAGGCGCCATGACAGTTCTGTTATACCAACTCTACCATAAAGAAAACGAGCGCAAAACGAAGTAAAAAAAATGATCTGATAATATGTAGAACATTTGTGCCGGGAAATTAGACTTTTCACTCGTACGAACATATAATTTTGTCCTCTTTAGGTATATTAGTTTATATAGGAAGAAAAAGAAAAAAAGGAGGGGAAGCTTGTTTAGCTACGCAAGCTGCAACCCTCAAATTAAATCCATTATTTTACACCTTTCAGGGGTAGACCAAGGATAACGTACGCGCTTCTTAATTTATAGCGAGCCACCATTTAGGTACTTTCCATCGCTCAATTTGGTCGTTTTAACAGGTTCAATTAAGTATTTGGCAATATCTAAGGCCACAGATAATATAATACTAGCATACAGATACCACATCCCATACAAAAAAACCGTAACGTAACTGGTGTTTTCATCTGATTATACCGATTATTTTTTGTAAATCGATCGCGTTCGGTACCGTTCCACGGCGATAGATAGATCACTTATTTATATCCGTGGAAAGGAACGGAACGAAACCGAACGTGATCGAAGTACAAAAAATAATCAGTAAAAAGTCAATCAGTCGGTTTCTTTGTATGGGATGAGACACCACTGTAAGACTTTCGAAATATAACTAAGGGATTGACCACGAGACATTGCAATAGCATTCAATCCCATATATTTTTGACGTTTTTCCAATCGCTCTCGATAACGCTTTCGTTGATAAAATGTCAACTGTCAAATATCTCTCTTGTCAAACTCTAATAGGTGAACTTTAACATTAGAATTTGACAAGTTCTTGAATATAAAGTCATAATGCCAATTTTTTATTTGAATATTTGAGGATATGAATGAGTTGAGTATTTGTCAAACTATACTTTAGCCTGAAAATCTGTCAAGATTTGGCGCTAAAGTAGGTTTTGACACATTCTTAACCTCCAATAGTCAATACAGAACAAAAATGGGGTTTAGTTACAAGTATTTCTAAGAAAGCTAATTTCCTTACGACTATATTTAAATTATTTGTTTATTGCAGTAAAAATAGCAAAACAAAGATGACCATCTTCTTTAACATAAAAAAGTTAATTAAAACATCAAGAAGCGAACTAAAAAGAAGTAAACAAGAAGAAAATCATGCTGTGCAGTCGAAGGATACATATTCGCGAGCTGGCTTATCAGCATCATGATTTTCTTCTTATTTACGTCTTTTTAGATCGCTTTTTGAGCAGTCGGGTTTTTATTATTTGTATTTTTTTTATTTATAACTTTTTAGTAAATAATTTATTTTTTCGGATTAGGTACATTTAAACATAAACGTGTTATATTTTTTAAATCACCTCTTTGGAAGAAAAATATAAGTGGGTCCCCACAATATGGCGCCCGCAAAAAGCCATTTTTCTATTTTCCAATTTGAATGTAGCCCAATGACACTCACAAGGTTAAGACGAATCGATTGACGTAAGAATCATCAAAATCGGCCAACGCGTTTGGTCTCTAAAACGCCACATAGGAACAAACATACATACATAGACTGATAAACACATTACCCTCCTTCATGCAGCCGGGTAAAAACGGTAGATTTAAGAACAAAAAGATCATACTAACACACCAAAACCTCATTCAAGCCCGTCCAAGCCGCGGGCTAAAGCTAGCAACTAATAAATAATTCATAAATTCTAACGCAAGGGTCTAATTCCTCACCCTAAAAGGCTTATGCCATGGATATGTAATTAGCGTCTTAGGTAATTGTGTTTATAAGACATGTTAGCAGGAAACATCTGTCAGATAGACACATTTCACAATTGGAAATATTGTGCCTACTTAACTTAGGGACTGATGGTTTGGTTCTAAGCCCTAAACATAACAACCCTTTAAATTAAACTAAAATATCAAAAATGTCAATGAAAATGTGCTTTTTATAATTTAAAACTTATACCTGGAAATTAAGAAGATTGTAATAAAATAACTCATCGTAAGCTTCATCAACATCATATTAGCCAAAAGACGTCCACTGCTGGACATAGGCCTCCCCCAAGCGTCGCCACATTGACCGGTCCAGTGTGTCTCGCATCCAGCGGATCCCCGCAACCTTCACCAGGTCATCCGTCCACCACGAAACGTCTTCCAATTCGCGATCGCCACTCCAGAACTCTTCTGCCCCATCGGCCATCCGTTCTGCGAACAATATGCTGCCCACTGCCACTTAAGTTTGGCAATTCTCCGGGCTATGTCGGTAACCCTGGTTTTTACACCACTGATTCGATCACGCAAGGAAACGGAGCATAGCCCTCTGGGCAGGGCACATTGCTCGCAGAACGGACGCCGAAAAGTTTTGAATGGCGACCGCGTACCAAGGCCTCTCAGGTGGTATCTGTGCTCTAGGTGGACCGACGACCTGTTCAAGGCTGCAGGAGCCCGGTAAATGCGAAACGCACCCGATCAGTGTGGCGATGCTCGGGGGAGGCCTATGTACAGCAGTGAACGTCTTTCGGCTGAAATGATGATGATTATTATATTTGCCTTTACTGTCTGTCAGCTAGGCAAAGGAGTTTTCTTTTCCTTAGCCACCTCGGATCAGCCTCTACTGAAAATAAACAAGTATTTTTCGTACCACTTGCTCAAAAAGTGACATTCTATGCCACAAAAAGCGAACATAACAATAGTCATTTTTAATCTGTTAAAAACAGGGAAAGAAAATTGTACTGAATTTCATTCAACCTCTAGGGGGAGAATGTGATTTAAATTTGGAATACTTACCGAAATTTATACTGAACTACATCTGTGTTTACACCATTGAGTTTGTATATAAAGCATTATACATCTTTTTGAAAAAAGAATACGCATTGATTATGCAGTTATGATTATTAAATAAAATTACGAAAACCGACGAGGCCAGCGTAGTATGTGTGTAGTATGAGCTTCATGCCTTTGCTTTTCCGACAAAAAAATATTAGTATAGGAATTTGCCGCGTTTTTTTTTCTTCAAATACATAAACGTTAAGTTTATTTTACTTTTAATTGTCATTATTTTTAATAAATGCTTATCTCATATTATTATTGTGTAATTTTTTTCGCAAATGGTACGAAAAGTAGAGTATTTTCCTCGGTGATAAAGCTGTCTTAGTCTTGGGTGAACTTAAATCCCTCGCTACACTCAGGACTCGTCTTAAATCCCTCGCTTCGCTCGTGATTTAAGTTTTTAACACCCTCGCTACGCTCGGGAGTAAACCTCGAGTCCTTCGTTACGTTCGCGATTTAAATCGTCACCCGCGACAGAAGACACTGCTTTATCCCCTTGGTTAATAATCTACTATTATCTACACTCACAAAGTAATGTTCTAAATATGAATTCAAAAAATATTGTATATATTCGTGGATAGGTAAAATAAAATAAAAAACCATTACAGTGCAACATTTTCCTTCGATTTTCAAACAACTGCATCATAAAATAACTAAATAACCCACGCTCGTGTTTTAATAACCACTATTATATGACCATTGCATAAACTACTATTATGAAATAATATTTTTGACCTGGTCCGAACTGTGTCCCCGTGCAATAACATTGGAAATTCACGCGGACGAAGCCTCTAATAAAAGTTAGTAGCCAGCTACTTATTACATGCATGGCTATCCTGAAACATTTCACCGTCACGTAACAAATGTTTAAATGTTTCCCGGAACGATAGAAACTTATTGAACAATTCGAAGCTAATAGTGATGTTCCTACCAAACGTCAGTTTGACGTTAACGTTGACATGACACAATATTGTGACAACTTTGACGTTGTTATAATGTAAGGGCTATTTTATAGCTGGATGGGACAGTAATTAACTGTTGTGGATTATTAAGTTGTGTAATTTGGTTTTTTAGTGTCAGGCGATTAATATAATCAATATAAAGTGGTATTTGAAGGTGTTAGCTGAAGACGGGTTTTTATTGTTATACTCTTTGCGTTGTAGCATGGAGCAGGTGACAGTTTCAATAACATTTTTACGCATATACGTATTTGCATTTTTTGTAGTTTAACGTCATACAGGCAACTATGGTTTATGGTATAACTATACGTTAATGCGTAAAAAATGATATTGAAACTGTCACCCACACCATGCAACAGCGCAAAGAGTGTAGGTAGCTGTGATGTCAATTTGTGATTGTTCAGGCTTAGACAATAAATTGTCAATTATTTTTTTTTTTAAGGATAGGTATTCTTAAAAATGTTGTAACTATCTAGGAACCTGCCAAAGAATGAATTTTCAGAGGTAATTTGATATTAAAGGGCGGAAGGCCTGCTTTGGTTTTACCGACTTCAAAAGGAGGTAATCAATTCGATACGTGTGTATGTAATATTGTTGGAATTGCACAATAATCACATTATGTTACTCTGTACGGGCTTCTAAGACTTGTGCGCCAAATTTTATGTGTTTGTATGTATGTTTGTCCACGCATTTCTCCAAATCTACATAACGGATCATGATTATTATTTTTTACATGGATTAATTATCTCTCAACTTAGGGAACAGTGCAAGTTTCATCAACATCGGTTAAGCGGTTTTCAAGATATATAACATCAAAGGAATCCTTAGCGACAAACAGCACCAATGTTTAAATTGAGGTATTATGGGTATTTTGTCAATCCTTTAGATACCTTACTATAGAACTTGCCTACTTTTTAGTGAAAAGATACTAAAAGAAAAAGCGACAAATAAAAACTTATTCTCAAAAAATAAACCTACTTCTAAAGCAAAACACAAAAAAGTGCAAAAATAACTTTCGTTTCTATTAAGATATGTTTAAAAATAAAATATTTTGACTAACTACTCATAACGGACTGAGAGAAATATTTGAAATAGGAATGCACCCTTTTTATTGAAGCTTACCTTTGTTTTAAAATATTTTCAGTAGTAAAATTGGGAATAAATGTCATTTTGTTTTCAAATCAATTAATTTACAAAATTAAAGAACGTTTTTGTTAGTTGTCGAAATCCTTTGCAATCGTTGTATCCCGGCAAACTTAGAAGAATTCTAAACTAAAAGTTCACTTATAATAAGTCGCTATTGTTCTTGAAAGTAGTGATCCTCTTTTCATTTACCTACGACTAAGTTTTATTTTTTACACTTATTAATACACAGATCATCTAAGTAAAGATTTCATAATATTATTCAATCCCAAGACCCGTTTATTTCACGATTTCGTGTCCATTAAATTAATTTGACGATTTTATAACCATTTGATTACAATATTGGTTTATGGTGCTCTCTGAATCTATACTTCTATATCTATACTTATATTATAAAGAGGAAAGATTTGTATTTTTGTATGTAATGATTAAACTTAAAAACTACTGGACCGTTTTTAAAAGTTCTTTCACCGTTGGGAAGCTACACTATCCCCGGGCGACATAGGCTACTTTTTATCCCTGTATTCCCACGGGAACGAGAACTACGCGGGTGAAACCGTCGTCCGCTAGTCATTAATAAATATCTATGAAGAAAAACAAACTTGGTTTGTTATCTCAAACACCTAATTGGAATAAATATGTAAAAAACAGTGATTTTAGATTTTGTGATGAAAATATATTGTGGTAAGTTAATTCAGGAATTACAGATTTTAGAAACTACAATAACTAGGTACTACGTACCTAGAGCTATAAGTATAAGTAGGTAGAAGAGTACAGTCACTTACAAATTTGTTTGGAATTATTTTTTAAGTAGGTTGTAAGTACCTATTTAAATCAGTCTTCTTTTTTAAAGTTATATTAACTACATAAAACTGAATTTTATAATAGAGTTGTCAACCCTGCTAGGTACCAAATCATACAATCAAATAGACAGTATCCATTCGCTTCCAGCTAGACTAGATACCGCAACACCTTCCTTTTAAATTCTAACATTACCTAACTCACCCACACGAAGGCAATACATAACCCTATCTTCCAAAACAAAGAGACAAACAAATCAAAAATAAAAACACATCAGCATGTCCTAAAGAAAAATCAAACAAATCCAACCGACGCATTACATACGAGATACAAAACACAATGACATACAAACAGTCACAGCACAGAGTCTAAACACTCACGAAAAATTACAAAAAAAAAATATAAACCGCACTTAAAAAAACCCTACGGCTTGAACCTCGATTGATGGCCAGTGTGTCTCTGTCTGCCGTACCCGAGAAGCCGACTGGGCGTGGCCTCCATAACAGGTTACCAAAGCACTGAACACCGCCAAAAAATACCCATAAAAAACATATAATAGTAACCCTGGCGCCGACGATCGATCTTACATTGCCAACCCGTGCGCTCTGCACGTACAAACGAAAAAAATCGCGCTGCGGCATCCAACCAATCAGAAAACAACTCCTCCTTTGACAAATACCGCCTCGGATTAAGCCACGCCTATGATACAGCAGTGGCGCCAGAAACCCTATACATGTGGCGATATGAGGAACTAATTAGAACGAGACGGAGCTACTCTGGGCCGTTCGTTTCTCGCACAATTTCCCCCAACCGATCATTAAGTGCTTAAATCCAACAGGAGTTGGTTGTGTCGGGTTTCTTCGGAGGGGTACGCTATTAAAATATCCACAAACATTATCTTTAATTGGACAGAATTTTGTGCTTGTGTGCGTTGGCGAGCGTGTTTTTTTTTCGAAGCTTGTGACGATTCGGTTTTTTCGAAACTTTGATGACTGTTATCATTCGTGTTTAGTGTGAGGTGATCGCCTGTGATTTTCTATAGTTTAACTCTACGAATATTACGACTCGTTTAGACTCGATAAAGGAACCAGTGTTGTGATTAAAAATGACATCGGTGACGTAATATAATCTGGACGTAAAACGAAATCGACTATCGAAGAAGTAAAATTGGAAAATGATGCCACGTGCTCTGTAATTGCTGAATCGTAATGCATGGATCGTTAATTGATAGGCAATTATCATTCTGTCCTGTTCTTTCTAATTACTGCCAATAATAAATTTGATTGCTACGCCTCACCTCTCTAATGCTGTACCCAATCCGTTACGAATTCTTTATTTAAAATAACAAATCGTTCGTTTCCAAATTCTAAATCGATCAATCAATGATTTTATGAAGTTTTGGAGAATATAGTGAAGGACCAGTGAGCGATTAAGACAAGTGTACGATAAATAAAAGGAGAAACTTAATAAATTTTGTGTGACAATTTTGTGGTGTAAGAAAATTATTGTGAAAAAGTGATGCTGTGTAATATCGCGTGATTTCTACAAAAACCGTAAGTACCTATTTATTTTGTACATTCTTCTGTTCTTCAGGTTTGAAAACAACCAGCAAAGTCATGTCTAAGGCAACAAATTTAGTTTGAAAAGAAAAAGTTGAATACACGGCCGAAAAAAATTTGGGCTACGCAAAGATAGATCCAAGTCCAAGTCAGGATTATAAAACGTTTCTAAAATAAGTAAAATTATATTTTTTTTTGCAAAAGCGAACAATTTATTGCAATTTAATTTAGGCCTAATAAGACGCTTATTGGAGTTAACTCATATTCCAACCAGTAAAATAAATTAAAATAAAACAATATTTCATGGTTTTTATACTTTCACCCTTAGTTCGTCTTGCGAGTACAGAAAACTCGAGGTCGTTTTCCTAGGCACGCTAGGGGTCCCAAATGTACTGAGATGCTTTGAAAATCTTAAATTTAAGACAAACCCTGTAAATACCTAACTGCTTAAGTTACGGAACTCATATCTACCCATTTTGAAACATTTTTGTTTGGTATAAAACTTACAGTAGTTAAAAATTCAACCAAATTAATGCAAAATTCCTTCACTAAGCCGTAACCTAGGACCAAAAAAAGGCAAGTTAAAAGTAATACATACAAATATACCTAGCTGAAGTAGCTAGGTAGGTTAGGTAAGCGTTAGGTAGGTACTCATCAAATTCTTTCGAAAGGAATCGTCCCGCGCTCTTCTAAGACAAAAGCAATAACTTAAGTTTAGCCATATACTCGAAGGCAAAGTTACACAGAAAATTGAGTACAAATTTTGATCCATTTTTTAATTTATTTAATAAGTAGTATCTATTTGGACATCGTGAGACAAGCTTAAGAGTAACATTTCGGTACCAAGGCTACCGAAATGTTACTCTTAAGCTTGTTTCAGAAGGGTGGAGTAGAAAATGATATTCTCTATATTTCATTCGAAATATTGGTCTCTTAAGATGTCAGTGTTATTGCGCAGTCCTTAATTCAATATTGTCGTCGCATCGCTATGGCAGCAATAAAAATATTTCTCCCGATTCGGGAATTGAATTCGCGGCTCGAAGGACGGAATTTAGATTTTTTCTGGAAACCCATCCTCCTCAGTCAATGACCGTGAACACCAATGTTTATTTGACTGTATTTCTAAAGTTTCATCATAAATCATTAATTTGTCCAAAATACTCGTAATTAAGTTATTCTTTTACTTTTGTAAATACTTACTAAATATATTCCGTAATTCCCAAAAATCGCCTCAAAGAACTAACTTTCGAAGAAAAGTCGGAGGTCAAAAACTTTGTGTCTGTATAGTAAGATGAATCATGAATTACTTTGTTCTCGCCCGATTCTGATTTCCTCTTTTTTCCCCTTCGAGAATTTCGAGGAATCGGCGTCGGCGTTCGGCGATCGTTTCGTCATAAAAGGAACTCCCATTTAGCGTCATCCAGAATTATTCACTATTTGGTTCATTTTTTGCATTCACTGACTCAATTATGTTCGATTTACTAAGATATAAAACTCCATTGTGTCTTGTGCATATTCAACAATCGTAATTTAGATCTCAGTGAGGCGTTTAATCAGCGACAAACTTTATATTCTTACACTACATGGCTTAAAAAGCCAATAATACTTTGCTTTTGGAAACTTTATTTCACCGTCAATACTCCGAACGTGAATCTCCAGCCTTCAAAAAGTAATTTTTTCTATATGGATGATTTACTATATATATCCACTAAAATTTCTTCAGTCAGCCATATCACGCTAACATTTAAACCGAAATACAGATATTCCTTACTATCGCATACTGTATCTGTCAGACTGTTAGCTTACACATCGCCTTTCAAAACATCTTGTCAGCGCTCCTTTGACCTCCCGTAGAGCAACGCTCCAGGTATCAGTAACAAATCATATACTATTCCAACACCTTTTTTTATATTTCTTCTATTAATAAAAGTCGCTCAAAAAGGAGATCAACAAAAAATATTGGACTTTCTTTCGGCATTTCTTCTTTGGAGATATCACTGTCAGTTTAGAGAATTTGCGAAAGGTTAGGAACTCGCGAAATAATATTTCTATTCTTTGAGTATTTATAGTTTTTTTTGTATTAAATGCTATTTGGTTTTATTTAAGAGAGTATTAGTTCTTGCGGTATATTTAAAGTTTTAGGACTATTTGAATCTTCTGAAGAATAAAGAGTTTTATTAGAAGAAATAACAGTTACTTGTTCTTTACCTTGATGACTTAGTACTGACAATATGACAACAACACTGATAGATATTTCACATAACCCTTTGCCGTCAAGTTCATTAGTAATTTATGCTGTATCTATTTTATCCATCGATCTATATTCAACTCAAAGTTTATCCACTTGATTTAAATTAATGACATTAACAGGTTAATTCACAACAACCTGCTAATGTCAACTACAAATAATTAATTTTGCATTATCTATCTTGAAACTAATATTATAATCTCAGCATATGAAACAGTAACAGGCAAGGTTATTTATCAATCATCACAGTATGATCATTGTAATTACTTTAAGATTAACTATGCTGCTATGATTTATTTTGCTATATTTTCCTTGTGGATGGTACATATTTGTATAAAAACTTGTTATAGCGCACACGCGGTTTAAGAAAAACCTTTGTTGAAAATTATTGAAATAGTAGAAAGAGCTTACTAAATTCTGGACGAGATGTTCACTAGAAAAAAAAAATCAAATTGCAAAGTAATCCATCAAGGAAGCGGTGTACGTCACTCTATCTCTTGAGAAGGTATCTTTTCTAAGTTAGACGTGGCTGCAGAGAAAAAAACACCATAAAATTATCTTTGAAATACACTTGGATATTAACCAGATGGTAAATCTCAATAGTAGGTACGTATATAGTATTAAAATAATATATACAATTTCAATATATCTTGAGTTGGAATGCGTTAGGTATGCACAATAAATGAATCATTAAAACGTTTCCCAAAAAATCTTCACAGCAAAAATTAACCATTAAAACAGAGCATTTTACGAGATCAACTCAAACAAACATAAAGACAAACAGCTAGACGAGACCCACGACTCAGTTTATGACATTGATTAAAAGCGTAGGACGACCTTTAGCTTTTAAGGCTTACAATCCTAATAATATTTTATCACTGTCTTATATAGCTCTGAGTGATTTGAATAGCCTATTAAGAACGGCAAGTAATATTAACGAGTTTAGTGGTTAACTTTTTTAAATCGAGCCTATGTGAGAAATAAGCCTATTGTCATAAGCTACGACTGCTGCCAAGACCTAAAACTGCGCTTTGGCTCTTGTCTGTTTATATAATAGTTCCATATTAGTGCTATAGGGATAGAATTCATTCTTCCTTCTAACCAGCAACATTATTTGATTAATCTAGAGGTTGTGACATTTGATTGTTTAATAACAGAAACGTTTACTAGTATCTTGCTGAGACAACCCATATTATTAGGGACTGAGTCTATTTCTTCTTAAACCTCTGGTAGTGTTTGATCATCGTTAAAACTCTGCAGCTTGTTTAATGCTCACCTTCTCTGTATAAGAAGAGGCTTTTTCCCTTCTATGGGACAGTAATAGGCTGGTATTATTATTATGAATGCGTTTTATTTGATCTCCTTTTGTTTCTCATTCTTCTCATTGTCTATGTTTGATCGTTCACGATATAATGTCATCTTCATTTATATATTTCGGATCAATCTTTTCGCTTTTAGCTCCATCATCATCTACTTCCTCTAACATTCTCAATTCATTAAGCCGGGTCCTTCAATCAATAAAATATTAAAATACAGTCGATTTCACGAGTAATCACATATAGTTTTTATAGCAGCAATTATTGTTAAAAACACCGGTTTATCTCTAAGTCCGAGGCTCGTTTTAATTAAGAATTCTCGTATATGAATATGTTTTGACCTAAAGTTCAAATCTTCGATGGTAACATTCATGTATGTCGCTTGAAAAGTGGTTAGTTTCTATAAATCTGTGATTCTTCGAAAGTTGGTTAGGTCACTGTTGTCTATTTTACCGTTGGTGTATTTATTATATTGCTACCTATCTCATTTTAGTTATAAGTGGGTCCGTCACACTCCTGATAGTAAGGCCCAGTAATTGATGAATTAAAAGTATGGGTGCTGTTGTATACAGGCACATAAGTTAAAAAAAAAAAAAAAAATATCTAAAGTTACATCACTCCTATACATAGCCCCAGTTTTGCTGATGCCATCCATAGCATCAGATAGTACACTGAACCAATATATTTAATCAAAAACAGAATTATTTTCTAAAACCTCATCAATGCCACGTAAAACAAACATTTTCAACCCGTTCATATCAAATTCTATTTCGAACTCTTCACGTTTACAATCCAATCAATAATGTACTCCTTCCTGACCCCTTCTGTCGACGTCTATAATAGCTGTTTTACCCTACAAGCATTGATTATTGCCGTTAATACACGTATTCAGTTCATTCAAATTGTTATCATTACCTTTTGTATTGGCTTCGACACCTGAAAAGTGGTTTTTAGTTCTAAAAATAGGTGTGATGGTTAAAAATTTATAATTTCTTGTGATATTTGTATGTTTTCATCGTTTTGTAACCCTTTTACTCTTAAAAAGTGTTTCTCTCACTCTTTAACGGTCTTACCATAAGTGATACATAAATTATTTCTCATTATCATCATCACCAAGCATAGCATAGCATTACTAATCTATAATATTCTCACTGCAGGGACACAGGGCTCCTCTTTATTGGAGGGAATAGACCATAATTTATCACGCGGCCCCAGTGCAGGTTGGTAGATGTCGCAAGTCTTTGAATTTTTTAGTTCTAGGACATGCCGGTTTACTCAAGATGTTTCTTTCACCGTTTTGAGAGATACCGAACTTGGCAGATATTTTAGCTTTGTCTCTGTCAACGCAACTGCGATACTTCTGGCATTACAGATGTCTATAGGCGGCGGTAACCACTTATAATCAGGTGCGCCGTTAAGTATTACTTGTATGTTGTATGCTTAGTAAAAAAAGCCGAAGTTTGTAACATATAAAGGAAACAGGCATATACTGCTGCTTTGCTCATCCTCTTGTTGAAATATCTTAGTCACTTTTAATACCAAAGACAAGACAATTTTGTAAATAAAGATACACACTTATATAAACTCTCGCCTCTTTGCCATGGGTTTAGGCAGGAACTACAGATATCCACCTACTACGATTCTTACATATCTATCATTATACTCCTTTATATGAAGATAGGTTACATCAAATCTTGTTTCTCACCGATTAAACGGAGAAGACAAAGCTAAAAGGCTACCCAGCAGTTAAGTAGGACACTGGACAGAATAAGTAAATAAATAAAAAAAGATTTATTAAAAAAAGCATCTAAAAATCAGACCACAGATAAAAAAAATCAGAACACTCCAAAATAAGTCATAAAAACAAATGACACCCGAAAACCAACAATCCCCATCAGATTCCCATTGATAAACCATCGGAGCTACTAAATCAATAGTTTATTCGAATATTTGACGTCTTATCGCGACTAATCGACAACACTTGACGTCTATTTTGACTATTGACATGTCATGTTGACACAATGGCTGCTTAGACGACATTAGTGCCTTTGCCTGCTTTTATAACATGTTTTTTTATAACAAGTTTGTCGTTGGCAATAAGAACTTTGAACTTTGTGCAAGAAGCACAGTTCGAAGTGGCGTTAGTTACTTGGCGGAGGCCCATGATACGCAGTGGAGTGGACATCCTTCGGCTGAAATGATGATGATGATGTAGTGAAACTTTGCTGTTGGGTGTAGGGTCTTTTCTTTCTATCACATTCTTAATAGCATCTTTAGGCTCTGAGACAAGTGAGACTGTATCAACGAAATTGCAGCGAAAGCGAATGAAAAAAAAATGTGATATTGTCATGCGCTATCGAAATTGCACGTCATCAATTTCCTTACATTTGGCATTTCGACCATAAACATCGCTAACATCGAATGAAACTATGTCTAAAGCCTCTTGACAGATTTAATATTGTAGTTAGTTACTGACTATAAGTTCCCCTCTACATGAAATGTGTAACATAACTAGGGAACACTATTGTATACACATCTGCCTTCTCCTTCGGGAATTACAGGCGTGACGCTCTGTTATGTATTATTATAAAAAGTATGTGGCATATGTCTGACATTTTTGGGGCAGTATTTGACAACCTGCAATTACTGTCTAGTGTCTATTCGCACAAGAATTAATACCGACGGAATAACTTGATTTTTGGAACGAGTTCCAAGTGTTGTACATTTGAATGGTCATGTCATCTAAATTTTGGGATTTCTGACGGTCATAAGTGACCCGACGGCACCAATACCTAAGTAGTAGATAACTACATATTTTGGAAGTTATCCGACTCGAAGGACCAATATAAACCAGATATTCGTAACGAACAACAAAGGACTTCAATATGTACCGTGTCTGCTCATTTTGCCTGCTGCATTCTGATAAAACATTTAAATAACACGCTGTCGAATTTGCGATTCTATCGTAGGTCCCCTCGCAGTCAAACTAAATAAGGAACTGTTATCATCATCTGCCTATTATCTTCCAACTGTGTTTGGGTTGGCATCTAGTCTAACCAGATGTCATTATTTTATATGAACCGACTAGCTACCTAATCTCCACAACCCAGTTATACTCACTTATTAAAAATTACATCATCACCAGCCTGTAATTGTCCCACTGCAGGGCAAAGGCCTCTTCTCATATTGAGAAAGCATAAGGCATGAGCATTGATGCGGGCTGGCGATTTCAGACTTATATTATCTACTCGTATAAGTCCAGCAGCCATTGCTTCTCTGTTTTAACAGCACGAAGCACACTCGTTTTGGTAACTCAACAATATTCATTGCGTGTTTTACGCTTCGAGTAGGCGGATTTATTGAACATATGAAGCAATGAATGTAAGGAAAGCATACCGTGTGCTACTCTTTGAAGTTTTACAATAAGGGTGCTGGATTACTCGTTATTTTTTCGTTCACCGTTGTCAACGATGTCCAAGATAAGCTTAGAAAGTAAATAAGAAAAAGTAACATTGGTATTTGCCAAGATTTGAATCCAAAACCTCAAGCACGAGAAGCGAGATATTAACCACAGGGAACCCGCGACAAAACTAGTTCATTAAATTCATGGCGTAATATCAGAAGCATGCAAACTTCAAAATCGTACTTCAAAAGCCGTTGTAACAAATGAACGTCTATACCATCGCCCTGTCAATTCGGCAAGACACACAACAAAAAATTGCCATTATTGTAAAATTAATGACCTGCCTAACGAATCGAATGAAATTAAAGAATTTAATTGACAGACCACGGTAGCTCTTCTTTATTAGATTGTGATAGAGATGTTTCAATCGATTTCTAGTGAGGAGCTATGTTTTGAGTGTTCGATTGTTAGTCGATTTGAAGGAGCGGTAATGTATTCATTCATCATTTGGAGGTTGTGTAATGTTTCTTTAAACATATTAAGCAATACAATAAATCATCACAGTAAATCATTTGTAATATACGAGAAAATCACTAATTTGATCTGATTTTATTCTTATTAAAAATATCTAAGTATGAAAAAAAAAAAATCAACAGCCAAAGAAAGAAGAAAAATTAGAATACCAAGTAACCACCTAGTCAAAATATTGCATTTTGTTATTATTTTCTACATCATTTAAACAAATATTCCAAATAAATAAACTAATTTTGCAGACAAACTGCCCTCTGGAAACATCACATGATTATATTCGATTACAATTCTCTCCCTCAAATAATCGACTAAAACTAACTCGCCTACGATCCCATCCCTGGTTGTGCGCAAGAGCACACCAACCCTCGGTAATTACCGCGCTTTCCTTTTAAGGTTAATAAGACAAAATGGCGCCTTGACAAATGATTTATTAATGTCTCCGGAGCAAATGTTAACCGCTCTCTTAAGTCGGGTTGTTTTTCTAAATAACTGGTAGGTTTAGGTGTTATATTTATTTATAAGTTCACACTCGTATTATGGAATTTTCTGGAAATTGAAGGTAGATTTTGAAATTGTTTAGAAATATCAAGCATTTGCCGCTATTTTTATATTTTCATAATCATCGCTATTCTTGGTCATGGCCTTATTATCGTGTCAACGCCATCTTGATTCTCTGTGAAAAAGGATAGTGCTTCATCCTGTATAGATCCGTCTCTCCCTCACTGTGGAACCATGATGGTTTTGATACGTCAGAGTAATAGAGAAACACCTTGGGATACAGAAATCGTAGACAAACTCTCTAAGACCTCTCGTTATATATTTCAGGAAAAAATTACGTACACTGCAGGATATTATAAGCCTCTTCCAAGTTGCACCACATCATCCAGTTCTACGCTTTAATACAATAGATTTTCTGGAAAATTTGAGTCAACTTTGGTAAATAATTAAAGATTTTACAAATATCGAAAACGCTACAAAATTATTTGATATTTTAAAATTTATAACTGTGACCAATTTTAATGGCACAGACGAATTAGCTATGAAAATGATTGTCATGAATAAAAATTATGATGCCGTCATTGATGAAGACTATAAAATATATTAAAATATTAATGCATTTGTCCAAATATCTTTTAGTTCCACATGCTTAATAGCTTATTTCATATCCTCTTCCCGATTCATATAGTATTCGATAATTATTTGCCATTATTTGAGCCTATATATACTTCTTATTCTCATCTACCTTGTTTATTATTATGAACCAGTTCTGTCGCATTGCAGATCAAAGATCTCCCTTTTCACTTGCCCAATATTCTGTGATTTTTGGCTCCGTTTTTTTTATTTAATTTGGGTTAATCCGTGCTCTACCCTTAGTATTTTATTTTTATTGACAGGCACGCGTTTGACCACTAGTTGCCTAAAACCTCACGCCATTTCAACCTTTTCACTTCAATTTTCGCCTACTTTGATTTAATTGTAATCAATTTTGCCAGTAACTACTTCATCAACCAAACCTAAATCAACTATACGTTTTAATGTAAGTTCCCTGCTTACTACAAAAGCAATCAGAATGAAGAAAAAGAAATGAAGATTCGTCTTGGATACCATTTGCTATCTCACGCCAATCTAAGTACGTACTACGCACGCCATCTAGCGGTGGCTACTCGGAAAACGCTGATGTCTATCTGACGTTTCTTTTGTTGAGACCTGATGGAAGCGATAGCCTGGTTAGGTGGTCTCGTGAAAAATTAAGGGTTGAAGTCTGATTTCAATCTGGACTTAAGTGTCTACAAGAAAATGGCTGTGACTTTGTATAGGTAGATTCAAATTCAATGGTGGCTTCACCCCTTACTCGCGCTGTCACATTACTTTGTTACAGTTTATTATATCACACACACATTTCATCAGTTATGTTTTAAGTCTAATTTAATTTGAAGCGAGCATATGTTGCCATCGACCGGGAAAAGTCAAGACTCCGGGCTGCAACTGAGAATTCCAAATCCAACAACACCAGGAGTGCAGCAATTCATGCTCAATTTATGGTTTGCTTTTGTTTTGTTCGGAGCCGCGATTAAGTTCGAATCTTCGACTCCCTGTCATTGTCCCTACGGTAATATATCTTGAGACCGTCTATAGGGTGTTTGAACTTATTATTTTTGTACAGACTAATGTCCTTTTAATATATTCGGTTTTCGACTTTTAAACCTGTCGCATCAGTAAGCTATTTCATCTGTTGCTAAATCTCACGTCAATTTATATTTATATTTTGAATGATATGAAGGTTCATGAATCAGACTCGCATATTGCGTCAGTTTTATGAATGCCATATTTATGCGAGAGAGCTTCATGGATAAATAATTACACCCGTTAGGGTCTATCTTCAAGTTTGAGCATCCTTACCGTGGATGAATGACCATCTACTACATAAATCGAGATCCTTCCGTGTCTCGGAGACAAGCATTTGATCCCGGCTGTCATTTTTAGATCTCACTTTATAAAATGCTGGCATTCAGACGCATCTGATTAAAATTGAAGACAACGTACAGGGAAAAAGATGATGATTTTTTCTGCTAAAATCAATACACTGTGATCACTTTAAATATCTT
Source organism: Orthosia gothica (assembly GCA_949775005.1). Taxonomy (NCBI): domain Eukaryota; kingdom Metazoa; phylum Arthropoda; class Insecta; order Lepidoptera; family Noctuidae; genus Orthosia; species Orthosia gothica. The sequence continues at coordinate 10,672,871 of OX459035.1, read as the reverse complement.
CCTACGCTTGTGAATATGTGCAACTAGCTTCATGTTTTGGACTGACCAAATGCATTACAAATCAGAAGTGTATGTGGTCTAATTGTAATAAATGATTTGAGTTTAAATTTGGAATACTTTTGATAAGTCTGATGTCACAACCCTACATTGTACTAATCTGTAATATCCATGTTTACAGTAGATAAAACGTTTACTATTCTGACATTACTAGACCTTAAGCTTACTCGAAAGGCTTTAAAAAATAAAACGTTTGGCTATACAATGTCAAGTAGGGATTAGTGCTGTTTCTACATTTACATTGTCAGCTTCACCTGCTTACTTACAAATGTCACTAACACCGAACATGTTAGTGATGCGAAATGGTTCGTCTTTAGTCGGATTGAACGAATCGTAAGTCGTTTAGTGTTGTTGTGTTTAATTGCTGTATAGTTTAGGGCTGTTCAGAAATATTGACGTGCATTCAAACATTTTGTGGTATGGAAAATACACACACGAAATTGAATTCGGATTTCTAAGTGAATCAGCGTTTGCGTCTATAATCTATATACATATCTATAACAATGTGTATGTATAAGGTGAATCAAATCCTAAACAACGAAATTAACAATTTGCTTTAAATAGCAAACCTTTTCAACTTTTTTATTCAGTCAAAATTACAAATAACTTCATGTCATTAGCAAGGACATCGCCAGCTAAACGTAGTGTGCCTAATACCATAGTTAACTTCTTCTTCTGCATTTATTCGCTTGCTGTTTTCATTAATATCCTCCATAGCGACTTCACCTAAAGAAGGCCTTCCCCATGCAGAAGAATTCCCAATAGACTTGATTTGTTTGTTCCAGTTACCACTGTACTAACTGTAACTACATTCTCTTCAAAAAAATCATCTAGCCCAGTGACATCCTATACTTCATTTATCAGGTCTCATGAATTCACTTTATAGAAGACGCTTCGATATATTATTGACATATTCCACAGCAAGCAATACAGCTTTCAATAGAAATCACATGAATATCCAAACCCAGTCAAACACCAGCTGGCATTAAAATAGAGTAAACCTTAACATCAGAAGACAGTTGACTATTACTAAGTGCTTGTCATAGCCTTCAAACGAGTTTTATTTGAAATGAGGGTAGTATGCAATGACGGGTTAGTGCGATAATGTTAATATCTTGTTTTACGACTTTTATAGAGTTGGAAGATAATTTTATTGCACTTAAGTGTCGAGGGTAGGTTTTTAAAATGAGTAAAGAAGTGGAAGTAAGTGAAACGGCTATATCCGATAAAGATAAAGATTAGCAGATTGAGAGAATCTTACTGAAGATTATACTTCTCATAAACGCAATGCATTTATGGTAATGAAACAATCAACAGGAACTTTTTAATTATCAAAGAGTTGATCAGTCAAAAGGGTGACGCTAGTTGTCCATTCCAAAGCGTAGGAAGTTTAGTATAGAGAAGAACAGCCAAGAAGACTTTGTAGATACTCTTTTAAATTAAAATATCTATGTTCTATCGTTACCAAAGCATTATAATGATACAGGATAAATCTACTGTTTGCAATATTATAGTTGATATTAATGAAAGCAATAACGTTTCCTGAGATATTGACATAACAGTAAGCAATAAATATCAATTATTTAAAGATACAGTGTTACTGATACTTTTAATTAGATCTATAACTAGTAGGTACTTATCGTTGATTTCAATTCTATTGTTTTATTCTTGTAAGCTTGTCCTTTTAATTTATTGTTACAATTATGTTTTTATTGTAGTACGATTCTATAATTAAACACATTACTCAGCTTTTTTTAAGTTGATTATGTAATTAACAATCTGTGTGCTGCTGACTGCATATTTTATAATATTTTTAGCAATTGAACAGAGGATCCTACTAATATTAAATATGAAAACTCTTTCACGCAAAAACAGCCAAACGCATCTGGATACACAGATAGTTTAGAATCTGAATTGACAATTAAAGTAAGTACTTTAATAGATTTTCAATTTTTACAGGGACGAAGTCACTGGCAAAAACTAGATTTATAATTATATAAACCTAGACAGCTTGATTGACCTTTCTGCTTAACTCGCTTTTAATTCAGTACTAAAACAAAAAACACACTCGCTTCCAAAATCACGAGAATATTTTCAAGAAAAACCAACACGCTTGTCAGTTTTTTCCTTAAAAAATCCTAGTAATCTATTATCCTTCAAGCCTTTCTTTCACAAAAAGTGTCATGAAATGTTAATCAGCCCATTTTTTATCGTTCCATGACGTCTAAAGATTAATAAACAACAATGACTATTCTTCGCGCCCTTTCTATTGTGGCCGCCATTACGCCGGGCTGTCAATGAGGTTAAGACCAAAATGGCCGCTGTGACACGCGACTATGTTTACTGATTTACCGCGCAAATTAACGCTATATTATTTATCGTTGGGGTTAGAGTATTATGTAATTTTTTTATAGTGTGATATTGGAATTATGAAATATGTTTTTGGGGTCGATTTTTGGGGAGAGTTTAACCTTTTTATATTAAATGTCTCGTTGTCCCCTTCCTTTTATATGGCTCTTTGATGGATTTTGCTTTCTTTAGCTGTCATATGGTCAATTTCTGCATTGAGTATTTGTAGAACCTTTCAAACCCTACTTTAGTGCTACATTTTGGTAGATTTTCAGGCTATTGAACAGTTTGACAAATACTCAATTGCAAACGCTTATTTTAGATATCTTGCTGTAGTTTAAACTGTCAAGCTGGTTTTCCACATTCTTGCGCTAAATAACTCATTCTTTACCACAAAACATATTTATCTATCAATCAATCTATTACAACATCACTATGCAGATCTATGCATAGTAAAACAACATATTTAAATGATTCAACATGGTTGCCTATGTTTAAATTATCACTGGATTTATGTCCGTTGACATTTACCCATCCGGGATGTCCGTAAGACTAACATGATAGGCGTGGAAACTAGTTGAGATGGCATCCTTTCTAATATACAATCTTGTTTTTATGAGGTTGATAAAACTGTGACACAATTCTGGATAGATCTATTTATATAGTGACATAATTCTCATTTAAGCTCTTCTGAGCTAACTTGGCTAAGAAGAGATTAATCAAATACAAAGTGTCAAGTAGATATAGAAATTAAGATCTTTTCTTAGCAATATGAAAAGTGTTTCTTTTTTATTACAGTTGTTCTTCAAAAAACGAGACATTGGCGGTGCTATTTCTAATACACAGTTTGATAAATACAATCTATTTAATAGAGCAAGTAGACAATATCATTGACTGAGGAAAATCCTTTTACAAGTAACTGCAACTCTTGAATATAAAATCCTATCCTGTTTTTCTATGCCTTAGCATCTTTGCCAAGTTTATCATTTCTGCTTGCTCCTGATGTCTTCCTCTTTAAAGGCTCATCATGCTTAAACATATCTCATTATCATTTTAGTCGAAATAAGTTATCTGCTGTATTATATAGGCCTCCCCCTAGCGTCACTATATCGACCAGTCCTATGCTTCTTGCATCCAGTTGAAAAGATCTAGCTCTCAATTACTTTCGACACTCATCAGTTATTTTCAAATTGTCATGATTTTTTATCTCTTACGTCATCATAACGTGCAATGGCACTCATAAATACAATATTAGTTACTGGTTTACTGATCATCCAATTACTATCTTCAATTGTCTTTCACAATAAGTGTTTTTCACCACCCAGATCTTGATCAAATTCATCTCTGGCTCTTTTTTGATCAGTATTCGTTCGTGATAGGTTAATCTAAAGTTTTATAGGAAAATCATTATAACAAAAACCGCTGGTCTCGTGTTTGATTCGACTTTGAGCGATTTGCCTTGAACTAATTGCTGTGACCAGTAATGGTTGAGCGTTTACGTCATAGTGCTAAAATATTGCATATCATTTACAAGTTGTTTCTGATTTTGTAGAATGGATTTGGTTTGGTTGTGTTAAGATTGTTTATGATCTGATTTGGGCTTAGACTCGTGTATATATCCTACGCCTCTTTCAAATCTTCTATACATTTATCAATTTTCAGTCTACTGTGTCTTCCTACTTCTATTTGTTGGTATTTGTCAGCCATTCCCAAGATGACTGCTTCAACACAACTTTCTACAAATCCACAAACAAACAGCAAAGATTGCAGCATCGCATGTTCTCAATAAATAATCACAATATTTATAATCTTAGGCTGGATCCACACAGCGAGTTTCTTCTGCGATTTATGTGCCATTGCATAATGTACTGAATCTTACCTTCCCACTGCTAGGACACTGTCTTCCTCTCCTTGAGAAAGAGTGGGACGTAATGCACTCAGTAAGCCCAGTGCGAGTTAGTAGAAATCCATTATACATAGAGGGTCTCTATGTGTAATGGACTCCGTGCTTCAGAAAGCACGTTAAGTCCCAGCTTTTATTTTAAGATCTTTGTCTATCGTTATGGGCAGTCAGAAGATGGAAAGAATGATCACCAATCTTACCAAAGTGTATTTTGTTATCAAGTAACTGGATTCGGGGGTCAGATATGTAGTAACTCCAAAGTACTGGTATTCAGTTATAGTATTCATTATATTGGATGCCAACCCCAACATAATTGATTGACTCACCCAACGAAGCATTGTGGCCACGGCTTTACAAAGATCATCGCGTGCCAGCTTCATAGTTTTACGTTATACGATCAAAAATATAAGATTCGACATGGTTTTAAGACACCGTTACACGACCGGCGATTTTTTGTTTTTAACTTGTTTCTTTTTTCTTGTATTTTTATAGTGATTGTTGTTTGGCGTGACGGTAAAAGGGGAGGGCCTTTGTGTCCTAGTTTCGGCCATGAGATAGGTTTCAAGAGGTTGTGAGTTCGAGGCCGATGCACACTTTGCTTAAACCTTCTCTTGACACAAGATAAAAATTAAATAAATAGAAACCAACATTATTGAACACGAAAAAGAAGTAAGTAGACCTGCGTAAGATATTGATATAGACAAAAATAGACTTATCCACAAACGTGGGTATGTTTTCCAGACAGACACTGGAAGAAAAGAACACACTCATAATAGTTATATGATATATAACTATTAAGATATATAACTATTATGTGTGTATATCATACAAATATAGCTTAATTCTATCATTTGTCAGCCTTTGCCCAACGAGGTTGAAGCGACTGTTTGTCTGTCCTTTACAGCCAGTAACTGGGTACCACGATACAACTTAGCAACACTGGTTTTCGAATTATCGGGAGTCAGACTACCAGCTTAGTTCAGTATTAGTAATTTCCCACACACAAAAACATGATAGACATAGCAACATTGGCTCATCCTTAATAACCGTTATTGATCATTCTAAATATGAGAAATACTTTTCCTACCCATTTCTTTATCCCCATACACACCTATTAGTTTAGCACAAGCCCATAAATTGGTCACCATTCTCTGTCCTATCATTAAAAGCATTTATATAAAAACAAAAGAAGATACAACCAATTGAAAAACTCAAAGGCAATATTACTTAGAACTAGCAATGCGTATTAATCGTTAACTATGAGGCATACTAACATAATAAGTCATTAGAAGGAAACAAAGGGATATTCGAAGAGGTACATTTGTATACAGGGCACACTTTCAGTTGGAATAAAGGGGGAGTTTGTTTTACTCGAGCAATGAAGGACTCATCGAGTAATGCTCGCGGATCGAAGTGATTGAAACTCAATGTAGATGCAAAAAAAAACTTAATACAGCGCAAGAAATGATCTTCTATACTGAAGTTATTTGTGACTGTTGTAAAGTTGTATTTGGTCTAAGAAATGATATGAAAGAAGAGAGAGTCAATAGTATCGTGTCGGTTACAGTATGGAATGGGAGAAGTAAGCGTGCTAACCTTAAGTACAAGTGCAGAAATTGCAGTGTGACAAGGGCAAAAATATGTTTGGTGTATGACAAGTCTACGTTGAACTTACTAAATAAAATGAAGGAAAAACATCTAGATAAACGTCCAGAAAAACGATTACTGCACTTGTTTGAACACTAAAAGACCACCATGAAGAGAATGCTCCATATCACTTTAAAACATTATCTGAGCTATGGCTTTAAAATCACACTGAAAAAGCAACATCAAATTTTCCAACATCATGCAATCAAACAATAAAATGTTACAAACATCCGCGTACAACAACCACGATCCAAACAAAGAAAAGTCCAGAAAAAGTTAACGAGTACCACTCAACCCTCTAGTTCTAACCATCCTTATATACTTAATTAATAAGTCTAGGTCAGACATGGCGCCAATTTTTTGTCTTCCCTTCCGTTTCATAAAACCGATGACATTGTTTCAATAGGAATAAAACATTTGTTATTCAATCATTCCGTTTCACTTGATTGATAATTTTATAGTACTCGTACGTATCCTCTATGGGTTTTTTGTTCTGTCTTTAACAATTGATAGATTACAGGCTTTTTGAAGTGTGGGCAAGTAAGTCTTGAGAATTCTAGTTTGAATAAAAATGTTCTTGGAAACGAAATGTTCTTTCTTTTTAGTCAATTTCATTCTTATCATGTTTCTAAATAAATCTTAAGATAAGATTTATTTCCATAGGTAATTTTTAATCATATATCAAAAACATCAATTGCAGTAATATTAAAGTTCTGGTACAGTAACTTTTCCTGCAGATTTGCTCCTGTGGCGTATCCCACAGAAATCTAGTAGGTTATGGCACTCTGGGATATTGCAGCTTTCCATCAATGAAATAATGTTTGCTATCAGATCAGTAGTATATAGAATATACAAAAAATAAATTTATCTCTTTATAATTTTAGTTCAGATAAAGTATTTAAACTCTTATCAAAGAAAAAGAACCTACTAGTCACTAGGTTAATAATAACAAATTGCAACCTCTTTGCTTTCCAGAAGCAAAGTAACCAGTTTACCTCATTTTACTTTTATAAGATACACTAGAATACAAACAGCTGGGACATTCTCTGTCGTTTTTTGATTCCCGTCCTAGATCATTGGTATTTGAAGCATGAATATTCATAAAAGCCTTTAAATTTTTGTTGTGGCAGCTTGTCAATGTCGACCACAAAACAAAACCGTCCTTCTTAAATGGGGACAACAATTTGTCTTGGGAGAAGACTGCCAGAATTCAGCTAGATATATATAACATTCAGAAGTTACTGCATTAAAATTTACTAGTATGTACTAAAGCTAGTACTTTGAGCAATTAAAAATAGGACCAAAACGAAACAGTATCACAAGAATATGGACTACTAGAACTGCCCGAAATATGAGAGCTTATGCAAATAATTATTTAGTTAGATAGTTATGAAGGTGTGAAAGAAAGAAGAGAAAGAGAAGATAGATATGTTAAGAAAGTGAGTAGTAATATGACAGTTAATATAGAAGTAAGAAAGAAGAACGAATGTTAGGCCGGGCTTGAATAGATTGGGATAAGTCCGGAAAAGACATCTAAAAATAATGATGATGATGAACTCAGTGATAGGACCCATAATTCTAAGGTTATCGCAAAATCGTATGTTACCGCTCACAATGTATTAATGAATAATAATTTAATCCTATGAATAAATAACAATGGAGTAATTAGACAGATACTATCAGCAATGATGAAAAATGTCCGTAAATCATTAAATTTTTGCGTTAAGTTTAAACATGATTAGATAAATCAGTTAGTCTTAATTGATTGTGTTGATTGAAGTATTTTGATTGATTGTGATTTTATTGATTTTGCATTCCTCATCTTTAATATTAGTGAAACTAGATGACTTAACGTCTACTTCACTACTTGAGTAGTCAAAGGCTTCGGAACATCGATCATACAATAAGTCAGTGAAAATACTACAAACTTCCATTAAATATTATATCACAAAAATCTACGAAAACAAAATCTTCATTTAAAATTCTCAATAAAGCAACTTTACTCAGTCTAAAACCTGAATCTACAAAAATTTCGTACATTAAACTACAAAAGCCATTGGAGCATAAGACATATCTAATGAATACTTAATACCATTTTATGGGGCACCCATTATTTATAGGGTTTTTCCATGGGTTCCCATGAACCTTGCGACACGGATCAGTAAGTTTACGTGCCCGGAGTAGTTAGTAAGAAAATAATGATCTAGATATATCTGAACTCAGAATTAAACAGGGATAGATTGATAGAACAAGGGCTCTTTTTAATAGACTGCAAAACAAGGAGGAGTCTGAATGTTTTTAAAAGGAATATATATTTTTTGATTTTGGCGTATTCATTTGGTCATCAAATAGTAGATATATACCTACTATTTGATGACCAAATGAATGCCCAGGTCCACGTTTGTCTAATCAAAGATCACGATAATGGAATGTTTAATGTTGCAGGTTTTAAGGTTAAAAAGTGAATATAGTTTCTTTAATCCTTGCTACACAGTTCGCTATTTACGTTCCTAGTTGTATATTTCTTAATATAGGCGTATTCAAAAAAATGCTATTTCTCACGAGTCTGAGTCACGTTCATCAATATACTCCATTACTGTTGCTCTTGTATCATCTATTTCTTATCCTTTAATTTAATTATCATCCAAATCTATTTCGCCGTCATGAACAATTTCTTCACTATCTAACTGTTTTACCACAGTTGCTAGGCGGCACAGATCTGAAACTTCACCACTAATTTATCTTTCACCATCATCACCCTTGATCACCAATTCTCATTTATCACCATTTCCTTAACAAATTGAATCCTCCAATACAGTGTGATATAAATATTTTTCAATAAAACTCTACACCAATTAGTTATGGCTAAACATTATTATTACAAACATAAGCAATCAACACGGCTAACAAACAGACAAAAAAACGAAACGATTTGACCCGACCTTTGGCGGCGCCGGCCGAACACTCGGAAATGGAGACGGAGAATGTGGGGAGAGTAAAAGGGATAGATGATGTTAATGTAGGGTTGGTGCTGAAGAAAAGAAGAAATAATTATTGGTAATATAAAAAAATATAATATATAAATTACTAGTTACTCTGACCGCGGCTTCGCCCGCGTAATAAGTGTTGTATTATCCCAAGGGAACACGCTACTGGAATAAAAAGCATCCTTAATATTTTCATCCAAATTCCTTCAGTCGTTAAACGTGAAAAAATAATAGACGGACGGAGTTACGCATTTATAATATTAAGTACGAATATCTATGTAAAAATACTTCTCCACCAAGTTTCTATAAAATGTACGACTTTCTAAACCCAACTGTAGACCCAGAGCTAGGCAAAGGTACCTTAGCTTGTTTACATAGTTTACTTTACATGCGTTTAAAATTATACAGCTATGCAAGCTAAACTAACTAAGCTTAGCTTGCTTGTAGCTCTTGTTCTGCAACAGGATCAACCTGATTTGCAGCTTCTTCATCTACTCATGTCCACTTTCTCCCTCATTCTTTATTCGCAGCCAAGTATTATTTCACAGTTCACTATCACACTTTTTGGAAGCATACCTTCTCTATCCTCTATATTGCCATCTACAGTAACTACCATTTGTAAAAATGACTTAAAATCATTTGTACATTGAATGCACAGCCGCCGTTGGCTGCACGTTTGCAACTGGTCCACAACAACGTTTAGTGTCAATCATACTGCATGCGGTGCTGCCATTTATTAATCTAACACTTCAAGTCTTTACAGCGAGTTTTGAGCTCTATATTATTGCTTTTGTGTTAATTTTATTAAATTGGAATGTTTTGGGACGCAGTGACAGTAGTTTCAGAGAATTTTCAATGAGCACAAGTCACGAAATTTAAGGACTATTCGACCATCACTATCATCATCCGCTAGATCACATTGCACTGCATTCTCAATCGTTGCCGACCCAGTATAATACAAACCGATAGTTTGAATACATAAAAAATATTGAAATATCTTTATTGCCAGGTTACATAAAATAATGATACTGATGCTCCGCGTCACAATGTCGATACGAATAAAAGAATATACCAAAAAATATTTCTTTCTTTGCTTATATAGTAATGTTTTTATCCGTTCCATGTCTCTCAAAGCTAAACATAGCTATCAAAATGCCATAGTAAAACGGCGTAGTAGTGAAGCTGATAACTCAAGCTATGCCATATTTTTTTTTTAATATTGCCCCTCGTGGTAGCTATTAATCCCAATCAATTTTTACTTGAAATCTAACATCTTTGTCCCTCAAAAGGCCAAATTATAACTGTTAAACAAACCCAGCAACCTCGCAGCAACCCTACCAGTAATTAACACAAAGATCTCGCCGAAAAGAGGTTTTTTTTCTCATCTTAATTCATCGTACCATTTGTTTTATACCAAGGCAAGGTTCCAGTTAGGTTTGTGAGAAATTTCGTGGCATAGTATCGTTCTCATTTAGTTATTTTGTAACATCGATATATAATGAAATATAATGGGAAAGGACCACACGTTAAAAAGGATAGATGGCTCTTGGTATTAGGCACAGATTACTAGGTGTTTTGTAGGTATGTGTTAATTTGTGACTGATATAAATGGTGTTGGATAAGGTGACGGATTTAGATTTAATGGTTTTAGAGATGGGCAGACTAGAGAATAAATCGAAAAGATCAGGGTAGTGCAGGACAACAGAATAATAGAGGAGCATATTGCCGACAGTTAAAACTGCTATGGTTAACTGTCTACCTTTGGTGATTCACTAAAGAGAGACTTTTTATGAGAAGTTCAATCATTTGTTTACCCTTTTGAAGACATTAAAATAAGAACCTTACCATCAGCTGAGATAGTGGTAAAATTCGAGCTTATCAATGCAATGATGTTACAAAAACATAATTAGGACCGTTTTTATCCTTCCAAGGTCTTTATTGAGACTATTAGCTTCGGCCAGCGGCTTCGCTTGCGTTAATAGTGTTTTATGATCCCAAGGGAATATTATACCGGGATGTGCCTATGTGTTATTCCAGATAGATATATATATCTATCTCTGTGCCAAATTTAATCCAGATCCGTCCACTTGTTCTGGCGTGATTGAGTAACAAACTTACATCCATCCAAACTATGGCATTTATAATATTAAGTAAAATTATAGTAACATCCTTGAAGACATTATCTTCCAGTTTAAATGTTTTGATCTTTGATAAGTCTGTGTGTAGATCTTCATTCACACTGCTTGTCTATGTTGGTAGTTATATGGAATTTGGTATTCTTCGATCTTCAGTTTCTCTTTAAGAGTTAAATGACCTGTCAGCTTCTCTGTCACCTTGCGGTTTAGTCAATTTCCGCTATAGTTTCAAAGATGACTAGATATAGATTAATTCCACAGGAGGCCCTCTTTTTAATTCCCAGAGATATTGAAACAAATAAAATACTGCATTATAAAGTAAATCGAATGACATCTGGATCCCCCTACATGGAGCACAATATACGTCCACTTACAGACTCAATTGAGCGTGACGACCAAACAAATTGTTTTGAAGAAAACCCACAACTTTGACCTTCGCTGACCCCGTGGGAGTGGGTGGGATTTTTATATTTTAGAAGATATTCATTTTTTTCTGTTAGTAATATAGCTTTCTGGTTTTGGAAAGGCCCCGTGTTTTGGGAATAGATTGTGTAATAAGAAAGCAAACTTGGAAAGTTCTGGTAAAAAAATCATGTCTTCAATTTTTTAGAACAACATCGAGCCTAAGTAAAGCCATTCTCCATTCATTGTTACATCTAGGTTTGTGGTATAACAATCAAAGCGAAAGGTAAAAGATTAGACTTTTAGTTACGAAGTTGCATCGATGAATGCAAACAAATTCTATAGTTGGTTTCTGTCACCCAAACTTTAGGCAAATTCTTTCTCCTCGTAGGTCTAAGATTGCATTTGCCGTAATTGTAAGAATATTGTAGCTTTATTTGATCACATAGGCAGACCAAATAGAAACCTATCGTTTACTTACGGATCCCTACAATTTATTCAAAACACCGTTACGGCTGATTGGCTCACTTCGAAATATGCGTACGAGTTGAATATTTTTGTTGATTGTGCTACCATCATGGCTATTTTATTACTTTATCAATTTTATTGTTGTATTTTCCTTAATTTATCGGTTTTTCGATGTTTTCTGCAATTTCAAAAGTTTATGTATCCGTTAATATACATTAAAATCAGATTTTATAATAGTTATTTTTTATCTGTGCTGTACAAAACCCAATATTAACGAAAAAACTGTGTAGATAGGTGTGTACTGTTTTTAACAAATTTTTATTTTAAACTAAGACCATTCAGGACAGTTTTAGTACCACGACTAACACATGCTCGAACACTATATTAAAAGAAAAGAAAAAAAACATTACAATACAATATTTCTAAACCCCACTTTCTTTGTTCCAGGCTACCCCAGCGGCCCTCTACACAAGAAGACCATAAAATCCCTCAAAATTACTCGAATTCAAAGCCCCAACAGCAAGCCATCCACCCTGAGTTTCACAGATCCGTTTGGGCCTCCCCAGTCTTCGGACGGGGGGGGCCCATCCACCCCGCAGCCGGCCCTCACCACCCAAGACTCGATAGACCACCAACACCACCACTTAGGAGGCTCTCAAACTCCACATGACTCCGCGAATTCCACCCCGACAAATGTATCTTCAAAATCTGCTTTTATTGAACTCCAGCAACATGGTTATGGTCCTTTCAAGGGGGGTTATCAACATCCTCATCATTTTGGGAGTCCAGGGGGGCAGCAGAATCCTCATGAGGCGTCCGGCTTTCCCAGTCCTAGGTCGTTAGGGTATCCTTTTCCTCCGATGCACCAAAATACCTATGGTTATCATTTAGGGTCCTATGCGCCGCAGTGTGCCAGTCCGCCTAAAGATGGTAAGTTCTATTTGATATGTTTATAATTATTTTTTATTCTTTTAGTGTGTATTTTCATGGTTCTACGAAACTTGTGCACTTTTTGCACTGAAATTGGAGTATTGGACTTTACAGTTTTTACAAAAAAAGAAGCATTAAAAAATATTTTAGTCAGATAATGTTTACAGCAATTTAAAAATGAATGTGGTTTACTTTGCCTAATATTTCAGTTGAAATTTTCACAAATGTCTCGAAAACATTAAGAATTTTACTGTAGAAAGACTGCCCTCTACAAATATAGGGCAAATTGGAATAAAAGAAGTGAAAATATCAACCAAAAAGAGTTTACCAATCCCCCAGAACATAATACCTACCATTACAACATCACAAATTCAATTCAAATGTACTTTAACACCTTCGACACAAAAGAAGCCATTTTCAACTTATAAATTACCCTAATTTGTGGAACATTACAGTTGTCTTATGAAATACCCTATTTTTTAAGTTTCACCCCAAAATTATCGTCACCAAAGTGTTCTGATCGTCACATTATAGTTTGAACCTTCATTTTAAGGCGTCAACTATCAGTATCATGAAGTTTTATGAAAAACTCCTTCGTGGAATAAAAAAATGTCTCTTTTCTTTTGAATATTTTATTGAGACATCGGTGAACTTTTAGTTTCTTTATGTGACACGATACGTCCACGATTCAACTGTTCGAGAAGTAGAAAAGTATAGTATTAGTAGATTATTAACCAAGGGGATAAAGCAGTGTCTTCTGTCGCGGGTGACGATTTAAATCGCGAGCGTAACGAAGGACTCGAGGTTTAATCCCGAGCGTAGCGAGGGTGTTAATAACTTAAATCACGAGCGAAGCGAAGGATTTAAGACGAGTCCTGAGTGTAGCGAGGAATTTAAGTTCACCCAAGACTAAGACAGTTTTATCACCGAGGAAAATACTCTACTTTTCGTACCATTTGCAAAAAAAATAACACAATATAAACTTAACGTTTATGTATTTGCAGAAAACAAAAACGCGGAAAATTCCTAGACTAATATTTTTTTGTCGGAAAAGCAAAGGCATCAAGCTCATACGGCCTCGTCGTTTTTCGTAATTTTATTTAATAATCATAACTGCATAATAAATACGTATTCCTTTTTCAAAAAGATGTATAATGCTTTATATACAAACTCAATGGTGTAAACACAGATGTAGTTCAGTATAAATTTCGGTAAGTACGAGTATTCCAAATTTAAATCACATTCTCCCCCTAGAGGATGAATGAAATTCAGTACAATTTTCTTTCCCTGTTTTTAACAGATTAAAAATGACTATTGTTATGCTCGCTTTTTGTGGCATAGAACGTCACTTTTTTGAGCAAGTGGTACGAAATAGTAGATTATTAACCAAGGGGATAAAGCAGTGTCTTCTGTCGCGGGTGATGATTTAAATCGCGAGCGTAACGAAGGACTCGAGGTTTGTTAAAAACTTAAATCACGAGCGAAGCGAGGGATTTAAGACGAGTCCTGAGTGTAGCGAGGGATTTAAGTTCACCCAAGACTAAGACAGCTTTATCACCGAGGCAAATACTCTACTTTTCGTACCATTTGCGAAAAAATTAACACAATAATAATATGAGATATGCATTTATTAAAAATAATGACATATACAAATTAATTAAAATAAACTTAACGTTTATGTATTTGAAGAAAACAAAGACGCGGCAAATTCCTAGACTAATATTTTTTTGTCGGAAAAGCAAAAGCATCAAGCTCATAGGGCCTCGTCGGTTTTCGTAATTTTATTTAATAATCATAACTGCATAATAAATGCGTCTTCCTTTTTCAAAAAGATGTATACTGCTTTATATACAAACTCAATGGTGTAAACACAAATAATGTAGTTCAGTATAAATTTCGGTAAGTATTCCAAATTGAAATCACATTCTCCCCCTAGAGGATGAATGAAATTCAGTACAATTTTCTTTCCCTGTTTTTAATAGATTAAAAATGACTATAGTTATGTTCGCTTTTTGTGGCACAGAATGTCACTTTTTTGAGCAAGTGGTACGAAAAGTATATTTATATATAGTCTTTGCATACAACATTTTTTAACTTATTTTTTTTCACATTTTTTCGGGGAAATCTATTATGAAAAATGAGAAAATTTTAATTTCAAATATTCATTATTTTAATTTTTTCGTATTTTTTGTTACTTATTATTGTGTTGAGCAAAGGCTGTATGTGATATGACCTTAGTCCTGTCATTTTGTCTATTAATTGTAAAAGCTGCCATCTTTATTTGTTTTTTTTTTAACCCAACACTTACAAATACGAAACAGGAAATAGTTTTCAATATGTACGTATTTAATGCCTACAAAAAAAATATTTTGGATTTTCCCCATCAATACTTCAATCAAATCCAAGTCGGATTTTTAAGAATTCCCTAAAAAAATCGTGACATCTGAAGTGCCATGGAATATAGTACGTCAAAACACTAGTAATTGTAGTACGGAACCGGCGAGTTAATATTTAATAGGTTCCCCTATAGCACAGTTCAAGTATAATTAGGGTTGTCAATTCTGATACGATTTTTTTGTCGATTCTTTTTTATTTCTTGAATAAATTATTTTGTATTTTTTTCCGATGGCATATAAATGTGTTACAATTAGTGCATGTTAGTATGAAAATATAATAATAATATAATCAATGTTGAAAACGCTCTCTAGTAAGACATAAAAAATGTTTAGTAGAGAATAAAGACTTTTTACTTTATGGATACTGCAGTAACTTTTTTTCAGTTTTAGTAATTTTCGTTTAATAAGACTGAGGTATTATCCCCTTTTGATCTGAGACACGATTTAATTTATTTGTATAACTTTGATATGTAGTACACATAAAACTAGAATTTATTGGTTAAAAGTAGTGTTTGTATTCTTTACATTTTTCACTGTATTTTTCCCTCCCCAGATCAACATGGGAATGTCTCTTTTTCACATCTAAACCACTACTTTGGTAAGAGAAAATATCACACTAAAACATAACATTCATACGATACCCAACGTTGGGCAAACGCTTTCAACACCCTTCACCAGGCCAATTAACAATTCATAATCTTCCTGCCTTTGTCCTATGTTACTTGGGATCGGTGCTACTCGTTTCTTTCTTTATTCTCCCTTTTCTTTCACTCACACAATCCATCCTCCTTTTTCTTGGGATTTTTCTCTCTCTCCCATCCATACATCTGCAATAACACCGGATCTACTTCCGATTCTAAAACATTATCAAATGCTCTTAATTTTAATCGAATACAAAGTAATACAAACAAATTATTGATAGGTCAAACTATCGATAAAATTCTCAGTAACAATTGGCACAACCCTACTACAAGTAGGTACTCAATTTTTCCGAACGCCACCTAACGGTCGCCCATGAAACTTTTATGTGTCGCATCGGCCGCGACCAATTGTAGTGCATAGTTTGAATTTAGAATCATTCGCCTGTCGTTTTAAAAGAACTTTCTTTTGCTGTGTAATTGACGTTAAATTGCAGACGTTAAAGTTCTTGCAAATGATTAGGGCCAACCTTATTGAATTAAATATGATGTCGCATTTTTAATGCAAATTGTTGCCTGTTTCTAGAAAATATAAGTTTTTCTTTTATTAGAGACTTGATGTGGAATGAACATTGAAACGTAGTTCATCATTATAGAGTATGCTTATGAAGTTTCTTTGCAAAAAGTTATGAATTCGTTCAGTAGTAAGTAGCAAATATGGAATGATTTCAGAATACCTAAGACGTTTTATAAATATACATATTACTTTGTTTTTATGCCAGACAGATTTTTTTGAAAATCTTTTTTTTTTTTTTCATAATTATTTATTAATAACCTGGGTTTTTCCACTGGAGGACAAAGCCCGTAATTTTTTCTATTTTCCACTCGGTTTTGGGCAAGTGTGCATCAGTTCCGTCTGTAATTGTCAATTTTGTCAATTAATCTACATAAAGAATTAAAAACATTCTAAATACAAACTGTAAGAGGAGTGAAATGAAAGAAAAGGGAGTCAGTGATAGCGTGATGAGGGACAGGACGGTATGAAAGAAGAAAACGTGCTGCGCCGACCACAAGTAACATGGGACAAGGGCAGGAAGAAGATGATGAAAATGAAAATGACAAATCCCTGCTGTGATTGCTTGTCAGCCTATTAAACCTATTGACGTTAGTTTTGACAACTGACTAAATTCATCAAGCTTTTAGAAAATTGTTAGTTAATTTGCCAACCGATGACCTAACGAACCATTGCTAATATTTTTGTAAGACTAAGCTGTTTTGCTCATACCGCTAAATATTTCAATAAATTCGCTTGCGTGCGTATAATTATATTTATTAGCTATATAACTAATTAAGCGCTTATAAAACACGCTTTCGTCACTCACGCTAAGAATTTACAGTTTCAAAATATTCTGTAACCTTTTTCAAAACGACCCTATAATTGGTGAAAATCCCAGTAAAATCAACTAATCTGTGTAGATATTTCGAATTTTATTGGGGTCGGTTTTCAGTATAACTGGATACATTTGGTAACCAGTTTCTGAACTCCAAAACCCATTAACTGGATAACACGAAACCGTTTGGCAATACTGGTGGAAATCCTAGAAGTGGCTTGAAAATTTTGAAATATACATCACTTCGAAATTCGAACGGTGTCACATTGTGAATCCGCGATTATTTACTTTTAAAAACAAATGAGTTCGCTTTCGAATTATGTGTTCTCATTTGAGTGAGGTTCCAAAGGAAGTTTTTCACAATTAAGTATTGTGAAAAGCAGCTTTAATCTTCGAAAGAACTGTCTTAAAGGAATATTTTCATTGTAAGGCAACCTAGGAACTTCGTGGTCTGAAATTGTGAATATGCAGTGAGCAACTGAGGTGGTCAAAGCTCGTTCTTTCTCTACATTAGAAGAACCATTTGCCTTGGTTTCAGATAGTTAGAAGTTATTAATTAAAATAGTAGATATTAAGATGCTTAGAAAGACATGCACCTATACAAATCTTATCTTCGGTTTCTAAATTTAAGCACCAAAATATGATCATGTCACTTTACGATACATAAATGTACCTACTATAATATTCATTAAATCCCAGTTTATAGCTCCTGCGGTTAACTCAAGCTGTCTGTACAGTATTTAAAACAGGATTTTAGTATTCGTTTTGCAGTATAACTTTTAATAATAAAGGTTAGGTTTTCATATTTTAATTGAGAGAAAACGACACTTATTATAGAAAATGTTGATAGGTTTTTCATTTGAATTTAGAAGCAAGAGTTATTATTAATAAGTGCTGCTTTTGTAGAAAATAAGTGTCGATCTTTATTGAGATTTATTATTGAATTCTTCTTGGAACTTAGTGAAGAGAGAAGCGGTTTCATTTTAAATTTAATTGACATTGTGTAATGTTTAAACTTACTTTAAAATTGATGGCTGCCGTAGAATCTATGACGTTAGAGGTCTATTTAATACATCAATGTCATCTATTTTATGTAAATCATCATCTTCATCTTCCTGTCTCTGCCCCATGTTACTTGCGGTCGGTGCAACACGTTTTCTTTTTCCATACCGTATTTGTCACGCTGTGTTTAACTATATTTTCATTCAAATCATTCTTCACACAATGCATTAATCTTTTCCTTGATCTTCCTCTTCCTCTCCATCCATAGACAATAATATTTATAACTCTTTTAGTCAGCCATTTTAGCAGGAGTATCGTGTTATAGATATTTCAACTCATCTCTGCGCGCGGCGGTATGTGTGCGTGCGCTTGTAATTATACATTATGCATTTGTGTGGCAGTGACGCGGCAGTCGTCGTCCGAGCAAACAACCGCCCACATATAGTGCCGCGCACAAAGATGAGATTTTAGTTTTCAGATAGTCAGTCGCTCCATCTAATTCATCTGAATCACGTTCGACTTTAAGCCGACTCCAACATAGTTGGAAAAAGGCTAAGTAATCAGATTAATTGAACTCTTTCAGTCACAATTCCCATACCAAGTAAAGGATTCCTTTTCAACTTTACTGTTAAGTACAGTGACTCTAGACAAGTAGCATTTGATGTAAGCGAAGGCGGTAGTCGCAATTTCAAAATGGATATCGTTTGTCAATCCCATACAATTTTGCCCTTTCAACAATCGCCATCGCCACGTTTTCGATGATAGACTGTCTCTTGTCTACGGCCTCGGTGGATGAAACGTTTTGAAGATCACCTGTGCCCATAACCTAACCTCCAATTTTACTTATTAATTGTCATAAAACTTTTAATATATCAAGTCTATGACTAGCTTTATCATGTATAAGAACTTTGTGTGATGGTGCTAACCTTTATATAACTGAGTTCCAACTGCCAATGGTATATCACGATACACAGACGTTCTATAAAAGGAAAATAACCTACAAGATATTTGTAGAATGTTTTAAAAATGCTAAGACAAAGGTTAGAATGTGAAAAAGTACTACAGAAATGGGTTTCAGCCGGCATTCGTCAGTGTGTCCGGGGAACCGCAATTTGTTATAAATATAAGCATTTCATTTTATCAGTTTGAAAACTTGGCTATCACAGTCGACTACTAGAAATAGACCTTCAAATTTGTCCCCAGTTTTCCCATTAAACCTGTCCTGGTCTGTCCCAGCTGATTTACCGAAAATCCTATCTTAGTGCAACTTTAGTTATTCATATTTTTCTAAGCACCTTTTTTATTCTGTAGGACTATGTTTGATCTATTGTCTGCTCACGGAACTATTTTGAATGCATAGAAGATTACTCTTTAAAGGTTAAATAAAACAACTTATACCTATCAAAAATACGGAAATCGTGAATTAACCAAACCAAACTATTCAAATCAAATTAAAATTTATAATAAGATGCATGAACTTAATAATATCGTTCAAATCTACATGAAAGGCACAGAAAATTAAAAAAAAATAAGTATCAGTTTCGCTTTCGAGAATGCCATCCGTGAAAAAAACAGCACGCGAACCACAGACACAGCAAAAAAAAAACGTGATAACTTTTTTAGGCGTCAAAAATTTCGTGCAAAGGAAGCTATGATTAAATTGATGCGTTCCGACATGCGTCTTCCTTGCTGGTTTAATACCAAATAAGGATGGCACTTTTTGTAGTTAAGTATTGTTGAATATGTGGTACTATGTTACTTCTTAAGTGTGCTGTAATTCTTTCAAATTAAGTTCGAGTTTACTAAGAAAAATATGTGATAATTTTTGTTTAATTTTCATTCTTTGACAAAAAAAAAACCAACAAACGTTTGATTTTAAAAAGTTAAACAAAAGCAATATAATTTGATGGGTCTCTTTTTTTAAACTCCTACTTAAAATCTTCTACGAGTGACAATATTAAAGGAGAATGACCAAAAGTGGTACCAAAAAGTCTCACGCATCAATACCAAAATTGTATAGTAATTAGTTTCATATTTTTTTACGACATTATGCGTCGCGGATTAGATTTTTGAACAGGGAATTTAATTTTGAGTTTAAAAGTATGGATATTGTTTTACTCTCTATTAATGACGTTCCGTTTCACATGATGTGATTAACGTAACCTTGATTTTTTAAAGTGTCATGACCACTGTAAAAAAAATATACGATTCCAATTCTACATTAATTAAAAAAAACTAGAATAGAAACTTATCATTTACATGATTTGGTATCATTATTTTATCTATGGTTAATTGGCCGTTCATAGCAGCCGGTTATAAAGATATAGAATGCAATAAAATCTATTTTTGATGAATCGACTAACCAGCAATGGTTTCTTTTGTTTAATAAATAACTATAACGTTCATGTATAACGTGTCTATAATAAAAAACGTCGTTGATAGTGTCGAACAAAATCGACCTAGTTTTTAGGTTATTTTCGATTTTATGAAATAAGTCCGAATCCCGGGTTTTGTTTTCAAAAAGAAGTTTTGTAAGAGTTAACATGGTCAGTGTACTCTATAAAAAACAAAGTTTGATTTTGATGCAGCTTGGTACGGGATTCCATACATCGATGAGCATTCTCCTTTCGTCTTGCTCACCCTGGCCAGTCAGCTTCGCTTAAAACCTTGCCTACTGATGGGTCGTTTCATCTAATTATATTAACTAGTGTCACTTAACCTTACAACTGACTGAGAGAAAACTTTTCATCCTAACATGGCAGTTGGCATTTAAACCCAACTGTCAAACACAAATTTGGCAGTAAAGGCTAAATGTTAAAGCTTCACGTTAGCCAAAGTCCAAGTCATGTTTAGGACTTTGAATAAAGACAATTTTCTTCAACACATATTTCGTTTGACAACCCTACACAAGGTTGATTTTCACATACATATAGCCGTTTCCCAAATGAACTAGGAGATTTCTAAACCCTTCCTTGATTCAAGGTTTTGGCTAGGTTTTTAGCATGGCCTCGAAACGCCGGAAATACCTGTTAAAAAATATAGATTTGTGTCCGGGCTAATCGGTTTACTCGATCTAAGTTACATTGTAAGCTGCATTCTTAGTTCTATTCAGTTTTAAAACGTGTTCTTCATTTGTTATTTCTGTAAACAACAATTCGAAAAAAAAAAACAAACCTATTTTTCATTATTTTATTTGAAAACTCTCCCTCAAACTAATCAAATAATGTTCCTACCAGTACAATAGTAATCAATTTATATGTAAAACAAACCTGTAATTAAAAATTACTCTAACTACAAACACAGAACCGTATAATTAACAAATTGTGACAAATTGAAATGTAGTAGGTCATAAATTTTCATCTCGACCCTATGGTATATACTCTATGACCAGTTGTGTGAGACCTCTTTGAGGTTAGGAATAGATACCATTGACATAACGTAACATCACGCAAGTATTATCTGACAGGATATGCAGAGGTTTATGTGTGTGTGTGATGCATGACTATAAATATAGAGCGGTTTACACCTATTTAGATTATTTTTGCAAACCTTTTGATTAAATAAATCTATACTAATAATATATTAATATTATAAAGAGGAAAGGTTTGATTTTTTGTTTGTTTGTTTGTTTGTATGAATTGAATAGGCTCCGAAACTACTTGGCAGATTTGAAAAATTCTTTCACTGTTGGATAGTCCATTTATCGAGGAAGGTTATAGGCTATATAACATCACGCTACGACCAATAGGAGCGAAGCATAAATGAAAAATGTTACAAAAACGGGAAAAAATATTCCTTTTTGAGAGCTTCCATTGCGTGCGCTGCGTAAATGGTTTAAGTTACGCAAATATCATGTATGATGGAATTGTTTCTCTTTAAAAGTTCTAAAAAAAAGTCCGTGATACCATATGTCTATCTTTTAAGGTGGACTCACCATAGCAAATTTTATGTTCTAAATTTTAATTAGATCAACGCTGCCGGTAGAAACAAAAGTTGGTTGCATTCGTATAGTAGTATATATATTATTTCTTATTCAAATAAATAGTTCAACAAGTTGGTAGGTAGATAGGGTAGGGTAGGTAGGGTAGGGTAGGTAGGGTAGGGTAGGGTAGGGTAGTGTAGGGTAGGGTAGTGTAGGGTAGGGTAGTGTAGGGTAGGGTAGTGTAGGGTAGGGTAGTGTAGGGTAGGGTAGTGTAGGGTAGTGTAGGGTTGGGTAGGGTAGGGTAGTGTAGGGTAGGGTAGGGTAGGGTAGGGTAGTGTAGGGTCGGGTAGGGTAGGGTAGGGTAGGGTAGTGTAGTGTAGGGTAGGGTAGTGTAGGGTAGTGTAGGGTAGTGTAGGGTAGTGTAGGGTCGGGTAGGGTAGGGTAGGGTAGTGTAGGTAGTGTAAGGTACGGTAGGTAGGGTAGATAAATGTTTGGTGTTTTTATGGCAAAACAAAGTTTGCCCGGGCCAGCTAGTTATATTAATAATTCTTATGCCAGGCGTGCCCTTAATACCCGACTGCCGAAGGAATGTGTGTCACTGGCTATATTAAAATTGGAAAATAGGAAAATGGTGGCTTTTGGGCGCCATATCGTGGGGGCCCAATTTTATTTTTCTTCCAAGTGTATCTGTGTATTATGTAATCGTGTGTATTATCAAAATAAAGAGGTTTAAGAGGTGATTTCAAAAATATACAACACTTATATGTTTATACGTGGGACACTCAGAAAGTTTTGCGAAACTAAAAAAAATTGTTCTATACGTACATATATTTTTATTAAATCTTTTCAAAGTACTTTCCACCAGCCTCTATACAAAGATTCATGCGCCTAAACCAGTTTTCAAGACACTTTTTCCAGTCCGCCGCAGACACCTCGTTTACAGCCTGCTCGAACGCAGCCAGCGCATCTTCCGGCGACGAAAATTGTATCCCTTTGAGCTGATTTTTTATTTTTGGGAATAAAAAGAAGTCACACGGTGCTAGATCAGGGCTGTAAGGAGGGTGACCCAGGAGTTTGACTGGCGTGCTGTCCAGGAAGTCCCTCGTTTTGAGTGCGGTGTGCGCAGGTGCATTGTCGTGGTGGAGCAGTAGCCCGCGGAGCCCTGTGTTTGGTCGCTTGTTGCTTATAACAGAGAAAACTTCTGGCAAACATTTGGTAGTATACCATTCGGCATTAATGCTTCTTTGATCCCGTAAGGGAATTGATACCAAGTGGCCAGTCAAATTAAAAAAGCTAGCGATCAAAATCTTACCCCCGCTTCTAGATCGCTTCACTTTGGTAGGCGTTGGCTCATTTTGAAACACCCAAACAGTCGACTGGCGCTTGGTTTCTGGGTCGTATTGATAAATCCAGGACTCATCACCTGTAACGATGTCGTAAACACGCCGAGACGAGCCTGCTTCAAATTTGTTAAGCATATCACGGCACCATTCCACCCGGGCCTGCTTCTGAGCATCGGTGAGGTTGTGCGGCACCCAGCGTGATACTATCCTCCTCACGCGAAGATGGCTGTGTAGAATCTCGTGAACGCTTCCCGATCCAATCTTCAATATGTGTTGAATCTCCTGATATGTAATTCGCCTATTGTCTTGGATTAAATTTTTCACTGCTAGCACGTTTTCTTCGGTAACAGCCGTCAAAGGGCGACCGCTTCTTTCGTCATCCCCCAAAGTTGGTCGACCGCGCTTGAATTCGTTATACCAACGATACACGGTTGCCTTGGAAGGGCCTTCATCCATGAATGCCATTTGAAGTCTATCGTACGATTCATCCGGTTTCAGGCGACACTTGAAATCGTATAAAATCATAGCTCTAAAATGTTCCCGGCGCAGATCCATATTTCAGTGAGACACAATACTTTGAATTAACTCGCAAAAAATGTGGAGGGAAATTTTTAAATTGGAACTTACTTATTTTTACTTATAAATAATCATATTTTCGAAAAACATTATAACTGGCCAGTCTCCCATATATAAAAACTTTTTTTCGCAATACTTTCTGAGGGGCCTGGTATGTACCTAATTCGAACAAAATAATTTTAACTAAAAAAATATAAGTTTCTCACCTCTAAATTATCGCAGAATTAATGTGACAAATTGTCAAGCACGCGTTATCTGCTGATTGGATGAAAAAGTTAATTCAAAAAATCTAAAATTCCGACTGCTTAAGAAGCTTATTTTTTAAATTAATTTTGGTAGTTTCGTTCGAGTCTCATTCAAGAGATAGAACAGATATGACAATAACAATGCAAGCCTCGTGCACAAAATCAGACCTTGGACTGCTGTTTAGTAAATCCTGAGGGAAAATATTATCACTTCTGACGGCCTGGGCATCATACAGTCCCCGTCATAGTAATTAACCAACGAGACCTTTTATTTCAGTTACTGACTTATTATTGACTCATACGGTTTCCCCTTTCCATTTGAACCCCACACAATTTTATCACACAGATCTTGTTTTAAACCATCTCTGCTAATCCCACATACCACAAGTACAAACTTACAGCTCTAAACAAACTGGTAACATATCACACCGACTCTACACAATCTATATTCAACTCTATCATGTAGAGCTAAGGTTAAATTTATTTTGGCAGTGTGCACGGCCTCAAAACAAAATGGTCGCATAGTACACTGAACTACGCATTCAAAATTTAACTCCATCGTCTAAAACTAAAGTTTAATTTCCTCTGACAGAGTGCATAGCAATAAATCTTTCGGAGTTTAACAAGGGGTGATCATATTAAATAGACTGCTTGTTTGATGATACTAATTTTTTAATTAATGTTATTGTATTGTTGGTTAAAGTGGTCACTAGTGGTCTATTGTTTACAAGTGCGGTTTTCCATCGTGAGGATCTTAGTTCCATTCCGAGGTTTGAGAGATCTGCATTAGGGTTTCTGTGGAAATAATCTTCTTTCCTTTCGTGTGAGGTGCCACCTCTGGTGCCAGAGTTAATTAAGCCACCTCTGGGAACCCCACAAGCCTCTGACTTGGCTATTTCAGACTTACATTAACTATATAAGTCCAGTTTCCCTCACGATGTTTTCCTTCACCGTTGCCTATGATGTCCAAGTTAAACTTAGAAAGTACATATGAATTTGGAAGTCTCATTGGTACTTGCCCAGATTAGAACCCACGACCTCAAGCACGAGAGGCGAGGTCTTAGACACTGGGCCACCACGACATAATGCTGATGATGATGTGAAAATAATGATTTTGTACTAAGGGTTAAAATAAAACAGTGGACAATTATATATTATAGATCTGCGATCAGTATATTTAATTCTTACGAATCTGTTAAGAATAAATAATTTCGGCAAAGCTTATATTTTCCAGTTATGCTTAGTCCCCATGTCGACGTCCCTATATCTACCGGACATATAATTAAATCTGGATATAATTAGGTAATACTAGCGAATGCCTCGCGGTTTCACCCGTGTAGTGCCCGTTCCCGTGGGAATACAGGGATAAAAACTAGCCAATGTCACCCGGGGATAGTGTAGCTTCTCAACGGTGAAAGAATTTTTGAAATCGGTCCAGTAGTTTTTAAGTTTATTCGTTACATACAAAAATACAAATCTTTCCTCTTTATAATATTATTATATAGTATAGATATCCGGTCGATATAGGATCGTCATGGGGAGTCCAGGCAGAATTCTCTGATAAAAAAAACTCATAACACTTCGTTTGACTCGGGCATCGAACTCATGACTTCATGCTCGGATTCAGCAGTATCACTTTGCGACTACTACATCAATGAGGAAGCACATCTAGCTAACCCTTTGGGGCTAAAGGCGTGATGCTTTTTTAAGTGTTACTTTAAGCAAAGGGCGGCCACTGTGTGTCGGGTTCTATATGATGATTATATTCGAAGGCTAGCATTTATTGTCGCTTTCAAAGACGTAAATCTAACTAGATAACGCAAGTCCAACCATCTGTTTGAAAACCAAGCGTGCCACTTTCTCACACACAATTTAAAAACATTTTACTTACCAATGAAAGAAAACATTTCCAATGCCTCAGCCAACTTTTCTATTTAGTCTTTACAGCTCAATATATAGGCATTTTTCTAGATTTCGGTAGATTTTTGGTGCCGACAATCCTAAATGAAAAGCTCAAAGTACGATCATTGATCGTAATTTTAGTCCGTTTTTTGACACGCGAAGTACACACAATCGCGTCATCTAGTTAGATTTATATCTGTGGTCGCTTTCTTAGTCTATGAAGTCATATTTTTGGGTCACTTACCCTGACCATATAACAAATTGAATAACTAATAGTCTAGTTTCCAGGTGTGTAGTTCACACCTGGAAACTAGACTAGCAAATTAATTAATAGATACAGTAGCTGAGTACTGAAGTAATTAGTTTTTTTTTAATGCTAATAACTTTGGTCTTATCTGGTAGAGACTAACAAAGCGTTGATGAAAGACTAGATGATTAGTGTTAGAAATGGGTTTACCTTGATATTTTTGTTGTAACTAAGTCAGTTTCTGAATATTGTTGCATGAACTTTTTAGCCGACTACCGGAGGAGGATAATGTTTTATCAGTCTATATATGTATGTTTGTTAATCCCACATACCACAAACGCGGCGTTCTAGAGACCAAACGCGTTGGCCGATTTGGATACACTGGCTACATTCAAATTGGAAAATAGAAAAATGGCGGCTTTTGGGCGCCATATTGTGGGTGCCCAATTTTTTTTCTGGACTCGCTTGGTGGATTAGCCCTTTATGAGAGGAGGCCTGAGACCCAGCAGTGGGAATAGTAAAAGGCTGAAGATAATGATGACCATTTTATGACATTTAATCCCATACATTCTGGACTTGATAATCGTTGTCGCTCACAACAAAATATGTTACTTTATCTAGAGCCCCAGGGTGTCCTCTTTGTTCAGGCATCGCTCTTCAAGGCTACTTTAACTTACTTAAAATGGTCACAAAGACTTAAAACCAACATTAAAGAGCCTCGCGTACCTTCACCCTTCATATTAAGTTCTTGACACAAAGGTTACGCGAATCCGACACGTTCTACCACCTTCGGGTTTGTCACGCGACTGTGTGTGGCACGCTTTTTAATACAACGTGAAAGTGTCAGGGGTAATGTTGCTGATAACGATTGATTTGTTATTGGAACAGAAGTTACTGATAGCTAATGGCACCGAGGCTTCGTCAAAGAGGTCAACCGTCGAATCTGACTCGGCTGGGCGGCGTTCGGGAAATTGTGCGGTATTTTCTCGTCCAATTTACCGCAGTGTCTCAAGACAAAAGTCTATGGCCAGAGTGTGTTGCTTTTAAAATTGTCTTCTGGATCCAGGCCTCTACAATGTCATCTTTCTTTGTCACTCTAGGGTTTGCTGTAAGAGAAATCAACATTGAGTTTAGCTCGCCTTTGTACATGTACTTTATTATCACACTATATGAAATGTTGTTTTAAGTGTACAATAAAGAATTAAGAAGGAAATCAGCATGAGTTAGAACCACATGAAAGGACATTGACGTCCACAAACTCGCACTAGGCCTGCGTCCCAGTCTCTCATAGAGAGGAGATCTGTGTTCCATCTGTTGGAACATTAAAGTAAGCCAGTACATCCATTTTCGTCCCATTCCTTCCCTGTTCATTTCCGATCAATTTCGTTGCAGGGTCCAAGACGTTGAGTCGTTTTCCGGGACTCGTCAAGCTTCATTGCCTCGGCACTTTTCTGGTGGTCGCCACTGTTAATTCTGGCTTCATCATCATCTTCGTCGGTACACTCTTGGCAGAGCGGTCATGGTCATTATGTTGCAGTGAGACTTCGGGTTGCCATAATTTGCTTAACAATGCGACACCAACCCTCTCTATCGGCTGTTATTCGTGTGCACTCATGCAATGGGCCACCCAGTGCAGACTTAATCTGGTCGGTCAATCGAATGAGCAACCTGCCGCGCGCTCTCGTTCCTTCCACTCTATCCTGAACTACAAGCCGCTCGATAGAGTCGTTGCCTCATCGGGACACGTGTCCAAAGAACAGGAGTACTCGAGCTTGGACTATAGCCGATAGACGCTGCCTGATTCCGAGTTCTTGAAGGATGGATATGTTAGTGCGAAACTCAGTCCACGACACTCCAAGCATTTTTCTCCAGCATCACATTTCCAGAGCGTCTATTCTCTTCCTCTCAGTGTCTCTCAGCGTCCAGGTCTCGGCTGCGTATAGAGATATGGAGAACACAAGTGCCCGTATGAGCCGGGTTTTGTGGCTTTGGTGATATTGTGATTCCTCCATATTTTCGTCAGCCTATCGTCATTGTCAGCTATGCGTCGCTTCATCTCGTCCCCGCAACCACCGTGGTTTGATATTAAAGGTTAATTCTGGCTTATTGATTTGGAATAGTGTTGTGGGTTTTATTCAAATAAAACTCATCATTTATTATTTCACCTTTCTCGACTGGTTAACATAAATCTTATGAAAAGTAGATAACATTAAAGGAATGTAAGAATGCATAACTATATGTCATTATCATTCTAAATCATTTAAATAAACTTTAACATATTAAAATAACACATTCATACTAATTGTATCATTTTGGAAACAATTTGTTTTGTCAGAAACAATTTGTAGTCATTGTTTTAATTAATTGTCGTCATAAATTTAATGTTGCTTGACTTTGTTTAAATGATAATAATCTGGTTAAATAGTGCTTTTTGTATGTTTTGTTAGGCTTGGTCTGTTTGAAATTTAATTTGTGAAATTATTGTAATGTTTATTTGACTACACTTAAACTTAAGTGAATCTGAAGTTGTAAAGTTGGATGAATTATTTTTTTATTTTTTCTGAAACTTATCATCCGACTTTTATATTTTTTCATTGTTAGAAAGTTATACAAGGAGTGCTATAAACGATTTTTAATTTAGGAAAATTCACGGTTTTGTAGTGAGCGGGGTGGGAGTGAAACCACAGCTTAAACCTAGTCTTTAATAAATTGATAATCTGTGTGAAGTAGGTATAAACAATGTAATGTTGCTAAGGAGAAACTTTTATATCGATGTCGGTATATTACAATATTTAAACAGTAGGTAATTGGTAGATAACAATACCAAAATTGGTAAAATTAAAGTTTATAAGGAGTAAAGTTAATTTGTATTAAAATTTCAATTCTTGCTTTAGCTTTTATCTAAAACCGAAAACACTCACATTTAAAAACCTTAAAAAATATTCGAAATTCAAAAAAAGAAAAAGGATACAGTCATGTTAAAAAGTGCTTAACGTAACGTTCACTCGGTCACACCCAGTACGCTACGGAGTGTGCTCTATTTCGTTCATTAATTATTTTTATGAACTGTTACTATGCTCGCACGGTGAGTTTTTACGACGAAATTAATTTATGAGATAATTGTGCTAATCCGTCACATGAGTAACGTTTAATGACGATTTAGTGGCAATTTGTTGATTTATTGCTGCTATTATTTGTAAAAATAAACTAATTATCCCGTTAATTGTATTAACTTTAATTATTAGATGTTATGTGACTTTGTTTACATGACGAAATAGACGATGGATTAGAAACAAAAACAAAGTTATGTCAAAACTTTTCATTAAATAATCCGACAATATTTTTTCAACATTTGAAAAAAATAAAACTATTTTTTTTGCTGCGAAGTACGTAATGTTGAACAACTCAGCCACACACGGAGCGGTTGTTGACTAAAATGCTCGATTTTAGATTAATAATTTTGTATTTAATTATGTTCACAACCGTTATTATTATTACTTTATTATGTTACTTATGTTAGACTAATACTTATTTTCCACGTCACTCGGGACTTAATAATTCAACAAATATATCGACTATCTCTTTCTCTTTTTTATTATTTATTTCTTTTCAGCCTGAATGGTCACACAGCCAAAGGCCTCCTTTTGTTCTTAAAGTTTCTCATTATATAGTAAAACTAATAATTCCTCACATTAAACGTTTTCGAAAATATAAAATCCAAAAGGTGCATTATGGACATCGATTTTTTTGTTTGACAAAAACCTATCTATCAAATGCAATCCTGTCAAAACCAAAGGGTGTGTCCCCAAAAGTACCTCAGCCCATCCCCCAGGGTGTTCGTCGTGATGTTACCCCGGAACCATCCTATCCACCAACTGCTAATGGCCGCGGGACATATAAACATAATAATTACAGACGAACTAGCTTTTAATTATTACCTTCAACATCATTTTTATCAAGTTTTTTAAGAATTCTTCGCTTTTAGCCTAAAGGAAGGCACGTGAGGTACAGGCGTGAGGTGAAGTGGTTTGAGGTTATTTATTTTATTATCTATGGTTTTTGTAGAGATAGAATTATTTCATTAAAACGGGTAACTTCACAACTGGACAGAAAGCATTACAAAAAATTATATGCCGAATATGACCAAATCAATGACAAAGTAGACAACAAATAATTATCGCATAACTAAATGACATTAGACAAAAAAAAACAAATTCAATTCAATGATTTCTTGTTTAATTTTGAAATAGTAGTGTGCCATACACAGCCATGTAGATCACTCATTCTGTTGCATTATTAACTTTTGAAGAATAAAAAAATACAAATAAATGAAACAATATTTTATGGTCAATACATTTAAAACGTGTTTTAATTTCAGCGCAAAATTATTTAAAACAATATCGTTCATAAACGGGTCGTAATTATACAAATAATGAGTACCTACCAAAGATTTACGTGTCTTTAGTATCTGCTAATTAACCAGTTAAATAATAAG